>CM046663.1:102299922-103499922 GCA_025594165.1 Tamias sibiricus | reverse complement strand
ACTAGGTTTCTGTCCCATTCAAAGATTAATTTAACTTGTTAAGGGTGCTTTGTTTTCTCTGACTTACTTTTTTCTACCAAATAAAATATTTTACAACTCTGTAAATGTTGATGTTTGTTTGTGAAAAAATGATCTTTGTACAATAACAAAACAAATTAATTTTGTCTTACACAAGTAATTTATGAACATAATAAAGCTAATTCTACAAGTTATAGTTTCATTGCCTTGTAGGAAAATAACCAGTATTGGATCTGTTTTAACAATCGTTTTTTTAAAAATTTTTTTGTAGTTGTAGATGGACAGCATGACCTTATTTTATTTGTGTATTTTTTTATATGATGCTAAGGATTGAACCCAGCGCCTCCCATGTGCAAGGCAAGCACTCTGCCACTGAGCTACAGCCCCAGCCCTGTTTTAACAATCTTATTACAATATTTCTTCTTTCAGTGATTCTAAATGACTTAAGTCCTTCCACATTATTTATTTATTTATTTGTTGGTACTGGACATTGAACTGAGGGGCACTTAACTACTAAGAACATCCCCAGCCCTTTTTTGTATTTTATTTAGAGACAGGGTCTCACTGAGTTGTTTAGTGCCTTTCTTTTTCATTTTTTTTTTCAAATTTGTTTATTTTTTTATTCTAAGTTGTTAGAAATGACAGCAGAATGTATTACACTTCATATTATACTTGTAGAGTATATTTTTACATATCTCTGGTTGTACACAAAGTATATTCACACCATTCGTGACTTCATACATACACTTAGGGTAATGATATCCATCTCATTCTACCATCTTTTTTTTTCTTCACCCTTTTGCCCCCTCCCTTCCCCTCTGTCCCATTGGCCATTCTAGTGTTCCTCTAATCTTCCTATGCTCCCCATCCCAACCCCACTGTGAATGGGCCTCCTTAAATCAGAGAAAACATTTGGCATTTGGCTTTTTGGGATTGGCTAACTTCACTTAACATTATATTTTCTAACTTCATCAAGTTACCTGTGAATGCCATGATTTTATTCTCTCTTATTGCTGAGTAATACTCCATGGTATATATATATATATCACATTTTCTTTTTTTTTTCTTTTTTTTTTTTTTTGGTACCAGGGATTGAACTCAGGGGCACTCGTCCACTGGGCCACATCCCCAGCCCTTTTTTGTATTTTATTTAGAGACAGGGTCTCACTGAGTTGCTAAGTGCCTCGCCATTGCTGAGGCTGGCTTTGAACTCTTGATCCTCCTGCCTCAGCCTCCCAAGTGCTGAGATTACAGGCGTGCGCCACCACACCCGGCACCACATTTTCTTTATCCATTCATCTACTAATAGCTAAAGCAATCCTTAGCAAGAGGAGTGAAGCAGGTGGCATCACTATACCAGACCTTAAATTATACTACAGAGCAATAGTAACAAAAACAGCATGGTATTGGCACCAAAATAGGCTGGTAGACAAATGGTACAGAATAGAGGACACAGAGACTAACGCATATAATTTCAGTTTTCTTATATTAGACAAAGGCGCCAAAAACGTACATTGGAGAAAAGATAGCTTCTTCAACAAATGGTGCTGGGAAAACTGGAAATCCATATGCAACAAAATGAAATTAAACCTCTACCTCTCACCATGCACAAAATTCAACTCAAAGTGGATCAAGGATTTAGGAATTAGACCAGAGACAATACACCTAATAGAAGAAAAAGTAAGCTCTAATCTCCAACATGTTGGGTTAGGTCCCAAGTTCCTTAATAAGACTCCTAAAAAATAAGAATTAATATCAAGAATCAATAAATGGGATAGATTCAAATTACAAAGCTTCTTCTCAGCAAAAGAAACAATGAGTGAGGTGAATAGAGAGCCTACTAATTGGGAACAAATTTTTACCACATGCAAGTCAGATAGAGCACTAATCTCTAGAATATATAAAGAACTCAAAAATCTTAACACCAAAGAAACAAATAACCTAATCAATAAATGGGCCAAGGAACTGAACAGACACTTCTCAGAAGAAGATATACAATCAATCAACAAATACTTGAAAAAATGTTCAACATCTCTGGCAATTAAAGAAATGCAAATCAAAACCACTCTAAGAAATCATTTCATACCAGTCAGAATGGCAGCTATTAAGAACACAAACAACAAGAAATGTTGGCGAGGATGTGGAGAAAAAGGCATGCTCATACATTGTTGGTGGGACTGCAAAATGGTGCAAAATGGAAAGCAGTATGGAAATTCCTTGGAAAACTTGGAATGGAACCACCTTATGACCCAGCTATCCCACTCCTTAGTCTATACCCAAAGGACTTAAAAACAGCCTACTACGGGGACACAGCCACATCAATGTTTATAGCAGCATGATTCACAATAGCTAAACTGTGAAACCAACCTAGATGCTTAGTGCCTTTCTAAGTTTCTGAAGCTGGCTTTGAACTTGAGATCATCCTGCCTCAGCCTCCCTAGCCACTGGGATTACAGGCATGTGCCACCAGGAGGTTTCCTTCTACAATTATTAAACCAGCATTCTCTGTATGACTTAAGTGATCTTTGAAACATGTTTATCCTATATTTATTAGAAGGTCATGGATTTTCACTTTTGAAATCTATATTTTAACAGGCTTTTATTTACCTTTTTCTTCACTCTTTAGTTGAAATACATATGATTTGAATTTACATATAATCTGTTGTATATTTATATAACACTAATTCAAAGCTTTCACTTCTTAGTAAAATTGTAAATTATCAGGTCCCCTTTTAATTGCATTTTCCATTATTACTTACCTTCTATTATCTTAAATTTCCTCAAAAATCTTAATTCCTAAAATTTTTCCTCCAAAATTTATCCCAGGGCTTTGACCTTCATTCCCTGTCTTTATTATTAACCGTATTTAGAAACTAAATACGGTTTATCACCAAAATTGTCATCTTCATCTGCCATTATTATATGTATTTTAACATTAGTAGTTTACATAGCCCTTTGGTTATGCTTTTTATTTTTTTTACTTTGTGAACGTTTTTCTTTATTCTAGTTTATTGTATTTTTGTTTTCTTTTGTTTCTCATGTAAATCTCTAAATCTATGTATAATTTGTTCTAATGCATGATGAGGTTAAAAACTGGCTTTAATGATATCATTTCTCTGAGTTTCTTCAGTTATACCCATACTAGTAATTGACACTTCATCCTTTACCCACAGATAAACCCACAGATAAAATTTGACTACCACATTTGAGTACTCATGTAGATATCTATTTGAGTACTCATATAGATATCTATTACACATGATAATATTACAGAGAAAGACTATATAAAAGGTAAGAGAAAATTTCAGTTATTAGTCTGATAATGTAAAGAACCGAGTCAAACTTTTTTCCTACCCTTATGGCAAGAAAAATGATAGGCACACTGCACCCTCATGACTCTTCTTGAAATCATCTGAAAACTGATGTCAAAGCATAAATCACTAACTCAAAGTCTGAAGAAAAGCAGATACCTCTAGGCAGGAAAAAAAAAAAAAAAAAAAAAAAAAAAAAAAGGGCTGGGCAGGTAGTGCAAGCCTATAATCCCAGCGGGTCTGGAGGGGAAGGCAGGAGAATCAAGGGTTGAAAGCCAGTATCAGCAATTTGGTGAGGTGCTAAGCAACTCAGTGAGACCCTGTCTCTAAATAAAATACAAAATAGGGCTGGGGATGTGGCTCAGTGGTCAAGTGTCCCTGAGTTCAATCCTGGTTCTCCCCCTCCAATATACAACAACAACAACAACTAACCTGGTGCAGTCTCCAATGGGTATGAAATAAGCCATTAAAAAAATTCCCTGTTCTCTCTCTGTCAGAATAGGGAAAAAGAGGTGGTACAAAATGAAATTGATGAAAACTCAGGGAACCTGTCCAAAGTATTCTTGAGCAAAGTCAAAGAGTATTAAACACATTACTAAAAGTGGGGAGTGAATTTAAAAATATAAATCAAAGACCTTTATATTACCCAAAGAGAAAAGATTTATCATTGACCAGGTTAAACAATTATTCTCCTACAGTCTTGAAAGCATCAAACATGGACTACAATAGTAGTCAAAATACCTAAATAGTAGCCAAAATATTACATTTTTAAATCAGAGAGTATTATGGGATATGGATTCCTTGGAAAATAACAGGCAAGAATTCTGTTGTACAGAGTCATAACCAAAGGTCTGAAGCAGCGAAAGGATCACGAATGTAGGAATCAAGTAAAAGAATCAGAGAATTAGTAGAGGGAAAAATGAAGCTTACCTGAAGCATCATTATCCAACTCTTTCTATATGTGTCCTGCCAGGGTAGCAAAGTAATGCATACTATGTCTCACCTGACCCCATATTATTGTGGAATAATAATAATTGTCACAACCTAATAATTCTAACTGACATTATTTGTACATGTACTATTCTAAGACTTCTCTCTCTCTCTCTCTCTCTCTCTCTCTCTCTCTGTAATTATCATAGGAAGTGATTAATATTATTTTTCTCATTTTTCTTATAAAGAAACTGAACATGAGAGAGGAAGTATACCTGTAACAGGCTGCGGGCAAGTTACGGCGAAGCTGTGGAAAGAACTCAAAAGACAAAATAGAAAAGAAAAGATTAATTTAATTCTCCCGTGTAAGATCTCACTACCACGCGGTCTGGCAGGAGAGAGAATGGCCCCTGTTGGTCCTTTCCTCTGGTAAAAAGTTTTTTCTATCTCGCATCAAGTCCCGTGAGAGTTTAAGGCGAGAGCGAGATCTGGAAGGCATTTCCGATGTAAACAAATGGTCTCTACAGACTCTTTAATCAAGGCTTCTACATATACCAAAGATCATTCTATGTCTTAAATATTACATCATATTATCACATACAGAAAATGATGCTTTGAACAGGCAGCGAGGGGTTAATTATAAATGTTTTGAGGAATATTGTATAACTTATAGGAAGAATGTCTGACATCTGGTTGCCACGGACTCCACAGAGTGGCATTTCCCCGAGACTGAGATCAGATCCTTATTCTTTATGTCAGAGACTGTTTCACCCAGAGACCATGAGACTCTTGGTGATAGATTAATATTAGACTGTTGAATAATAGTTTATATGCATTCTGGTTCACTTATTTACAGAAGGATATACACTTTAAATGGATAAAATGTCATAATTCTTTCTAGGGCACTTTTTCCCTCAAAATCAATATGTCTATGACATCTATTAGTAATCAGAAAGTTACTTGATGTGAATGGAGTAACAATAGAAACAAATGGATAGTTGGAGATACAGATAGGTGATAGAGAAGACTGAGTAAGTATTTTTACCATATTTCTGATAACACACTTTAGTGCCTAATTTGAGCACATCCCCATATTCAACATCTAGCCTTCATGATTGCTAACTATTTTTGTGCAGTTGAATTCCAAAGTGTATGTATTAATTCTTTAGAAAAATTAAAATCTTAAGTTGATCTATAGATTTTTCTGCTTGCAGAGATCATAATGGACATAGAAAGTAGTTAATTCTCAATGATTATGACCACTTTTATTCAGTAAGTTGAGGCCCAGGCCCATATTTCTGCTTTTTTAATAAGTCCCATACACAATCATGTTCACTCTGTGGTATCTCAAAGGTTTTAATTGGCTTTCTACCCTCCAGTTCTGAACTGCTCCTATCACTTACAAAAATTATTTAATCATCACTGTAATAGAGGGACCTTTATTTTGTTTTCTCATAAGTAATCAGAACCTGCTTATGTGTTGCTTCAAGTTATGAGGGAATAGTCTAAAGGATGACCAGTTGTTAGACCATACTTTTGGACAAGGACAAAAGGCAAGCTGGATTTTGTTTTTATGAATTTCCCCATTCACACTGGGAAGGACCCATGTATAGAGGTGTAGTTATGGTTACAATGTAGAACTTAATTCCCAGATATTCAAGGTACCTGGGAGATCACAGTTTCCAATACACAGACACAAATCAGAGGTTTGTGGTCAGATTGAATGATTAAAGAGGATTTCAAAAAAGACATGAAAAGTGTAATTGTTCTCACTTAGTGTTAAATCTGGCAGGGGCTCTTGATCTTGCAGCAAGACCTATTTATATTCTGATTTAAGCAGTCATAATATGTGATTGGATGATAACTAACTAGTTTGCTTTATTCCCTCTGATGAAGCAAGGATCTCTGGGTATGAGGACTCAGAATTTTGGAAGTCTTCTTTCTCTGGAAGATTTCTCCAAGTAAAATTCTTCCAAAATCTCTGACACTTACTCTTTCTCCCCTCAGTAACAGATTTTTGAACAAGGCAACATTTATCAGGATTTTATCTCATTTTTAGGAAGTGGAAGCAAGAAATTGGCTAATCAAGGAATAATCTCTCTTGGGAGCTCTTTTTTTTTCACATGGCTCAGATTATTTTTCCTTAAAATTGGCCTCTTCTCTGAATATGTGAGACTTTTATGAAAAGAATTAAATGCCAAAGTATTGCTACTTTGATATTAGACCATAAAACAAAGCTGTTAGTTTTATAACAGAATCATTAATAAGCAGAAAATACAGAAAGTATTTGGCCAAGGAACTCAGAGCTGTCAGAAAGAACCAGGACAAGATGACTTCTAATCTATCTTTGACTCGAGTAGTATAAGATTTTAGTATATAGAGCTTACTGTATTATCATATCGTGTTAGGAAAGTGCATTTTTCACTTTTATGCATACCGTACTAATGTAGGACTAAACAAGATATTTGATCTTTCCACTTCTTTTTCTGCATCTATTATTGAACAGAAAATTCAGTGCGAAGATTCAGCATGCCTTTGTTTTCAACTGAGTCAAATTTTTGTTGTTGTTTGTTTGTTTGTTTTTATTACTTTGTCTTGCAGACCTAAGAAAAATCTTGCCTGGCTCCTACCAATTATTTTATTTTCTTCCTATTTGTTTCATTACATGGGTGAATTGATTTCCTTTGTCTATTGAGTACATTCTGCTCTGATCTTTTATTTTTTTTGGAGTAGTTAAGTGCAACTGTAAAAGGAAGACAATAATTTATACCTATTTCCTTTGAGAATTTACCTCCAACTCTTCACCCATTGCATCAAAGAGTCAAATTATTCACTATGACTTCTAAGTTAGTATTGACAAGATTCAGGGAAATGGTGGATTGGAGCTGAACAATAAATCATGACTTAGTTTTCATGCTTATTTTGTCCACTTGATAACAATAGGAGGATGAATGTGTTCTTTTTCTTGAAACTGAAGTTTAAACTGTAACAAAGACAATATAAATTTCTGACTCAATCATACCCATTACCCAGTCTAGTCCAATATTTTATTTTTAATGTGAAAGTACTCTGAAATTAAAGTATAAATTTTCTGTATGATTTAATAAGAAGTGGTCAGGAATTAACCCAAACATCAACCCCTCAGCAGATTTCTTTTTAACACTAAATATTAATTAATTTCCTTAATTTAGTGGCTGGTGATCTGCTATAGGACCCAGTATTACTTATTGGTATAAATTACAGGCTCTGATAAAAATCATTAGTCTAAATACCTCTTCTGCTTACTAGCTTTGCACCTTGAAGGGCTTACTTAAATAGCATCAGTTTTTTGGTTTTTTTAATGGTATTGAAGGAGATTAGAATATCACAGATTTGGAAGATGCACTTAAACTACATGTAAAGTTTGATTTTCTTATTTTATTAGCACCTCCGTTGTACATAATAGTTGGGTTCATTTTGACCTAGTCACACATGCATGGAATTTAATTTACTCCATTTCAGTTCCCTGTTCCCCAGCTTTTTCTCCCACCTCACTCCCTTTATTCTCCATCTTCTATTCCACTGCTTTACCTCCCACTTATTTATCTGTGTATTTTTAATCAGTACTTTATAGATTCACTGTGGTATATTTATACATGCACGTAGTGTAATTTTGTCAAATTTATTCCAAATTTCCTCCCCTTTCCTGTTCTTCTCTCCCCATCAATCTCCTTCCTCTAATCTACTAACCTTCCCTCTATATTTGCAATATCCAGTCCCACCTTTTTGTCCCCATACTTTGCTCTAGCTCCCACATATGAGAGAAATCATTCAACTCTTAATTTTCTGAGTCTGGCTTATTTCATTTAGCATGACGTTCTCTAGTTCTATCCATTTACTGGAAAATGCCAAAATTTCATTATTCTTTATGGCAGAGTAAATCGCCAAATGTATGGTGTATACATACTACATTTTCTTAGTCCACTCATCTATGGACAGACATCTGGGCTAGTTCCATTTCTTGGCTATCGTGAGTTGCGCTGCTATAAACATTAACATGACTGTACCACCATAGAATGCTGATTTTAGTTCATTTGAATAAATACCAAAGAGAAGGATAGCTGGGTCTAATGGTGGCTCTATTTTTACTTTTTTGCAAAGTATCTATTGCTTTCCAGAGTAGTTATACTAATTTGCAGTCCCACCAACAATGTCTGAGTGTGCCTTTCCCCCGCATTTTCTCCAGCATTTATTATCATGTATATCCTCATCTATATTCTTATTCTTATCATATTCTTATATTTATACTCATAATTATATTATTTGTATTGCCATTATAATTGGAGTGAGATAAAATTTTAGTGTAGTTTTGACTCACATTTCTCTGATTGCTAGAGATGTTGAACATTTTATTACATATTTGTTGGCCATTTTTGTTGCGTCTTTTGAGAAGTGTTTGTTCTTTTTTCACTTCTTGATTGGGTTATTTGATTTTTTTCATGTTAAGTTTTTTTGAGGTTTTTATATATTCTGTATATTATTTCCCAATCAGATGAGGAGATACAAAGATTTGTTCACATTCTTTTTTTTTTTTTTTTTTTTTTGTGGTACCAGGGATTGAACTCAGGGCACTCCACCACTGGGTCACATCTCCAGACCTTTTTTGTATTTTATTTAGAGACAGGGTCTCACTGAGTTGCTAAGTGCCTCACCATTGCTGAGGCTGGCTTTGAACTCATGATCCTTCTGCCTCAGCCTCCCAAAAGTGCTGGGATTACAGGCGTGCGCCACCGCGCCCGGCTTGTTCACATTCTTTAGTCTCTTTATGCTCTTTATTATTTATTTTGCTGTGTAGATGCTTTTTAGTTTGATGACATCCCGCTTATTGATTCTTGGTTTTATTTCTTGTGTTTTCAGAGTCTTGCGTAGGAAGTCAGTGTGTTAGAGTGTTCAACCTATGTTCTAGCATTTGCAAAGTTTCTGGTCTAAATCCTAAGTCTTTGATCCACTTTAATATGACTTTTCTGTAGGGTGAGAGATAGGGCTCTGGTTTCATTATTCTACATATGAATATTCAGTTTTCCTAGCACCATTTGTTGAAAAGGCTATCTTTTCTCCTTCAACATATACATTTGACACATTTTTCAAGTATCAGATGACTGTAGGTATGTAGGTTTGTCTGTGTTGTCTATTCTGATCCATTGATCTTCATGTCTATTTTGATGCCAACACTGTGCTGGTTTTGTTGCTACAGCTCTGTAGTATAATTTGAGGTTGGATATTGTAATGCCTCCTGCATCACTCTTCATGCTCAAGATTGCTTTGGCTATTCTAGGCCTTTTATTTTTCTCAATAAACTCCAGGACTGTTTTTTCTAATTCTTTGAAGAATGTCATTGGTATTTTGATGGGTATTGTACTGAATCTGTATATATATATATATAGATTTTTTTTTTGGTAGTATTGCCATTTGAACTATTTTAATTCTGCCTATCCAAAAACATGGGAGTTCTTTCCATCTTCTAAGGTCTTCATCAATTTCTTTCTTTAGTGTTTTATAGTTTTCTTTATAGTGGTCATTCATCTCCTTGATTAGGTTAATTCCAAAGCTTTTTTTTTTTTTTTTTTTTTGAGGTAATTGTGAATGGAATAGTTTTCCTGATTTCTTTCTCAGCATAATCACTTTTGGAGAATAAGAAAGTTGTTGATTTATTAATGTTGATCTTGTATTATGCTGAAATCCTCCAGTGGTGGATCTTGTATTATGCTCTAGAAATCCTCCAGTGGTGTTTTTGGGTCTTCTAGATATAGGATTATGTCATCGACAAATGGAGACAGTTTGACTTCTTTTCCTATTTGTATCCATCTAATCTCTTTCTCTTGCCTTATTTCTCTGGTTAGAGTTTAAAGAACTATAATGAATTAGAACAAAGAAAGTAGACATCTTTGTTTCCTGATTTTAGAATAAATGCTTTCAGTTTTTCTCTGTTCAATATGAAGTAGGCTTTGATAGCCTTTATAATGTTGAGGTAAGTTTCTTCTATTCCTAGTTGCTCCAGTGTTTTTAATATGAGTGAGTGCTGCATTTTATCAAAGGCCTTTTGTGCATCTATTGAAACAATATGATTGCTGTCCTTGATTCTATTTATATGGTGAATTACATTTATTGATTTGTGCATATTGGAACATCTTTGTATGCCTGAGATGAAGCGCACTTGATAATGATGTATTATCTTCTTGATGTGTTTTGAATGTGATTTGCTAATATTTTATTAAGTATTTTTTCATCTATGTTCATCAGAGTTAATGGTCTGTAGTTTTCTTTCCTTAATGTGTCCTTGTCTGGTCTCGGTATCAGGGTTATACTGGCTTCATAGAATGCATTTAGGACCTTTCAACTTCATGGAATAATTTGAGGAAGACTGATGTTAATTTTTCTTTATAGGTCTCGTAGATCTCAGGCAAGAAGCCATCCATTCCTGGAACTTTTATCTTTGTTGGAAGTTTTTAAATAGCTGCTTCAATATTGTTAACTTGATATTGATCTTTTCAGGTTTTTTATATCTTCCTGGATCAATTTGGGCAGATCCTATGTGTCTAGAAATTTGTCAGTGTCATAATTTCTAAGGATCCTTTAGATTTCAGAAGTGTCTGTGGTGATATTTATTTTTTCATCTTTAATTTTGTTTACTTAGGCTTCTCTTTCTTTTTGTTAGTTTGGCTAAGTATTGATCAGTCTTTTATATCTTTTCAAAAAACCAACTCTTTGTTGCATTAATCCTGTGTGTTGTTTTCTAACTCTCAATTTCATTAATTTCAGATCTAATCTCAATTATTTCTTGTCTTCTAATGCTTTTGGAGTTGATTTGTTCTTTCTTTTCCACATTGGATTTCCACAGTTAAATCCTGGCACTTGCAAGTTTTGTAACCCTAGAAAAACTGCTAATGACCTTTATGTCTTTGTTTCCTAATCTGCCAATTTGGTTATTAATAATATTTATTTTATGAAATTAAACTAATATAAAAATTAATTCTACGTAAAGCACTTTTAATTGTGCCTGACTCATAACAAATACTCAAAATGTATTAGCAATTATTATAATCATTCAGCTCTAGCTAATTATTTCTGAGTGGTATACAAGGGTATTATATTTCTTGAAGAAATCAAGAAATTTGATTTTTAGATATGATTTTCAAAATGTTGAAATACTATATAAACAAATTAGATTAACCCTTTCCATGGATAAGGAATGACATTATGACTTTATTTAAATGTCTAATAGTTTACTTGTAGAGTGAACTCAGGAAAGTGCAGATGCTTAACCATATTTTCTTGTTTTGTTAATTTATTAGAAATAAGGAAATAGGTAGGAATTACTAGGAAAGTACATCATGTGGAAGTCCCCCCAAGTTTTCTTCCTTCCTAATCAAGTCTGAAAATATTTGAGTTTATCCAGATCATCTAGGAGGAAAGGAGTAAGAGCTCTGTAATCCATCTCCTCTTCCTCCATAGAAATATCATTCATATTAATTACTACTTCAAATAAATTAGCATACCATATTCCCCCTGAGTATAAGAGAAAGCTAGAACACAGGAAACCAAATAACTATGAAGCTACACTTTTATATGAACTCACTTTTGTATTACTCAGAAAAAACTTATTGATTGATTTTTAAGTTAAAACAATTTTTACATTACCTTTAAAACTTAAATAATCTGAAATCCAACTCAATTTTTGTGGGAACTGGAAAATTGTGTCACAAACCTCTGCATCTATATATTAAAACAATAAGTTTTGTACATCCTCAAAATCTTCTAAATATCTAACAGTTCTGCTTATGTAAGAACCAAGAACATTGCCCAAGTTCCAAATTGAACTGCTGTTTGTTAGATTTACATATTTGCTAAGGGAAATATATTCAAAGGAAGCAAAAATATTTTATCCCTTTTTACTTTATGTTATAAATTATTGCCTTTAAAATCTAATTGGACTAGAATCCCTAATATGTGCAAATAATAACAAAAATATTTTATAAATCATTAATCTTTAAAAATTCTCAAGAGAGATGAAAAAGAATAACAAAAGAGGGAAAGTTAGAGGATATAAAGCAAACTTATTAAAGACTTACTTATCTTCTCTAAAAAGGAGAAAAGAATTTTCCCTTTTGGAAAAATATTTTCAGACATTCACATTGAAAGGGAGAGCAGGAGTATATTTCTTAAAGCTAGATTGGCACTAAAACATGGGCATTTGAAAATTTTATCAAGCAAACCAAAAAACTGTTGCTTATTAATTTCCAAAATATAAAAGCGGAGAGTCCCTGTATTAAACAAAATGCAGCCCTAGAAGGAGGCACTCTTTTTCTGAGGGTTTCTTTCGTAATTGTGGTAACTCACATTTCAAATGTAAGATCTTTTATCAAAAATTTTTAAAATGATTTAGAAGTTTTTGAGAGATATAAAGATCTTATTGCTTTGATATATGGATACAGAGGTTTGATATGCTAAAGAGTTTATGAAATATTCATAATACATATAAAATTAAGTTCTATTTTTTCTTAGTAAAAATTACACCAATTGTGGAAATAGACTGGAGTTAAAAAGGTCATTCAAACCAGAGAATAACTTATATGAGAACCATAATAGTAATGGTAACAGATTTGCTTATTCAAGCCTCCTATTTTAAAAAGAACTGACTTAAGACCAGTCATCCCCAACTTGAAGACTGACAAATCCTTCAGTTCCTAGCAACTGAAGGAAAGCTGTTCTAAGGGCCACATCTTTTGTTTTAAAGATTACCAAAGGCAAAGTTTACCAAAGTATGCTGGTAGATAAAGTTTTCTCCTTTGTCCTTTATACTTGCTTGAACATAGATTCAGTCTTCCTTCATCTTATGCTGGAAACCAAAAGCATATAGTTATGAGGACACACATGAAGGTTTGGAAAGAAATTACCCACTGAAACACTTTTCAAATACTTTAAAAGAATTACTAAAATTTTCTATTTCCTAACAGACAAAATTAACATCCAGAAAGAAAGAGAAAGAGAAAGGAGAGAGAGAAAGAAATAAAGAGAGCCAGGGAAGAAAAGAGGGGAGAGGATGGCGGCCCGTACGGGGAATTCGGCGGCAAGGTAAGAAAAAAGAAAATTTAAAAAGATGGGAGCAAATATAACAAAAAGTCGGTTTATAAAAGCCATGAATGAAATTTTTGATATTGAGAACTCAGAGGATAGTGAGAAAAGTGAACAAGAAAGCATATCCTCTGACTCAGTGGAGACCAGCAAGGAGAGTAGAAATGTAAATTCAAAAGTAAGATCTGCAAAAGCCATCAGAAGCTTAATAAAATTAGCTGAGGAGTATGTACTCTCCTTAGAAACTGAAACTCAGGATACTAGTGAAAGTAATAATAGTAACAAGGAGCCAAACCATGAAAGTACAGTCTCCTCTACTGAGCCGGTTAGGAATTATGAAGCTAGTAGTGAAGAGGAATCAAAAAGCGATTCGGAGAGCACAGTCTCCAATAAAAAGAACAAAAAGAAATTAAAAAAGAGAAAAGACCATCAAATAGAGGAACCACTAGCGCCCTCTGCTCCTTCATGGATAGAATCCCTAACAGAAACAATAAAGAGTATTGATCAGAGTGTACGTGCCCTTGAGGTAGAAATTGGCGGCCTTTCAGAGCGCTTATACGCTCTCAAACAACATAGACCGCAGGAGCACCTAGAACTGCCAGTATTTCAAAATGAACAGGGACAAAGATATCACGAGTTCCTAGACTTTAAAACAATAAAGAATTTTAAAGAGGCGGTAATGACCTATGGGCCTCAAGCTCCGTTCACATTAAGTATGATAGAGTCACTTAACACCCTAACCTTAGCCCCCTCAGATTGGAAAAGTCTATGCAGAGCGGTACTAAGTGGGGGACAATACCTAATCTGGAAAACTCAATTCCAGGAACTTTGTTCAGAAATAGCAAAGAGAAATGCTGCAGCAGGTTTCCCTCAACGCAATATAGATATGCTCACAGGGGAGGGTGAGTTCGCCGAACTACAAAATCAGCTACAATACGATCCAGGTGTGTATGCCCAGATACACACTGCAGCTGTGAAAGCCTGGAAGACAATCTCAGGCACAGGGGATCTGCAAGGCAGCCTATCAAAAGTTATACAAGGGCCTAACGAACCTTACGCTGATTTTGTAGATAGGCTCTTAAAAACAACATCTAGAGTTTTTGGAGAAGTCGAGCAAGCTATGCCCCTAGTTATCCAATTAGCATACGAGAACGCTAATAAATATTGCCAGGATGCAATAAGGCCATGGAGAAGTAAAAAAGACTTATCAATTTATATCAGACTGTGCAAAGACATTAACGAGGCTGTTATCACAGGCAACGTAATTGCTGCAGTGATGAAAAATTCCTCCCCTCAAAATTCCCAAAGGATTCAACCTAGAACAGGATATTCCAGACAAAATTATTATAATCAACCAAGATATGCTAAGCAATATCCCCCAAGGGTAATAAAATCAAATTCATACCGTGCTCCAGGCCGATGCCCCAGATGCAAAAAAGGTATACATTGGGCCAATCAATGCCATTCTAGATATGATATATATGGAAATGATTTATCAAGGATTTCAAAAAACGGGGCACGGGGCCCAATGCCCCGGGGCCCACAAATGTACGAGGCACTAGAGGAGGAAGGCCCTCAGATTCAAATGATTCCTCGTCACAGTCCCTCCTACCCATTAACTCCCTTATCAGAGGGACAAGAGGAAGTGCAGGATTAGATCTCTGTTCTACTGCCCGGATGGTCCTGACACCTGAAATGGGGTTCAGCTGATTCCTACGGGAATCGGGGGACCTCTCCCTTCAGGAACTGTGGGACTAATCCTTGGGCGTAGTTCCAAAAGTTTATTAGGCTTTAATGTTATACCAGGGGTTATTGATTCAGATTATAATGGAGAGATTAAAATAATGCTAAGTACACACAGGGGCATCATCTCCGTAAATCAAGGAGACAGAATCGCACAGCTGCTCCTCATTCCCAGTCTCCATAATTCTTTTAAAAGCATGCCACAAAATAGAAATAGCAGAGCATTCGGTTCCACTGGTTCAGGACCTATGGCTTTCTGGGTCCAGGACTGTTCACGGAGGCCTATGTGCAAATTAAAAATTCAAGGTATAGAGATGGAGGGGCTGATTGATACAGGAGCTGACTCTTCCATCATAAATCTACAACAATGGCCTAAGCACTGGCCTCTACAGAAAGCCTCAACCAGTTTAAGAGGCTTGGGATACAGTAATACCCCAGCTCAAAGTGCTGTAATCTTAAATTGGCAAGACAATGAAGGCCATACAGGAACATTCAAACCCTATGTTTTAAACAGCTTGCCAGTTACCCTATGGGGAAGAGATATCTTACATCAAATGGGGCTACACCTAGCGACCAAGCCTGCAGGTGTTAAGAATAAAAATCCTACTCATAATAAAAAAGGCAAAGGACATTTTTTCTAGGGGCCACTGAGAAAACAATTTTAAAAATACCATGGCTCTCTAATAAGCCAGTTTGGGTCCCTCAGTGGCCCCTATCCAAAGAAAAATTGCAAGCGGCCCATCAATTAATTAAAGAACAATTAGAAGCAGGACACATAGAGCCTTCCACCTCTCCCTGGAATTCTCCCATATTTGTAATTAAGAAAAAATCAGGTAAATGGAGACTATTACAAGATCTAAGACAAATTAACAAAACAATGCAAATTATGGGCCCTACTCAACCTGGACTTCCTAATCCTGTAGCTATTCCAAAAAACTATTACCTTATAACCCTTGATATAAAGGACTGTTTCTTTTCCATTCCCCTACATCCTCTGGATGCCCCCAGGTTTGCTTTTTCAATTCCTTCTATTAATAATAATGGCCCTGATAAAAGATATCATTGGAAAGTATTGCCGCAGGGAATGGCAAATAGCCCTACACTGTGCCAACTATATGTGGACAGAGCTATACAGCCCATTAAAAACAAATATCAAGACCTTATGTGTCTACACTACATGGACGATGTTTTATTAGCTCACCCTAATCAACAAATCTTATTTAATATATTTAGTGAAATAACAAAAAATCTAAAAAAATATGGATTATATATAGCAGAAGAAAAAGTTCAAAGCAGATCACCTATACTATATTTAGGCTTTAAAATCATGGATACTTTTGTTAAACCCCAAAAAAATTCTAATAAGTAAAGAACATTTGACCACCCTCAATGATTTCCAAAAATTACTGGGTGACATTAATTGGCTTCGCCCTACACTAAGCCTCACTACTGGACAATTAAAACCCTTATTTGACATCCTTCGTGGGAACCCTGACCCATCCTCACCTCGAACATTAACTCCTGAGGCCAGGAGAGCTCTAAAATTAGTAGAACAGGCCATTGAAAGATCCCATTGCGATAGATTTGATTTTGCACAACCACTAATATTGATTATTATTCCTTCACAATATACTCCAACAGGAGTATTTTGGCAACAGGGACCTATATTATGGATACATTTGCCTGTCTCTCCTAAAAGTACAATTGAGTCTTATACCTCCATGGTGGCTAAACTTATTCTTCAAGGACTTAAAACCTCTACTAAAATATTTGGAATTCATCCCGCTACTATTATTACTCCTTATTCATCGTCACAGGTTGAATATTTGTGCTTCAATGATAATGATTGGGCTGTAGCTAGATGCTCTACTTCTGCAAATTTTGACAATCATATTCCTAAATCTCCTATACTGTCCTTTTGTATCAATCATCCTATCATATTCCCACAGGTAATAAAAAATCAACCCATTCCTAAAGCATTTAATGTATTTACAGATGGATCCTCTAACGGTACTGCTGCAGTAGTCACTCAAAATGAAAAAATGATTCATATCACTAATCAAAAATCAGCTCAATTAGTGGAACTCGAAGCTATAATAATAGCTCTGGAAAATTTTAAAGAACAGCCTATGAATATTTTTTCAGACAGCCATTATATTGTACATGCTGTCCCAAAATTGGAGCTAGCAGGTCCAATAGCACCACATACTCCAGCTTTTAAATTGTTTTCTCAAATCCAAAATCTCCTATGGCAACGAAAAGAACCTTTATTTATAGGTCACATAAGAGCTCACACTAATCTGCCTGGTCCTCTCCATGAAGGTAATCAAAAAGCTGACGCCCCCTCACTAAAACAATATTTATATTTACTACAGTACAACAAGCTACTTTATTTCATTCCCAGTTCCACGTTAACAGCACTACCTTAAGACAAAAATTTAAAATCACAAAAGAACAAGCTCGTAGAATTGTAAAAGAATGTCCATCTTGTGTAACACTCTTGCCCAATCCACATTATGGGGTTAACCCACGAGGTTTGATGCCCAATCATTTGTGGCAGATGGATGTCACACATGAGCCAAGTTTTGGAAAATTACGATTTATTCATGTCACCATAGATACATGCTCAGGCATGATTTTTGCTTCTTTACATTCCGGAGAAAAAGTTAAAGATACTATATCTCATTGTCTGCAAGCTTTTGCTGCATTGGGCATCCCCAAAATGCTTAAAACAGATAATGGCCCTGCATATACATCCACATCCTTCAAACAATTTTGTACAAAGTTCAATATTATCCACAAAACAGGTATCGCTTATAATCCTCAGGGACAAGGAATAATTGAAAGAGCAAATCGGACACTTAAAAATATGTTACTAAAGCAAAAAGATGGAAACTGGAAAAATCCTAAGGACAGATTGGCAGTTGCCCTGTTTACCCTAAATTTCTTAACTTTAGATTCTAATGGACATTCGGCTGGAGATAGACACTGGAACCCACACCAACAACATAAACCTTTGGTTTACTGGAAGGATGTTCTCTCAGGTACATGGAAGGGTCCAGACCCAGTATTAATTTGGGGGAGAGGATCTGTTTGTGTTTTTCCAAAGCACGAATCCTCTCCAATATGGATACCATCTAGATTGATAAAGCAGGTACAAAGTCAAAAAGATCAAGAAGAAGTTATTGAGGAGTCTAGATTGAATAAACAAGTACAAAATCAAGAGGACCAAAATGAAGGTATGGAGTGATTCCCTTAAAAGAGTTCTCCATTAAATTTACAACTTAAATTTCATTCTTCCCGACCGGGACAAGAAGATCTCTCTTCAGTGTATACACAATTGTAATTTTTTTTTCTCTTATATATGTCTTTATGTCTGTGCATTTGTCTAAATTTCATGTTAATGTGATGTCACAAATATGTTTATATGTGCGTCTGTCTAGTGTGACGTCACAAATAATTAAGCGTTTAAAAAAAAAAAAAAAAAAAGGTAGATAGATATAGATCCAAATAACAAATAACATTAATTCATTTAAGCTTAGAATATTCTAATTTGATAATCAATAGATAGATAGATAAATAGATATTTATATAAGTTCAGAATATTTTAATTAGATAATCAATTATAATGATAATCAATTTTGATTTATAGTTGTCTCCGGGACTTCTCTTCAGCTGTGAATATGTTTAATGTTGTATAACCTGATATTTTGGTGTTCCGACAGAGGATCATTTATTTGTTATTGACTTCATTTGTTTAGTAGCTGATTAATTTGAATTATTTCAACAGGTATAGGATTGCTGTGTATATAGAGACTCGAGGATTCCAGCTAACAAATTATTTTTCCAAAATGCCTTTAGCTTTTCTTTATCTTTAATGCAGTAAACACCCTCAGTTTCTCTTTGATTATTTCTGAATGTGATATTTTGCCAGCTTATGTTTGTGGGAGCTTAAGCAGCAATGTGTGTGAGCAGAGATCAACTTTTATTTTCTACTCTAATAATTCTTTTTTTAGTTTGACAGCTCACCTTTTGATCTCAGTGCTGGAATAGCACTACCTTTCCCTTAATAATGGATGCTTGAGTTTTTAGGTAGCGGGCCCTGAAGATTTGCCGGTAGAAATGTCTAGACATAAAAAAGATGGCTGCTGCTACAACTGCAGGGACCGCGGTCGCTGCAAGCATCCCTGCTGCTCAAGCATCAACAACCTCACCAGCAGTGTGGCCTCTGCTCTGCATGCATGGGGCCTCCTGAATCTATGTGTTATAACTTATGGACATTTTGATTTTCCATTATTTTGGGACATTATGGGACAATGCCTTGCGGGTATTTGTCTAAGAGAACTCAGTGCGTTACTTGATGAAACTAAGGGCAGCTGATTCGCTTAAAGAACTTGATACGCTATGGAAACTTGGCTCGTCAGCAGTAGGCTTACCGCCTTAAAGCCGCAGCATCTCCTAAAAATTGGACGGCTGTTAGTCAACACACAGTCGATCCTGAAGGGCTCTATTGGATGGCTGGTTAGCCTATGACGGGTAAGATCCCCAGAAGGGGACAACCTAAGACACGGCACAGTCGCACGGGACAGTCTAATGTGGCCGGCATGTCAACCTAAGCCAGGAGTCAGGACAGCCTAGACTCCCATGACGAGTAAGAATGTCGGTTGCACATGGACGTCCTAGAACATCCCCTCTTTTAAAACTAAAAGGGGGAAATGAAGGAGCCTATAATCAAGGAGATAGCTAAAGATTGCGGTTAGCTGAGAGCCATAAAAGATGTTCTAGTTTCCACCTGATATTAATACATTATTCAAAGAATCTTTGTATGCCCGTGAACACTGCGTGACGCACCTGTAAGCTCGAGCTGTAAGCACGTGTCCTTGTTAAAGCTATATGTATATAACTGGGTGAGGTTCGTTAGTGTGTGTGGGGGGAAGAAGAAGGTGGTGGTTGGAGTTAGAGCATTTGGAGTGATTGCTGGAGCTGGAGAGAGGTGAAGAATAAAAGACCTTTTTTCATTTTCATCCTGCCTCCGAATTTTCCTGTGGCGTTCGCTGCTCCAAGCGACTTCCGCTTCAGGAAGCGACAAGAGGAGGGGAAAGGAGGGAAGGGAAGGGAAGGAAAAGGAAGGGTAAAAGAAAACAATTTAGACTTACTGAGGAATTGCCTTACTCTCATACTCACATAGGCACTTACTGAGGCAGTGACCCCCAAGAAAGAAAGATTGCTTACTTTTCTCAGCTGTGGAACTTGAACCACTCACATTATGTCATCTCTGTTTGAAGGCAACATCTCAGCCAAACCAAACAACAACAAAAGTTGAATAAGGCTAAATTTGACCCCCAAAAGAGAAAATCACCAATTTTTCTTCCTTTGTAGATCAAGCTCAAAGGAAGGTATGCTTTTCTTCAGGAAGGTATAGAACTTGAACCACTACTTAGCACTGTTATCAAGTACAAGGTGCTTGATAACTAACCAACTTGTCAGATTAAGAAACCTATAATTGTCAATTGTCTATTAATGTTTGTTGTCAAAGGGCAGCATCTCAAAAGCCAAACCAAACAAACAACAACAAAAGTTGAATAAGCAAAGCTAAATTTATTAATCTTGCTGCAGAAAGAGAAAATCACCATTATTTTCTTCCTTTGTAGTATCCCAGAAGCAAATCATCAAGGAAGGTTATTGATAAAATAGAAAACCCTGAGACTGATGTTTTCAAGGAAGGTATAGCACAACAAAGCTTTGGTTGGGATTGTACAATTTATCACATAAAAAGTTTTGGAATACTTGGCACTGTTATCAAGTACAATGAAGCAACTCTTGATAACTAACCAACTTGTCAGATTAAGAAACCTATTATTGTTTGCTTACATTCTGATCTTTCAGGAGTATTTCCTAGTCAAAAAGCTAAGTTGACATTGCTTATCCTAGATATTAGCTAACATATGAATAGGTAGGTATGCCCAGTATCATCCAAGAGAAAAACAGGAAATTGTGTATTGGATTCAGTATTCAAGTTGTATAGTTAGCAAGGGTAAACTTCAGTTTTTAAGGTCAGATTTTTCATCTTTATGATTCCCTCAAGATTAGGTATTTTTTCCAAGGACTAAATTATCCCATCCATTTCTTGAATCCTGAAACGGATTTATTTTTGTTATTGCATAGTAGTTTAGTGATTTCAGAAAGTAGTCTATTGAACCATCCTCTAAGAGTGAGTAAATAAACATGGATATAAAGAGACAAGATGTGTATAATGTAAATATTTTGTCTAAGAAGCATGCACTCATCATTTTTTGAAGAAAAAAAAAGAAATTCTAAAATTTGACAAAGTACTATATGCAAATAAGAAGAAAGAATAATAGTTATAAGATGTTATTTCAATGTTTATTCATTTTTTTAAGCCCAGAAAGAGGAACTGAATTGAGTAAATATCTACTTCCTAAAACACTTCTTTCTTGCAAGTGTCTACCTTTTGTTCTGTGATTTTGACCAAACTAGTCATGCTTTTGTGTGTAATATTCACAGAAAAACATTTTTGTCTACACATAGCTTTATAAAAATATAAAAAAGCTTTTCCTACAACTTGGTAAATGCTTGAAGTTTATGTACAGAAGAGTAATTGATGGTCTTTTTTGTGCTTACAAGGCTGTAATTCACTTCAGAGTTTTCTGCTGACTTCAAAAATAACAAGAACATCTTTTCAGTGCTTTATAACGTGATTTAAAATCCTGAAGCTATATTTAGAGCACTGATATACATATCATTTGTATATATATATATATATATATATATATATATATATATATATATACATACATATGCATTTGTTCCTCAAAATATAAGGACTGTATACATACTTTTATATACTTAAAAGTTATCACCCAAGTATTTAAATAATTGCAATAAAAGGAAGGAAAGAAATTTCCAATATAGATTTTGGACATTACATGTCTGTGTCATGAAAAGATGAACTATGAAGAGAATTATCTTTTAAATATTTTTAAAATATACTTGTTATAACTTTGTGGATTCAAATGATGGAAAATTAATTCCAAAGTAAGCATAATTTGTTCCAAACTCTAGAAAAATAGTGATGTCACTAGAACTCAGGACCAGTGACAACATGGGCTCCATGCTCCTAGGACTTTGACTGTCATCCCAGCTTTGCAATTATCTTCGAATTAGTTTCACTTTATTGCAAGTAGTTCCACTTTATTGTAAGTAGTTCCACTTACCTGGTGGAAAATACAGTCATCAAAATCTCTTGAACTGCGTATCTCAATCTCTCACTACCATTAACTCTTTCTTTATTTTCAGTTAGAAAAAAATGATGACTCAAATACATTGGTTTTAATTAGGAGCAATTTGTAGTTCCAGTGATACAGCAAGGTAATGCATTTTCAGCTTCCACTAGGCAATGGTTGTGAGTGGGTGGAGTATGATTTTAGGAGTAGCAACAGATAATGAATCAACAGTATCAGTTATATTGAACTTTTTTTTTAAATCTCATCTGAAAAACATAATAAGAATTTTTCTCTCAACACTACATCAGTTATATATTATTGGTTACTATGATAACAAACTTTCTGTTGCTATAATAAAATGCCTGAGAAAACCAACATTTATTTTTGCTCACAATTTTGTAGGTTTCAGTCCATGATAAAATGGGTGGGAGAATGTGGTAGAGCAAAACCACTAACCTCATAATCAGGAAATAAAAAAGAAGAGAATAAAATTATGGAATTTGCAGGTAAATGGATAGAATTGGAGAAAATAATGCTAAATGAAATTAGCCAAACCCAAAAAAACAAAGGTCAAATGATCTCTTTGATATGAAGATACTAACTCATAAAGACAAGAGAGTGGGGACGAGAGGAATGAAAGAGCTTTAAATAGAACAAAGATGGGGGAGGAAGAGGAGAAGGCAAGGGGATAGGAATAATGGCAGACTGAGTTATCCATGATTACCCTAAATACATGTATGAAGACACAATTATTGTAAAAATACTTTATGTAAAACCAGCAACTTGAAAAATTGTGCTCTTTATATGTAATATGAGATGAAATGTACTCTGCAAACATGTGTAACAAATTAGAATAATAAAAAAATTTTAAAAAAAGAATAAGAAGGGATTGGAGTCAAAAATTTGTCCTTTGAGGACACATACCAATAATCCAAGAACCTTTTAGTAGGCCATGCATCATAAAGTTTTTACTACCTCCAAATAGGCCACCTTAAGTACCAGACTTTAACACATGGGCATTTGGGTGAGCTTCAACATCCAACTACAACAATTATAAAAACAGAAATGTTGATTCAAACAATATAGACACATAGATAGATTCAGGTAGATATAATGTTGTTAGAGATAGATCAACAACATACGTGAAAATCCCAAAGGTGCATTTGGTATGATCCAAAAATTCAGTATATTCCCAGGAACTCAATTACTTTATGACCCTTTACTTTGACTCTGCAATGTCAGACTCAGCCTAAGAGGGGCTGTGCTTGGGTTTGAAGATAAATTACTGTAAGTTCTTAGTAATCCTTGTACCAGTATTTTCTCCTGGAGTTCCAATGTTCACTCTTAGAATGGAACAGCTTGGACTCAAGTCCATCCAGACATCACATTTGGTCAGGTAAGAGGAATACTGTGCTTGGTTATATTCTATACTTGTGGACTTGGCAATTGAGACAAATGGGTCATTAACCTAATTCGAGAGCTATTGCAAAACCGGACATTGAAAAACACTTGCTGGAAATGTAACCTAGACTATCTACCATCCATCTTCACATCACCATTTTTTAATTATTCTGTTACTAATTATCCTTTTTTATGTTACTTAAAAGTAAACTGCCAAAATTTAACTAAAGTTTGATATTGTTGGAGCATAAATATGAAACTCATTCTTCTTTCCAGAATATCCAAACAATAATGAAATTCTGGTTGCTGATTGACAATCTGTTATTTCAAAGGAAACTCTTAAATTTGAGTTAAAAACCAGGTTATATTTGGAACAAATTATTGCTATATGAGCAGATCCCTAGAAAGCACCTAGCTCAGTGTACATTTTACACTGGAGGGATGAGGATTGGCATCCTGCATTCGTGCAGCACATGTCAGAGAGTGAAGATGTTGTAAGGGAGTTCTGGATGCAGCATAGGGATGTGTCCATTCATGCTGATTGCTCCTCTCCCTTAGGAAAGACTTCAAAAGGGAATGAAAAGAAAGGAAAATACTTTCTTTTCATTATTCCCTTGCAGAAGATAGATCAAAAAAAAAACAAAACAAAACAACAACAAAAAAAGCTATGTTTAAGTTTTCAATGAGCAAAGAGGCAATATTTCCATGAATTTTAATTATATCTCCTCTTCTTTACATATGGCATGTCAGATAGGAAACTATGATTTTATGTATATATAAAATTCTCACATCCTTTATAAGTAATACATGTCTACATTTACCTTAAATTTATATTTATTTAGTAACAAGGGAAAAATGGTTGAAAAGGGAAAGAAAGATCAATAATTGAGTTCACTGAAATGGGACCTTTACTGAAGTCAGAGCAGGAAGAAGAAAAATAGGCAGAAACAGATGTGTCAGGCAGTTTATTCACTGCATTGATCATGTGATGATGAGCATGTGTACATTTTTATTAGGAACAGTTTCTCCTAAGGCTTGGAAGCGTATTGATCCATTTGAGAATGAAAACTTTAGCCAACACACTTTTAGTTACTTGCATTTGTTTTCATTTTTGGTTTGTCTTTCTTAGAAGTAATCTATCAATAAAACCCATTTATATGTGTGATGGAATTAAAGTGTTTTATAAAGAAAAAAAAATGGAGAATAAAAAGTTGACCAAAGTCCTGGAATTCAACTCAACTCCTGTTCACATCTTCGGTTTATATTTTGTTTATTTATTTGTTACTTTAGTAATGAGCCACTGCTTATTGCTAGGGGTGAGTAAAGCAAAGGAACTATTCTCTCTCTCAGGCCAGTAAGCAGTTATTGTATTAGGATTAATCCATGGATATTTTATGAAAACACATGTTTTTATTAAAATATAGAAATTCCTGACCTTATCATGAACTATACTGTTTCTTATTAAGCATCTCTAATGTAAATGAGGAAGTAAGGGCATCTGTCTTAAGTCCATAGAACACTGTGTGATTTCTTGGGTTTTGTCATTTGCTTAGATTAAATGCTAGACTCAAATTCATTGAAAAGATTTACAAGAGAGTTTGGATTCTTTAAAATGTAGAAAGAGTGGACAAATATCAAGGGACCAGGTAGTAGGTGGGTTGATCTGTATTATGTCAACCTTGAAATGGAACACAAATTCTTTAGCAGATGTCACAATGTTTAATTCCAAGACTAGTTCTCACACAGCATTGTTATTGCTGTTTGTTTTTATTCCCTCATCTCTTCATTTTGCTTTCTGGATTTCAAATGTGACTCCTTGGAGAATGTGTTTTTGTGCCCTTCCAATTTAGCAGGAAATATGTTGCCATCCTGCTCAATGAGTCTCTAACTTTGTTCTTAGGGGTGAACCTAGGGAGGTCTGCCTTGAAAGCATCACCCAGATGCTTCATTCTCAGGGAACTGACTGATGTTCATGATTGGATTTAGGTTTCAAATATTTCAGAGTAGGATTCTCCACTGCTAAAGCAAGTTGATAATAAGGCAAAGAGAAAATTATAACTTACCTTAGCAGTGTTTGTGTTAATCATTTTTTTAATAAATGAAGAGGAAAACAAATTGTTTTGATTCCTAACAAGATTCTACATCTTGTCAGGTTAGACAAAGGATCCTATGTCTAAATTTTTTTCACTTTTTTCTACTTCACAAGTCACATTCTTAGTAAATTATTATAGTGATGATCCTGATTTTCATGCATATTCTGAGAAGATAAATCCCATAACTTGATTATGATTGTAATCTAGGTGCCTTTATATTAACAAGAATATAACAATGTCATATATAGTTATGTTCAGAGTGCTATTAAGTATAAATAGCCACATAAAAGCATAATTTTAAAATAGACATGGAAATGAACTCAGAAAAGTTAATATCTGCAACCTCCAGTCTCATCACTGACCAAGTTCATTAATGGAGGATGGCATTAAATGGACACACATGACTACACGATGGCATTCTATTCTTTTCATCTGCAGTAAGCTGTGTGAGAATCAGTGTGTCAAATAAAAATCTTCAGATTTAGAGTTCATTTGTGGAGCTCTGTAAATATAACTAATTAGAGAGTTTGATCATTTATTACATTTATGGCTCCAAATGAACCAAATCTCTTGACATTTATAACCTGTGCATTCCTTCCTCTCCTCTTTAATCTGGGCTGAGCCTGTGACTTCTTTGAACTTGTAAGGTACAGGGAAAGTTAAACTGTCCCAGTTCTTGACTTAAGACAAAAGAAGGTCTGGAAGCTTCTACTAATATGCTGTGGGAAGCCCTGAATAATCATATAAGAAGTCTAGATATCCTGCTTAATATTTGGTGTGGAGAGAGACTTCGTGGGGAAGAAAGCTTTGAGAAAATATTGGGGACAGAAAGAAGTTCAGCCATTAGAAACACCCAGCACCTCTGAGGCACTAAATTGACCAATCCACTCAAATCCAGCCTCCTGAAGAACCACCGGCAAGGAGAGCTAATGAAATAAAATACAGATGAAATGCTGACCATCTGAAAGCCACAGTCTTTTTAAAGAAGAAAGTTGCTATTCCGCAACAAGTAATAAATAAAACAGAGATAGCAAAAACTAAGTATCTCCCACCTCCAATTCCCATCCCCATGCTCTGTCATGTAGCATATAGGTTTTTACTGTTGTGATTTTACATGGGCAACTAAAGGGTATGCTGTTTACCTACTTGGAGTGGGAAATGATTAGACAAGCTAAATGGACAAAACTATATCAAGATTCTCACCAAATAAAGTATGGTATTACATATGGAATAAGACCCCTCTAACAGTACTCCACCCCCTTTTAATATAATAGCTGCCATGTTGGCTGGGAAGAGAAGAATTTATGGATGGGCGGAATATTGTTAGTTCTAAAAATATTTGTGAGGGTCAGTTCTCACCACTACCACTCCTTCATGCATCTGATTCTCTCTTCTCTGAGTTAATCTTGAAAGGGATATTTCCAATAGTTTCCTAAAATTCTACCACCTATTGTCTCAGCTCTAAATTGTTTTATTTGGAATACACACAGGGAGAGCAATTGTGTGTGTATTTGTTCGTATGAACATACACAAACATATGAAATTGGCCACGATGCTTTGCTGAAATGATTTTACATTATGATTTTTGTGGCATTTTTGTCTCAATTCAAATGAATTTCACTATTTAATACAAAATGAGTGGATTTGCTGAGATTTTGAGAGCTTTTGCCAGAGTAATTTTAAAACTTCATGTATACATATTTCATATAATTCTCACAATTTGTGTAAAACATACTTTTTATAAAATTAATGCTATATATGTAATGAAAACTTGTTATTTTGAAAATTTCACAGAAAATGTTTTAAGTATTAAATTAAAAATAAAATAGTAATTGTCTTTCAATGTTTAATGTATGAAAATCACCTGAGATAATTCTTAAAAATGCATAATATTAGTCCATAGGTCTAGGTTCTGATTAATGTACCATTGTGGGATTTCATTTAAACACATGTCTCAAAGCTATATACTGGTAACTTCACAGTGAATTAGTAAGGAAAATTAAATATAATATGAATAAATTTTATTTACTATCTTATTAGAATTCTTGTAACACTTGTTTGGTAAGAAATCTGCTTGTTATAATATATTAAACCTCAGCTCATGAGAATATTTGCAACTCCTTTAATTTTAGCTTCAGTGCTGTTTCAACGCATCAGGCATCATTGAGCTGGTTGTAGTTTTTAATTGCTTTCTTCCTCTTTTACAAAAAATATGAATAATTATAGGTTATATTTAGTTAATATTTTACCTTGTATGGATTATTGCTTATTCCTACAATGTATAGAAAAGTGTATTTCAGCAACAGGAACTGTAAATTTTATTAACTAGAATTTAATGCTATTGTTAAATTGGATGTATATAAAAGTGGTTTTAAAATTCTTTTTTAAAAAAATATTTATTTATTTGTTTTAGTTGTTCACAATGTCTTTATTTTTACGTGATGCTGAGGATCAAACCCGGTCTGCGGACGGGCTAGGCAAGCGCTCTACCTCTGAGCCACAACCCCAGCCCTGTTTTTAAAATTCTTAAGCAGTAAAACTTTATTGGTTAAATGTGCTACCTGTGAATTTGTGTTATTTTAGTAAGTTATGACATCAAAGAAAAAACATTGTAAATAATTGTAATTATTGTTTTTTTTTTTAATTTATAGGTGGCCATTTAGATATATAAGATCATGTATTAAGTATATTAAGTATATATTCACTTTTATTGAGTATTCACTAAATACTTATGTTGATACAAGAATGATAGTATTTACATTATTAAGAAATAATTTTATCATGGTATAGTGAGGGTGGTTGAAGTAGCAAGGTCTGGTAGGAAATGACCCTGCAATTTGGGTGGTTGGAATGGAGTCCTCTAAAGGCCTGCTCAGGGAAACCACACAGGAGTGTGGAGCCTAATTCTAGCAATAGTGGAAGCACTTATGACTACTTGGGACAAGTGCTGGGGTAATTTTCAGGATCCAGAGAGGAAAACTGTGTTGGAATGAACTCCTGCCAAAAGAAGAGGCTTGATAGAAGAAAAGCAAATCAGCAGAGAAGGAGCGGTAAAGATAATTACCACAACCTCTAACCCCCTGACTGGTGTTCATCTACTCAGATTGCCTCTCTTAATCCTACCCAGAGCCAGAAGACAAGGGCCTACTGATGTCATTCCTAACAGTCAATCTTCCAGGGCACAGAGGACTCAAAAGAATGTCCCAGGATACAATCTGGAAAAAAAAATGAAAATATCTAGTAAGGATTTTGGAGAATTTTTGTTTTAACAAATTAGATATATGTCAATAGTGTTTTGTACATTATTTTGAATGTGCATAGCAGGGTTGAGTTCATTGTAATGTTTAAACATTCATCTCTCTAAAAGCTGGGTGTTGGTTCCATAGCATCTTTGAAACCTTCTAGCTAAAGAGAGATACTAATCTTACCAGTGTTTTAAAGGAATTTCTCTCATTTTCAAGGCCACTTTATATTGAGTGTGTATCTTAAAGAAATTAAAATTTTATATAAGTCATACTTAAATGGAAATGTATCAAGGGACATCATTACTCCTTTTTACAATCACAGGCAAAAGAAATGATACTTTTAAAATTACATCTGGGTAAACTTATGAGCAGGTACTCAATTATGATGCTATGAAAAGATGGATGTGATAGAAATGAAAAATCACAAAATAATGATTGAATACAGTGTCAACTTACTTTACAAAAAATGGTGAATTTTCCTTTGATTATAATATTTCAAAGGCTATATTTTATGATTTCTATGTTGGCAATGGTAGAAGCACAAATCATAGTGACAGATAAACTTAAATCAGGGATACATAAAACACTTTTGAATAGTTTTAAAAGAGGAGAGAATGAAAAAACCTAGGAACTTCAAGTTTGAGATAGGTCAATTACAAATGTGTAGAAATAATGAGAGTCTCAGTGTTAGCCAGTGGAGTCAGATAAAATTATAAAGGTTTTACAAGTCATTTTATAGTCAAGCCAATACTACACTAGGACAAAAAAAAAGAATTTTCAATTTCTTTGTATAGCCAGGTGATCTTACCAAATAATGTAGACATGTTACCTTTTTATTTTTCTCCCCTTAAAATAAAGGAGTTTGTGATATTGGCCCTTCTAGCTTTAATATACTGTATTTAAAATTTTTTTTGTAGTTGTAGATGGACAGAATGCCTTTATTTTATTTTTTTATTTTTATTTTTATGTGGTACTTAGGATTGAACACAGTTTCTCACACATGCTAGGCAAGCACTCTGCCACTGAGCTACAGCCCCAGCCCAATATGTTGTATTTTAAAATTTTAAATATTAATACTATTATCTCAAATTAGCTTCATGTTTCTTTGTTGAAATGTGATAAACTAAACATGTATTTTTAAAAAAAATCCTAATAAACAATTCTTCCTTTAACAATTATAAAAAAAATAAATTCAAAAAAATGCATATTCACCAATCTTTAATCCAACTTACTGAACTAAGAAGGTCTATCTTCTTTCCTTTCAGCTTTATTTTCCATTTCTTGTGTTTCCTATTATCTATCTCTTCACTGTTATTTACATATATTTTTAAGAATATGGCCTATTCATTGTTACTTTTTATTTAAACCATATAAACCATTATGTTTATTTTCTTGCTATAATTCATTGTTTTCTCCAACTGGCATATTCTCACCTGAGATCTTGTTAGAAATATAATTCTCAGATCCCAATTCAGAGCAATTTAATCAGAAAATCTGGAAATAGGATCCATGTTGTGTTTTTTTAACTCCCTTGGAATGACTTTTTTCTCTCTTATCTACTTAGAAAAATTTTTCTTGTTCTTTATGATTTGTTCTTTATGATTTCAGTTATATATATGTATATATACATATATAACTTTTGATAATATCAGGTGTTCATTATAACTAGGAAAAGAAATATATATAAATATATACATAAATAAAATACAAAAACTATAAATATATATATATATTTATAACACAAATATAGCTTCTTTCTCTAGAGATGAGTTATTGTTCTGTTAGTGCGTTATGCACCATTCCTGAAGCATAGAACATTCAATTACTAACAACTAATTCAAAAAGCTTTTCCTAGTTGTAATGAACACCTGATATTATCAAAATTAATTTTGAAATTGCCTTTTATTCTTTTTGGTCCTAGAGTATAGAAGTTGAGTAGACACCTAAAAAAATTAACAATGAATATTATGATAAAATGAATAATAGTTTATAATGGATTGAAATCTTTAAAAATGATTACCCTGTTTGAACATTACAGCAATCCTCTAGGGTTGGTATGATTTGGGATTGATATGAAGACACTTTATTTAAGATCATACATGCTGGAGATATAGCTCAGTTGGTAGAGTGCTTGCCTTGCATGCACAAGGCCCTGGGTTTGATCCTCAGCACAAAAAAAAAAAAAGAAAGAAAGAAAGAAAAAAGAAAATCCTACAGTCAATTGCAAGGTCCTTATTTGAAACCAGGTTTGTCAAATGATAAAAAACACTTTCCCACTATGTCATAGAATTGATTCGCTTTACATTATATGTTGATTTAGTTTATAGAATTTGTTTCTAAGTTTTCAGTTAATATATAACTTTATTTTTTATAATGTCTGTGTCTTATCTAATTGGTCTCCTTATATTTAGTTTGAATAATCACCATTCCGTTAGGATCTACTTCAGCTACCAAGAATATCTCATACCAGTTAGATTTGATTTCCAAAGAGCTTTCTCAGAGGACAGAAATTTTAACAAAGGAGAGTGAAATGAGAACTATCAGAGGTGAAGGGCCATTTGTGCTAAGTTCTGAAGGGTTAGGTAGATATTTGTGAGTTATAGGGAAGAATGTTTCTTATACCTAAAGTGAATGTTACAATTTCCAGAAAACCAAAAGATTGTATATTAATGGTTATCATCACAGTATTACTACTATGCTGTCACCAGGCACCTCCATGGATATCTCAATGCCCTGTCATTAACCCCATAAAGAGTATATGTTTTAGTCAGCTTTTCGTGCTGCTGTGACTAAAAGATCTGACCAGAACAATTTTAGAGAAGAAAAGTTTATTTGAGAGCTCATGTTTTCGGAGGTCTCAATCCAAGGAAGGCAAGTTCCATTCCTCAGGGCTCTGGTTGAGGCTGAGTATAATGGTGGAAGAGGATGGCAGAGGGAAGCAGCTCACACGATGACCAGAAAGCAGAGAGAGAGGTCTCTACTTGCCAGATATTAATATATAATGCAAAGCCATGGCCCAATTCCCACCTCCTCAGCCATACCCTACTACTTCAGTTACCACTCAGTTACTCCTTATCAGGGGATTGATTCACTGACTGGGTAAGACTCTCACAGCCCAATCATTTCTCCTCTGAACCTTCGTGCATTGTCTCACACATGAGGTTTTAGAGGACACCTCACATCCAAACCATAACAGTGTGCACATTATAGTATGCTCCTTAGTATGATTACACTTGTGTCTATACAATACTTGTGTCTGTACTGTACTCTGTTCAATCCTCTGACTGCAATTGTCTACACTCATCTTGGTCCCTGTCTGTGACACTTTTCATTGGGGTTTTCCTATTCTGATATTTTCTTTCCCATATATACCTTTTTCATGCTCTGAAAATTTCTCCTCTTTCTCTCCCCAACCCTTCTTTCTCTCTGTCTCTTTCTCACACACACATTCCTTTTATCGTGCTTTCTGTCATTGTTATAGATAAACAAAATGCTGCTATAAACCAGACTGTAGTCATTTTTGTCAAATAGAATTATGTCAAAATTGTGTATGAAAAGCATATATAATTCAAAAATAAAATAATATGTCTGTTCAATTGCTTTGAATTTTGAGTCATGTTTAACTTTGAATTTAAACAATATTGAGTAGGAGTGAGACTTTTTGGTATATTAAGAAACAAGTTGGGTTTAAGTGGTTAAGAAAAGAGAGAGGGCTTCTCTTCAGCTTCAGAACTGAAAGGTGAGTGATATTTCAGCACCTTATTTTCAAGTCTATTGCACTTATTTTATTTTTCTTAGTCTTTTTATTATAGGATATGAGGATACTCCTAATAGCACAGAATGATAAAGAATGAATTTTCAGTTTTCCATCAGATGTTTCAGCATTTGCTTCAAATGTAAATTTGTAGAGAGAGAGAAAGAGAAAGAGAATGAGAGAGGAGGAGATGATGATGATGATGATGATGATGATGATGATGATGTCTGGATTTCTCCCAATAGAATATAATGGTATTCAAAGTGATTTATTTTCTAACAATATTCCCCTCAAGGAAGAGAAGCAGATTTTGAGAAGTATCACACACTTTTTTTTTTTTTTTATCTCTAACTGAGATCAATAAGGACTTTTTTCAATTTGGACTGAAGAGATAGAAATTGGAGATTAAAAATACTAGATTATTATATTTACTATTTGGAGACATATATATATATATAGATATATATAGATATATGTACATATATATATATATATATATATATGTACATATATATATATATCCAACTAGTAAAAACTGAATTCCCACCCGCATTCAGTAAAAACTGAATTCCCACCCCCATTAGCTATTATTTTAAAGTACTATGCACTAGACTAGTAGTTAGGTATATAGCAGTGAGAAAGTTTGATATAAGTGATAGACTCAAAAATAATTGCATATGTCATAGCATTTCATGATAAAACTCATTGTGCAGCTTTTGCTAAAGGTTACCATTGTTAAGGATGTAAATAAGAAAAAGTATAAAAAAGGAGTTGTGAAAAATTTTACAGAAAAAGCACAATAATTAAAAGTGTCTATATTTTTGTGTTATTAAGATTTAAAATGTTACTGTGTATCACACCTTAAAAGAGAAAAAACATATTAAAAGAACCTCTTTTGTGAGCATGTAAATATTGAAAATATGCAAATATTGGTGTTAAATAGGTCTGGAAATTTCAGTGGACAAGCCCGCTAAATATGTGGTAGGGAACAGAGAGAGGATGAAAGGTGGCTGTGTTCCTCAGTTTTCTCTTACTGTAACAGATTCCTATGGTAGATAAACTGAAAAAGAGAAAAGGTTTTACTTTGATTCACAATTTTGGAGATTTCAGTCCATTATTGATGGGCATGTTGCTTTGGGCCTGTGGTGGCAGCACTTCAAGGCCAGGATAGGATAAATGGAAAAGGAAGAGGTTTAAATCCCATTATTCCTTTTCCAAACATGTTGTTGATGACCAAAGGCTTCCCAGTATAACCCACCTTTCAAAGAGTCTACCACTTTCCTAAAGTGCCAAGTTAGGAATCAAGCACTTAACATATAGAGGACTTCCAGATTCAGACCATAGCAGTGGCTAATGACTAAGTACTACAAAAAACGCATCCAGCTAGACATGTAAGTTCACCAGGACACTGTGTCTGATCCTCTCCTCTACTTACTTCAACAACAATTTTAACCTCAGCCTTCTGTGTTCTTTCACTTACATTGTTTAGGCAATTTCCTTCAGAAACTGAATTTTGAAAGAATAGCAAATAGTTGGAACATTCTGGTATCTTATTTATTATATTAAGAACAATTTTCAAAACACAAACAACAATATTTTTGTCAGGTGTCTTTTGATCTTATATGTTCATCTTCTCCTCTCTCAAGATAGTTTCACAGTACAGCCTGCTGGTCAGTCAGTGGAACACACTTGTCTTCTTATCTCATGTTCTCATGAGACTTTGCATCCTTGAGGATGACTGAAGAGCTTGTTTCAGATTAGAATCTCTCCAAGAAAATGGTATAAACTTTTTCATTTTTCACACCCCCCCCCCACTATGTGGCAGATTTGCTTGAAATGAGAGCCACTTTCAGCCCTAGTCCCTTACAAAGCAAAGAAGTCACAGATTTTTTCAAAGTTTAATGAGTATATGACCAGTTTTCCATTGTGTTAGCCTATATTTTCAGGCTTTGAAAACTGGTCTAAAACACCTCATCTCTACCGAATTCCTCTCAGTCACAGTGGTTAAAACAGTTTCTCTCCTAATTATATCTGGAACATTGACTTTAAAAATGCTACAGAATTATAGTCCATTGACTCCATGTTTCCTAAGTATGTAGAAGCCCTCTCTGAACAATTTTAAACAATCTATGATATAAGAATCTTAATTAAATGGGAATTAGATCTTCAGGAAAGAATATGGGGGGAGGGGCACATCACACTTCCACTTGGCTGCACAAATTCCCTAGGCAATTGTTGAGGATTTAGTCTTAATTATAATCCCTGTATATAGTTCATCCTGTTAATACTAGACCATGTCCCCTTCCAATATAGAAATTGCATCTTTATTTTTAGTCACAGCTTGATCTGAAATACTTAGTGTTTACTCTTATTTAAGTACTCAGATTCATTAGATTTCAGTAGAACACACTGGGATTCAGATTTATTCTGGAGAACACATGACAAGAAATAGAACACAACAGCCGGGCAACAGCAGGAGTTTCTACTTAGTGGAAGTACTTAGAGCAGACCAGAGAGTAATCCTGGGGTTATATTAAGACACCTTATGCTATGGTTCAACAGTGAGTAAATGAGACCCAGTGGGATGTGGAGTCACCTTGGCCTAGAAACCTATATTCCAAGTTAAGAACCAACATTTATTATTACAGTCCCATAAGTACAGCTACTAAGAGATCATTGTAAGGAGCATTCCCCATTGCAAAAGTTACTCAGGAAAGCCAAAGGTATAGCTTTCAGCTAGGCATTTCATTTCTTTTATGATACTCCAAATCCAAGTGAAATTTTCCAATCAGGGGTCATTTTAAAGTAGTTGATGTTAAAATGATATTCGATTTTTATCATGCTCCAAGGGAATGAGGTTAGAAATTTAAAGTTGAATATGTCAAGAAAGAGAGACCTCTTAACATTCTTCCCTGAATAAGAGGACTAATGTGTATTGTTACAAGTATCTCATTTAAAATCTATATACAATTTAAAATCTGTGATCACAGCTAATGAGAGGATCATGCTAGTTAGGCAGTTGCTTTATAAGGTTAGAAAGGAATAAAAAAGGTAATTCTCAACACCATTAATCTGAGACTCAAATAAGTATAATCCACAATATTGTAGACCTGAGGTTATAATATCACACAGGATTACTAGAGATACTTAAGTACAACAGAAAGTACTTTTGCCCACATGCTGCCCAATAATATATACTGGTCCTAAGTTCTGATATCTTCCACTTGGGAAAATGAATTGATATCATTTCTTGTATAACAATTCAGTAGATTCCACTATATATCCAGAATTTCATCTAAAACTTTTGTGCAGTGTGTTTCTTGTTCCATTGTAATCTTATGCAGGATTCTGTGTCAATAGGCTAAATATTTTGAAGGCTTTAGGTAGATAAGTTCTAGCAGAGCCCTTAAAGGTAACAAAGGCAAACCTATGTCCATAATACATACAAATTCAAATTAATATGAATTGCTGCTCTTTTAAAGTGAAATGGGCCTAATATCATCATCTACCCCCATAAATTGATTGATTCCTTTAAAGGATTATTCTAGATCAGGAGTTCAGTATTGGTCTCTATGGCTACCAAAGCAGACATGGAGCTATAGTTCTAGATAGAATAGCTTTGGTGAAAGTGAAGCCTATGCTGTAGGCCCTATATTTAGTTTCTATTCCTGTCACCATGGGTACTCCATTTATACACCTATTGCACAAGAAATTGGTTGAATACTGGCAAAGGCTATTAGGTGTCAACTGGCTTATTAACTCCATATATTTAGTTATTTAGTTCCTCTTCCACAATGAATACCATTAAGTGAGAATTAGCATTGAGTTCAGAAGGGCTTTACATCTTGTGATGACTTCTATAAGTCTATAAACTTGACTTTTCCCCAGGCCATCCTCTTTGCCAATATTCTAATTGTTATTGGTAGGTAAACTAGTCAGCCAAGATACTCATCAATTCCATGGATCAGATAATAGTCTATTTTGTGCTATTATTTCTACACAAAGTGGATTAAATAGTGAAAATTGGGAGGAATTTTTTCCTACCCATTTGTCTTACTATCCATGGTTCTTTGGCTTTAGTGCAACAGCAATTTTTAATTGACTTACACACTATCCTGAGCTTTGCATTTTTTCCTCCTCCATTGATTAGTCATAAGGTAACCCAATATGGACACAGGTTTGTTCTGAGAAAGAAGTGATGGTGTTGAATGACATGGAAAATATCTACTCATGTAGCTTAATCTAGTTTTCTTTCCACCTGATCTTGAAAGTATCACTCCTACCTTAAGGATGGATTCTTGCTGGACCAACTGGACCTTAGACTTGTTGGCTTTTACTAAACCTGGCTTATGATGGGGAAGTCGTGGTCACATGGCCACTTAATATCTTTAATCAGACTCTCTGCTTCTACTAGATATAGAGTACATCAGAGCTATTTTTGTACAAAGAACAATTTCTTCCTACAGATGTCAAAAGCTGGTTCATTAGCCAAGGATTGTAGTGTTTTAATTTCTATACTAGGGTTCCTACACAGTCAGTATAAGGTATTTTCCAGCAACATTCACCTCTGATGTCTGTTAAGTCCTATTGCTCAAAGGGTAGAGCTGATACTGACTGTGTTGCTTTCTTAACCACAGCTACTTTTCTTATTCTGGGTTCTATTCAAATATGATAGTTTTTTATATCATTTAGCAAAAGTGGCACTGTATTATTTACAAGTGTGAAATATGCCATTGCCTCTGGAACTAAACAAGACAGCCAAGATTGTGCTACTTTTTTAGTGGTATGACATGAAATGAAATGATTTGTCTATTGTGTTTAGAGAATATGACTCCACATTTTCTGAATGCCTGCATTATAAAATATAAATAAAGAAAAAGAAAAAGAAGTCAAATATATTATGAAGTCTTCATTTAAAAAAAAAAAAAAACTTTTACCTTCTATGTTCTGGAAGAGAAGTATTTTTACCAAGACCTCCAATTCATTTGGCAATTCTTAATCACCTGTTTCATATGTCAATGATTAGTCATTAAAAGAATTACTAATGTGATATTTGGTGGATTGTATATATTGCCTAGGTCCATTCAAAATCTATCATGCAGATGGTAGGACAGTTAACCAAACCCTACATAACTATTATACACATGCATTATTTCAATTATCATGAAATTGTGAAATACATATATAAGAATAAAAAATAATCCATTTGTCAATTTCAATGGCAAGTTATCACATAATTGAGTTCATGATTTAATCCAACTTCATGTTCCATCCCCTCTTGTTTTAGCAAAAACAGTATGTGTTTCCACAGATATTATCTTGTCTCCTACAGTATAAACCATATTCTAGCTCTTTCATACACATAATCCCTGTGACTTTCACAATTTATTCTAAGTTTATGATTGAAATATACTTATCCTTTTACTATCTTTGTCTGATTCATTGATTTTTCCAGCAATATCATTCAGGTCCTTAGTCCTTATCATTAATATTTCCCCTGTATTTCTCAAAAAGTAAGGCATTGCACTTGCCAATACATTTTCTGCCTCATCTACCTTGGGTTCAGTCCCATCTAAATAATTTTTTAAATTGCACTACAAAATTATAAGAGATGTCACTAATCCACCAATAGCAGTGATAATGTCTTTATTACCAGCCTGCTAGTGAGTGTTTCTTGTTTCAAATTCTCACCTTCTACTGCTTTGGAGCAGGCCTAGTAACAATAGTCTTATATTAGATTCTCTCAGAAATAGACCAATGATGGAGATTTCTGTGTTGCACAAATGCCTTTGGGAAGGAAGTGTGATTGAAAACAGGGAGGAGGTGAACTGAAAAAAACAGTTTGACAACAGGCTTCAATCAACTCGCAGGGAACTATGGATAGAGATAGACCTTCAGAATTATCCTTCCCTGAGGAGAAGTGAAAGACTGCACAGACCCATCAGTGGAGAGTGATAGGAAAGGAATGTCATGGGGTAAAGCAGTATTTGGCTAATGACAGTTCCTACAGAGAGACTCAGCTGAGCAGAACCCTAATACCTCAGAAGTTAGAGAAATAAGTACCTAAAATGGGTTCCAGATGACCTATGACAGCCTCCAGTACAACTTCAAAGGATTCCGTGAGAACAAGAGGGTGAAAAATCCTCACTCTTTCTACTATCTATCAAACAAATATATAAATAAGAGGCAGGCCATAATGAAATCACCATAGTAGTAAGTCTCAAGAATAGTGAGCAATGTATATTGCTAGGACCATTGCTAGAATTGTTGAGTAGTCATAGCTGCTATCAGACTAAAGAACTTGAAATTCTGTTATATCCTAAATTAATTATCTGTTTCTCAAAAGACCTCATTGTGTGCCTGCAAGGATAGCTTTCTTCCCATTATTTTAAGGGATCCTCATTTCATATCCCACTTATAGAGATATGTATATCTTTATACATAGATACATAGATATGTAGATACATAGACATGTGTATCCTTTCTTTTTCAAATTAAGATAACAGCCTTAATAAGACAATTTCTATTTCAGAAAAAAAAGAGACAAGCTTTGCCAAAATCATTTCAGAAGTTTTTCTGCTGATTCATATTGTCAGTTTTTGCAAATATTTTTATTATGATGATCATATTAACATAACAAATGTGTGATCTATAATACTGATTTTGATCCTTGTGGGACCCATTGTCTGTGATTTAATTCCCATGGCAAATTAAATAACTGTTATCTTTTCTAATTCATGTAATTCATTATAAGGAATAAGAATTATGTCAATTAAACTTACATCAGGGTAGTATGTTGTTCTAAATTATGTATTTGAACACAAAACTAAAATTTATGTAAGTAAATTTGCACTGGTAAGAGCACAAGATTTATCATTTTCCTTAAAATAAACATTTCAACATCTTCTAGACATCTGTGACACATATCCTATTCTGAAAGAATATATTAATTTCATTTTTTTCTACATTTTTGACACCACAACATTTTTAAGCACTAATAAACCTTCATTTGGTAAAAGACACATTAAAGCCAATCTCTATAAGCACATGGATAGAATTATGCAGGATTATATTTCACTTAATTTAAATGTTTTAATTTACATAATCAACATAATCCTGTAGTTCCACATTTACAATGATGACAAAATCATTCTTTATGCAACCCCACCCCCAGCAGAATGGATTGCATTTAAATGTAAAATTAATTTTATGAATTTTGCAATATGATCTTTTGAACATACAGAAATTTTAAAGCCATGATGAAATTAACTGATACAAGAAGATCAACAACAGTCCTTCACCACTTCATCAGTTAAGGAGAGAACATAGGTTCATAAAAAAGTTTACTTACCCTAAAGCCAGGAACAGTTTAATTGTGATTTTTAAAAAATGATCATTATATTCATGTGAAAAGAAAGAATTAACTGACTAAAATATTATGGAAAATAAGATGCTGGAATTTTGTGCAACATTTTTAGCAATAGTATCCTCTTTGGCCATACCTTTTTGTGGCCTGAAATTCCTATAACATACATAATTTTTTTTATTACTAAGTGATATTATGTTAGTGCTAGCAAGCAACTATGTCATATGCAACAGTTTGGATTTTCTAAGGGAAGAGTAAAATCTGGCTGTATGTAATGCAGTTAAGCATTAAAAATAATGATGCTTAGCTGGGCATGCTAGCACATGCCTGTAATCCCAGGGACTTGGGAGGATGAGACAGGAGGATCACAAGTTTGAGGCCAGCTTCAGTGATTTAGCAAAGCCCTAAGCGACCTAGTGAAACCCTGTTTTCAAAATAAAAAATTTATAGGGCTGGGATGTGGGTCAGTGGTTAAGTGCTCCTGTGTTCAATCCTCAGTACCGATAAATAAATAAATCTTAGCAATGATTGGAGATAGCAAAGTAAAATAAAAATGAAAATATTCAGTAGATTTTTATCTTGATTAATTATATTTATTCAGCAGGATTGATAGCCTAAAACTTTGGAAAGCCTGTTCATTTTTGCAGTGTAATTTACCACAAAACTTTTATTAAAATATTTATTTATTTATTTATTTTAGTTATAGGTGGGTACAATAACTTTATTTTATTTTATTTTATTTTTGGTGCTGAGGATCAAACCCAGTGCCTCATGCATGCTAGGCAAGCACTCCACCTCTGAGCCACAACCCCAGCCCACCACAAAACTTTAAGGAGCATGCTTTATAATATTTGCAGATGATATAAACTATTCCTGTGTGAACCATTTACCTGTTAAGTGAGATTAAATGCATTTATGGTGTATTTGAATTTCAAATGAAAGAAAGGAAGATCCTACTAAAATATTCCATTATTAGCTGTGAAAGTCACATTTAGCATTCCTGGATTACAATTTCACTTATGCAGTCTAATGTCAGAGTTATAATACCAAAGACAAATTTAGAGCTTCAAGTTTAAGGAAACTTACCACTTTGTAACTTATTAAAGCACTAGAGACTTCTTCAGTAACATTTATTTTCTATTGTTTATTTTTGTAAGTAGTCATCTATGACTGTGTAAAACCTTCCACAGTGTAAGAGAAAGAACAGCACACTTCTGCTTCACCATCCTTAATTGTAGTATTATTAGTTAATATGACAGAGAGTAGGGAAAAGTTATAATTTGAAATGTTTAGCACTTTTGTTCTAAGGATCAGGCAAGCAAATTATGTTTTCATAAAATCAGAGTAATCAACTTAAAAGTCAAAAGAAAATACTTTTGGTTTTACATACTGAACAATTGAAAGTTAGCTTTACATTTTCTTCCTGTGGCTGCAAAACTTATCAGTACAATACTGAGAATTGAAAATGCACACCCTCAAAGCATGAATATTGACCAAGACATCAAGTTATTTTTTTAAATGTGTCAAACATAATTCATAGAAAGTGTCTGAATACTGAATAAAAAATGTTCAAAACTCATGGAAATGTATTCACTGACATTTCTGCCCTACTTTTGGGAACACTTATTATCACAGGGATGTTATTATACACTCTTCAATTTGTGAGGAATAAAACTGGAGTCAACAGTGTGTACCTCCTAAGTTCCAAGCTAGTGACACAAATAATTTAGGATTCATCACTAATTCCTAGGACTGAAGAGTCTTTCTTTTAGCTGAGGTAAGTTTAATAAAAAGAAAAGAAAAGAAAAAGAAAAAGTAGGAGAAATAAACAAGTACAAGGAAATACAATTTTAATTTAAATTACACTTTTTTTTTTTTTTTTTTTTTTAGATCACTCACTCCACAATTAGTTCTTCTCTCAGGCCTGTCACTGCCAAATTTGTGGAAAATCTGTAAATCTTTTTTTTATTAATTTTTCTTTTAATTAGTTATACATGACAGTAGAATGCATGTATGCACTATGATATATTATACATAAATGGGATATAATTTCTCATTTTTCAAAGTGTACATTGTTGCAGAATCATATTGGTCATGTAGTCACATATATACATACAGTAATAATGTATGTTTCATTCCACTGTCTTTCCCATCCCCACATCCCCTCTCTCCCCTCCCTTCACTTCCCTCCACCTAATCTAACGCTATTTTTCCCTAGTGTTCCCTGCCTTATTGTGAATTAGCATCCACATATTAGAGAAAACATCGGCCTTTGGTTTTGTGGGTTTGGCTTATTTCACTTAGCATGATATTCTCCAACTCCAACCATTTACTGGCTAATTTCACCCTTCTTTAAAGCTGAGTAATATTCCATTGAGTATATATACCATATTTTCTTTATCCATTCATCTATTGAGGGACACCTAGGTTGTTTCCATAGTCTAGCTATTGTGAATTGAGCTGCTATAAACATTGATGTGGTTGTATCACTATAGCATGATGATTTTAAGTCCTTTGGGTATAAACCAAGGAGTGGGATACCTGGGTCAAATGGTGGTTCCATTCCAAGTTTTCTGAGGAATCTCCATACTGCTTTCCATAGTGGTTGCACCAAATTTACAATAAGTTTGCCCACTTACGAAAATTACCTTTGGCACTGTTAATTAACCAAGCAATAAACAGGTTAGACAGAAAGAGATGATATTTTAAGAAATCTATATTCCCAATGTTCTCTACTCTTCAAATAGTAGATACAAGGTCAGGCTAAGGTCCTCTGAACCCACCCCCTCACCAGGTCTCCTTTCAAGGCAGAGCTTGATGACCCTGAAAGCATCTCATTCTTGATGGCCTTCTTCCTTGAATCTGTGTTCTTTGCTTTACCCCCAAAGATGTCTCTCTCTCTCGAGATATCCCATATTCTCCCTTGAACATGTATCTGTTTGCCTAAATAATTTCTATCTATGTGTCTGTTTCCTAAATAATTTCTGACTAGCATCTTTTCCGTCATTTATGCCAAGGACCCTACTTGTCCCAATTCAAGGTCCCCCCTCTCTGAGAACTCCTCAAACTTCTTCCAGTGACATGATAAACTTACTCACATTGGTATGAAAAGACCTATGGACTGTTTGCTCTTACTAGGGTTTCTGGAAATTCTTTCTGGTCAATAGATAGACCCTATTAATAGAGTTTCAGTGGAAGGTTTAAATCTTGAATTGATCACAGTTGCTCATTTTATGTTGTAACCTAGCACTGTGGTGAGTGTATGGGTATAGTTCATATGTCTGTCCTTGGCACTCTGTTGTGATAGCAAGAGTGTAAGTCCCTGAATTTCTTATTTATGATCATATGTCTTGTCCTTTTAAAAAGTTAGGAAATGCCAGGGGCAGTGGCACATGCCTATAATCCCAGCGGCTTGGGAGGCTGAGACAGGAGGGTCGTGAATTCAAAGCCAGCCTCAGCAAAAGTGAGGCTAAGCAACTCAGTGAGACCATGTCTCTAAGTAAAATACAAAATAGAGCTGGGGATGTGGCTCAGTGGTCTAGTACCCCTGAGTTCAATCCCCAGTACTCCCCCCACAACAACAACAACATAAAAAAATAAAAGAAAAAAAAAAGTCAGGGAAAGATGTCTGAATAAACCTGATGTATTGATGACTTTCACTCCTATTTCCATGGAACCTCACTAGCAAAAGGAAATGATTTGTCAAAAGACATCATCTGAACTAAAAAATAGAACAGAAAAGACAAAAACTCTTTGGAGAATGGAAAACACATCACTAAAACTAACTTGGCAACTCCTGCATTGTAAGTCAGCAGTGGATAAAACTGAATGATTTATCTGCTGCTACATCCCCAAAATGCTCAGAAATGTTAGTATCCAAGATAAAGACATGGGTAAAATTGGGGTTAAAATGGAAGCACTTTACGGGGTTTGTTCTCAAGAATCTAATTCCCATTATCTTTTCTTTACTTTGAGCATTTGGATAGTTATCCCCTTTTGACAGAATATTGTAGTTTATTTTCTACAAAGTAAAATGGAATTAGGAAACACTGTTGAAACAAAAGAAATATTATGAAAACAGCTACTTGTTGAAATACATATTGTGAACATTACATTCCCATCCTTTGCTTTCACTTGGTTCTTGCAATAACACAACTAGACTTACACAATCCAGGTAAGAGAATATTATATTATGGATTATATTATTATCACAATATAATATTATATTATGAATTAGAGTGTGTGTGTATCAACATTCAAAAAATTCTTAAAGTGCTAATATACATGTTTCCCGGTAAACAAGCAACCAGTAAATCCCACAGTCAATTTACCAATAGATATAGAGCCTCCCTTCAGCTTCCAACTGATCTTTTCTTATTAGGAGTGGACATATAAGAGTTCCAAAACATTTCATCAAACCACTATGTCAAAGTCACAGATGAAACAAAAAGGGGAAAATGGAGAAAAGAAAATAAATTTTAAAATATATATTTCAATAATATCATTGGGGCCAGAAAAGACAATGCCTGTTCTCTGTCAGTAGTGAAACACTGAGCCATCCTGCGTGGGATCAGATGGTTAGTCTTTGAAGGTCCCTCATCAACCTTTGAAGAAATGGATAACAGGACCCTTCCAGCCTGGCTTGGCTCTGCAGAAGCCAAATATGACAGACTGGTTGGGCTGCTTGCCAAGTCTGCGTAGAGTTGTCCACAACAGGTTTGCCAGTAACATACCATTTCCATCTGTTGTCTCACAGTAATTATTAATAAATACCACCTTCACCCTCATATGTGTTTCAGTTTGAGGGGAAAAAAAAAAGGAAGAGAGATGATCTTTATCTGTGTATTTTCAGCTGCCTGCTGTGCCAGGGGTCTGTGAGTGGGGAAATGTCAGGAGTGAGCACTGTTGTGCCAGGTCCTACACTTACAAACAGAATTCCTTCCATTGTTTTGCCTTATATCCTGACACAATGTGGTCCAAAGCCTAGTTTGCACCCTGTACTGAGGGTTGAGCAAACCCTGATATGCAGTTGGTGCTTTCTTCTGGCTGTTTATTGGTCATCTGATTCTCACATTGTATGATGTTACATTTTTAATCCCCATCACCCTGGTTCTTCATATGGAGTATCCTAACTTTTCTAAACTTAGTGCAGTAAAAATGAATACATTCAGACCACTTCTGGACCATGGGAGTGAGAGAGTCTTAGGGTAATTAAATGACTTTTTGATTATAAGATTTTCCCCTCCCAACTGAAAGGATAATTGGTAATATCTGAGGGTATTTTCATTGTAATATTAGGAACTGTAACTGTATCTGAATAAAAGCCAAAAATCCCACTAAGCATACTATAATGGTCTACCATGACAAAAGAATTTTCTGTCCCAAACCATCAATAGGGCTAAAATTGGTAAACCTTGCTCTAGAAGACAATGAATGTCTCACCTAATAAGAAGAGAACAATTGAAAATTTACAAGGGAGAGTGAATTGCACACTGCCTTGAAATTGAATCCCCTTGAAGAAATAGCACCCAGTATACTTCAAATTATTTTATGTTTCTTGGTAGTCTTATCTGCCAAACTCTCGTTGTATCTGATGAGCAGTTGGATTTATCTAGCAAGAACCAATAGTCTTTTTGGGGCCTATTAATGGCATTGCTTTGGTTATGGAACCTGGGGGTGAATGACTGTTATGTAGTACTTGCCAATTAAATTGACTGTTCATGGATCCAAGGATAAAAGATGAGCAAGCCATGCAGGGTGACTTTTCCATTCTCCTATTAGTGGTGATAATTGAAAGACACTTGAGAATAATGCCATGGGTACAGGTAAACCTCTTCTTAGCCCCCACATCACAGCTATGAATGTTAACTTTGCAAAAAAAAAAAAAAAAAATACAGTCTAAAGAATGTTTGCTTTCTGTTCTTTTCTTTTTTTTCCTTGCAAATGATCATTTCAATTTACATCAGAAAAATATCATCATTATCCTAGGAGTGGTATTCCTAACTAGCTTTTCCTCAGCAAAAGCAGTGAGAAGGTCCTAGCCAGTATAATTTTAAGTTATGAAGAATTGCTGAAAGACCTATTTTGCTTAGAGGGAACCCTTGGGATCAGTGAAGAAACTAGAAATTCTACCTAACAGTTAAAAAGTACAAGGCTACTCTATATCTGCCTGGCTTTCTAGGAAATATTTACTAAACCTCCATAAAACCTATTATGGCCTGATACTTAATCCCAGTAAGCCACAGGATACGGAATCCAGCCTCCTGGATTTATCAAGGTTCTTCCATGTTGAATCGCTCTGTTTTCCTACCCCTGATTACATTATAAAAATGGTCAATGCTGTCCTAATCATACATGTTATAACCCTCAAGGAAACATAAAGTAGAAGAAAAAATAAAAAGGTCTATAATGGTTTGGATATGGGGTGTCCCCCCCCCAAAGCTCCTATTAATGCAGGAATATTCAGAGGTAAAATGATTTCATCATGAAAGTGGTAAAGTAATCAGTCCATCCTAGTTTGAATGGACTGGCTGCATGGTAACTGTACAGGTGGGGTGTGGCTGGAGGAGGTGAGTCACTGGGGACATGCACTAGAAGCATATACCTTCCCTGTGACCCATCCCCCACCCTTGACTTTCTGACCTGGCCTTGAAGTGAATAACTTTCTCTCCTTGGCTCTTCCCACAATGTGATGTCTCACTTTGGGCCTAGAGCCATGGAGTACACCATATATGGAGTAGGTATGTCTATGGAAATCTCTGAAATCATGAGCCCCAATTAAATGTTTTCCTCCTCAGGTATGTTGGCCATAACAATGCAAAAGGAGACTAAAACAGGGTCCAGTGAAATGAAAGATCTCTTAGTACTCTATGAAAGCTGAAGAGAACAAAATTATAGATGGCTGATGGTAGGGACTGAAATAGCATTCTAATCTGGAATTACGTTTGGGATTTACCTAAACATATAAGGTAAATTTTAAGAAAATCGAAGAAATTTTAAGAAACAGGATTCCACACTTATATAAACACATATACAACAATTTTATACCAAATTTTGCTACAAAAAAATCTTTACTAATATTCTAATTGTACTGAATGTCAGTAAATAGCTTAAGGATACATTGCTCTCAGAATCTAACACACAAAAGAGTGAGAACATTTATTCCAGCATAGCACTGAACACTTATGAGTTCCTATTAACAAATGAAATAAAGGCCCAAATGCATTTGTCCAGTCAAGTAAGAATTAGCTTAAACAAGCTACATTTACAAAAAATATGTATTTTAAAAATTATATTTAAGCAAAAATCATTCATTCACCAAACTGTGGATATAGGAGTAAAACTTCTCTTTCAGTATGGGTCTGCTGATTAGATTTTCCTTTGTTTATTTCTCAGGTAGATATTTTCAGTTTTTATAAAATTATTTGGAACTGAGAATTCCTTTGCATCACCGTGATAACAGACTCCTACAAAATTATGTAAATCTTCTCAAGATTTTATAATTATCTATTCAATTTAATTCATAGATAATTTTCATTTGGGATTTATCATTATTAAGTCTTTCCATAGTAGTCATAGAAATATTATTTCTCTGTTCTTTTTTAATATGCAAATTTTATTGGTTTGTATTATTATATTACTATATTAATTCCCTGGTTTCTCAATAAGAGCCTTGATTTTTTGACAGTTGTATTGGCAGAAGCAGCATGAGCCTTTACTAACTAAATAAGATTGCTGAAAATTTATGAAAGGTTCTGGTTTCTCATCCTTTTAGACAGAAAGTAGAGTGAGAAAGTTATACAAGAGCATATTTTCCATTAATCTCTCAAGGAACAGATGAAGAGGAAATTTTGTAAAGGAATTCCCTCCTAATGAATGGACTAAAGAGCTCTGGGGAACAATAAACTTGAGAGTAGAGAAAATCCAGAGCTGAAAAAAAAAAAAATATGTTCCATGTCAGGAGTAGAGGAACATTTGTGCCATGAGATATCAGAGCTGCTATAGGCCAATGATTGTGAGGTGCTTTCTATTCATCCTGTCTTTGAATGAGTTTGATCTGTAGTTATGCTGTTCTTGTTTCATCATTGCTTATTTAGTTCATATATCTTTGTATTAGGAGGTGTTACACTCAGATCTTATATAGATTATGTGATTCTATACTCTGCACTTGATTCAATTATGGAATGAGATGTTGAGTATCTTATATACTCAACATGTGTATATGCTGATGTGTAAATTTCAAATACAGGAAAGTAATCGTTAATGTAATTGGACAGTGATGGAATGTTAAGGAACCCCAGTTCTTCACAGAAGCTGTATACATTCTCTTTGTTATAAAACCTATGTTTGCTTTTACTCTGATTTCCTGATTGGCTATGTAATTTGCTTTGGCCAATGGGCTGTTGGCAGATATGGTGCAAACAGAGACTTGAAAAGTATTTGCATACTTCTGCTTTCATTTTGCTCCTCTGCCAAGCTCTGGCCTAGCTAGTCAGCAGGTGGGTGAAATATCCAGGGGGCAGATCCGATTTGCCCAAATTATGCCATCTGTGGCTGTTCTAGACCAGCTGACAGCTAGCCAAACTGCTCTGAGGAGAGCTGAAAGCCATTATACAACTGACTGCAAATTTGTGAATGAGCCAGAAAGCCCAACCAAGCTGATAGCTAAGCCCCACAAATGTCATATGAACAAAATTAGGGCTCATTATTTTTGCCAATGATATTTTGAGTTATTTGTTACACAAAATTATCATGGTAATACATATTAGATATAATCATATTTACTTAAATGCTGTGGTTATAATCCCAAGTACAACAGGTCTGAATGCATTTGAGAATAAATGATACTGATAGATGACAGCAAAATTGTAAGCACTTACTAGAGCTTAGCTTACTGGCTGAAGTACTGGTCATGGGTGAGTTTTGTGTTTTGAAATCTGTTTGGTGAAGTAGAACTCAGTTAATATGGATTCTTGTTGATTTTGACCATTTAATACTTGCAACTCTTTATAGAATGAAGGAACAGATTTTCATTTATAAAGAGTGAGCTGGGACTTTAAGAGGTTAAATTGTAGAGCTGATTAGTAAGAAGAGAACCCAGAATCATGTATGACTCCAAAGCCTTCATTTTTATAATTACATTGCATTTATTTCCTATTTGAAATATTTTTTTCCCTCAAATTTTGCACTAATGTTGACTGGTTTGAGAATTTCTGAGGAAGGAAGGAAGGAAGGAAGGAAGGAAGGAAGGAAGGAAGGGAGGGAGGGAGGGAAGGAGAGAGAGAACACATCTTACCCTATTTCAAAAATTGCATAATTTAAATATTTGGCCTATTAAAAAACAAATATTTCACTTACTTGTTATTACTCATCCAGAATCATTTAAGATCATCTGATATTGAGGTTCTGAATCATATGTTGATGTTAACATTAAACAGAAAGTTGAAATGAAAGGAAAAGAGAAAAAAAAAGAGTCAGGAATCACAAAATAAAAAGAAAAATTCGTAAATAATGGGTTCTTATGTCTCACAATTAACATGATTTGGGGCTCACATGTAATAATTATCAAGCAATAATACCCTGATTATTATTCTCATCATCAAGACCTGCATACACACCTACAGACATTCTCTCTTTTTCTCACCCACACATTTACTGGTCTAATGTACATAAACCCGTATTTGGTACAGGACGAGCAAATTATTCATTTAACTTGTATTATTGAACAGTTAAACAAAATGTGTTTAGGGAAATTATCTTCCACTATAGTAATGAACTTGAAAGCATTTTTATACACAACCTAAGTGTAGGTGGCTGTTAAAGAAAATTGTAATACAGAATTGAAGTATTTTTAATCCTTTTACTATTACTAGAAAAGATGCTTAGCAAAATGCATCTTTGTTTTCAATGAGTTCATTCCTGCTCTCTAACAGGTAATAAAAGAAATTAGATGAAAGCAATCTCTGAGGTGTGAAGACATTTGTTTGAATGAAGATTAATTTTAACACTTTTATTTTCCATAGTCTTTTAAATAATTAATCTTAAATCTTCAGATGGTTTCCTACACAACCCACATTGTAATTAATTATTTGGTTAGAAAATACATTATGAGTATCAGTTTAAGTATGGAATCAACTAATCATCAATATTATTTCTACATGCTTGTCACAAATTGCTACTTACTTCAGGAAGACAGGTGAATGCATCTAAAATGAATTTGACAGACTATTTCATAAAAACATTGAAAAGACTCATTCTTTTGAACATAGATATACCTACAGGCAGATAGATACAGACATATACAGAATAAACTTTATAATCACTGCAGTTTTTACAGAATCTGCACATTTGAAAAGACAAGTAATCACATTAAAAAACCACATAGTGTGATCTTCTTAAATATTGGAAAATCAGTAAGTTTCTCTAAAGAATACATTTTGCTTTAATGGATAATTGGCCAGTATTCATCTGAACTGTCCTTTCAGTTAGTTGCAGTGTCAAAGTTCAGAGAGTCACTAGAGTCACTATAAATTATAACTACATGGGCAAACTTTTTGCCATCTTTATTTATATTTCTTGTGACAGATCAATATGTTCTGAACTTTTATCTTAATATGATATAAGGGCAGATGCTAAAAGAAGTTTGAGAGAAATACAAGGGCAATGCCTTGACAGCTTACAATAATTTGTTGCCTGGAATATTGCTGGAACATATCGATTGGCTAAAAACTCTTTACTAATATTAGAGGAGATATCTGTAAAATTTATAGCTATTAAGTATAAAATAGATGTTCAGTAAGTAGATAAAATAATTAAAGTAAGATGAATTTATATCAATATGTATCATTCAAATTTTTATAAAGTTTATAAAATTTTAAAACTTTTTTATGAAAAATGCATCATACCATATAGTCACAATGTAGTCTTAGATGGTATTTTTATTTAAAAAATTAAAAGATTTATAAAATTATAACTCTCTACTCCACCTCAAGAAAACTTTCTACTCTAAGATTCATGTTAATGATGTTCCTTTCTATTAATTATTCATATCATTACATGTATAGAAGCAAGTGCAACCCAAGTGTCTGTATCTTAACAATAGTTCACTTGCATCTAATGAAAAAACTCAATAGTTTTGCATCAACAATGTAAAATGTGTGCTGTAGTACAATTATAATATTGATTGGAATTATTTGGTATGATTATTCCCTTAGAAATCTACTGGAAATATTTTTGTCTTTAGGTCAATAGTTGTTGAATTTCTTGCCAGTCTAATGGCAAAATCATTATGGATTTATCATAGAATGGACATAAGCTAAAATGCATGATTTAAAGAGTTCATTATTTTCTCAATCAATTCAGTAATTGTTGATATATCACACTAAATTTGGGTCACTAGGCTGTCTTATATCTTTTAAAATGATATAAATTCTGCATCATTGAAATTAAAATAATGAGGGGAAATGAGCACATAATGTTACTTTCCATATTATGATAAAATAAAGGAATGAATAGATTTAGGATAGGAAAAGACAGCAAAACATAGGAAATAAGATGTACAGGAAGGATCACATAACAGGACATAAAATAGGCAGTAGACATACTGTGTATGTTTATTTTAGAGTCAGAAAGCCCATTTTACCTACTTCAATATGTACTTTGGTATTCCTATGGTTGAGGGGGAAAATAATTTCCTCTACCCAATGTAAACACTAGTGGTTTTCAAGTAGTACATAACAAAGTTGTAATTGTGCATATGTACATTTTTAGAACATTTTATCTCAGTTTAATAAACAATAATAATACAATGTGCGATCATATTCACTAACACTTCACACTTGTCCTGTAAGCTCCACAGGCAATTATACAAATATTTTAAAAATGAAATAAATTAATAATTGAAAGACGAACCTACTTCTTTAAAAATCACAAAATCTGAGGGCTCGGGTTCTAGTTGATATTTTAGTGCTTTTCTTATTATTTTCAGATGTATAAATATTTCTGAAATATTATACATTTTACAATTTGAAGTAAATTATTTTTGCCCTCATTACTAATTTTGCAACATTACTGATTTTTATAAAGTTTTGCAACATGTGGAAACATGGACAATGCTGGATAATAGGTTTACAGATGCTTCCACTATTGACCTATTTGGGAAATACCCAGGAAGTCCCTTTAAATACTTTAAAAAAAATTAGTTGTAGATGGATATGGAGAGCCGTGACAGAGAATGGAAGAGCAGTGTCTGAGACTGGAGTCTCTAATTACCTCATGGCTGTGGCAATCCTGGAGCCTGGGAATGTTTCTGTGCAAGGGTGCAGGATGCCTAGCTGCTGTGGTAATGCCCTGCATGAGGAGGCTCTCTGGAATAGTCTTATCACCTCAGATCTTGATATCAGGCACATAACTCCTGGGAATAGAGGAAACTTCTTGCTAGCAATCACAATGTTTCACCAGTTCTGCTGCTCCTGAAACTGCCTACTTAACAGTAACTTTAAACAATGGGCTTTCTTGAGAGATACACAAAGCTCCTAGCATTGAACATAACAACTGTAGATTGAAAATGCAGAAAAGCTCCATAAATGTTTCTAGCCCTGTAACTTTCTGAGTACAAAGAAAAATGCTTGCATAGTCTTTTTTCTCTTTGTTGTTGTTGTTGTTTTGGGGAGGGTGTACCTGAGATTGAACTTAGGGGCACTCAACCACTGAGCCACATATCCAGCCCTATTTTTTTTTTCTCTCTTTTTTTAAATTTATAATAGTAGTATGTATTACAATTCATAGTGAACATATATAGCATCTTTTTACATACAACTGTTTGTATACAAAGTATATTCATACCATTCAGGTCTTTAATCATACATTTTTTTTCTTTCCCCCTCTCCCCCTTGCTCCCTCCCTTCCCCTCCCTTCCCTTTGACCATTCTAGTGTTCTTTTAATCCTCCTATATACCCCATCCAACAACACTGTGAACTAGCCTCTTTATATCAGAGAAAACATTCGGTATTTGGATTTTTGAGATTAACTGATTTCACTTAGCATTATATTCTCCAACTTCATCCATTTACCTGCAAATGCCATTATTTTATTCTATTTTATTGCTGAGTAAAATTCCATTGTGTATATATACTACATTTTCTTTATCCACTCATCTACCGAGGGACATCTAGGTTGGTTCCACAAACTAGCTATTGTGAATTGTGCTGCTATAAACATTGAAGTGGCTGTGTCACTGTAATATGCTGTTTTAAAGTCCTTTGGGAATAGAACCAGGAGTGAGATGGCTGGATCATAGAGTGGTTCCATTCCCAGTTTTCCAAGGAATCTCCATACTGCTTTCCATAACGGTTGGACCATTTTGCAGTCCCACCAGCAATGTATGAGTGTACCTTTTTCCCCGCATCCTCTCCAACATTTATTGTTGTTTGTGTTCTTGATAGCTGCCATTCTGACTGGAGTGAAATGAAATCTTAGAGTAGTTTTGATTTGCATTTCTCTAATTGCCAGCAATGTTGTGCATTTTTTCATGTATTTGTTGATTAATTGTGTATATTCTTCTGAGAAGTGTCTTTTCAATTCCTTAGCCCATTTATTGATTGGGTCATTTGTTTTTTGGTGTTAAGTTTTTTGAGTGCTTTATATATTCTAGAAATTAGTGCTCTATCTGATGTGCATGTATTAATATTTGTTTCCACTTGGTTGGCTCTCTATTCACCTCACTTGAAGGAGCCCTAATTGGGAAGGGCTGTTGTAGCTAGCTGGAAGCCATGGGTTCCACCTGATATGTATGTGACGCACCTGTAGGCACCCGCAAACCTGAAGGTATATAACCGGGTGAAAGCGGTCCGAGTTAGGAGAACGGAGAATTCAGTCAGCCGGGCAGTCACTCGGTCGGTCAGAAGAATCAGCGGTCAGAACGTAGGCAGAGCGGTTACAGAAGAGAAACCAGATAGAAGAAGTAATGACTGGCCAGAGTTAGGCCGAGGCTCCAGAGGACTGGTCAGAGTAAGGCCGAGGCTCCCGAGGAAGACAGAAGACAGAAGACAGAAGAAGGAAGAAAGAAGAGAGAAGAAAGAAGCTCTAGTCTTTCTCTAAGCTAAGCTCTATCTTTCTTTACTCTACTCTAAGCTAAGAAAGACTCTAACTCTAAGCTAAGAAGAAGAAAAGCTCGCTTTAATCTTTTTCTCTAAAAATCTTTCTTTCCCTCTCTAAGCTCTAAGAAAGTAGAAGTAAAAGTAGTAAAAGCTTAACTCTGCCTCCGAGAGTTTTCATCCCGGGTTACGGTACCAGGCAGCTTACAAATGGTGGTCCGTCCGGGGCTCGGCAGGCAGAGAAGAAAAGCTAAGAAATAAAGAGAGCAACGAAAAAGTATAGCCTCAGACTCAGTTGAGACCAGCAAAAAGAGTAGTAAACAAGAGAGCATAGCCTCTGACTCAGTTGAAGCCAGTTAAGAATTAAGCTGAAGCAGAGTAGCCGGCCAAAAGCCGAAGCCGAGTAGCCAGCCAAAAGCCATAAAAAATATAGAGAAAAAGCCTTGAGCTTTAGTATAAAGAAAAAAGCCATGAGCTTAAAAGAAAATAGAGAATTAAATAGCATGGTAAAAACCATGCAGAAAAAAAAAAAAGCCATTGAGCTTTGGCAAGAAAGCCATAAAGAAAAATAAAGAAGAGGAGAAAAAAAAACCGAAGCAGAGTAGCCAGCAAAAAGCCGAAGCGAGCCGGCCAAAAGCCGAAGCAGAGTAGCCGGCCAAAAGCCATAAAAAATATAGAGAAAAAGCCTTGAGCTTTAGTATAAAGAAAAAAGCCATGAGCTTAAAAGAAAATAGAGAATTAAATAGCATGGTAAAAACCATGCAGAAAAAAAAAAAAAGCCATTGAGCTTTGGCAAGAAAGCCATAAAGAAAAATAAAGAAGAGGAGAAAAAAAAAAAAAAAAAGTCAAAGCCGCTTATGCAATTGTGCTTAACTAGGTGCGTTAGCTGCTCCTCAGCATTAGGCTTCCTTAAAGCCACAGCACCTTCTCAAAAAGGGCTCAAATATCCACCCTTTCAAAAATAAAAGGTGAAAAGCTAGGTAGGGACAAGAAAATAAAAGAAAATAGAGAAAATAAAATAGAGAAAATAGAACAAAAGCACCTTTTTAAACTAAAGGGAAGGAATATGAAGGAGCCCTAATTGGGAAGGGCTGTTGTAGCTAGCTGGAAGCCATGGGTTCCACCTGATATGTATGTGACGCACCTGTAGGCACCCGCAAACCTGAAGGTATATAACCGGGTGAAAGCGGTCCGAGTTAGGAGAACGGAGAATTCAGTCAGCCGGGCAGTCACTCGGTCGGTCAGAAGAATCAGCGGTCAGAACGTAGGCAGAGCGGTTACAGAAGAGAAACCAGATAGAAGAAGTAATGACTGGCCAGAGTTAGGCCGAGGCTCCAGAGGACTGGTCAGAGTAAGGCCGAGGCTCCCGAGGAAGACAGAAGACAGAAGACAGAAGAAGGAAGAAAGAAGAGAGAAGAAAGAAGCTCTAGTCTTTCTCTAAGCTAAGCTCTATCTTTCTTTACTCTACTCTAAGCTAAGAAAGACTCTAACTCTAAGCTAAGAAGAAGAAAAGCTCGCTTTAATCTTTTTCTCTAAAAATCTTTCTTTCCCTCTCTAAGCTCTAAGAAAGTAGAAGTAAAAGTAGTAAAAGCTTAACTCTGCCTCCGAGAGTTTTTCATCCCGGGTTACGGTACCAGGCAGCTTACAAATGGTGGTCCGTCCGGGGCTCGGCAGGCAGAGAAGAAAAGCTAAGAAATAAAGAGAGCAACGAAAAAGTATAGCCTCAGACTCAGTTGAGACCAGCAAAAAGAGTAGTAAACAAGAGAGCATAGCCTCTGACTCAGTTGAAGCCAGTTAAGAATTAAGCTGAAGCAGAGTAGCCGGCCAAAAGCCGAAGCCGAGTAGCCAGCCAAAAGCCATAAAAAATATAGAGAAAAAGCCTTGAGCTTTAGTATAAAGAAAAAAGCCATGAGCTTAAAAGAAAATAGAGAATTAAATAGCATGGTAAAAACCATGCAGAAAAAAAAAAAAGCCATTGAGCTTTGGCAAGAAAGCCATAAAGAAAAATAAAGAAGAGGAGAAAAAAAAACCGAAGCAGAGTAGCCAGCAAAAAGCCGAAGCGAGCCGGCCAAAAGCCGAAGCAGAGTAGCCGGCCAAAAGCCATAAAAAATATAGAGAAAAAGCCTTGAGCTTTAGTATAAAGAAAAAAGCCATGAGCTTAAAAGAAAATAGAGAATTAAATAGCATGGTAAAAACCATGCAGAAAAAAAAAAAAAAGCCATTGAGCTTTGGCAAGAAAGCCATAAAGAAAAATAAAGAAGAGGAGAAAAAAAAAAAAAAAAAAGTCAAAGCCGCTTATGCAATTGTGCTTAACTAGGTGCGTTAGCTGCTCCTCAGCATTAGGCTTCCTTAAAGCCACAGCACCTTCTCAAAAAGGGCTCAAATATCCACCCTTTCAAAAATAAAAGGTGAAAAGCTAGGTAGGGACAAGAAAATAAAAGAAAATAGAGAAAATAAAATAGAGAAAATAGAACAAAAGCACCTTTTTAAACTAAAGGGAAGGAATATGAAGGAGCCCTAATTGGGAAGGGCTGTTGTAGCTAGCTGGAAGCCATGGGTTCCACCTGATATGTATGTGACGCACCTGTAGGCACCCGCAAACCTGAAGGTATATAACCGGGTGAAAGCGGTCCGAGTTAGGAGAACGGAGAATTCAGTCAGCCGGGCAGTCACTCGGTCGGTCAGAAGAATCAGCGGTCAGAACGTAGGCAGAGCGGTTACAGAAGAGAAACCAGATAGAAGAAGTAATGACTGGTCAGAGTTAGGCCGAGACTCCTGAGGAAGACAGAGACAGAAGAAGGAAGAAAGAAGAGAGAAGAAAGAAGCTCTAATCTTTCTCTAAGCTAAGCTCTAAGCTCTATCTTTCTTTACTCTAAGCTACTCTACTCTAAGCTAAGAAGAAAAATCTTTCTTTCCCTCTCTAAGCTCTAAGAAAGTAGAAGTAAAAGTAGTAAAAGCTTAACTCTGCCTCCGAGAGTTTTCATCCCGGGTTACGGTACCAGGCAGCTTACACTCACTGATTGTTTCTTTTGCTGAAAAGAAGCTTTTTCGTTTGAATCTATCCCGTTCTTTGATTCTTGATATTAATTCTTGCACTACTGGCTTCTTATTAAGGAACTAGGGGCCTAATCCGACATGTTGGAAATTGGAGCTTACTTTTTCTTCTATTAGGCATATTGTCTCTGGTCTAAGTCCTAGGTCCTTGATCCACTTTGAATTGAGTGTTGTGCACGTGAGAGATACGGGTTTAATTTCATTTTGTTGCATATGGATTTCCAGTTTTCCCAGCACCATTTGTTGAAGAGGCTATCCTTTCTCCACTGTACATTTTTGGCACCTTTGTCTAATATAAGATAGCTGAAATTATATGTATTAGTCTCTGTGTCCTCCATTCTGTACCATTGGTCCACCAGTCTGTTTTGGTGACAATACCATGCTGTTTTTGCTAGTATTGCTCTGTAGTATAATTTAAAGTCTGGTATGGTTATGCCACCTGCTCCACTTTTTTTGCTCAGGATTGCTTTGGCTATTCTGGGTCTCTTATTTTTCCAGATGAATTTCATGACTGCTTTTTCTATTTCTTTGAAGAATGACATTGGGATTTTGATTGGAATTGCATTAAATCTGTATGATGCTTTTGGTAGTATGGACATTTTGACAATATTAATTCTACCTATCCAAGAGCAAGGTAGGTCTTTCCATCTTCTGAGTTCTTCTATAATTTCTTTCTTTAGTGTTCTATACTTTTCATTATAGAGGTCTTTCACCTCTTTCATTAAGTTGATTCCCAGGTTTTTTTGTTTTTTTGGTTTTTTTTTTTTTTTTTTTGATGCTATTGTAAATGGGGTAGTTTTCATCATTTCCCTTTCAGAGGCTTTGTCACTGATGTACAAAAGTGCCTTTGACTTATGTGTATTGATTTTGTATCCTGCTACTTTGCCAAATTCATTTACTAGTTGTAAAAGTTTTCTGGTAGAGTTTTTTGGGTCTTCTAGGTATATTATCATGTCATCAGCAAATAGTGCTAATTTGAGCTCTTCTTTTCCTATCTTGATCCCTTTAATTTCTTTCGTCTGTCTAATTGCTCTGGCCAGAGTTTCCAGTACTATGTTAAATAGCAGTGGTGAAAGGGGGCATCCCTGTCTTGTTCCAGTTTTTAGAAGGAATGCTTTAAATTTTTCTCCCTTTAAGATAATGTTAGCTCTGGGCCTTGTATAAATAGCTTTTATAATGTTGAGATATGTTCCTGATATTCCTAGTTTTTCTAGTGTTTTGAACATAAAGGGGTGTGTTGTATTTTGTCAAAAGCTTTTTCTGTGCCTATTGAGATGATCATATGATTTTTATCTTTAAGTCTATTAATGTGATGTATTACGTTTATTGATTTCCGAATGTTGAACCAGCCTTGAATCCCTGGAATAAACCCCACTTGATTGTGGTGCACTATCTTTTTGATATGTTTTTGTATCCAATTTGCCAGAATTTTGTTGAGGATTTTTGCATCTATGTTCATTAAAGATATTGGCCTGAAGTTTTCTTTTTTGGATGTGTCTTTGCCTGGCTTCAGAATTAATGTAATATTGGCCTCATAGGAAGAGTCTGGAAGAGCTCCCTCTTTTTCTATTTCTTGAAATAGTTTGAAGAGCATTGGTATTAGTTCTTCTTTGAAAGTCTTGTAGAACTCGGCTGTAAACCCATCAGGTTCTGGACTTTTCCTTGTTGGTAGCTTTTTGATGATTTCTTCTATTTCTTTGCTTATAATCGATCTGTTTAAATTATGTATAGCCTCCAGTTCCAGTTTAGGCAAATCATTTGACTCTAGAAATCTGTCAATGCTTTCAATTTTTCTATCTTATTAGAGTACAAGTTTTCAAAGTAATTTCTAGTTATCATCTGTATATATGAGGTGTTTGTTGTGATATTCTCTTTTTCATCACGAATGTTAGTAATTTCAGTTTTTTATCTTTTTCTTTTCGTTAGCATTGCTAAGAGTCTATCAATTTTGTTTATTTTTTCAAAGAACCAACTTTTAGTTTTGTCAATTCTTTGAATTGTTTCCTTAGTCTCAATTTTATTAATTTCTGCTCTGATTTTAATTATTTCCTGTCTTCTACAGCTCTTGGTGTTGATCTGTTCTTCTTTTTCTAATGCTTTGAGGTGTGATGTTAAGTCATTTATTTGTTTTGTTTTGTTTTGTTTTTTTTCTTTTAAGGAATGAACTCAGTGCAATGAATCTTCGTCTTACTACTTCCTTCATAGTGTCCCAGAGATTTCTATACAATGTATCTGTGTTCTCATTTACCTCTAGGAATTTTTTGATCTCATCCTTGATGTCTTCTTCAACCCCTTGTTCATTCAGTAGCATGTTGTTTAGCTTCCAGTAGTTGGAGTAGTTTTTCTTGTTCCTTGTTTTGTCATTGATTTCCAATTTCATCCCTTTATGATCTGATAGAATGCAGGGTAGTATCTCTATTTTTTTATATTTGCTGAGAGTTGCCTTGTGACATAATATATGGTCAATTTTGGAGAAGGAGCCATGTGCTTCTGAGAAAAAAGTGTATTCGTTTACTGTGTATTCTTCTGAGAAAAAAGTGTATTCGTTTATTATTTAGATGAAATATTCTATATATGTTCGTTAGGTCTAAGTTATTAATTATTTTAAGGAGGCCTAAAGTTTCTTTGTTTAGCTTTTGTTTGGATGATCTATCCATTGGTGAGAGAGGTTTGCTGAAGTCCCCTAGAATAACTGTGTTGTGGTCTATTTTACTCTTGAACTTGAAAAGAGTTTGATGAATGTAGGTGCTCCATTATTTGGGGCATATAGATTTATGATTGTTACATCCTGTTGATGATTGGTTCCCTTAAGTAGTAAGAAATATACATCTTTGTCCCTTTTGATTATCATTGGATTGAACTCTATCTTATTTGATATGATAATAGAAACCCCTGCTTGCTTCCACAGGCCATGTGAGTGATAAGACTTTTCTCAGCCTTTCATTTTCAGTCTATTGATGTCTTTTTCTATGAGGTGTGTTTCTTCGAGACAGCAAATAGTTGGGTCATTTCTTTTAATCTATTCAGATAATCTGTGTCTTTTGAATGGCGAGTTTAGGCCATTAACATTCAGGGTTATTATTGAGATGTGATTTTTATTCCCATCCATTTTTATCTGTATTATGGTCTTTAGCTTGATTTGGTTTCTCTTCTGGTTGGTATTTCCCTTAGTTTAATATCTCCCTTTGTTGATTTTCATTGTTAGTTTTCTCTTCTTCTTCATGAAAAATTTTTCTCAGGATGTTCAGAAGTGCTTGCTTTTGAGTTGTGAAATCTTTTAACTTTTGCTTGTCGTGGAAGGTTTTTATTTCATCTTCAAATCTAAAGCTCAGTTTTGCTGGGTATAAGATTCTTCGTTGACATCCCTTTTCTTTCAGAGCTTGAAATATGTATTCCAGGATCTTCTTACTTTTAATGTCTGGGTTGAAAAATCTGAACATATTCTGATTGGTTTCCCCCTATATGTAATCTGCTTCCTTTCTCTTGTGGCTTTTAATATTCTCTCCTTGCTCAGTATATTAGGCATTTTTATTATAATGTGCCTTGGTGTGGATCTTTTTTGATTTTGTATGTTTGGTGTTCGGTAAGCCTCTTGAACTTGGTTTTCCCATTCATTCCTCAAGTTTGGAAGATTTTCTGTAATTATTTCATTAAATAAATTACTCATTACTTCGGCTTGAAACTCTGTCCCTTCCTCTACCCCACTCTTAAGTTTGGTCTTTTTATGTTGTCCCATAATTCTTGAATGTACTGTTCTTGATTTCTTATGATTTTTTGCTGTGTAATCTAGATTTTTCTCTAGGATATATATTTTGTCTTCATTGTCTGAGGTTCTTTCTTCCAAGTGGTCTACTCTGTTGGTGATGCTTTCGATTGAACTTTTATTTTGGTTTATTGCTTCTTTCATTTCTGGAATTTCTGTTTGGTTTGTCTTTAGAGCCTCTATCTCCCTTTTGAAGTAATTTTTTACTTCCTGTATTTGTTTTTGGAGTTGTTTGTCAGAATGATCTTTTACCACCTGTATTTGCTACCTCATCTCATTTTTTAGTTCATTCTTAAGTTCCATAAACATTTGGAATATGTAATTTATAATTTCCATCTCTGGCATTTCACCAACTGTGCTTTCCATGGAATCTACTGAGGAGGTATATTGATTTGTTTGTGTCACTTTCTTCCCTTGTTTCTTCATATTGCTTGTGTGTTTTTTCTTCCTCTACTATGGGACCTTGACTATTTCAATTTTACCTTAAAGCCTTATGTTGTTTCTGTAGTACAATGCTATCAGATCCCCTTATATTTCCTTTACACTTTACAATCAAACACTTTCTATTCAGAAAATCCCAGTTTGATCACAATGTACAGATTAAGTTAACCCAGATATTGTTTCCAATTTACTCTGTATGCTTCTGATGGGGTTTTATAATTTCAAGTATTAGACACAGAGTTGATATATTTAGGAAGAAGAAAGTGAGTGTATTGAATTGCTCTTTCTTAGAAAGTATGAAAAAAGAGTTCTATGGAAGTGGTTTAGTATAAGCATATGAGAAAGAGAAGAGAATGGAGTGAAGGATTAGGTGGAAAGACCGATTTGTATATAAACCTAACTTATGCAGCCATTGAGAGAAGAAATAAAGAAAGATGGAAAATAAAAATAAATGACAAAAGAGTAGAAATTGGTGTAAGAAAGAGGAGAGAGAGAGTGAGTCAAGAAAATAGAGCATAAACTATATATAACACCACTTTGCTATATAGTTCAATTGCGCCCGTTCTAGAAATCCCAATTTCTGCGTATAACTTGTTTTTGCCTCTGTTGAGTATGCAATGGCAGGGTGTAAATGGGGTAGATGAAGGAAGAAGAAAAGATACAAAAGTGAGAAGGAAGAAAAGAAAGAAAGAAAAGAGGAGCAGAAGCAAGCAAACACACTGTCAATCAAAACAAAAAAAGAAAGCAAAACAAAACAAAACCAAAAAAAAAAAAAAAAAAAAACCAAAAAGCAACAAAACAAACAAAAATGTCGAACCCAGGAACAAGTCTCAAACAAAATGGACCCTGGGAAGCCCTTCTTTTTTCCCTTCTAGTTTAAGCCAATTGTCTTGGAGCCCATCCAGATAGTCAGCGATCCTGTTAGTGGAGTCAAGGCTGCACCTTTGGCCAAAGGCATAATGGCACAGCGGAAGAGTGGCTCAGGGGGATTGTGCGTCAGCAGATGAGTGGCACTGAGAAAGGGACCCTCCAGAAGGCACCCTTTCCCCCATGCCCACCCACAGTTGCAGCTTCTGGGGGCAGACACGCCCTCCCCTGCTGGTTGCCTGAGCCTCACCCAGGTGTGCGCTGTTCTCAGAGCGCTGGTGGATCCCTGGATGTCTGCAGCTGCTCTTCCTTTCTGTCTTGTTCCTTTGTCCAGGTCAGCCACTGCCTTCCTCAAAGATGGCGGTGCTCTCCTCGGGCTCAACAGTAGTTCCACAGACCTTTGTGTCACTCTGGAGCGTGCAGGATTGGTTTGGCAAGTTGCGTGAAAGAGCTCTATGTGGATACGACTCGCATCTAGGTTGCCTTTTATCATTCTTTGCTGTTCGGTTTTAAAGCCGTTGTTTGCATCTTCCCCTTGCCACAATGTTATCAAGCCGGCTATGCGGCAGCGCTGATAGCACCGTTTCGGACTGTGGACCACTCCAACTAGGCCCTGGTCCGTCAGTGGTCCGGAGTTCGTTGGATTTCACCGTCCAGAGGTGCACGAATGTCTCAGCTCCCTTTCAGTTGCAGGAGAATTGCTAGTAACGCGTTCAAACTTCCCACTAAGTGTCTTTTAGTAACTATGTCCAGAGAGCACCTCTCTCCTGTCTGCCATCTTGGAATCATAAGTTGTTTTCTCTTGAGGATAGAACTGTTTGTCTTTCTTTGACAGGGCAGGAACTGGAGCTGTCTCCTGCTGAGCCATTTCTTTATCTGCTTCTTAACCATCTGATGCATCTGGGCTGCTGACTGCTCCTGCTGGCTGCTTCTTCCACCACTCCTCTCCAAGATCGTCTGCCATCTTCAGATCTTCAGCCGGGACTCTACACAAACAGACCATGCGAAGGCAGCCTGCCACCCCCAGCCCTATTTTGTATTTTTTTTTTTTTTTGTACCAGGGATTGAATCCAGGGGCATTTCACCACTGAGCCACATCCCCAGCCCTGACCCCCCCTTTTTTTTGTATTTTATTTAGAGATAGGGTTTCACTGAGTTGATTAGGGCCTTGCTAAGTTGCTGAAGCTGGCGATTACAGGAGGGTGCCACCACACCCAGCCCCTATTTTGTATTTTATTTAGAAACAGGGTCTCACTGAGTTGCTTAGTACCTCACCATTGCTTCTGTCTCAGCCTCCCATCTCAGTTGCACAGTTTTTTTACTTGATAATGAGACATATATAAATAAAGATTGCTGGTAACTCTAACTCTTACTTTTTAGTTGGACCTTAATTTATTTATTTTTACATGGTGCTGAGGATCCAACCCAGGGCCACGCACATGCTAGGTGAGTGCTCTACCTCAGAGCCACAACCCCAGCCCTGCTGATAATTCTTTAGACCTGCTTCTCCATCAGAGAGCAGTGCTCCAGCTGACCCCAGCTTTATCTTCAAAAATCATCTGCATGTGTGAGTCTTACTTGGGAGGCTGAGTCAGAAAGAACCCAAGTTCAAAGCCAGCTTCAGCAACTTAGTGAGGCCCTATCTCAAAATAAAAAATAAAAAGGGCTGGGGATATGGCTCAGTGGTTAAGCTCCTCTGGGTTTCACCCCTGGTACAAAAACAAAACAATAGCAACAGAACTTTGAATCTAAGTATTCATATTCCACATAATTGAACATATTTAGAGAAGTATATTTATTAGTATATTATTTTATACTTATTATATAGAATCATGCTGCTTTTTGTTTAAAATAGATGGAAAAACATACTTGAAAACACAAGCCTCTGAAGGAACAAAGAGATGGAATTCAATTCAATTTGAAAAATATTGCTAAATGCAATGGAAACTAATCACTCAAAGTCAAAATATCACATTTTTAAAATTTTTCAGTTTTAATTTTTTTTCTAGATATAAAAATATTTTCTTCAGTTTTTTTTTTTTTTTTAATTATTGTTTCCTCTCTCCTATTTGAGTACTGGAACAGTTTTATAAAAGTATATAGCCCAATGTATGTTACAAACAACTCTGATATTAAGAAAATCTAATATCTCATTTATTATTGTTTATATGGTATTTTGTCTTCTAAGTGTTTACATGAAAGAAGACAAAGTAATATCCATTCAACTTGTTGTGCTTTTATAGTAATAAAATATAATATTTTATTGTGATTATGTTGTTTATGTGTGTTTCTCTACCTCAAGGGAAGGTTCTTTCTTATACCTTGAGGAGGACTTTCAAATTCTACATATTTTGTCATTGATGTGAAGGAGCCTGTCATGCCATTTCTCATGACCACAGAACACAGAATTGATATCTTTTGTATTTTTTCATGTCTTTTCTTAAGTTTGTCCTAGCTGATTATGCCCACTTTAGTCAATCAATATGAGCACTCTTTTTTTTTTTTCTTCAAAATCTATATGCCAGCTGGTATCATTATGTGCAAGCCATTTATATTAAAATTAATTATTAACATAAGTTCCTCAATTGGGACTCATGTAAAATTTTATTACACTAGCAATCACTTTCCACTTTATTTATTCAACTTGTCTAATATTTCAAAATACATTCAGGAAGATGTCATGTTAGATACCTAACATATGACAAAAGATTTTGAAAACAACTAAATAAGTGCAATGTTTCTTTACAAACAGTGATAATTAATTTTTCTGTATCTAATATTCAAAATATCTGTTATTTCATTTGAATTGGTTTATGTTTTCTTCTCATTTTTAGTTAAATTACATTTCAAGATTTACCAGGCATGGTGGCCCATGCCTATAATCCCAGTGACTTGAGAAAGTGAAGCAGGAGGATCATGAGTTCAAAGCCAGCCTCAGCAATTTAGTGAGGCCCTGAGCAACTTAGTGAGACCATGTCTCAAAATAAAACATAAAAAGGGTTAGGAATGTGGCTCAGTGATAAGGCACCCTTGGGTTCAAACGGGTACAAGGAAAAAAAAAGACATAAATAAGACATTGTTATAGCATTCTCATTTGTTTTGATTATGAATGTGCTGCAGATATCAAATTATTTTTCTCACTTATATCATGTTGTTCTAAGTGAGTTTTCCAGTGCCTTTCTTCTCTTTGTGCCCTTTTGCCTATTGATTATAAAATAATAACCTTTATGTCTTTGGGATATTTTGGTAGGCTAACTAAAACTTAAACTGCTTTTATAAAGGCTAAGCTTAATAATAACATCCAATAGGTTACACTAACATGACAAAAACATTGGCAAGAAAATTGAGAAAATATACATATAAATTAAAAAGTATATCCCTTTCATAAATATGATTTTACGATAATTTTTCAAACAAATTTCCAAAATTAAACAATACAAGTCAGTAATTTTAATTACTTTTAGAGTGACAAGTTTACCCAACAAGTCTATAATGGAAAAAACAATGGAAAGAAAGGGAGTACTTAGGAAAAGAAAATAAAGAGACAGAAAAACCCAGAAAATAAAAAGTGACATTTGTCAGGTCTTTCTTTCTTTCTTTTTTATTTGTTTATTTTTATGTGGTGCTGAGGATTGAACCCAGTGCCTCACATGTGCTAGGCAAGCGCTCTGCCACTGAGCCCCAGCCCCAGCCCTTGTCAGGTCTTTCTATTTGCTTAAGAAAGGAAATTAATTTTCTACTAGTTTTTATGGAGTTTGGTGGAGATAGGTATGGCAGTACTAAGTATGCCATTTACAAGCTTGAATAATGAAGATGACCTAGAGACTCATGACCTGTTTCTTAGTAGATTTATTGTTCAACCATAAAGAAGAAAGGAATTATGATATTTGGTGGTAAATGGATGGAACTGCAGACTATCATGCTACATGAAATAAGCGAGACCCTCTGGTTGAATTTATTTTCTGGTATGTAAAAGGAAGTACAAAATAAGGGGCAGGGGGAGAAAGGGCAGGGATGCTATCAAAATAAAAGAAAGGTGAGTGCAGTTAGAGGAGGGGAATTGAAAGAGTGGGAAGAGAAATGGGATAGAAGAGAATGGAATGGATGAATCTGACCTAACTTTTCTGCGTACACATATGAATATACCACAGTGAATCTCATCATCATCTACATCCACAAGACACTAATTTAAAAATAAAATTAGAAGTAAATAGCAGGGAGATCAGTAGAACAGAGGGAAGGGAACAGGGGGAGAAAGAAGGAGAGGAAAAGGGAAAGTACTAGGAATGAAATTAGATTCCATGCTTTTACCAATTACATCAAAATGGATCCTAATGTTATAGATAATTAAAAAGGACCAATAAAATAGAAAATCAATTAATTAAAAAAGGTATATACACAAATTATCTTTCACAATCTCTGTATTGGTGGCTAGAAAAGAACAATATAAAGCAAGTCAAAGGCAGAATTCTTATACAATACCAGTTAAATTATAATTTTCCGATGCCAGGATGCAACTTATATAATCTTTGCTTATTTTAGTGGAATTCCTTCATTGCCTTGCTCTTAGTGAACAAACAAACTGGTAATTTAAATGCATACCAGAGTAGTAGAAACTTTACTTCTAAAAGTAATAACAAAACAATTTTAGTGACCCTATCACTTTAAAGATAACTCAAGTGTATTCTCATGGAGAGAGAACATGATATTATGGGCAGAGTTGAAATCGTCATTAATGCATATGTGTATGAATCCTAATTTTCTCAATAACAGTCCATAGTTTGCTTAACTTTTTGGCATCAATTTATTTACGTAGGAGAGAAAAATGTTGAAATATTGCAGCATCTTGCAAATTTCATGGGTATACCAGTATGTTAAGATAATATTTATATTTAAATGCATACTGTCCATTGTAATAAATTTATGACACTTGAATTGTATATATTTATCCTATTCATACTGATTCCAGTTGTGTTTGTTTTCTATTGTTTCATGGCAATTTACCAAAAACTTAGGAGCTTAAAACAATGCACATTTATTATCTCCCTGTTTCCATAATGAGCAATGAGTCTGGATTCCACTTTGCTGAATATTCTGCTTAGGGTCTGTCTCATAATCCTGAAACCAAGGTGGTAGCAGGCTGAGTTTCTCTTTGATATACTTCTAGGGAAGGATCTGTTTCTAAGCTCTTTCAGGTTGCTGATAAAATGCCTTTCCTTGTGGCTATAGAATCTATGACAACTTGCATTCTTAAAATCAGCAATGAAAAGAAAAATTCTCTGCTTCCTCAAGTCTCTGACTTCAGGAAAGGTCTCTAGGCCCTCTTTTAACAAGCTGACCTGATCAGATCAGGTCCACTCAGGAAAAAACTTTCTTTTGATTAATTCAAAATTAACTGATTAAAAGTCAACCCTAATTACATGTATAAAATCTCTTCACTTTTTCAATTCAACATAACATAATTCCAGGGGTGATATTCCATCAATTTTGTCATGTTCTATTTGATAGAAGCAGATCACAGGACCATCCCACACTTTAGGGGAGGGAAACACACAGAGACATGAATTCTAGGAGACAGAGGTCATGAGGGCCTCACTGAGGTATATCTACCACATCAGCTCTGTGCCAAGCACTGTGGGATATGAGTAAAACAATGAAATATATTGGGGGGGAGACTTTTTAACTTAGTTGGAGACACAGCCAAGTACACACCTATAAGTTAATAAGGATTACTGATACCCTGATAGAAGGGATATGAATGAATGCCTCCATTCTAGTTGGAATCAGTGAGTGAAGAAAACTGTGATGTGATTTCAGTGAGGGAACCCTTGTGCTAAGTCTTGAAGTCTTGCTACTAGACAAGGTAAATTTTCCAGATTTAGGAAGTAGATCAAGAACGTTCAAAGTGTGTGAGATAGCATGTCACTGTGTGCTGGCAGAGCTCTTGACAGAATATTTTCTTCATTAGCGTAGTGACTATTCTTTTGCCTGTACAGATTAGCATAGTGCACTGATCAGAGTGTATAGTGCTTTTCGTGTAGTGAGTTCAGTGGTGCCTAGATCTCCATAGGAATTAGACACTTCCTTAAGCTTCCAGGAGTTTTGGCTTCTCATGACTCACAGCAGATTCTTTCCATGGAAATTCCTTTTAGCAGAAGGGGCCTATCTCTCTCAAGGTTATGACCCAGTGCTGATAGCAGTTCAAATTCAGTGTCTGAATGATATGGGTACAAAGGCCCTTGCTTCCATTCAATACCTATCATCTGTAAAGTTAAATATCACAAAAGTATTTTAAAGTGTGGATTCAATTCCTTCCATATTCTGAGTTGTGACTTTATTATTTCCCTTATCGCCAAGAGGTGCCAATCTATTTTATGTCACATTGTGACAGGTTTAAGAATATGGCAAAAGTGATGACATGACACTTTCAGAGCTCACCCCTCAAGAGGCCTGGTAACTTCCACCATCACTCTCAATGTGGAACTTTATAGAAGTGTACCTCTCTTATTCAAGGCTTTTGACAGCACATGTTCCTTTCCACTGTGGATTATGGCTGTTATCCAGTAACTTTGTAACTTTTTGTGCTAAGAGACCAGCAAGAGGAAGTAAAGCTGTTGATACCCTGTGGTCAGGAAAGAATGCACTTGACACCCACATAATAAGTATGTCCCCTCACTAATTTTGAAGCTAAATAAAAATGGTATGAAAATCAGGGTTTTGAATCCCTTAGGAATGGCAGAGTAAAACACCAGATGAGCAGAAGTACTAATAGTGAATAAAGGAAATATAGAACACATACTAGACTAGGGAGATAATGAAAGTCAGTTGTAGCTGCTAGGATTTTACTCTGTTCCAATAACCTTCCAGTTGTTAGATTTTTTTTCAGGATAAGAAAAAATGAAAATCCTAGTGAAACTGTTCCCAGTTTGATGAATTTACTCTACAAAGCAAATTGATAAAAATTGCAAAAAGCTTGGACTAAAGTGGATCTGATGATACACGCCCAGATCTGCCTTCAGTATGGTGAGTGGTAGCTCTCACTCCCAGCTTCTATAGTTTTTCCCCGGAATTATCCTGAAGCCAACTGTGTTACTCAAAGTCACCCCATCCCCTCCTAGGGCAGTCAACATTTAATAGTTGGTCAATATGAAAGCATAAAGCCCAGGTCCATTCAGGGTATCTCTGAAGGCTACATATGCTCAGAAATTCCCAGGGTTCAGAAAAGTCCTGTGATACAGATGCATCACAGTAGTATATCTCCTCCTTCTATTCAATCCTGTTTCCTCCACTCCTTCCTGTATTTTTGGTAATGAAATTCATCCCCAATTAACATTTGCATGCAAATTTCAGTTTCAGAGTTTGTTTCTAGCAAGTGTGTTTCTAAGCAAGAGTGCTAAAATGTGTTGAGTCACAAGTAAATATAGATTTATTGATATAGCCAGGACAGTTCCTAGAGGGTCTTACACATCATGATATTGAAGTTAGAATTTCAACAATGAACCCTCCTATTCTTTGCTTGGAATTGATAATAATAAAATCTGAAATATAAGGCTATAAAGAAGTAGACTGAAATGTTATCCCTTTTGTGGGTGACACTACATCTTCTTATGCTTTATTTTCTCTTCCTAATTGTTTTCTTAAAGCACACTTATTCTGTACATTTGGGAGAAATTGTGTTCTTAAAGCACACTTATTCGTACATGTGGAATAACATGGTCTGTTTTAAATTTCCTTCAATTATTTAAATGGGGTAAGTCATCTTCTCACTGCTACTAATGTAGAGATTTCTGATCCAAGGTCATTGGCTAGACAGTATGTTTCAGGGTGAATAAAGAAGGCCCAGAAACAGTGAACTCAAAGGGGTAATGGTCTCCAAACTGTAGTAATGGACAATTCTTTTGATGAATAAGCAGGTCAAACACTGTGATCAAGGCGGAATATGCATAAGCACATAGGTGCTCTATACAAAATGTCAAGAAAAATGCTTTTTTTGTGATAAAGAAGACACTAAAATAACAATCAATTAGGCAACATTAGTGCACTCAATTACAAATGTCCTTGAGAAATCTTTCATTACAATGCAAAGCAACTAAAAATTCATAATTATCAGAAAAAATACAAATGTAAACTGCTAGTCAGAAAATAATCTGGCTGGGCGTGGTGGCACATGCCTGTAATCCCAAGCACTTGGGAGGCTGAGGCAGCAGGATTGCGAGTTCAAAGCCAGCCTCAGCAATGGCGAGGCACTTAGCAACTCAGTGAGACCCTGTCTCTAATAAAATACAAAAAAGGGCTGGGGATGTGGTCCAGTGGTCGAGTGTCCCTGAGTTCAATCCCTGGTACCAAAAAAAAAAAAAAAAAAAAACTATTTTCAATGTGAGAATATAAACTTTTTATGACCTCCTGTTAAAAGAATAGATGACTCTTGATGGTCATCATTCTTTGAAGGCTTTAACTGAAATGGTAACATCTTATTGGCATCTTGGTGCAGCCAGTGATTGTATAATTGACAGATATAGTATGACATGAAAAAAGTGAAGTGCATTTTTAAAGTTTGAGAGTGACCAAGTAGGCCTTAATGTTTCCCTCAGTTAGTCTAAACTTTTAGACAGGCTTCTTTCTGACTCTAGGCCCTGACCTTCCTTTTCTTAGAGCTTTTACTTAAAAAAAAAAAATTGTAAATTTTTTCTGTACTACTTTGAGATGTAAATCTTCTTAAAAGCTGTCTGCCAATTTTATAACCCTGGAATGTCGTTCTCAAGGACCTGGGAGCCAGCCCATTGAAATGTAATCATCAAGGAAGACACTGCATCTATTTCTCAGTCTAGGTGAGTGTAGAAATCTAACTTTGGTGCTGGCCTTGCTCCAAGTTGTAAAACTGCCTGCTGACATGAATATAGGACAAAGTTTACTTTTACTTTGGATAAGGCCAATTAGCAAATACTAATGGCTTAGGAAGCTTTTCCCCATCACCTTCATCCCAGAGAGCTTTGAAACACTCTCAGACTTTGTTTCGGGGTAGTTGAACTCAAACTGAGTTATAGTCTCTTTTTTTCTATCCCAATACCCTTGAATAAAATATTTCTTGCCTGTTTAAATTTTTCTGCTATAATTCTTTTTCGAACAAGAGCATCAGACAACTCCTGAGAAAATATGTTGAAATACTGCAGTATCAATACTTTTATAAATCAAGAAATTGGCAAAAACAAAAAATTATATCAGTTGGTGGTTAAGGAATGATTTTGCAGTATTTCTTACCTTCAAAACTAGTCACTAAATAGCAGCTTGGAGACCTCACTGAAATTGGGGTTTCATCAAAATTGTCAAAAAACTCTCAAGGACAACAGAAGGACCAATGATTAAAAAAAATTAAACAGTCCTACAGTTACTCCCAGATTCTGGTGAGCACAGATTGTGTCAAACCCCTTTATAAGTATAGGGGAGCCTCCTGATAAAATTTCACTGGCCAACTGATTAAATTATTATAAAGTGCAAAAAATTTGCATATTTTAAATTATTCTTATCCAGGTTTGCAATTTTCATTGTTTTTCACAAACAGAACATATGCATGATTGGAGTGAAATGTTTCATGGTGCACCACGAGCTACATTGTGAAATGATACATTTCCTCTTTTTTGGTACCAGGAATTGAACTCAGGGGTATTCACTGAGCCACATTCCCAGTCCTATTTTGTACTTTATTTAGAGATAGGATCTCAGTGAGTTGCTTAGCACCTTGATTTTGCTGAGTCTGGCTTAAAACTCTCTGATCCTCCTGTCTCAGCCTCCCAAATCGCTAGGATTACAAGTGTGTGCCACCACACCTGTCCATTTCCTCTTTTTTACATCATTCAGAGATTGAACAAGGTGAAATAACTTTAAATTAATTTTTTTATCAGTTTTGATATTAGAAGTGCTGGCTGGCTTTGGATTCCTAAATTGTGCACTTTTTAATTTTCCTTCTTCTCCTTCTCCTTCTCCTTCTTTCTTCTCCTTCTTTGTTCTTCCTTCTTTCTTCTCCTTCTTCTTCTTCTTCTTCTTCTTCTTCTTCTTCTTCTTCTTCTTCTTCTTCTCCTCCTCCTCCTCCTCCTCCTCCTCCTCCTCCTCCTCCTCCTCCTCCTCCTTCTTCTTCTTCGTACTGGGATTGAACCCAGGACTTTGCACATCCTAGCAAGTGATCTACAACTTAGCTACAACTCAGCCCTCTTTATTTTATTTTGAGAAATTAAGTTGCCCAGACTGGCCTTGAAATTGCACTCCTCTTGTCTCAGCCTCCTGAGTAGCTGCAATAACTGGCATCTACCACCATGTATGGCTGTTTTAAATACTCTTACTTAAAATTCTTCACAGGGTCACAACACTTGTAAGATTTAATTTATATTGCTGTTATTTTGTAGCATTGAAATGAATCCTTTTTATCAGTACCTATTCTTTTAGTCCTTAGTTCTTAGTTCTCTGTGGTACCTTAGTATCTTAGTTTTCTATGGTCTCCACTTAAATGATGGTTCCTCCTTTTTTTTTTTATCATTTTGTATTTCTACCCTACACTATAGTTCCATGGATGTATATCCTATAATCTACAAGCAAATTTGTACAAATATGAAGTATTTTCAACAATCTGCATTAAATGTTTAGAAACATATAGCTGTAGGAGAAATAATAAACATAATTGAATGTTCATAAAAAAATCAAGCTGAAGTAGATGGGAAAGCCTTCTTAATATGACTTAGTTTGCAACATTTCATAACTTGTCTTAACTTTCTAAGAGTGTTTTTAAATGAATACTTAATAGATTTGATTAGCTCTTCTTCTACTCTTCTAAAAGACAAGTTATAATTTTAAGTTTTAAGTTTGTTTCAAAGCACTAGCATTTTGTCCTCCCACTTTAAATTTTAATTCTTTAAATATTTCATTAGTTTGTGATGATTGAGTGTGCTCAGTAGAAGAATTTAATAGCAAAGGGAAAAACACACATTTTTTTTAATTAATAATCTCTTTTCTATTATCTATTTTGAAATAAGACCTATATGCCAGAGAAAGATCATGCATGCAAAACTTTTTGACTTTGAACATAGAATAGTATAGATTTGGTGAAGGAGGTGAGTGAAAGCAAGAAGAATAAATATTTAAATACCTGTATTTGGTCTTTCTTTTTTTAATCCAAAATAATTAGCTATTAAACTCATATTGAATTTGAATTAATTTTTCAATATTAATAATAAATGTAAAAACCCAAATAATCAATTTGTGTATCTAAAATTATAATCTTACCACATCAGGAAATTTTTTCCAGCAAATAAAAAAGAACAGTTGCATTTGAAATGAATTTTTTGTTGTTATTTTGATCTTTGACTAAACATTTGCCTGAAGAACTATATAGGAATAAAAAGTAAAGATATGTGCCATTCTGATTTGTTGTACTTAAAGTTTTCATGGTGCCTACACTCATTTTCATTGTCAAGCCTAATCATTGGAATAAAGAACTTGAGAAGATTTAGAAGCAGGAGAGCTACTCCTTGGTTGTTTTTCTGTTTGTTTATTTTATTTTTTTTTTAGTTGTAGATGAATACACAGTATCTTTACTTATTTTTATGTGGTGATGAGGATTGAACCCAGTGCCTCACACATGTGAGGTAAGCGTTTTACCACTGGGCTACAACCCCAGCCCTCCTTGGTTGTTTTTTTTATGAGTTCAAAATTAATCGGGATTGCTCTAAAATTATGTTTGTTCACAGAGGTGCAGAGTCATGGAGTCCACACATTTGTATCACATAGTCAAGGTAACAAGTAAAGAATAATGAATAAGAATTCCAAATATAGGAAGTGAAACTTTTTTCTGTAAGGTCAATGGCCATATAAATCATTCCTTTTTACATGCTTAGATATCCCAATTACTATGACTGCATAACAAATCACTCCAAACGTTAGTGGCTTAAATATCAATAATTGAATTTGCTCATGAATCTGCAATTTGAGAAGTACTTGACGTACAGCTTGCCTGATTCATAGCATTAAATGGAGTGATTCAAAGGCAGATGCTGAGGTCATCTGAAGCTCATCAGTCAAGTCAAGTATGACAATTGGTGCTAGAAGGCCCCAACAGCTGAGGACTGAGGCAACTGGGGCTCCTTGGATAGCTCTGTCTTCATGTGATCTCTGCATGTAGTATAACCAGGAAGCAAGACTTCTTATGTGATGGCTCAGAACTCCCTCAGAGTTTCTTCAGAAGAGACCAAATGCAAGGTCTTTTTGAAGTCATGAAGCACAAGTGCTTCTGTACTGCACTGGTCTACACAGTTACAAAGGGGAGAGCCTCAGGTTCTTATCATAGCCATGTTAATATTGTCTTTCAAGAATGTTTGGGACAGGATGTATATCAGTGTGATAATCTTTGGAAAATACAAACTATAAATATAAAACTCATTTGATTAAACTTGAAAGTAACTTATTTTTATAGTGAGGTTTAGTATTATAATACTCTGGCTTAGAGCCATCATGGGAATTAAAAAAATAATAATATATCAAGCCCTTAGCATAAACCAAGTGTTATGACAAATATAGTAAGCAGAGTATCTTATGCTATTGTTCCATTTGACGTGATAGTTGTGAATGTTCTTCTCAACTTGCACAGTAGAAAAAAAATAATAAGGTAGATAATTGTACACAGGTATATGGTGGATGAACCTTTGAATTCATATTTAACTGATTATTATTATTACTTTCAACATCTGCACTACAACATAGTGATCATTTTAGCAAAAGTAGATTTCAGGTGATTTACTTTAAGATCACACAACTCTGTGGCCTTTAACCTGAGATTAATGTCTAAGATTTCTGAATCTCTGAGCTCTGATCAATGAATCTCTATACCAGGCTGTTTATAATGAGTTAAGCAGAAGAGAGAAAGCTTGGATATTTACGTGCAATAATTTTTTAAGAAGGTAATATAATTTTTTAATAGGTGAATGGAAGTAAGTCCAGAGTTTACCCTGGATAATAAACTGGGCAGATTGCCAGATCCCCAATAATTAATTCCTCTGACGGAAATGCTTACAAACTCACTCTTATTACAGAGACTCACCATAGCTGTGCCAACACATGCTAATGTACCCATATTACTCCAGGTGCTGCCCTCATCTTTCAAGAAAGTCCTAAGGTGACCAACTTCCCTGTCTGTGCCCTCCCAGGCAACGAATAAACTCAATGCTACATGTACTTAGACACTCTGGGTCACTTTTTTTCCTTATGATTTTCTTTTGTTCTCTCTTCAGCTCTATTTGGTCTTTTTTACTTTTTTTCCAGGAAAATTTAATTTTAATAAAACAAAAAGAAAATTCATAGTTTTAAACTGTATATACATCCATTATAACATGGGTTTCAAAACAACTATTTAAGATAAGATTTAATACATTTTTATATGAGAAAAAATTCTGAATGCTAAAGTGATTTGCCACATATCATGTAAAGGCAGAGAAAAGATTTTAACTTGAGACATTTGGACATTTAGACTATTTTTCACTCTACAATTTCACTTTTCTTATGTAAGACAAATGTCTTGATTTTCTTGGGTTAGTCCTGATTTATCACTTTTGTTCTGGTGTCATTATTACTAGTATGCTCTTCAGCTCTCAAAAATGTCTTAAGTTGATAGAACAGTGTGCCTATCTAGTGTGCTTACTGAGCAGAAGATTAGCTACAGATAATGATAATATACTGTAGATTGCAAAAAAGCTACAAGAAAGGATTGTTTTCTCCATAAAGAGATGATAAATGGTTGAAAAATCAGTTTTCTGTCACTGTGACAAAATACCTGAAATAATGAACTTATAAAGAAAAAAGTTTTATTTTGTCTCATGGTTTCAGAGGTTTTAGTCCATGGCTGCTTGAGGCAAAGCAGCACATCATAGTCGAGAGCAAATGTTGGAAGTAGCTATTTGCCTTATTGCAGCTGGGAAACAAAAATGAAAGAGAGGAACAAGATTGAAGAACATTCCCTTCAAGGGCATGGCCCTGATGACCTAATTTCCGTTCACGATGCCCCACCTCTTAAAGGTTCCACCACATCTCAATAGTGCCTTGGACTGAAGATCAAGCCCTTAAAACATAGGCCTTTGAGGGACAAGCAAGATCCAAACTATAACAAGGAGTTAGATATATTTACCCTGATTTGAACATTACAAGTATGTACACATATCAAAACATTACATGACATTTCATAAATATGTAAAATGATATTTCATAAATATGTAAATTTTTTAAGGTTTTACTAATTAGCTAAAAATAAATAAAAATTTATTTACCCAAAAATATTTTACTTATAAATTATTATTTAATATATAAATTATTTATTTATTTTAAAAGTGTCTCGATTTTAATGATAAAGTAATTCTTTCTAGTTCTTCTGGTAGACCAACTGTATTTGCCACAAGATTTTAATGGTTGACATCTTGATCAATCTCTGGTTGGAGGGGACACTTTGTATAAAGGAAATGAAAGCATCACTGTGTGTAAGTGCACACACCCATGCTGGTCTTCTTTGTTTTAAGATTGGCTAGTATTCCCATGATCTTGTAACCCAAGGAAGGGAAGCCTGTGATATCCTGAGCCCATTTTAGATCTTGTCTGATCCTCAAACTCTCTTCATGCTTTTCTTCATCTTAAAGCACTGCTTTATTAACAATAAAAGGCCCTCTGCTTTAAGTAGGGCTTTTATTGTTGTAAATCATAAAACCTTAGTTCAATTTCACTTAAATAAACAAAGAGATTTAGCACCTAGTTGAGAAGCAAGAAGAAAGAGATCTTGGGGGGGGGCACCTTTAGAATCAGAGAGAGACTCAACCAATTATCACATGTTCTCTCTCTCTTTTTCTCTGGCTTTCTCTGTGGCTTTCAGTGCATGTCTGTCTGTTTTTCTCTTACTCTCCTCTAAGTTACTTGTGTTCTATTCTGTATGGCTTTCATTATTTTCAAGCATTGTGGTGACAAGAAGGTCCCAAGCAGCTTGAGGCTTACGTTTATAGTAGCAAAATGTGGGGCTTATTCTTATTGAGATGATTTGGTTCACATGCTTATTTCAGAATGTATCATTGTAGGTATGGAGTAGAGGTATCATATCATCTGGAGTTCTTCTCAGGTCTACGATGTAGATCTAAATAATATAGATGCATTTCTCACCCAAAGACACAGAGAGTGGGATAATGGAGCTTCCTTAAAGAATATAAGGATAATAAAGGAGGCATGGGTGCTAGGAAACAAAACACAAAGCTAGGTACCATTCTACTTCTTTGATCAAAATTTAAAATGTACATGTATTAAGTGGGATGGAGTTGGATAATGAAAAATATTATTTTCTCACAAATAAAACAAATTAACCTCCATCATAATCACATTTTAGAAAAAATAAATAATTGATATTCCCATGTTTCCTCAGATTTACGGCTTTATCAGTGTTGACCCATTTATTCTAAATGTCTAGCTCATGCCTCTTCAATTTTGAACACACTCTTATGGACATAATTCCATCACTGTTCACAGATTCTGAGGCCATGTTTAAAAATTACTCTTCTTCTGCTTTGCCATATAGGGTATATCTAGATCAGGGCAGATATCTGTGTGTGTAATGGAAAATTCAAGATTGCCTGTTCACTAAAGGCTGAGCTTTCTCCTCCTCTTTGCTTTATTCTGTATCTTGCTTTACCAGCTTCTCACAGGGTGCATCATGGTAGGTAAATAGTACAGTTGTATTTAAGACACCGGTGTATGCCTACTCTTGGATTTTAGCATGTTATCTTTTTTTTTTTTTTTCCCTGTAGTGATGGGGGTTGAACTCAGGATCTTGTGCATTCCAGGCAAGCACTCTACCAACTGAGCTATATCCCCAGCATGTTATCTTAACAAAACCAGTGATTAAAAAGAAAATGCAATGTTCTAGGGACAGCATTTAATTTTAGAGAAAAAAATGATGACACCAGAAATCCAATGTTTTCTGCTAGAGAAATTAATTAAAAACAAATCAGTTTGATGTATTTATGATACAAAAATGTACTGAGTGAGTCCATTGGGCCAGATCCATTTATTATAAAAGGTCTGTAGTCTCAGAGCATAACTGTTAACAAAGACACATGGACAGAGAAAACCAATTCATCATGGAAGATGTTCTTACTCAGGGGTAAACATCACAAATAAAGAGGAAACATCATCAGAATGCACATTCCTACAGTCTCTAAAGGTTGCAAAGCTCTGGAGTGGGACCTGAGTAGTACAGACTTATAAGATTCGTCTCAGGTGACTTTTGGCAGGCAACCAAATCTGAATTTTTGATTCAAAAGTTTTCTAGCTAGAATGGCTTGAAGATTCTTTGAGTTCTTTCCCACTTCACACCTTTGAATAATTAGTAAGATGTTCTGCTCCAACAGGCACTCCTTTAGTACTAACACAGAGGATAACACCAGTGAACATTTCATGGAGTTCATTTTCAATTTTTGCAGAATGCTAGAAGCTGGTTGAGATTCACCAGAATTTATGAAATATTGTCTTTGTGGAAATTAAATACATGAAGCCAGAAAAGTGGTAGTTAACACTGTACTTTGTTAAGAGTTTATTAATGAAGTTTAGATTTTTTTGCAGTTTTAAAACTGGATCAAATATATTTCCCAAATGCTATTATTGTGACTGTTTGCATGTTAAATAGGAAACTATGCGTATAGTCACTAGCCTATCACTTTGTCCCTGGGAGTTACAAAACATGAAATTCAATTTCAAATCTCCTTCTCCTTTCCGCCTCTCTTAAAACTGGTAGAAAGCCCATTGAGACAAGAAGAAAATTTATTAATTCCTATAACTCAGAACAACTAGGATTAAGAAAAAAATGTGCTCTTTCTGTTTCTGTTAACTCTGTATTTAGACTCCTTAACTCTACAGGGAGTGGGAAGAGGGGAGAAGTTATCTATAGCCAACCACAAGTATGCATAACTACAGTTTAGCAATCACAGACAGGACAAACTCTTCCCAGTCTGAGGGAGAACAGCATGGTTTCTGCCCTAAATCCAATCCTTGGAGCTATTCACCATGGCTAATGGGTACAGCCCTTTGATTAGAGGCCCTACTAGGGTGACAGAGACCATATTAGGGAGAAGTAGCTCCTCTAAAGAAATATATGTAGAACAGGGTAAGAGTTGATACTGGAGTCCTCCTTACAGAAGGAGAAAACTGATGTTAAGCAAAATGAATCAAAGGATGCCCACTGCACATTCCCTGAGGGGAAGGGAGGGAGCAAGGAGGGGGGGAATAGTGGTTGAATGAGATGGATACCATTATCCTACATGCATGATTGAAGACCTGAATGGTACTTATATACTTTGTATACAAACAGTTGTATGTAAAAGATGCTATGCATGTGCATTATGAATTGTAATACATACTATTATTATAAATTTAAAAAGGAAAAAAAAAATAGAGAGCCCACAGAAATCACAGGAAAATATTGGCTTAATTTTATTTTTATTTTTTAAAAACTTACAGACAACAAAACAAAGTACAGAAACCTAATGCTTCATTTAGTCATGTGGAAAGTATACACAAGTGGCTTTTTTTTTTTATCAGTTTTTGTCACCTACATAGCCTCAAACAATATTAGTTTTATCATTGCTTGTTTTTGATCCTCAGAATTTCTCTCTATGTTTTAAAATAATTGCTCCTCTCTCTCAAAAGAGAAATTTCCTTTATATTTGCATCATGGCACATTATCTTCATTTAATGTGTTTATTAGTTGCATGATTTCAACTCTTTTTGTCACTAGGACCTTAACAGAAAAACCCAACAACTTTTCACTGAAGTAATTAAGTTCTATAGCTGTGGTTTCAACACACTCCTAGGTGAAGGATTTTTCCAACCGGTGGATTGTAATTGTTGCTCTGCCAAATTGGGATATCCCTTCACAGACTCTGAAAAATTTTCAGCCTTCCAAACACAAACAAAGGTTTTAGTGGTGTCTTTAAAAACTGATTATAAGACTGGCTTTCCTTTCTTTCATTAGATGTTTCCAGATAGGCAGACCATCTTTCTGGCAACCTCAAGAACATCTGCATGAAGCTTCAGTTCTTTCTGTTGAGCCATTTGGGTCTTCTTTGCTCTGATCAGCATCCTCCTCCCCCAGAGGTCATGACAGTCCTATTTATAAATCTTTTCTGATGGAAGAAGTCATCTTTTTGCTTAAATGCAGCAAAAAAAAAAAAAAAAAAAGAAAGAAAAGATTTCCCCTTGACACTTTTTAAGTAATACTATTAACCTTTGCTCAGCTCACTTTCATAAATTTATCCACACCAGGGAGATGAGAGGTTACCCAACAAACAAATCAAATAGGTGTTTAGTGGGAAATGTGCAAATTTGATGGCTCGAATTACTTGACTCATATGATTGAGAAAAAAAATAGAGATTTTTTTTTTTTTTTTTTTTTTATTTTTTAGATTATTTATTTACTTATTCATAATGCACAAGTATATCATCTTTTTACATACAACTGCTTGTATACAAAGTATATAAGTACCATTCAGATCTTTAATCATGCATTTAGGATAGTGATATCCATCTCATTCAACTACCATTTTTCCCCCCCTTTCCCCCCTGCTCCCTCCCTTGCCCTCCCTTTCCTTTGACCATTCTAGTGTTCCTCTAATCCTATGTACCCCCATCTAATCACACTGTGAACTAACCTCCTTATATCAGAGAAAACATTTGGTGTTTGGATTTTTGAGATTGACTAATTTCACTTAGCATTATATTCTCCAACTTCATCCATTTACCTGCAAATGCCATTATTTTATTCTCTCTTATTGCTGAGTAAAATTCCATTTTGTATATATACCACATTTTCTTTATCCACTCATCTACTGAGGGACATCTAGGTTGGTTCCACAACAAGCTATTATGAATTGTGCTGCTATAAACATTGAAGTGGCTGTGTCACTGTAATATGCTGTTTTTAAGTCTTTTGGGAACAGACCCAGGAGTGGGATGGCTGGGTCATAGGGTGGTTCCATTCCCATTTTCCCAAGAAATCTCCATACTGCTTTCCATAGCGGTTGCACCATTGTGCATTCCCACCAGCAATGTATGAGTGTGCCTTTTTCCCCACATCCTCTCCAACATTTATTGTTGTTTGTGTTCTTGATAGCTGCCATTCTGACTGGGTGAAATGAAATCTTAGAGTAGTTTTGATTTGCATTTCTCTAATTGCCAGAGAGGTTGAGCATTTTTTCATGTATTTGTTGATTGATTGTATATCTTCTTCTGAGAAGTGTCTTTTCAGTTCCTTAGCCCATTTATTGATTGGGTTATTTTCTTTTTTGGTGTAAAGTTTTTTGAGTTCTTTATATATTCTAGAAATTAGTGCTCTATCCGATGTGCATGTATTAAATATTTGTTCCCAATTAGTTGGCTCTCTATTCACCTCACTGATTGTTTCTTTTGCTGAGAAGAAGCTTTTTAGCTTAAATCTATCCCATTCATTAATTCTGGTTATAGTTCTTGCGCTACAGGATTCTTATTAAGGAACTTGGGGCCTAATCCGACATGTTGGAAATTGGAGCTTACTTTTTTTTCTATTAGGTGTATTGTCTCAGATCTAATTCCTAGGTCCTTGATCCACTTTGAATTGAGTTTTGTGCATGGTGAGAGATACAAGTTTAATTTCATTTTGTTGCATATGGATTTCCAGTTTTCCCAGCACCATTTGTTGAAGAGGCTATCCTTTCTCCACTGTACATTTTTGGCACCTTTGTCTAATATAAGATAACTGAAATTATATGTATTAGTTTCTGTGTCCTCAATTCTGTACCATTGGTCCACCTGTCTGTTTTGGTGACAATACCATGCTGTTTTAATTACTATTGCTCTATAGTATAATTTAAAGTCTGGTATGGTGATGCCCCCTGCTTCACTTTTCTTGCTCAGGATTGCTTTGGCTATTCTGGGTCTCTTAGTTTTTTCCAGATGAATTTCATGATTGTTTTTTCTATTTCTTTGAAAAATGACATTGGAATTTTGATTGGAATTGCATTAAATCTGTATAATGCCTTTGGTAGTATGGACATTTTGACAATATTGACTCTACCCATCCAAGAGCAAGGTAGGTCTTTCCATCTTCTATGTTCTTCTATGATTTCTTTCTTTAGTGTTCTATAATTTTCTTTATAGAGGTCTTTCACCTCTTTTGTTAAGTTGATTCCCAGGTATTTTATTTTTTTGATGCTATTGTAAATGGGGTCGTTTTCATCATTTCCTTTTTCAGAGGCTTTGTCACTGATGTACAAAAATGCCTTTGACTTATGGGTATTGATTTTGTATCCTGCTACTTTGCCGAATTCATTTACTAGTTGTAAAAGTTTTCTGGTAGAGTTTTTTGGGTCTTCTAGGTATATTATCATGTCATCAGCATTAGTGCTAATTTGAGCTCTTCTTTTGCTATGTGGATCCCTTTAATTTCTTTCATCTGTCTAATTGCTCTGGCCAGAGTTTCCAGTACTATGTTAAATAGCAGTGGTGAAAGGGGGCATCCCTGTCTTGTTCCAGTTTTTAGAGGAAATGCTTTCAATTTTTCTCCATTTAAGATACTGTTAGCTCTGGGCCTTGCATAAATAGCTTTTATAATGTTGAGATATGTTCCTGATATTCCTAGTTTTTCTAGTGTTTTGAACATAAAGGGGTGCTGTATTTTGTCAAATGCTTTTTCTGCATCTATTGAGACAATCATATGATTTTTATCTTTAAGTCTATTGATGTGATGTATTATGTTTATTGATTTCCGAATATTGAACCAGCCTTGCATCCCTGGAATAAACCCCACTTGATCGTGGTGCACTATCTTTTTGATATGTTTTTGTATCTGATTTGCCAGAATTTTGTTGAGGATTTTTGCATCAATGTTCATTAAAGATATTGGCCTGAAGTTTTCTTTTTGGATGCATCTTTGCTTGGCTTTGGAATTAATGTAATATTGGCCTCATAGAAAGAGTCTGGAAGAGCTCCCTCTTTTTCTATTTCTTAAAATAGTTTGAAGAGCATTGGTATTAGTTCTTCTTTGAAAGTCTTGTAGAACTCAGCTGTAAACCCATCAGGTCCTGGACTTTTCCTTGTTGGTAGCTTTTTGATGACATCTTCTATTTCTTCACTTGTAATTGATCTGTTTAAATTGTGTATAGCCTCCAGATCCAGTTTAGGCAAATCATATGACTCTAGAAATCTGTCAATGCATTCAGTATTTTCTATTTTGTTAGAGTACAAGTTTTCAAAGTAATTTCTAATTATATTCTGTATATCTGAGGTGTTTGTTGTGATATTCCCTTTTTCATCACGAATGTTAGTAATTTGAGTTTTTTCTCTTCTTCTTTTTGTTAGCATCGCTAAGGGTCTGTCAATTTTGTTTTTTTTACAAAGAACCAACTTTTAGTTTTGTCAATTCTTTGAATTGTTTCCTTAGTCTCAATTTCATTAATTTCTGCTCTGATTTTAATAATTTCCTGTCTTATGCTGCTCTTGGTGTTGATCTGTTCTTCTTTTTCTAGTGCTTTGAGGTGTGATGTTAAGTCATTTATTTGTTGGTTTTTTTTTTTTTTTTCTTTTAAGGAATGAACTCATTGCAATGAATTTTCCTCTTACTACTGCCTTCATAGTGTCCCAGAGATTTCTATATGATGTATCTGTGTTCTCATTTACCTCTAGGAATTTTTTGATCTCCTCTTTGATGTCTTCTTCAACCCCTTGTTCATTCAGTAGCATGTTGTTTAGCTTCCAGTTGATGGAGTAGTTTTTCTTATTCCTTGTTTTGTCATTGATTTCCAATTTCATATCTTTATGGTCCGATAGCATGCAGGGTAGTATCTCTATTTTTTTATATTTGCTGAGAGTTGCCTTGTGAAATAATATATGGTCTATTTTGGAGAAGGAGCCATGTGCTGCTGAGAAAAAAGTGTATTCTTTTACTGTGGGATGAAATATTCTATATATGTCCGTTAAGTCTAAGTTATTAATTGTTTTACGGAGGCCTATGGTTTCATTGTTTAGCTTTTGTTTGGATGATCTATCTATTGGTGACAGAGGTGTGTTGAAATACCCTAGAATAATTGTGTTGTGGTCAATTTTACTCTTGAATTTGAGAAGAGTTTGTTTGATAAATGTAGGTGCTCCATTATTTGGGGCATATAGATTTATGATTGTTATATCCTGTTGATGAATGGTTCCTTTAAGTAGTAAGAAATATCCATCTTTGTCCCTTTTGATTAGTTTTGGTTTGAAGTCTACCTTATTTGAAATGAGAATGGAAACCCCTGCTTGCTTCCGCAGGCCATGTGAGTGATAAGACTTTTCCCAGCCTTTCACTTCAGTCTATTGATGAGGTGTGTTTCTTGGAGACAGCAAATTGTTGGGTCATTTCTTTTAATCCATTCAGATAATCTGTGTTTTTTGAATGGTGAGTTTAGGCCGTTAACATTCAGGGTTATTATTGAAATGTGATTTTTATTCCCATCCATTTTTATTTGTATTATGATCTTTAGCTTGATTTGGTTTCTCTTCTGGTTGGTATTTCCCTTAGTTTAATATCTCCCTTTGTTGATTTTCGTTGTTATTTTTCTCTTCTTCTTCATGAAAAATTTTGCCCAGGATGTTCAGAAGTGCTGGCTTTCGAGCTGCAAAATCTTTTAACTTTTGCTTGTCATGGAAGGTTTTTATTTCATCTTCGAATCTAAAGCTCAGTTTTGCTGGATATAAGATTCTTGGTTGACATCCCTTTTCTTTCAGAACTTGAAATATGCTATTCCAGGATCTTCTTGCTTTTACGGTCTGGGTAGAAAAGTCTGAACATAGTCTGATTGGTTTCCCCCTATATGTAATCTGCTTCCTTTCTCTTGTGGCTTTTAATATTCTCTCCTTGCTCATTATATTGGACATTTTCATTATAATGTGTCTTGGTGTGGATCTGTTGTGATTTTGTATGTTTGGTGTTCGGTAAGCCTCTTGAACTTGGTTTTCCCATTTATTCCTCAAGTTTGGAAAATTTTCTGTAATTATTTCATTAAATAAATTGTTCATTCCTTTGCTTGAAACTCTGCCCCCTCCTCTACCCCAATCACTCTTAAGTTTGGTCTTTTTATGTTGTCCCATAATTCTTGGATGTTCTGGTCTTGGTTTCTTACCATTTTTGCTGTGTAATCTAGATTTTTCTCTAGGGTATATATTTCGTCTTCATTGTCTGAGGTTCTTTCTTCCAAGTGATCTACTCTGTTGGTGATACTTTTGATTGAGCTTTTATTTTGGTTTATTGCTTCTTTCATTTCTGGAATTTCTGTTTGGATTCTCTTTAGAGCCTCTATCTCCCTATTGAAGTAATCTTTTACTTTCTGTATTTGTTTATGGAGTTCTTTGTCAAAATGATCTTTTGCCATCTGTACTTGCTCCCTCATCTCATTTTTTAGTTCATTCTTAAGTTCTGCAAGCATTTGGCAAATGTAATTTCTAAATTCCATCTCTGTCATTTCACCAACTGTGCATGCCATGGAATCTACTGAGGAGGTATATAGATTTTTTTGTGCCACTTTTCTTCCTTGTTTCTTCATCTTGCTTTTATGTCTATCTTCTTGCACTATGGGACCTTGACTATTTTGATTTTACCTTAGAACCTTATGTTGCTCCTGTAGTACAATGCTATCAGATCCCCTTATATTTCCTTTACACTTTAAAATCAACACTTTCTATTCAGAGAATCCCAGTTTGATCACAATGTACAGATTTAGTTAACCTAGATAGTGTTTCCAATTTAGTCTGTAAGCTTCTAATGGGGTTTTATAGTTTCAAGTAATGGACACAGAGGTGATATGTTTAGTAAGAGGGAAGTGAGTGAACTGACTTGTTTTTTATTAGAAACTGTGAAAAGAGAGTTCTATGGAAGTGGTTTAGTATCAGCAGATGAGAGAGGAAATAGTGAATGATTAGGTGGAAAGACCAATTTATATATAAACCTAATTTATGCAGCGGTTGAGAGAAGAAATAAAGAAAGATGGAAAAAGGGAAAAAAGAAAAAAAAGGATAAAAAAAAAAGGAAGAAAAGAAAAAAATGACCAAGGCGTAAAATTAGTATGAGAGAGAGTGAGTCTAGAAAATAGAGAATACACTATATATAACACCATTTTGCTATATATTTCAATTATACTCGTTCTAAAAAACCCAATTTCTGCATATAACTTGTTTTTTGCCTTTGTTGAGTACGCAATGGCAGGGTGTAAATAGGGAAGATGAAGGAAGAAGAAAAAATACAAAAGTAAGAAGGAAGAAAAGAAAGAAAGCAAAGAGGAGCAGAAGCAAACAAACACACTGTCAATCAAAACAAAACAAAACAAAAAAACAGAAACAAACAAAACCCCCCCCAAGAAACAACACAAACAAAAAACAAACAAACAAACAAAAACTTTGAAACCAGGAATAAGTCTCAAGCCAAATGGACCCTTGGAAGCCCTTCTTTTTTCCCTTCCAGATTAAGCCAATTGACCGGAACATATCCAGTCAGCAATCCTGTTAGTGGAGTCGAGGCTGCACCTTTGGCCCTTTGCAGAATGGCACAGTGGAAGAGTAGATGGGGCTTATCCTCAGGATGAGCCCTGCCTTTAGCAGCAGGGAGCTGCCACTCTGGGCCCTGCAGGCCAGGCAAGCGGATGCCTACCTCTTGCTCTGGTCCCCTGGGAGGGTCGCACAGGGAATGGAGGTGGTGCTTCCCCAGGTCTGGCCCTGCGTGCAGCAGCAGGGAGCTGCCACTCTGGGCCTTGCAGGCCAGGCAAACTGGGAGGCTGGAACTCTCCTTACCCAGGCAGGCGGATGCCTACATCTTGCTGTGGTCACCGCTGGGCGGGTCGCGGGGACTGTGGATGGTGGCGCTTCCCCAGGTTGGCCCTGCGTGCAGCAGCAGGGAGCTGCCACTCTGGGCCCTGCAGGCCAGGCAAACTGGAGGCTGGATCTCTCCTTCCGGCGGTGGGGGTGGGGGGGTGGGGGCAAAATCGATTTTTTTTTTTTTTTTTTTTGTTTTTTTAGATTATTTATTTACTTATTCATAATGCACAAGTATATCATCTTTTTACATACAACTGCTTGTATACAAAGTATATAAGTACCATTCAGATCTTTAATCATGCATTTAGGATAGTGATATCCATCTCATTCAACCACCATTTTTCCCCCCCTTTCACCCCCCTGCTCCCTCCCTTGCCCTCCCTTTCCTTTGACCATTCTAGTGTTCCTCTAATCCTATGTACCCCCATCTAATCACACTGTGAACTAACCTCCTTATATCAGAGAAAACATTTGGTGTTTGGATTTTTGAGATTGACTAATTTCACTTAGCATTATATTCTCCAACTTCATCCATTTACCTGCAAATGCCATTATTTTTATTCTCTCTTATTGCTGAGTAAAATTCCATTTTGTATATATACCACATTTTCTTTATCCACTCATCTACTGAGGGACATCTAGGTTGGTTCCACAACAAGCTATTATGAATTGTGCTGCTATAAACATTGAAGTGGCTGTGTCACTGTAATATGCTGTTTTTAAGTCTTTTGGGAACAGACCCAGGAGTGGGATGGCTGGGTCATAGGGTGGTTCCATTCCCATTTTCCCAAGAAATCTCCATACTGCTTTCCATAGCGGTTGCACCATTGTGCATTCCCACCAGCAATGTATGAGTGTGCCTTTTTCCCCACATCCTCTCCAACATTTATTGTTGTTTGTGTTCTTGATAGCTGCCATTCTGACTGGGGTGAAATGAAATCTTAGAGTAGTTTTTGATTTGCATTTCTCTAATTGCCAGAGAGGTTGAGCATTTTTTCATGTATTTGTTGATTGATTGTATATCTTCTTCTGAGAAGTGTCTTTTCAGTTCCTTAGCCCATTTATTGATTGGGTTATTTTCTTTTTTGGTGTAAAGTTTTTTGAGTTCTTTATATATTCTAGAAATTAGTGCTCTATCCGATGTGCATGTATTAAATATTTGTTCCCAATTAGTTGGCTCTCTATTCACCTCACTGATTGTTTCTTTTGCTGAGAAGAAGCTTTTTAGCTTAAATCTATCCCATTCATTAATTCTGGTTATAGTTCTTGCGCTACAGGATTCTTATTAAGGAACTTGGGGCCTAATCCGACATGTTGGAAATTGGAGCTTACTTTTTCTATTAGGTGTATTGTCTCAGATCTAATTCCTAGGTCCTTGATCCACTTTGAATTGAGTTTTTGTGCATGGTGAGAGATACAAGTTTAATTTCATTTTGTTGCATATGGATTTCCAGTTTTCCCAGCACCATTTGTTGAAGAGGCTATCCTTTCTCCACTGTACATTTTTGGCACCTTTGTCTAATATAAGATAACTGAAATTATATGTATTAGTTTCTGTGTCCTCAATTCTGTACCATTGGTCCACCTGTCTGTTTTGGTGACAATACCATGCTGTTTTAATTACTATTGCTCTATAGTATAATTTAAAGTCTGGTATGGTGATGCCCCCTGCTTCACTTTTCTTGCTCAGGATTGCTTTGGCTATTCTGGGTCTCTTAGTTTTCCAGATGAATTTCATGATTGTTTTTTCTATTTCTTTGAAAAATGACATTGGAATTTTGATTGGAATTGCATTAAATCTGTATAATGCCTTTGGTAGTATGGACATTTTGACAATATTGACTCTACCCATCCAAGAGCAAGGTAGGTCTTTCCATCTTCTATGTTCTTCTATGATTTCTTTCTTTAGTGTTCTATAATTTTCTTTATAGAGGTCTTTCACCTCTTTTGTTAAGTTGATTCCCAGGTATTTTATTTTTTTTTGATGCTATTGTAAATGGGGTCGTTTTCATCATTTCCCTTTCAGAGGCTTTGTCACTGATGTATAAAAATGCCTTTGACTTATGGGTATTGATTTTGTATCCTGCTACTTTGCCGAATTCATTTACTAGTTGTAAAAGTTTTCTGGTAGAGTTTTTTGGGTCTTCTAGGTATATTATCATGTCATCAGCATTAGTGCTAATTTGAGCTCTTCTTTTGCTATGTGGATCCCTTTAATTTCTTTCATCTGTCTAATTGCTCTGGCCAGAGTTTCCAGTACTATGTTAAATAGCAGTGGTGAAAGGGGGCATCCCTGTCTTGTTCCAGTTTTTAGAGGAAATGCTTTCAATTTTTCTCCATTTAAGATACTGTTAGCTCTGGGCCTTGCATAAATAGCTTTTATAATGTTGAGATATGTTCCTGATATTCCTAGTTTTTCTAGTGTTTTGAACATAAAGGGGTGCTGTATTTTGTCAAATGCTTTTTCTGCATCTATTGAGACAATCATATGATTTTTATCTTTAAGTCTATTGATGTGATGTATTATGTTTATTGATTTCCGAATATTGAACCAGCCTTGCATCCCTGGAATAAACCCCACTTGATCGTGGTGCACTATCTTTTTGATATGTTTTTTGTATCTGATTTGCCAGAATTTTGTTGAGGATTTTTGCATCAATGTTCATTAAAGATATTGGCCTGAAGTTTTCTTTTTTGGATGCATCTTTGCTGGCTTTGGAATTAATGTAATATTGGCCTCATAGAAAGAGTCTGGAAGAGCTCCCTCTTTTTCTATTTCTTAAAATAGTTTGAAGAGCATTGGTATTAGTTCTTCTTTGAAAGTCTTGTAGAACTCAGCTGTAAACCCATCAGGTCCTGGACTTTTCCTTGTTGGTAGCTTTTTGATGACATCTTCTATTTCTTCACTTGTAATTGATCTGTTTAAATTGTGTATAGCCTCCAGATCCAGTTTAGGCAAATCATATGACTCTAGAAATCTGTCAATGCATTCAGTATTTTCTATTTTGTTAGAGTACAAGTTTTCAAAGTAATTTCTAATTATATTCTGTATATCTGAGGTGTTTGTTGTGATATTCCCTTTTTCATCACGAATGTTAGTAATTTGAGTTTTTTCTCTTCTTCTTTTTGTTAGCATCGCTAAGGGTCTGTCAATTTTGTTTATTTTTACAAAGAACCAACTTTTAGTTTTGTCAATTCTTTGAATTGTTTCCTTAGTCTCAATTTCATTAATTTCTGCTCTGATTTTAATAATTTCCTGTCTTATGCTGCTCTTGGTGTTGATCTGTTCTTCTTTTTCTAGTGCTTTGAGGTGTGATGTTAAGTCATTTATTTGTTGGTTTTTTTTTTTTTTTTTTTCTTTTAAGGAATGAACTCATTGCAATGAATTTTCCTCTTACTACTGCCTTCATAGTGTCCCAGAGATTTCTATACGATGTATCTGTGTTCTCATTTACCTCTAGGAATTTTTTGATCTCCTCTTTGATGTCTTCTTCAACCCCTTGTTCATTCAGTAGCATGTTGTTTAGCTTCCAGTTGATGGAGTAGTTTTTCTTATTCCTTGTTTTGTCATTGATTTCCAATTTCATTCCTTTATGGTCCGATAGCATGCAGGGTAGTATCTCTATTTTTTTATATTTGCTGAGAGTTGCCTTGTGAAATAATATATGGTCTATTTTGGAGAAGGAGCCATGTGCTGCTGAGAAAAAAGTGTATTCTTTTACTGTGGGATGAAATATTCTATATATGTCCGTTAAGTCTAAGTTATTAATTGTTTTACGGAGGCCTATGGTTTCATTGTTTAGCTTTTGTTTGGATGATCTATCTATTGGTGACAGAGGTGTGTTGAAATCCCCTAGAATAATTGTGTTGTGGTCAATTTTACTCTTGAATTTGAGAAGAGTTTGTTTGATAAATGTAGGTGCTCCATTATTTGGGGCATATAGATTTATGATTGTTATATCCTGTTGATGAATGGTTCCTTTAAGTAGTAAGAAATATCCATCTTTGTCCCTTTTGATTAGTTTTGGCTTGAAGTCTACCTTATTTGAAATGAGAATGGAAACCCCTGCTTGCTTCCGCAGGCCATGTGAGTGATAAGACTTTTCCCAGCCTTTCACCTTCAGTCTATTGATGAGGTGTGTTTCTTGGAGACAGCAAATTGTTGGGTCATTTCTTTTAATCCATTCAGACAATCTGTGTTTTTTGAATGGTGAGTTTAGGCCGTTAACATTCAGGGTTATTATTGAAATGTGATTTTTATTCCCATCCATTTTTATTTGTATTATGATCTTTAGCTTGATTTGGTTTCTCTTCTGGTTGGTATTTCCCTTAGTTTAATATCTCCCTTTGTTGATTTTCGTTGTTATTTTTCTCTTCTTCTTCATGAAAAATTTTGCCCAGGATGTTCAGAAGTGCTGGCTTTCGAGCTGCAAAATCTTTTAACTTTTGCTTGTCGTGGAAGGTTTTTATTTCATCTTCGAATCTAAAGCTCAGTTTTGCTGGATATAAGATTCTTGGTTGACATCCCTTTTCTTTCAGAACTTGAAATATGCTATTCCAGGATCTTCTTGCTTTTACGGTCTGGGTAGAAAAGTCTGAACATAGTCTGATTGGTTTCCCCCTATATGTAATCTGCTTCCTTTCTCTTGTGGCTTTTAATATTCTCTCCTTGCTCATTATATTGGACATTTTCATTATAATGTGTCTTGGTGTGGATCTGTTGTGATTTTGTATGTTTGGTGTTCGGTAAGCCTCTTGAACTTGGTTTTCCCATTTATTCCTCAAGTTTGGAAAATTTTCTGTAATTATTTCATTAAATAAATTGTTCATTCCTTTGTCTTGAAACTCTGCCCCCTCCTCTACCCCAATCACTCTTAAGTTTGGTCTTTTTATGTTGTCCCATAATTCTTGGATGTTCTGGTCTTGGTTTCTTACCATTTTTGCTGTGTAATCTAGATTTTTCTCTAGGGTATATATTTCGTCTTCATTGTCTGAGGTTCTTTCTTCCAAGTGATCTACTCTGTTGGTGATACTTTTGATTGAGCTTTTATTTTGGTTTATTGCTTCTTTCATTTCTGGAATTTCTGTTTGGATTCTCTTTAGAGCCTCTATCTCCCTATTGAAGTAATCTTTTACTTTCTGTATTTGTTTATGGAGTTCTTTGTCAAAATGATCTTTTGCCATCTGTACTTGCTCCCTCATCTCATTTTTTAGTTCATTCTTAAGTTCTGCAAGCATTTGGCAAATGTAATTTCTAAATTCCATCTCTGTCATTTCACCAACTGTGCATGCCATGGAATCTACTGAGGAGGTATATAGATTTTTTTGTGCCACTTTTCTTCCTTGTTTCTTCATCTTGCTTTTATGTCTATTCTTCTTGCACTATGGGACCTTGACTATTTTGATTTTACCTTAGAACCTTATGTTGCTCCTGTAGTACAATGCTATCAGATCCCCTTATATTTCCTTTACACTTTAAAATCAGACACTTTCTATTCAGAGAATCCCAGTTTGATCACAATGTACAGATTTAGTTAACCTAGATAGTGTTTCCAATTTAGTCTGTAAGCTTCTAATGGGGCTTTATAGATTCAAGTAATGGACACAGAGGTGATATGTTTAGTAAGAGGGAAGTGAGTGAACTGACTTGTTTTTTTATTAGAAACTGTGAAAAGAGAGTTCTATGGAAGTGGTTTAGTATCAGCAGATGAGAGAGGAAATAGTGAATGATTAGGTGGAAAGACCAATTTATATATAAACCTAATTTATGCAGCGGTTGAGAGAAGAAATAAAGAAAGATGGAGAAAAAGGGAAAAGAAAAAAAAGGATAAAAAAAAAAAGGAAGAAAAAGAAAAAAATGACCAAGGCGTAGAAATTAGTATGAGAGAGAGTGAGTCTAGAAAATAGAGAATACACTATATATAACACCACTTTGCTATATATTTCAATTATACTCGTTCAAAAAAACCCAATTTCTGCATATAACTTGTTTTTTGCCTTTGTTGAGTACGCAATGGCAGGGTGTAAATAGGGAAGATGAAGGAAGAAGAAAAAATACTAAAGTAAGAAGGAAGAAAAGAAAGAAAGCAAAGAGGAGCAGAAGCAAACAAACACACTGTCAATCAAAACAAAACAAAACAAAAAAACCAGAAACTAACAAACTACCCCCCCCAAGAAACAACAAAACAAACAAACAAACAAACAAACAAAAACTTTGAAACCAGGAATAAGTCTCAAGCCAAATGGACCCTTGGAAGCCCTTCTTAATTCCCTTCCAGATTAAGTGCCAATTGACCCGGAACATATCCAGTCAGCAATCCTGTTAGTGGAGTCGAGGCTGCACCTTTGGCCCTTTGCAGAATGGCACAGTGGAAGAGTAGATGGGGCTTATCCTCAGGATGAGCCCTGCCTTTAGCAGCAGGGAGCTGCCACTCTGGGCCCTGCAGGCCAGGCAAACTGGAGGCTGGATCTCTCCTTCCTGCCGGGGGTGGGGGGGGTGGGGGGGGGCGGATGCCTACCTCTTGCTCTGGTCCCCTGGGAGGGTCACAGGGAATGGAGGTGGTGCTTCCCCAGGTCTGGCCCTGCGTGCAGCAGCAGGGAGCTGCCACTCTGGGCCTTGCAGGCCAGGCAAACTGGAGGCTGGAACTCTCCTTACCCAGGCAGGCGGATGCCTACATCTTGCTGTGGTCACCGCTGGGCGGGTCGCGGGGAGTGGAGGTGGCGCTTCCCCAGGTCTGGCCCTGCGTGCAGCAGCAGGGAGCTGCCACTCTGGGCCCTGCAGGCCAGGCAAACTGGAGGCTGGATCTCTCCTTCCGGCCGGTGGGGGTGGGGGGGTGGGGGCGGATCGAGATTTTTTTTTTTAACCTGTAAGGAACATTAGGAGACCAGAAGGCCATTGGCAGTTGTATCAGCATGTGACTATGATTATATTTGTATATTAGGTGCTTTTGAAAAGATTATTGACTTCATGACTATTTTTAAAGGCATCTATTACTAAGAAAGGTTTAGGAAACCATTGGAACTTAAGTAACTCTATGGACAAAAAATAGATAAGAAAAATTAATTTTGAAATTATATGTGAGTTGAATAATGAAGTCCATAAAATAATTCCATTTATGCATATGACAAACAAAATCTATATTCCTTGCATATGATCAAATTAAATACCTAGCATCTGCTGAATATTCCATTCACTTTTAAGATTTTGTTCTATCAAACATTGAATTTTGATCTGTTCAGTTAAAAAAAGAATATTAGGTCCAATAGCAAAAATGTCACTATAGTTTCTCAGCTAACCTATGTCCCTTTATTTTCTATAATGATATTTAGGGTTTGGAAAAGTTGATCATTCTAAATCTCAGTTTCCAAATGTATAAAGTGGAAAGAATAGTGAATTAATACCTCATATAATGAGAATGATTAAATCAATAAATGGATGTAAAGTTATTCCTAGGATACTACTTAGAACTTGTAAAATTCACTATAAATATTAGCTGTTCTTATTATAAACAAACAAGTTCTGCTTTATTCTTTAAGTCTTGAAAAATAAAAATATTATTTCTGTAATTTAAAATTTACAAATCTACTATTAGTCTTCCAATGTAATATTTGACTGGGTGTCTGAAGACCTTGATCATATTTCATACTTCAGAACACAAATAGCATTTTAAAGTTTCCAGTCTGATTTAGAATTCTGATAATAATATCTGTGTAATTATATATATATATATGTATGTAGTCCTTTTATTTTATTTCTTGTAGCTATCTGAATTTGTTCCCGTTCCCCTAAAAGGAAAAAAATATTAATAGCATTTCCAATCAGGTTATTATGCAATTACCATTAGTCATAGCAGATTCTATTCAAGTTATAATTTTAAACTGTTACCAACATGTTGTTAGGAAGGTGTTAATATTGCAATAGCCATTCAAGACTACAGATAATTTTGGATGTTTTAATAGTTATATACACATATATCTTAAGGGGAGAGATTTCACTCAATGTTATTTTTTTTCTTTAATATGAAAGTAGCATGTCATTGTCTAGCAAGCAAGTAATTCATCAGTTACCAAATAGAATTTGTTCATCAATCTCATGTTGGCAGGAAAAGTTCTCCCAAAATCATGGATCCCAGAATCATGTGTAACTAATATTAGGAACAAACAAGATAGGTTTATTCGTTGTTTGCAAATGGTGCTAAGTGGAGATAATTTCCACTTTGTTTCTTCCATTTCTCTGGATGAGGTTTTAGCATTGAAAAACTGGTTTGGGTGAAAGGCGTTCTTTAAAGTATTGTGTGCTCTAAACTGTTCATTTCAACTACGACGCATTTGTTTCTTCTCAACACAACCCACATGCTTTTCTGCCCTTGCCATTCAATATTTCCAGTTGCTGTGTTTTTGTGCTCTCAGAAGATTTTGGCATGTTAGAATTTTCAGCAGCATGTATGTTATCTCACAGAAAGATACCACATGAGGGTTTAGTTCCCAGTAATTCTGGGAGTAGGAGTTGATTTTTATTATTGTTGTTGATGTTGCTATTACTGGTTATGATTACTGATGCTGTTCTATTTAAATGTCATCAATCCTGCACTTAATAATCAAAGTTTGAAATTGTTAATTAGCTATTTGTATTTCATCTTCTATTGATTCAGTTTTCTTGGACCTTTAAAAATTTGTTTTTTCCTAAAGTTTTTCAACAGGCTTTTCAAATATATTTTTTAAATATTTTTTTTTTTTTTTAGTTGTTGATGGACCTTTATTTTATTTATTTGTATGTGGTACTGAGAATCAAATCCAGTGCCTCACACATGCTAGTCAAGCACCAAGCGCTCTACCACTGAGCCACAAACCCAGCTCTTTTCAAATATTTTTGAATATTTATTATATGTTACCTTTTTTTTCTCTCAGACAAAACATTTTCTTCCAGCCCATCTTTGTCTATGTACTTTGTTTAAAAGGTCCTTTTGCAATATAAAATAACCAGGTGACTTTAATTATATCTTTGCTTCTGGGTTAGGTCTTTTCAAAAAGTTTCTTCTATTACTTATGTTTTTTTTTTTAATTTTCTTTATTAAGACTTTTTCCCTGTAGTTATTAAATATGCATTTTCATATACAGCATCAGATGAATAAATACATTTATTTTTCAAGATAACTCATATGCAAATACAATTTATTAAGCAATATTTTTCTATTTGACTGAAAATCGTCTATATTATGTAAGTTCTCATTTGCTTCCTGTTTGTGAAACCCTACTGTTTTACTGATTTTTCTATCATCCTTTGTCAATTTAAACTTAGAAAACAATTTTTATAGTTTTGTAGTAAGTGTTAGTGTTTAATAAGGTTGTTTTCATTGATTTTTCTTTTTTAATATTTTATTGATTGCTTTTACAAATTTACTTTTTATATAAAATTTACATTTAGTTTGCTCTTTTCCCATCATCTCCCCAAATAAGCTGTTTGAAAATCCATTAATTGTATATATTTATTTGAGGCACGAAGTCTACTTGATATTGAATCTGCTCTTCCAATATTAATAATAACATCTAACTTTTTAGCTCACATGTTCTAATTATGCTTATAATTCCAGTCCAGACAAGATATTGTGATAGTTTCTCTCTTTTTCCTCACAAAATACAACTGTAACTCTGGAAGTAGTGTAAGCGGCTTGTCCAAGGAGTCCCTTAGGAGTTTTGAAGAGGAAGGCAAATTATTTGAGACTCAGGATTGGAAGAGGCATGCAGCGGCAGGGTGTCTTATGTCCCCCCCAGAAGGAGACCACCAAGGCTTTTCACTTCCCAACTTGACCTAACAAGACAAGACAGCCTTCATGAACTCATTCCTTCACCAGATCACTCCAACAACACAAAGAAAGACCATGGAAAGTGGATGAAAAGACAAGCTGCGGACTTGGAGAAATATTTACAAGTTAGGTATTCAACATAGGATTAGTGGTTACAATGTATAAAGGTTCTCAAAACTCAATAGTAAAAAAACAAACAAACATACATTAAAAAATGAGCATAGGACATGAGGATACTTTTCACTTAAGAAAGTAGATGGTTAAACACACACAGACACACAGTCACACACACACATGCACACACACACACACACACACACACACACAAAAGGATGTTCTGGATCATTAGCTTTAAGAGAAATGAAAATAAAACCAGGAAGAGATATCTCTGGGTACTTAACTACAATAACTGAGAAGAATAGGCAGAACAGAGCAGTTAGTGCCCTCCTGTGTCCATATTATTATTTTTTATTCATTAATCCAGAATTTTAAGAAATACAATGTCTAATGGTTGTGAAGAACACATGACCAAAGACTGAAGGGATGACATTGGGAGAATGAATGATTTTCAGAATATGACCCAGGACAAGTTGTGAAATTTATTCAACAGCATTGGTGAAGTTGAATCTGTGAAACTTATTTAGGATAAAGCAGCAGGACACAGCTTGGCTATGGCTTTGTGAATCTCGTGACTGCCAAGGACCGAGATCAATAAGCATGCTGAATGGTTTGAGGCTTTAGTCAAAAACTACTGGGGTGTCATATGGTCGCCCAAGCTTAGAAGTCATCAAAGATGCCAACTTGTACATCAGTACAACCATGACCCAGAAGGAAACAGAGGATATGTTCTCTAGGTTCAGGCAAATCGTCAACTCCTGGGTCCTGCGGATCAGACCACAGTTTTATTTATCCAGAGGAGTTTCATTTATCCAGTTTGGCAAATGGTTGGAAGCAGAAGAGGCAATTACCAGTTTCAGTGGTCACAAACCTCCAGGTACTTTGGAGCCCATCACAGTGAAGTCTGCAGCCAATCCCAATCAGCACAGAAATGTTATGCTGCTCTTGAAACTGTACTGCACTTGCAAGGGGGTTTAGAAGCCCAGTGAATCACCAGGTGCAAAAGTTTGGATCTCCCTGAGGAGTGTAGATCACATGAGTAGGTTTTCTGGTGTTAAAGTCCCAGGAAACACTTTTTCGTGTTGGTGCATCTTCATCAGCAACCCTGGGGAATCCCTGAGGAAGGGATCCTCTGGCAGATATCTGACCCCTTTGGCACAGTCACCAATGTCAAAATGATTTGTGATTTCAACATCAACAAGTACAAAGTGTTTGGTTTTGTGACTATGACAAACTATGAAGAAGCTGCAATGGCAATAGCAAGTCTGAACGGCTACTGCCTGGGGCCTGGGGGACAAAATCTTACAAGTTTCCTTCAAAACCAACCAAGTACTACTACAAATAATACACACATGTTTTTTGTTTTATTTTTGTTTTGTTTTGTACAGAGTTGATAATTAAGAGTGAAGAAATTATAATATTTTTGTTAGTGTACAACTCATTTTGTGCCAATTTTCACCCATAGTCTGGTATAGAACTGACATGTTCAAATGATTGAAATCCCACAATGTTAACCAATTTTAAGTGTCTTAACTGATTTTCTTTAAAATAGAACTTAAACAGAAACCTAAGTAGACTGTGTTGAGTACTCAGTCCCTCTGAATGGTGGGAAAACTGAAGCATGCTTTACATCTAAGACTAACACTCCTTTCATTTGATGTCTCTACAAACTGGATTTTTTAAAAAAATAGATTCGTTTTTAATCTAAAGATGTTAGATGCCAAGTGTGCATTTTCTCAACCACTTTAACACTTTCAGCTTTGGTTGACAGCAAATTGTTTTCCCAAGTGGTTCCCACTGCCATGTCCTGATCACTCAGTCTTGGGCTCTGCTGAGTGGTCTTGGGAGTGGCAGTGGTCCAGTCCAACACGGGCCACTACCAGGAAGGGGAGGGACCCGCACATCAGGCCATGCTGGGCCCTCCAGAGGAGGATACAAAGGTATTTCATAAGCCTGGGCACCAGTGGGAATGGACGTAAGTTTCAGGGAAACTCTGGTCTATTTCAGGCACTCCCAAGCTCCAGGCGTGCCTGAAGACGTGCAGCTGCTCTGACATCCCGAACTTCTGTCCACATATTGGCATGCACAGTGCCCCACACATCAGATACCCTTGCTCACAGTGATTTCTCCAGTTTCCCAGAGCACTTAGCATAGCTTGAATGCATAAGATATTTCTATTTTTTTTAATTAACACATAACACTTGTGCATCGTATTTCTCGCATCCCTCCTTGTGAGTGTTAGACATTTTCCTCTCTTAGTCGGATTTTGTTTTGGAACTTGGCTTTCATGTGAACACTCAGCAGAAAAGTACTTCTTGCCGATTATATATCAACAAAAAAACCTCTAATTTGTAATTTTAAAGATTAACCCTCAAAATTCTCTTTATAACTGCCTTGATGTTTTGGGTTGCTCTGTTCTGTTAATTTTATTCTACCTTTTTGTGTTTGTTCTTTGTTTTTACTTTTGCATTTAAAACCACTAAATTTGATTTTGTTTTGCTTGAAAAATAAAGAAAAAATGTATAGCTGGTGAGAACATATATTGTTGACTCTGGTGGTAGATATATTAATTTGTGCACATTTAATACAAGTCTCTAAAGCTAAATACACAGCACATACACACTAGAGAAAGTACAAGTAAAACTGAAAAAACATGAATAAGATTATTGTATCAAGGTCAATCTCTTGGTTGTGATATTTTACTGTAGTCTTGTAACATTATATTTAGGGGAAAATCAATAAAAGACACATAACATTTATATTACAATTGCATATGAACCTAAAATATTAATAAAATTTTATTTAAAGTAGCAGTTTCTAAAATGGAAGTCATCTATTTTTCTTGTTAAAATTATTTAAAGTTATTTTGTAATTTGTGTCATTATTTCTGGGGGGACTTGAATTGATTACTTCAAATGTAGACAAAAATACAGACATTTGATTAATGTAAAGAAATTCAATGTCATTGAACTATTAACAGGTTTGGTTATGTTTACAAATTACAGGAAAAAAAACCATTATTTTGTTATCATAGCTTGAATCTCAGGCAAGAAATTTGAGAGTGTGTGAAACATAACTTACTTGAATTTATGTATTTATTTGTTTGATCACCTTGAATTACATTTTTGAGATCTATTGCATTTCCTGGTGGAAATTTAATCTCAAGGAATTCAATTCTTTCTGAGTTCTTTGAAGAGGAAGGGGGGGTATTCAAGTTCTCTGTGCATCATAGTCTGTGGTGGAGGGGTACTATCCGTTATTTGTTATCCCACCATGCTGAATCCTTTAAGATGTGCATTTTATCATATTGCAATCCATTTTTAAATGTGTCTGTGTCAAAATAACTCATGCACAGCTTTTGAAGTTTCAGCATCCTTTCAGTAAATGTCAGTCCCCTCTCAAGGGTCCAGAAAATATTCGGCTTCTTTCAGTGCACTCGAATCACTTTGAGTCTAAATGAAATTTTATGTGACTTTTTAAGACCTTTTCTTCCTAAGAGCTATTCACAGACAAAGGAGATATCATTCTACTCTCTCTGTATTGGGATGAGAAACATTCTCAATTCTCTCTTCACATAATGAACACTTTATGAATTTTTTGTTGTTTACTGTAAAAAAAAATGCTTCAAAACATAGTGGATAAAAGTGACACATATATTATATCACTAATGGTCAAGAATTTAGCCGTAGCTGTTTCTTTGGCAGATGGTCTGTCTCAAGGTTGCAAGAATGTGTCATCCAGGGCTTCAGTTATCTCAAGCTACCTCACATGGCAGACTTTAGGTCCTCACTTGACTTTAAACAGAAACCAGTTCCTTTTCGTGTGGGTTTCTACATAAGACCACTTATAACATGGCACCATGCCTCCTCCAAAGTGAAGTCTCCAAGAAAGAGAATTCTGTCCAGATGGAAATAATAGTCCCCAAAATGTCATCCTATTAGTTTCACCATATTGTATGTGATATAAGGAAGTTATCTGGACCAACCTACATTCAACTGGATGGGATTTCACAAGGACCTGATATTATGGGGTGCGGATGCTTGGGGGGCCATCTCGAGGCTGCATACATTAACACACTTTCCATAAGCTATGTCTGAAGCCTGGGCAAAAAAGAAGTCTGGGCTTTTGCCGTTTTGTTGGAAAGGTCACCAACAGACTTTCTCAGGTCTGAAATGATCAGAATTTTCAATGTCCTGTGTTGTCCTTCAGTTTCCTCTCCTTTTTCACTCCCATATATAAATTGGTGCTGGGATGGGGATAACTCAGGGTTCTTAATTTATTCCTGGTAGTTTTGATTTAACATGTAAGTAATGTAGTTTGTCTTTTGATGTTTTTCAAAATTTATTTTTTTATGCCCTAGGTCCTTCAAGACTTGGATTTTTGAAACCCAAGAGCATAAAATTAAATTCCACATTGTGCTGTCTCTTCTTCTTGAGATAGTAAACATAGAATAACCCACTAATGCTTAAATAAGAAATACTGTGGATAATGTCAATAGTGAAAGGGAAATAAAGATACAAAATACATCAATATTTTAGCTCATCATATTATTCTACACAACAATATTAAAAGATTTCACAAAATGTTTTGTTAATATTCAGAAAATCTAAACCAGGTCTATTGAAACAATCTAGGAAAATATTTACTAAAATATGGTCATAATTTTTGTAGGAAATTCTTTATAAACTTTGTAAATAATATTGTGCTCATTATAATTAAAGACAGTGTTATTATATACTTAATATGATTTTTAAAGAATCATACATTCCTAGAAGCTATTCAAGTAATTCCAAAGTGAATAACTTGAACACACTTGCACATAAGAACAAATTTCATTTTGAAATCCTTGAGTGTATTAATAGAATTTGTTGTGAAATAAAGCAGAATCCAATTTTTTTTTCTTTTATATACAAATAACTATTCAGATCCTTATTAAATTCCCATGCTTTCTGGATGATTTTCATTGTTTTCCTTTTATCTCACATTACCTGCTTGTTCTCTTGTTTTATTACTGTTCTGGCTTCATTTTTTTCACTTTTTAAACTTGGGATTTCCAAATTTCTTTTCTCACTTCTTTTCTCTCTATATCACCATGGGTCTCATGGCCATCACATTCAATATTCAGTTTCATACACTCAGGACATCACAGTGTCCTTTCAGGTGAATAATACATCCTTGATGAGACCTCTCCTGAGAGTCACAGCCTCACCACACACTCTGGCTCAGTGCTCTGTGTAAATATTCCACTCAAAGTACACCTGCACAATACAGACCACACATCCTCACCTACCTGGAAACAATTTAAAACAAAACATTTTCATATATACCTCACTATTTCACATTAGATGATCACCCATTTCCTAATCAATGAGGTAAAAGATTAGAATCCTTCTTAAATTTATTCTTCTTTCTTTGTTCTCTTCATTCAGCCTTTTTGATATTGCTAAAATCATTCCCATTCCTTGCCATTCCTGCTGCTATTTTCTAATGTCAGATCCTCTAATCCTCATGTAAGCTATTAAAAGATTTTATTGCTGTTGTTTGTAGGGTTTTCTATTGCTTGTTGTGACCTCTAATCTGTTCCAAACCTCCTTACCAGATTTGTCCTTAATGTGGATGTTTAATTCCATCAGACATATCAAAAACTAACAAACAACAGAAACTGAAATGAACCACGCTCTCCCATAGATTAGGGTGTGAACACCTTAACTTGGAAATTAAAGCTTTTTAAAATATATTCCCATCTTTCTTATGTCTTTCAGTTCTTAGTTTCACAATCTAAATTCTAGTCAAACTGAACAACTTGTGTGTCGCCCTCTACAAGCTGCCCTTCTTTTATGAAATTCTCTGGCCAGAAATAATTTCACCTCTCTCTTTTTTAGTCTCTTCTTTCTGAAATCATCTAGTATTTTACTTGACATTAATCTCATCAATTTCAAATATTTTTTATGCATTCAATTTCTTCTTCAGTTTTAAAGCTCAGCTTCTTGCAACCAGGTACTATGATTTAGGGCTTTTTAACCTCATGGCTTTAGTAAAGAACTTTTCATACAGTAACTATTGAGTGCTTATTGTTAAATGAACGTTTTTCTATAAAATTAACCAAATTTGAACAATTGAAACAGTTGATTTTATTGCTACAGAATGGATATGGTTAGATATCTTTAAGCCTCAAGAACTCTGGGCTTAAAAGAAACACTACTTTTCAACTTATATAATATCTTACAGTTGAGAGCTTCATTGTTTCTTTTAGTTCAAACTCTATTAGAAACTAAAATGTATTTTGGAAGCTTGGAAAGACAAAGTACTTTATCACTGTCTTTTGGCTTTGCTTGGTTTTGATTCTCAATATAGTTTAGCATCTGATGCATTCAAAGCAAATAGAATAAGGGGATAGAATCACTAACATAATGCCCCATGAATTTTTCTTCAACCCACACTCTTCTACCTTGTCTTGGTCTTTTCTTTTTTTCTTTTGGTACCAGGTATTCAACCCAGGAGTGCTTAACTACAGGGTCTTGCTAAGGTGCTCAGGGCCTTGCAAGATGCTAAGGCTGGCTTCGAACTTGAGATCCTCCTGCCTCAGCCTCCTGAACTGCTGGGATTACAGGCTTATGCCACCATGCCTGGCTTAGTCACATTCTTAAATGAGGTTCCCTGTCTTTGGAACTCTATGAATAAAGACCAAAGGGAGAAGGGCTTCACTTTATTTTCACACGTTGACAGCCAGACTCTTCCATGAAAGATCATTCAGTAATGATAAGCTCAAGGTTTGTCTGTGTTACTGCCTGAAGCGATGGCCACTTGGAGCAACGAAGCCGCAGAAAGAAGTTCAGAGGCGAACTGGAAATAGGCTTTTTATTCTGATAACTTTTCTCTCTGGCTCTAACAACGACTTTAACACGCACCACACACACCACCAAAACCAACACACCAAATGGCGCAGACCCGATCAGCAATCTCGGATCAAGTCTCTCAAGATCCTGGGCCAAGTCCCGCAAGATCCCGGGCCAAGTCCCGTGAGACTACCGAAGGCAGCAATGCCCAAACATCTCCATGGCCCGTAGTCAACCACAATCTTAGCCATCTCCCCAAAACAGGGCTCCTGCATGTCTGTAAGATAGGAAAACCTTACGAACTTTACTGTAGCAAGACTTTGCTAAGATACAGATGCCCAGATGCAGGCCTAGACAAGAAAATTTTTATATCTGTGATCACTAAAATAATTAGTTACATTTAGTGAGTTCTACTTTTGCCAGGCTCCAAACAGATCTCATGTAATCCTTGTAATAGCCCCATGAAGTACATGCTATTTACATCGTTTTGCTAAAAGTGGTCAAGCTATTCATGAGAGGAAGTATAGCTTTGGAAGCAGACAAATCGTATCCAAATCATGACTACCTTTATAATCACTTGAATGTATTTGCGTGTGCGTGTATATGTATGTGTGTTTAAAAAAGAGATATCAATACTTTAACTCAATAGCTATACGGTAGACAGAATTTAAGGTGTCCCTCGTGATTTCTACCACATGGTTTTTACATTCCTGTAAAATCCCTCCCATCCTTTTCAATTTGGGTAGGACCTGTGACAAGCTCCTAACCAATGACATGTGGTTAAGGTGACACTATATGCTATTACATAAACCTACATCTTTCTAGCTGACTTGATTTAGCATTTTATCTCCTTATTGGGTTGATAAAAAAAGACAACTATCACAAAGGCTCAAAGAACAAAGAACTGAAGGGTGACTCTGGGAGCTGAGAGCTTCAGGCTTATAAGTGCAAGGACCAGGAATCAGACAACAACCACTTGAATTTGAAGGGAAATTATAGCCTCAAAGTAGACCATAGCCCTGCTGACACCTTGATCACAGACTTGTATGATCTTGAAACCTTAGACTCAGTGAAATCATGCTCAAACTCCAAACCCATAGAAGGTGAGAGATGATAAATGTACAGCATTTTGTTTTATTCTTTTTTGAGGAGGGGTAGGAGAGGGTATTGGGGATTGAGCTCCGGGGCACTCAGCATCTGAGCCACATCTCCAGCCCTATTTTGTATTTTATTTAGAGAGGGTCTCACTGAGTTGCTTAGCACCTTGCTGTTGCTGAGGCTGACTTTGAATTTGTGATCCTCCTACTTCAGTTACCGAGCCCCTGGGATTACAGGTGTGAGCCACCATAGCCAGATTCTTCTATACTTTTTTAACATTGTGGGAATCATTTTGCGTGGAGAAAAACTAACACATATTTTGATATGTGGAAGTAATACTTTTGCAATAAATACAAAATATGTGAGAGCAACCTGGAAACTGAAATACTTTTGAGAAACATGACAGAGAAAAGAGAAAACCTTAATTATCTAGAACAGAGAGCTGGTAAAATGTGGTTTTGGAGGATACTGCTGGTGATAGCATAGAAAAAAAGGGAGAAATGTGATTTTGGAAACCAGAGTAAGGAAAGTCCTTGTTAATTAGTGGCAGAGAGTTTAACAAAATTGTCCCTGAAAATTTTGTGAGAGACAGAACTTGTAAATGTTGAATTCCCTATTTTGCTGAAGAGATTTCCAAGCCAAGTATTTCAAATACCATGCTGATTCCTTCTTGCTGCTTGTCATATAATATGAAAGGAGAGACTTTAGTTGAAGGGAAAACTATTGAACAAAAAGTAGCCAGGACTTGATGTTTTTTGAATATTCTTAGCCTCTCCACATGGCAAAAGCTGATGAAATTTAGAAATTACTTTTGAAAATATGACATAGTAAGAAAGGATATCTCTGTACCAAGTTTAGCTAAAACTTCAGAAAGATCAAGAGGTCACAGTATTTTGTTACAGAGAGAACACTCTTAAGAGATTAAATCCACAAATCCTTTCAATCAACAATAAGGTCTAGGGAAGTTTTAAGGGCAATGCTACTTAGCCATTTCAAAAGCAGCCAAAGGTAGAAAAGGATCATCATCATTAAAAAAAAAAAAAAAAAAAAAAAAAAAAAAAATCACAGAGAATGTGGTCTTTGTTTCATGAAGTTAACACTGAGGTCCACTGAAGAACCCTGGAGTTTTTAGGAAAATTGTTTCAAGGAAAACACCTCAGATGGGACTTGAAAATGATGAAAAGCCAAAATGACAACATATATCCCCCAATACTACTGGTGCTTGAACAGCTGACAAAACTACTCCACAGCAAGCACATGCAAACTGTGTTATATAGTTGTTTTATTGTGGGCCTAGAGGGAGATAGAAGTAGTGAAAGGTGAAAAATGCAAACGCTTGTGTAAACATAAGTCTTTCCCAAAACTGTTCTAAGTATTTAAAAAAGCCACAAAACATTCTTGCCCCTTATTTTGTCTAGCTTACAAAACCGGGTGGCCAACCACCCTTTCCCTAGCAGTCTGGCTGACCCAAAACTCAAAAATAATGCTTTGTATGTAACTTTATATGTTAACCAATCAAAAGAGTGCTGTGAAGCCCCCCTTTAACTTGTATGTATTTCATTATAAAAACCCTGCTAAATCTGGGCTCAGGGCCTCTTAGCGTCACCAGTTACCGAGTGCGCGGAGGACCAACCTCAAGCTCGCTAATAAATGACTCTTTGTTATTTACATTGACCAAGGACTCTGGTGGTCTTCTTGGGGGTCCCAAGCTGTGGGGCACAACAGTAGCTATTCAGAGAATTCATTTTTCAAAAAGTGAAGTATTTTCCATTGAAAACACTTATCTACCTTCCCTTCTTGCTTAGAAATGTCTTCAAAATCATTGTGATATGCCCAGCGTGTTCCTAGGATATTATGAAATGGATGGTCTCCTAAAGTATGAGCAAGTATAGGAAAATGAAGAAACAACAACCAAGCAGTCTTTTGTAGCTATTATTATAAAAAGGGCTTTTGTAAAGGCTGATGAAGTGGTTGAATAAGACATATATCATTATTCTAAATGCATGATTGAAGACTTGAATGCTGCAAATATACTTTGTATACAAACTGTTTTGTGTAAAAAGATGCTCTATATGTATAGTATGAACTGTAATACATACTACTATAAATAAAAATTTTAAAAAAAGATAGTGCAGAATTCTATGAACATCACAAAATAATGAAGGCATTGTATACAACTAAAGCAAATAAATAAATATTAAAAAAAGAAAAGGCTGATATTATAAAACATATTCTAACAGCTTGTTTTTCTGCAGAAATCTCTCCAGAGCAAGATAGCCTTAACAGTGAGCACACCAGCAATAGGGTTCACAGATGTGATTCATAAGACAAAGCCAGAAAGCTTCCTGGGTCAAGGTAAAACCAGATACCATGGTTACTACTGAAATATTTTTCTCTGAGTTAGGGTCAATGCACCTCAGCATAGAAAGGAGTATCCATGTAATAATTCAGTTTATTAAATTTTTGGTGATTTGTATGAGTCACTAAATAATTTCACTATAATTGATTTCTAGCTATACATTAATATTATTAGTTATAATATAAATGAGGTGATCCTTACATAAAAAGTCTTGATTGCTGTTTGTCACATTGAAGACAGAATATTTAACAATCTCTATGATTTTTACATAACATGGTAACTCTCTGCATGTTTGTTTGTTTGTTTGTTTGTTTGTTTTGTCACTTGCCTTCCTGACAATGATTCAAATTATTTATTCTTCTGTTTGCTTTTGTATGATTTTTGTTCCTCCAAATGGTCAAATTCTCACCTCAGGATTGTTATACAATATAATGATCTCTGAATGAAACACTTATTCGTTATTCAGTTTTGAGATTTTTGTTTATATCTGTCATACCTGTTAGACTGTAAATTCCCTGAGCATAAACATTTTTTCCTATTTTTTTTTACCATAGTTAATCTTTTTCATATAAAACTCTAAAAGCAGTCAATCAATAGTTGGGACTCAATAAATAAATGTGTGCACAAATCTGTGTTAATAGATATTTCGTAAACATATATTTATTTTAACATAACTATTCCATTAACAGTCTTTGTCCTCTTTTTTCATAGTGAATCTGATATTTTGGGATTTAACAAAAAATTTTAAAATTCACACTTATGAGATCATCCTTTGAGAATTCCCAGTTAGCCACTTTCTTTTTCAGTCTTGTCCTTGGGTTCCTGACAGAGGATGCCTTATTATCTTAGTCTAAGCGATCAATAATGTAGCAAAACAGGCATTTTCCTGATGATAGATTACACCAGCTTGAATAATGTTAGAATCAATGAAATAATTTTGATTGAAACAAAGAAACAGATATTACCTTTTAATCCTTCACTTTCTCATCCTTTCCCAATGACACTATCTGCTCCATCAGCCTAGCTATCATTTGGGAGAACACATAAGTTTCCTACAAGCCACATGCTGTTGTAGATGCTCTCTACATAGGTGCCAATCATTTGGATAATCTAAAGAAGAACCTAGCAGTGCTGCTTAATATGTTGCATATTTAAAAGTGCAATTTGGAAGAAAGGGGAATTTGAATCATCTAATATTTTAGCTATATATTCTTTCTTTTCTGACAAAATAAACCCAGTATTATCAGCCTCCACTTTTCTGAATGTTTCTGAAGCAATGGGAACATAAAAATACCTATCAGCATAATGCAACAAAAGCGAAAAAAAAAAATGGGTGCTGGATCTCCTTCCTGAACTTATTAATCTGGTTACATCAAGAATTCCTTTTATTATTATAAACTTCAATTTCTTCATCTATAAAATTAGTGTAATATATATCTGCCCAAAATCAGAGAACTTGAATTCTCATCTCTAGTGTCTATTATCCTGGCCTAAAAGAGAGTTTATCAAACTAGAGTTACTGTTTATATCATAGGACCAATAAAAATATGATCAAATTGAAATTGCAAAACAGGGATTTTCATTTTCTGAAGAAACTCAACTAAAAATATCACTGAGTATCTTCCCTTAAAATGTCCATACCCTTAGCCTGTAAATTATGTTCCTATTGCTTTATCTAATATTGGTAAACATAAAAATGTCATTTAAAAAGTTCAACAAAGAATTTCATATTTAGTTATTTAGGCTTTCAATTTGCTTACTAAAAATATATATATGTATTCTTATACATAGACAAAACATTAAAATCAGTAAGTGAATTTTCAATTATCTTATATTCTATTTTTCTCAAAAATTTGTGAAATATAGACCTGTAAGCAAGAGAAAAAAATTCCAGAGTCTTGATAATTCTGGGTGAATTAATCTCTAGGTGCCTGTTTTAAAAGTTGTCATTGTCTTGCATATGGTGCTGCTTGAAAGGCTGAGAGTTGATGATTTTATTTATCATCCAATGAATGGGATTAGAGGCAGACACTGGCAAGAAAGAAGCCAAACTTTAAAGGGATCATGAAATTTGTAGCCTTTCAGTTTGGCATCAGGGTATCATGGAGTCAAAAGAGTGATTGATAGAAATCATGCTACCAGAGATCCTGTTCTGTCTGTGTGAAAAGTTGTCCAGCTTTTGGGCTTACACATCTTCTACAACTCCTTTTTGACAGATGACATCTAAGGTCCGTGAGAGCAATGCTGTTCAATGACTTAGGCACTAAAGTTTCTGCCTTTGATACTTAGACTTGGCTTCATATATTTAGTTGATACATGTTTTGCTTAACTATTGGTTGCCAGTATCTGTTGCTAAAAATAGGTTCATGATAAGCATCTAGAACCTGTACTTTTTATTATTTATTTATTCTAATTTGTTACACATGCTTGCAGAGTTCAATTCCTCTCATTACATATAAAGAGCACAGTTTTTCAAGTCACTGGTTTTACACACCATTTGAGTTTTTATACATGCACTTAATGTGTTGAACCTGTACTTTTAACAACCTCTGCAGAGGTCAACACAGATGAAACAAATATGAGTGAAGTAGATAGAGGCTTAGGCATTTAGCCTATACAGTGCCTTGGAGATTCTTTTTTTCTTTCTTTTTATTTTTTTTAATAAAATTAATGTAAAAATTATAGAAAACATTGAAATAAAGAAAAATCCCAGCTACTTCACAATTTCAAAGCATAACTGCTATAATTTATTTTATCAATTTTAATCTAATATATGTCCTATTTTATAAAGACTTTAATATCCATATATGTAGTATTATGAAATACATTCATATTATTTCATGCCATCATTTTATTTAACGTATTATGAACATTTTCTCATAGCTTTAAAATCTCTTTCTTTCTTTCTTTTTTTTTTTTTTTAAGTGCTAGGGATTGAACCCAGGGCCTTATTCATGCTAGACAAGCACTGTATTACTGAGCTACATGCCTGCTCTTAAAATTTCTTTTTAATTAGAATACATTGATTACATTTCTTTGATAGTACAGGATTTATGTAATGGCTGCTAATTGTCATTAGGTTTTAATTTTTTTGTAATTACAAAAATGACTGTGATAGGGCTGAGGTTGTGGCTCAGCGGTAGAGCGCTCGCCTAGCACGCGCGTGGCCCGGATTTGATCCTCAGCACCACATAGAAATAAAAGGCATTGTGTACAACTGAAACAAATAACTAAATATTTAAAAAAATAAAGACTGTGATAAGTCCTTTTGTTTGTTAAAGTTAGTCTACATTTTTTTTTTTTCTTTTTCCTTAGGTAAAAAAACAAAGAACTATGCTAAATTGGAGAATCTGGGGGACATTTGTCAAAGGCTTTACTGAACTTAGCTTTTCCCCGAGAATTAGACAGGTAAGAAAGAAATGGACAAGGTTGTGTAGGAAGCTATTTAGTCTAACAGAATCCTTGATTTCTCTTTTAGAGAACAACTACAGAAATATTTTTCCTCAGCAAGACTGTGTTTCATAAGTTCCAAAAAATTATAGATGGGTAAAATGAAGCTGTACATAGAAGCTCAGCCTTCCTTGCTCTTTTTCTTTTACTGGTTTTATGACACTTAATGGCATTTTCTAAAATTTATTAAAAGCTATCTCCAGAATGTCCAGCTAGTTTAAAATGGTTTTTTTTTTTTTTTTTTTTTGGTGGTACTGGGGATTGAACTCAGGGGCACTCGACCACTGGGTCACATCCCCAGCCTTTTTTTGTATTTTATTTAGAGACAGGGTCTCACTGAGTTGCTAAGTGCCTCGCCATTGCTGAGGCTGGCTTTGAACTTGCGATCCTCCTGCCTCAGCCTCCCAAAGTACTGGGATTACAGGCGTGCGCCACCGCGCCCGGCTTAAAATGTTTTTGAATAGGGTTTTTTGAGACAAATCATTTCAATATCTCCAGTAGTATGTATGACAAATTCAGGCACACAATGGAAAATAATTGATTTGTGTCTTTTATATAGAAGTGAAAATATTTTTGAATATCTTGTGTAAGTTCCTGAACAAATACTTAAGAGATAAGCTATCAAGATCAGCTGTTATGATAACCTATAGTGTGAATGGTGTGAAATTTCCTTATATGGATTCCTTTTCATCTTATTTCTTTTTAATGTTTTTATATTTACTTTAATCTTTCAATGGCTTATTTTCTGAAGACCTTTCCAGTTTCAGTGCTTCTCTTCTCCAGGATTTCTAGTTAAACTGGACGTTCTATAGATTGTTTCCAATATGTTAGAAGCTGGAAAATAGTTGATAAAACTAGACTAATAAGCTGAAATCAAAATATCTTTAAATCCTTTCTGATTATAATGCTTGTAGTTGGAATTGCATTTATATGACACAACTCCGACATTATTAAAAATAAGTGTTATTGGTTACAAAGTTGGTTTGACTGGGAAAATAGAACCAACAGGACAAGAAGTGAGTAAAATTAAATGGGGATAATGTGTGTGTGTGTGTGTGTGTGTGTGTGTGTGTGTGTGTTACTAGTGATTGAAATCAAAGGTACTCTACCACTGATTTATACCCTTGGCCTCCCCCCCCCCCCCCCCGCCCAAATTAGGATCTAGCTAAGATGCCCTGGCTGACCGTGAGTTTGCAATCCTCCTGCCTCTTCTTCCTAGCTCACTAGGATTAGTGTGCCACGGCATGGATAACATTTACTCAACATATATCTGCTATTAAAAGAAAAAAGGCTGGCAGAATGAAGGTGATCCCACATCATTTTCTGAAAGAGCTTCAGGCTCCAGCTGGTCTTGAGTCTTTGTCTATACCCAGCATGTTTGGCTGATACAAGCAGAGGAGGGTGTCCTGGATGGGCTGCCCATTTGCAGCCTTTTAGAATTAGAAAAGAGAGTTGAGCTTCAGTGATAAAATGCTGGAAGCACCAGCTTTTGATAATGAGAGGGGATTGATTCTGAAATCAGAAGAGGTTCATCAATCTCAAACTAAATTTTACCAGGTAGCACCGGTGACAATTAAGTCCTTCTCAGCAAGACAGCTTGCAACTCCAAAATGCATGGTCTTTTCTTTGTTCTGTCTTTTACAATCTACTTGACAGAGAGGGGCTTCCATGTATGTAGTGAAGAGTGACTTTAGAGTGAAACTAATTCCTCAACCGTCCTAACTGTATTTATATACCATGGACAAATGAATATAAATTTCAAGCAACTTTTAAATTATAAACTCACAGGTTTTAAAGTAACTTTCTCATTTCATATTTAAAAGAAGTCCAGAGAATCCATGTATCCTGGACTAAGGCCAAACAGCTAATTGGCATCAGAGTTGGCACTGGAATCCTAGTCTGCTTACCCCAGGTCCACATCAGTTTATGAAATAATACTGCCACCTGCTTGGGGTATGTGATGAGAACATAATGTCAGCAGCTACAGCATTTCACACAATCTGACATGTGTAAATTCAAGCCAATGACCCTGTGAGAAGTCATAGATCACAATACCATACACTTATAAAAAATAATAGTATATGGCTTTTCTATTAGTAGCAGTCTGCATTCCATAAATGTTATACTACTAGAACATTTTAAATTTCATTATAAATATGTGTGGAAAATTATGTTTCTATAATTTATAGACTCTTTAAAAATCTTTTTAATTTCAACCTGCCTTCCTCATGTTAGTATCGTTTACTACCAAGCAAGAATCCAGGTTTGTTCATGATGCCCACTACTCATTTATAATTTTGATTTCTCCAAATTTGTGTATTCACACTGAAGACTGAGGCAGGCTTTTACCCTAAACTTCCAAAATGTTGAATTTTTTGAGATTTGTTCTTACCTCCCTGCCTCTATATTCTTGTTTTCATTAATTGCTCTTATTTTGAAGAAAACTATCATGACCTCTGTCAAATAATGAAGAAATGGACAGTTAGGTGAATTAAGCCACATCTACCTCAGAGAAAAAGGTTAAAATTTTTTCACCATCATAATTAATCAAATGTGTCAATCTAGTTCAAACTTCTTAGTGTAATCCATATAATTTAAAATATATTTGCAAGTGCTGTTTACACATTAGGTAATATTAAGTTAAACATTGTTATTACAAAGCCCAAAGTCTTGCTCTCTCTAAGTAAATTAAATACTTAAGAAAATACATTACATGTATCAGGGCTCATGAATTCCTATTTAACTTAGTACAAAAGCAGTACAGCAGTAGATTCGGGAGTTTTATAGCAAGAAAATGTCCAAATATATTCCTAAGCAACTAAAATCTCTCACAGAGTAACTTGAAAATTGAGACAAAAATTATTATTATGTTCTCTAATGGTTTTTATATCAAGTAATAATAATAAAAATCTGCAAAATTACATCCAAATGGTTTAAAATAATCCTAAGGAGTTATTTTTTTAGTTGTACTAAGGCCTCCCAGTTTCCCAATTGGCCACGTTCTCCCTCCTCCTCATATTCCATCAGCTACTCTGATCCTTCCCACATTTCACCTACTCACCTCCCCCACTGTCCAGGTAGCTCTTACTCATATCTTATACCTCAGCAACAGCTTAACTTTTTAGAAAGTTGTACCAATTCCCCACTAAATACTTTAAATGATTTCACCAAAAGATGTGTTAGACCAATATTATGACATTACTTAAAATGAGAGAAAACTAAATAAATGAAAGAAAATAGGAAAATACAATAACATATGGACTGGAAGATTTAGCATTCCCTAAAAGATTTGCTTATTCCAAAACTGATCTGTAAACTAAATACAATACCAAGCAAAATCTCTAGTCTTTTATTTCAGAAAAATTTAAAGGCTAATTCTTAAATTTATGTACAAATATAGAAAGAATATTCAAGATAATTTTAAAGAAGAGAAGAAATGTACCATTTAAACTACTGTATATAAAGTTTTATTTTAAATCCATCAGGATAAAAGTACCATGGTAATATTGCAAAGATAGAAACATAGACCAATGGGAAAAAACTAGAGCCCAGAACAACCTCATACATACATCAACAATTTGTTGTGAAGGTGATCAATGTGTCTTTTAAATGAAAATTTAAAAAACCCTACAGAGCTTCATGACTTTGAGATGGGCAAAGATTCCCCAAACATTGCATAAAAAGCAATAAGCATAAATAAAATCATTGCTAAAATAAAACTACATTAAAGTTAGAAATTTCTATTCATCAAAAACCCAACTTGGAAATAAAAAATCAGCCCATGGAGTTAGAAAATGTATTTATAACACCAATACCAAGCAAAACTGGCAAAGGAGAGGTATGATGATATATATTTTTATTAAGACTTACAAATCAATAAGGAAAAAATAATCATCTTAATTGAGAATAAGCAAGAGACAAGAATTAACACTTCACAAAAGAATGTCTGCAGATGACCAATAAATGTATGAAGAGGAGCTCAATCTCATTAAAATAAGAGAAGCACAAATTAAATTCAAAGTTATATGCTTGTACACATCCATTAGAAAGGGTAAAGTTAGAAAGACTGACAACACTAGGTTTTGGCAAGGACGTGCAGCAAATAAAACTTTTGTATGCAGCTGATGGATGTGTAAAAACGTATAATCATTAAGGAAAAATATTTGCAAATTGCTAATAAAGCTAAAAATGTAGTTCAACATTTCTACTACTAGGTATGTATCCCATAGAAATGAGGAAGTAAAAATGATTGTCATAAAGTTGTTCATATTTGTTTCATTATTGTCTTTTAACATCTTCAGGATCTGTAGTGATGTTCCTTCTTTGATTTCTGATATCTTCTCTCTTTCTCAATATCTCATAGCAACTACTTTAGTTGAAGCCTCCTGAACTCTGTCACTTTCTTCTTTTCTATTTGGTTCACCTCTTTTATTTTTTAATTTTTAAATTTGTTTTAATTAGTTATACATGACAGTAGAATTCATCAGATTCAGTAGCTTTTACCTTCTTCCATACTGCTTTTTCTGTGGTCCCAAGTTTCCTCAGGATAATGAAAGTTTCAGAAAGCAATAAGCTTCTTTTAAAAAAAAATCATAGAATTCTAATCATTTACAGTGGAACATCCCTTTATCCTTTTCACATTTAGATGAAAATTGCAAGTTTTCCCAGGAAAGTCCATGTATGAGAGACATCAACAGCTGAAAACAAAAGCTATCAACATATTGTGATCTAAATTTCACTCAAATTCAGTAAGTAAAATCTGCAGAAAAGGGGGAAAAGTTAAGGATTAATGGGGAGAGTCATTTGTGTGTGTGTGTGTGTGTGTGTGTGTGTGTGTGTGTGTGTCAGTGGGCAAAGTGCAGTTCTTGAATATAAAGAAAAGGAAAGGATCTGATATTAGGTAGAGAAGAACACTCAATGGGGTAAAAGTAAAATATTTTCCAGTTTTGTTGTCTACTGACTTGTGTATCCCTTACCGGCAAATACTTAAAAAGAGACTTTCATTTGTTTTTATATTTTGTTTTTTCAGTTGGACACAACACCTTTATTTTATTTTTATGTGGTACTGAGGATCAAACATAGGGCTCTCTATATGGCCCTGCACATGCTAGGCAAGCTTTCTACTGCTGAGCCACAACTGCAGCCCCTTAAAAAGAGACTTTTAAAGAGATAGTGTTGTAAGTATTTTTTTCTGTCTTAGCTGACTCTGTTTGTAGCCTGATTACTCCTGAAGGAAGAATGAGAATATATTAAGTTACAGTATAAGTGCAAGCATTGAATCATCATCAAAATAAAGTGTCAGATCATAGATACGATAATAGTAAAGTCTGTCTTTAGAAAAGTGACATTTTAAAAAATCTCCATTGCATTATTGGTTTTATTAATACAATTATCTTTTTCTTTCATTGCATTTTTGGATTTCTCATAATAGGCCATAATAGCTTAGAAATGTTCAGGATTCCTAAATCAAGAGGCTTCTTACAGTGTGGTACAATGATTTCGCTTCATCAGTCCTTAATAGTTTCCAATACCCACTCATGGCTCTTTCAATATGTTTCTACTCATTCATGATTCATTCAATCAGGTCAAGTATGAGTCTGAAAACTACTGGAATAAAGCCACAGTAGAAATTCAATAACAGGAACTCACCTAGGAAGTGGAAACAGGAACACAGAGATTATGTTACAAGCCTAGAAGATGTGTGTTAGTGGGAGAAGAAAATTTAAAAATGTACTCAAAGTAATTATCTTGGTGTGATAACATGACACCTAATATCCCCCGGGGGGAAAAACACTAAATGTCTTCATATTACTACAGTACACCTGATTAACAGTTTTGAATGTGAGTGCTTTCCTATAGCAAGTTAAGCAATTTAAAGCTACAGTAATTTCAGGGGAAGATCTCAGTAGCAAACTCTGGCTGAGTTCCAAGAGTGCTTTATATTACATTGTTATGGTAAGAGACTTCAGAGAAAACCTTATTAATCCCATGGTTGGAATTGAATAATTTTATTTTTTTTAATTTAAAAAACAAAAGGAATTTGTATATAAAGTTTCTAGATAAATATGCTTTTCTAAAATTATTAATGCCATTAACAGTATATATTGTATTAGCTACCATAATAAAGATTTGGACTTGTTTTTATGATGGGATATATGAGTTCATTTATTTACTCATTACAAAAGCATTTATTGTGTAGCTTCTAGGGGCAAGGTTTTTATCTAAGGAGGTAAAGTTTCATGAAATACATTTTATGCCTTTAAGACCTCATAGTATATGATATTGGTTTGCAATTTTATAGTCATTAGGGCTTTTTTTTTTTTTTTACAAATATTCCAAACAAATAGTAGAATAGAACTCTTGACCCTCCTTGCAGTTAGGCATGGATATATGCCTTGCTATCACTAATGAAATGCCAACTAAAGTGTCTTGTGTTAGTCATATGTGATGACACTTTCTTTATACACGGCAGCAGTGAAGTTCCAAATGTGAATGTTTCAACAGCTTTAGACTCAATCACTAGCTGTCTGCCACCACAGGATGGTATAAAGATTGAGAAAGAAGTAAATTAACATTTGCTGCTGTAAGTTTTGAGTTTTATTATTCCTGTTATTGTTATAACATAATCAAATATATACATAATATATGTGTATATATATTTTTAAATAATATATATGCATATATATTTTATATATATACATGTGTGTATGTATGTATATGTGTGTGTATATATATATACATGTATATATATATATATATATATATATATTCTAGTTCTGTGTAGTTCAAGTATCTTCTTCCATCTTCTTGGTCTTTAATTCATAAGCTAATCTGTATTCTTGTTTTCAGTTATCAAACAGTACATCTGGAGCCATGTGCATTTCTGTATGAGGTGGGAGAAAAGAAAAAATAAGTCTATTTCTACTGAACAGGGACTGGGTTATATGGGTAGTAGCCCCCTGAGGATAGTTTGCTACTACGGGAGAGAGGGAATGAACAAGGTATGATGTACAGATGTCAAAGACAGTTTGAGTCACCAAAGAAAATAGAGGACACAAAAGGAATTTGAAATGTATTGCTACATGGGAGAGATTCAAGATCCCAAAAGTTAAGTGGAATAAGAGTAAGAGATGGTTGGTCCAGAGGGAATGAGGAGGTATCTGATACAAAACTACACAGTGAAGGGGTTTATTTACCCAGACAATATTAGTCATTTAGGGATGACAATCCAGCCCAGGTTCAAAAGAAAATGAATGAAAAAATCTATTATTCTGTCTGTCATAGTTGTAGGAGGGGAAAGACAATTTTAATTGCCATTTCTCAAAGTCATTTGGAATGTGACAATAAGAACTTGTAAAGAAAATTCATTTGTCATATTTATTTTAAAATTCATTTTTAAATTGTTCAAAAGAATTTAAAATGATATATATTTTCATTTTGTAATGTACAGCTTCAACTTTTAATTCAATTATAAAAACAAATAAAAAAAATTCCCATACTTCTAGGAGAAGCAGAAGTCAAGGAAATGTTAGGTCAAGCATCCAGGTCAATGTCTGTCCAGGCTTACTACTGTTAATAGGGAGCATATAAACCAGTTACCATCTTGATGAAGGAGGCAGATTCTTGATTCATCTGTCAGTCACAGCAGAGTGTAGTCTACGAACTTCCTCGTCTTTCCACAGCCAGAAAAATAAAGAAATGTTCATTTGATGGGCACAAGGAAAACCCTTTAAACAAGAGTGAAAAAGGGTGCCATCTGTCTTCTACTACTATTTAATCTACTCTCCTCTCATCTCAACAGAATGTTGTCATCTCAGTTTTAGAAGGTAATCTCTTCATTTCCTTATTTTCATTCTCCCTGAATATTCTCATTAGCATTGATTTTAGGTCTTATTATAAAATGATATATTTATTACAGTGTTCAATGTATGGCTACCTCTCACATGTGTTCTTTGGATTTATGGTTATCACCATTGAGATTTTTACATACCTTTACACTGGACATTTTTTAATAGGGTGTTTTCTGAGTAAAGCTTTTCAAATGGCAACATATATTTTGCTTTAGCTACGAATAAAATACTATTTATGTTAATTAAAATAGGAGTTTCTCTGCAATAATCTATAATATTTAAAAGGACAAATATGTATCTTCTAGTCAAGAATAGTATTTCTTATATGGAGTAACATGGGGTCTCACTGGTGGAAAATGACAGGAGAGTGAGAAAACTTTTCTAACAGTAGTAATATTGTTCTCACGCATGTTACCTCAGCAATTCAACACCTTTTCAGGTAGTGATATTTGGAACCATTGTGTCTAACAAATATAGTAAAACAAAGGAAGATTTCTTCAAATAAAATGCAAGAGACTTGAACCAACTTCTTATATTCCCTGGGCCACAAAAAGCCTCATTTGGGAATAATTTTTGAATATTTTTTAAAATTTTCATGTACTTATGAAATATACTTGTTAACTCTTATTTGCTAAAAATGAAAAATTAAGAAATAACAGTTATAATGAACAGGAAATGTAGGAATATGACATTATTCATGAGTATTTGTTTTTTTTGTGTGTGTGTGCTTAAATTTCATTTCTCAAATCCTTTACAGTAGAGCAGGAAATGTTCTAGTTGCAGAAAATCCCCTGAGATCCACTATGTGTTTTATTTGCTTTTATTCATATCAAAAGGGTGAGGCCAGTGAGCACCCACAGCATAAAATTTTAAGAGAGAATGACCCTCATTTTGTTTCTTGGAGTTATAATTGACTATTGCTCACAGTCTTTCATGAAATCTGACTGGTAATCCTGTTATCCTCACCTTTGGATACTATTAATTTCTATATAAATCTGTATCTACTTTGAGCAACAGCTGTGATCTTGTTACTTGCCTAAAAGCCAACCAAGCTCCACTGAAAACGCTCCCCCTTATTCACTTTAACTTCACATGTTTTTTATGTAGCTATCAAAATCTGGGGACTTATAAATTAAACAAAATAACACCTTAATAGTAAGTAGGTTTGTAACAATTAACCTGCATTAGTCACTCTTGAAACACTGTTCATATTTTCACATTCAATTTTCTTAAGAACTCTATGAGTTAAGCATAATTATAAATCACCCCTTTTACAGATGAGGCATACAAGTTCATATGTCCCTCAAGAGCAGAGTTAGGATATATAAACCCAAGCAGATTTTTAACCATTAAGCTACATTGCCTATTACAGTACAGCTTTAAGACCATCTGTTAAGGTTTTACACTACGTTTTCAGGTTTATCTTAGTATTTTTAGCTTCATGTTTATTTTATAAATTGATTATTGCTCTCATCATCTCCTCCTCCTCCTCCTCCTCCTTCTTTTTCTTCTCTCTCCACTTGAGTGTTTATTCCACTCTACTTTAGGTCTCATAGCTAAAACTTAAAAAAAATAAAAAGCTGTATTGAAGCAAATCCCAGTTCAGAAATTCAGACTTTGTCCTGGAGTGTTTTTCTTTGGTTCTTATTGCTTAAAAAAATCAAAAGAGGTCAGAAGTAAACACTTCACAGAAATTGCTCAGACAGGGTAGTTTAAAGGCAGAATTTGCAAAAGATTTGCACTATGAAATCATTAACCATATCAAAACTGGTGAAGCATGACAAACCATGCAGTTGAAGATCTTTCTTTGGTTCCATTTATTAAGAAAGTATAAGAGTTTTTAGAATTAATTCAGAATCTTTCTGAATTTTCTTAAACACAGGGAAACATATTATTATGACATAATAACACATGAAATGTATATTGATTAATTTATTCAAACAACATTTATTTATAAAAGTGGTAAGCATTTAAACTTTGGCTCATCATTGGAGCTATGTGATCTTGAACCAATTTCTTGATGATTTGTTTTTATGAAATACCAATACAAATAGTATTTCTTTTAAAAGATCACCTGGGTCACTAAATGAGGAAATGCATTAAAAGAACATAGCAGGAAGCTTGTGTAGATTATTAAAAGTAGATCATTAAAATTCATCCTCTAATTTCTTATGGCTTTCTCTTCTAATCTACCCAGTACCCTACTGCCATATGAATAACGTTATGCCATGAAGCCCATCCATCATAATATTAGTCATTTGTCACTGCATAATAAGTAATCCCCAAAATATCAGCCTAAAAACAGCAAAGCATTTATTATTCACACTGTGGCTGAGGATCAGAAATCTGGGAAGCTTACCTAGACAGTTATAGTTCAAGGTCTCTCATGCAGTTGCAGTCAAGTTACTGAGTGGGATTGCAGTATTCAGAGACTTGACTGCACAAGTAACTGTTGGCAGGAAGCTTCATTTCATCATGTAGGTCACATAATCATCTTCTCTGGTGCTCATAAATTGATGAGTTAAGTCTTGAGGCTCGCTAATCTCTATATTTCCTTCATGTAGCTCAACACAGTGTGCTTAAGACATGGCTTTCTAATGATGAATGGTGGGAGGGAGGAAGGGAGGGAGGGGGGAGAGAGAGAGAGAGAGAGAGAGAGAGAGAGAGAGAGAGAGAGAGAGAAACCAAGATAGAAGCCACAGGATATTTCATGATCTTATCTTGGAAGTGGCATACATCACTTCTGCCATATTTGTCAGATACACTGAAAAATTGTGGTTTAACACAGGAAGGTACTACAAAATACATGAATATCAGTAAGATGAAATCATTGTCAGCTGTCATACAGGCTAGTTGACATAATCAACATTCCCATATTAACAAACTTTGAAAATCCCCTGAGTGTTAGGAGTGTTAGTGACTCAAGATAGAATTCCTTAATCTGGATTTCTGTCATTTTAACAAGGATCCTTGGCACCCCTCCCTTTTCCCTCCAATATTTTCACCTGGCCTTGCTTCCAGTGGCTCTGATCTATTGGTTGCTTACTAGTTCCTAAGTGAACCATCCACACCAAACAGATCCATGTTTGATTTTGCTTACTACATTTTTTTTTCTGATAACCTACCCTGTTTCCTTTTCCCCAAGAAGTAAGACTCTCCCCATGGACTCAAAGTCTGGTCTGTATTCCATTGTCTCCAAAAACCTTTCTTATTCTTACAATAGGTGTTTCACTCTTTCTGAATCTCATCACTCTTTCTATAAACTTCTTGTATGGTAATGTTCTTACGCTGCTAGATATTCTAGCATTTATTTTCTTCTCTTGTGCTCATAAATTGATGAGGTAGGTCTTGAGGGTTTCTAATCTCCGTATCCCCTTCAGTACCTAGCACAGCGTGCAGTAGACATCAGGCACTCATCAAATATTTGGTCTAATTGAATTGTATCAGGTAGTACATGCTGGTTTGGTAAAAGCAATAAAGGAAGGGCAGTGGCATGACTTTCATTGAGATTGAATTCTTCCAGCTGTTTTCAATTTGCTTTACTTTTTCCAGCAGATGGGCAGGTAGTTGGTGCATTAGGATAATTTTATAGATGAAGATTTAGTTATAATTTTGAATGGACATCAGCACATTTTATTGTAAGTAACTTTTTGAAGTGTCACTTAATTGTACACACTTAGGCAGGGAAATGTTCATTGAAGGCAATCAAAGAGCAGATGATAACATTACTTCTCTTCTTGTTATTATCCACAGGATGTTTTCTAGGTAGAGATATCGGTAGGACAGTCTGACATATTGAAAAATGTTCCCTATACTTAAGATGGCTCTATTAGAACAAGAAATTTGTCATGGCTCAAGTAAACTGTAAGGAAGATTTCAGTTTCAAAGGTTTTTTTAAAGGCAGATATAAAATCAGAAATACATACAACCTTTTGGAGATTTGTGAGATTTAATGAACTCATAATGTGGTGGCCATACCAGGGTTCCAGGCAAGGTGAAAAGGTATTTCTTCCCTGTTTTCTATGTTTTGATTTTAATGATTCAAGTAAGCATGTAATGTCCTATCAAATTCCAGTTTTACTTGTATTTAGAGGAAAATAATAGCAACAGATAGTACTAGGAAATGCTTATTTCATATAATACTTTAAGTTCACAGAAGTTTATTCTGAATTTCAGACAATATTAAACAAAACAATTATTGTAGGGAAATGTGGGTTAGATATTTCAGAATATAATATGAACTAGGTTTCTGAAGCCTGTACCTTTATTGAAGTTTAAAAGGAGATAATAACTTTATATCAAAAAGATATTTTCCTCATTGAATTCCTCAAGCAGGTCTGTATGCTGCATTATAACATTTAAAAATCTAGGAAGTTATTATGTCAAGTATATTTTATACATGGCTTTTTCCTACCTCTGATTGCTGAGTCAGTCTAAAATGGATATTTCAGGTGACCCTTGAACAGGTATTTAACCTCAATGAATTGCCAACATCTGTGCCTATTCTTCCCTTACTAATGAGAGCATCTGCTCTGACCCAGACATTCTGCATTCATTGTCTTTTTTAATTTTGTTGTTTTAATACCAACACAAGCAAATATTATAACTCCCACATCTGAGATAACAACATTGAATATCATATCAGATTATCAAAATTAAAACAACTATCCTTTGTGGACAAGGGGACTAACCCATGTTAGTCCCTCATATATTAATGAAAAATTGAAGGAAAGCAGCCACACCCTTAATTACATTTAATTTAAATTGGCTTTGAAACTTTGGGGTTGAAATTGAATCCTTTATTGGAAATGTAAGAAACAAAACAGACATATATTTAACTTCTAGATATTTACACAGTTCAAGTTGCCACATCAAAAGTTTTATGATAGATGAAAAGACTAGATATATTAAAACAATCAAAAAATAGTTTAGTTTTCCATCACAACTCTCTATCTCCAGTCTAATAAACATCTTACTTCTCATGTTCTAATGAACATCAAACTTAATCTCAGAATCTACTTCTTGAAATTCAATTAGTCAAAGTGGCGGATGAGCTGAGAATTATACAACTGATTTGGCCAGCTCTTAGCAAGTCTTTTATTATTTTTAAAAAATTTATATTCAGTGTGATAAGAAATGTCTAAAACCTCATCCAATGAACTCCACTTTCTGGTATTTATACTCTTGTATAACTCCTCAGCCCCTTGATTTTGGTCTAGATGTAGTAACTTTTTTAAGCAATAGGACATGACAGGGTTGTTGAAATACCACTCTTGTGAATATGTTAGAAAACAGTGTGACTTTGTTTTACTAGGAGACTCTTGTTACCTTCTTGCATGCAAGCTTCCACTTTTGAAAACCCAGAAAAACAAGGAGTTTAGGGCAGCTTGCAGCCAAGAGCCAGGTAGGAATCATCTGCAAAGAAATTTGTCCTGCCAATAACCAACTGAGCTTGGAACTGAATTCCTTCCTAGTTTAACTCTCGATTCCTTACAGTGCAACCACTACCTTGATTGAAGCCTATGAGAAACTCTGAAGTAGACGACCCACACAATATGTTTCTAGATTCCTGATCCACAGATAATGAATAAATATGTAGTACAACCATAAGTTCTGTGGCAATTTTAAAAATAGCAGTATATAACTAAAATGGCTTCCATGTATGTATATGTGACTCTGCATATGTTTCTCATGATTGGTATAGTAGAGAAAAAATCTATTGTTATTATTTATTTTGGCATTTGATTATCAGATGCTATTCATAGACAAGATGAAATCTCCAGCTTTTCTTTACCAAAGGTCCCATTATGCTTAGATAAGCAAATCTCAACTTCCTATGCTGTGAATTCCTACCATATAAATTGAGAATTTTAGCTTTTTTCTTTTCAGAGTTTGTAGGAATTTTAAAAAGTGCTTTTTTATTGCACGACAAATTGCTACCGTAATCCACAGCGATCCTGTGAAAATAAGCCCTAAGAACAAAGATGAATTAGTATAATTGAGTCATTTGTCCAACAGGTAAGATTGTGTATCTCAAATATTTTTTCTGAAATTATTAAGAAGACACACAGTGAGAAGAATTATACACATTATAGCAAAAAATAAATTACTTTTAAATGTTGCAAATATGATACTAAATTTTAATTTTAGACATCTCTTTCATTTGACAGTCCTGAATGAAAAAAAGAATGACTGGTCACCATAATCTTTCATGGCCCGAGACCTTTATGTTCGTGAATGTGGCTGAGCTCCAAAACTTTCTGATTAAGACTGAAAGATCTGTTTAAGAACACTTGACTATGTCATTAAAGAGAAAAATATGCAAAACACTGATTTATGGCTTAGTATTGTGCAAGATACTTCAAAGGGCAAAGATATCATAGCCAACTATATACCAAAATTTCAAGAGGAGTTAGATTAAATGTAACTGTCACTGCCTGAAGCGATTGCCGCTTGGAGCAACGACGCCACGGGAATAAGTTCAGAGGCAGACTGGAAACGAACAGGCTCTTTATTCTGCTAGCTTCTCTCTCCGGCTCCAACAACAACTCCAACACCATCCACACTCCTGCAACCACCACACAATGGCGCCAACCCGATCCACCATCCCCCCGGCCAAGTCTCGCGAGAACATGCAAATGGTGCCAACCTGATCCGCAATGTCCCGGGCCAAGTCTCGCGAGACCATGGAAGGTGGTAATGCTTGAACATTTTTATGGCTCACAGCTAACCGCAATCTTAGCTATCTCCCTAATTAGGGCTCCTACATGTAACTGCATTTATCAAAAGGAAAAACATCTGGACAACACCTCAGGGTCCCAGAATCTCAACAAACACATTTTTCTAATTAGTTGTTATGTAATTTGAACATAATTCTGCCAGTAGGGCATATTTTCTTTGTTGTCCATAAAATATTATATAGCCAAATCATTGTCTATAAAATATTCATTGGAAGAATACCAAAGCAGTCTAAAATATAAAACAAAAGAATACTAAGGGAAATTATCTAAGCAATCTAAGGTAAAAATTAAAAAAATGAGGAACAATTTATATAATATTTTTGTAGATTTTTAATTCAAAATGTCTAAAAATGAAAGAGAAAATACTATACATTATCCTAGATACTCAGTGACTTATAACTATAAATTACAGAAAGAGTTTTCTATATAAATTTAAGTTTCTTGCCACAAATCAACTTCTAAGATTCTGACATTTAATATAGGTAGGATTTTTACAATTAAAATATTTAGACAAATTCAAATTATAGTTGCTGAAAGCAAATTCTCAAAATCTCAATTTTAGAAATATTTTCATTGACTTCTTAATAAGGAAATGCACTGCTACCAAATATTAATTAATTCTTTAGAGGTAAAAAATAAAGATACAACAGTAACTCTTTTGTGAACAAATAATACAGAAATAAATTTGAAGGTCATAAATGTTCATCTCAGGTGGTAGATTCTCCAGTACCACATCACTGCTTTGAGGCTATATATTTTTGCATAGAGCTGTGATTTATAAAACACTTAAGCCAAATGAACTGAATTCACGCAACATCACTGAATCTCTACCCATATTCCTTGTCAATAAAATAAATGATGGAACACAATTAGTTCTTTGGGAATACTGTAAACATAAGTCAGTAACAGGTATAGACACTAATCATAAGAGCTGTTTCTTATTCTGTTCCAGGCTGATATATTTCCTTCTGATAGTTGTACTTCTGTATTTATTCTTTAATTTTACAAAATTTGAAATTAAATATAAATATTGAAATCCAATGTAATCTATCCTTCACTGTCAATTTATCTCATTACTACATGTGGGAATGTATTGTTTCCTATGCTTATGAACTTAATGAATATATTTTGAACAGTTTTGCTTTCCAGTTTTGAGATAAGAAACTTTCAATGAAACAAATTTGGAAAAGTGAGGGTAGTGGTTTGGGGGAAGATATCTTATCTCCTTTGAACATTATCTTCTTAAAAAGAATTAGTTAAATATAAATAGCAGACACACATGTCCCTGTTTTCTTATTTCCATCTGTTATCACAGTATAATTATTAAAACTGTTCCATTTCACATTCTAATATGTTTGATTTGAAGAACAAACTGTATAATCATCCTAAAACAAATTAATTTGAGAATACAGTGAGAATCACTGTCTCCTCTTCAAGTGATATTAAGGAGAAAACTGTACCATTACAAATACTTATACACTTATGTATATACTAATCAATTCACTGACAATTAAATTGTACATTTAATAACATGTCATTATAAGATAAGCACTATAGAAGTAATACATTTTCTACAGGAGAAGATAAAATGGTTAGTATAGCTTTTATATCTCACTTGAATATAGAGAGAACATTTAAAAATCATAACTAAAACCAAATAGGAAACACTCAAATAGAGCAAAGTAAGAAGATATCCCCACAGCTTCAAAACACAAATAAAAAATTCTAAATACAAAAATTCCTCAAAGATCTCACGTTATCTGACCTTGCTCAGGAAAGGTCAGAGAAGCTTCAGGGCACCTGGAGATGTGTAGAAGTGAGAAGCCCCCACTAACAAATAAAGTAGTCCTCACAAGGAAAATTAAGTGATTTCAGCAAGGAACATGGCAATACTGAAGACTGGAGCACGTCTACCCTATCAGTTCTCCAAACTGGCCTACCAAGGTTCTTTTCCAGTTCAGGTTCAAACTAAAAACTTTTTAGGATGAAATAAAAATTGAGTAGATAGTGGAAAATGAGATAATGAATGGAAACTTCAAACCAATGCAGCGGAAGAGGACAGAATCAGGGAATATCCAAAGCAAATGTCTGTTGTATTTTACATCATAGAAAAATAACGAAGAATCAGCTCTGTTAGGAAAATTAGACTAACTGGAATCTCCCAAATGTTCAGTAAAATTAATTACAAACTCAAATAAATAAAAGAGTAAAATATAATACCAGATTATTGCAGAAAAAAAAGAATACAGCAAACAAAAAACATGCCAGAAAGGCAACACCAAAGTACATTTCAGAGCTGAAATTTTAAAAACTAATCAAAGATACATTGAACATAAATTTAATATATAAAAACTGAATTATATCCAAATTAGAGGGCACAGAGATTTGAAGTAACCAAGACAGAAATAATTAGAAGTAAAAGAAAATGGATCATCTCATACTCAAGCCTAAAATTAAAAAAAAAAAAAACCCACAACAATGAATGAACAAAATATTTCATGCCTTAAGAAGAATAGGAAGCCAGGCGTGGTGGCGCACACCTGTAATCCCAGCTCTTGGGAGGCTGAGGCAGGAGGATCACAAGTTCAAAGCCAGCCTCAGCAATGGTGAGGCACTTAGTAACTCAGTGAGACCCTATCTCTAATAAAATACAAAAAAAGGGTTTGGTATGTGGCCCAGTGGTCGAGTGCCCCTGAGTTCAATACCTGGTACCAAAAAAAAAAAAAAAAAAAAAAAAAAAAAAAAAAAAAAAAAGAAGAAGAAGAATAGGAGACAAGACAACCAAAAGTAAAATGAAAGGAAGAGATTTTTCAAAAAAGGATCTGAAAGGGTTGGAAATGTATCTTAATGTTTAGCCCTTGCCTAGCATGTGCAAGGCCCTGGGTTTGATCCCAAGCATCAATAAAACAGAACAAAAGCAAAAAAAGAAATGTGACAGAAAGTAATGACAATTAAATATTTGAAAAATGTTATCCAATGTATGGAAGGTGGAACATTGCAAAATGTAAAACGAATTCCATAAAACAGAACAAACTAGAACTAAACTAAAATATAAAAGCTTTCTAAAAAAATGTGGAACTATGTTTAGAATGAGCAATCATGCACTTGGAAATATCTACACACAAAATAAAGGTCAATGCTAACCATAAATCAAGCTATTAGGACAGATAGATAGATAGATATAATAAATATATAATTATATATAATATAATATATATAGAATTACATATCTATATCTATATTTTTTTTAGATTGCAAGCATGTTCTTTATAAGGGGAAGAAAACTAAATTATCAGTTTTTTCAGAAGTAGTGGTTTAGGTGAGAAGAAAATGGAGGGACTAAAACACTCATGAGAAGGAAATGTAATAAAGCCACTCTGAGATCAAATGGCAGATTGTTCTAAGAATAAAAAACAGAGTTTCTTTATGGCAAGCACTGGAACCCATACTATGTAAATGCAAACATGTATGCACATATCTGCAAGCCCACATGCAGTGCACAGTGAACAGGATTTTTTTTTTTTTTTTTTTTTTTATGGTACCGGGGATTGAACTCAGGGGCACTCAACCACTGGGCCACATCCCCAGCCCTTTTTTGTATTTTATTTTTTATTTATAGACAGTGTCTCACTGAGTTGCTAAGTGCCTCGCCATTGCTGAGGCTGGCTTTGAACTCGTGATCCTCCTGCCTCAGCCTCCCAAAGTGCTGGGATTACAGGCGTGCGACACCGCGCCCGGCTAACAGGATGTTTTAATGACTTAAATGAAAGTGTCATTTGCACACAGAATAGCTTGGTCATTTTTCAAAAAGAACTCCCATATGCCAGTTTTACTCCTCTGTATGTGATCCATGTATCAATTTACAATAAATTATTTATAACTTGAAGAAAAATCTGCTGCCAAAAATGGAACAATTTAATCTTCAAAGAGAATGATCATTAGCCGGGCGTGGTGGCGCAGGCCTGTAATCCCAGCACTTTGGGAGGCTGAGGCAGGAGGATCGCAAGTTCAAAGCCAGCCTCAGCAATGGCGAGGCACTTAGTAACTCAGTGAGACCCTGTCTCTAATAAAATACAAAAAAGGGCTGGGGATGTGGCCCAGTGGTCAAGTGCCCCTGAGTTCAATCCCCAGTACCAAAAAAAAAAAAAAAAAAAAAAAAAAGAATGATCATTAAAATTTGTTGAAACCCATCAAATAAATTTAAATAGATCAACAATATGGTATTTAAAATTTTTTTAAAGTTGATTAAGAATCAATTCTGTATCTAGAATACTGGTCAATAAAAGAAAAGGATAAAGCATTGATTTTTCCTTTCCCACATGAACTTGGTACCATTAGGTCATTGAATACTAGATAAGGAAAATTTATCTCTTTACATTTCTAATAAACAGAAGTGTTGACAAAGATTATCTCTGACCAAACTTCAGTCAGGTCCCTCTGAACCGTTTTTTTTGACTAAACCTCAACCTTGGCCTAGACAGACTTGAGCAACCACTAACATGTTTTCTTATAGATCAGGTTCATATCAGTAGGATGATGTTAGGTTTGCCTTCTTTTTTGTCAATTAATTAATTTATTTTAATTAGGTATAAATGACAGCAAACTGCATTTTGATTCATTGTACACAATTGCAGCACAACCTTACATTTCTATGGTTGTACACAATATAGCATCACATCATATGTGCAGTCATACACATACCTAAGGTAATGATGTCCATCTCATTCCACCATCTTTCCTGTCCCCGTGCACTTCCTACTCTCCCTCCCCTTTGCCCAATCAAAGGTCATGTTAGGCCTTCTTAAAGTGCTTGAGAAAACATAAGGCTGCCCCAAATTTTACTGTATGTTCTAACAAACAACTGAGATAGATCTTTTGTCTCCCAGCCTCTGTGGTGTATACGGGTCAAGGAAAAACCAGAAGCCCAACTTCAATGATGTTTTTCACACGGACCTATCCCCCTCCTACTTTTTAGATGTTTTCACTTCCTTGACTCTGCTGAGTCCTTACTCACTTACATCTATGCTGTCATTATCCATTAATGCCTAGTCACCTCTGCATAAGCTGAAGTTGAGTCCAATTCACACTAGAATCCTTTCCTTACTACAGTAACACATAACATACTGATTAAAATTTTTTCTTACTTCTTTAACTGTGTCCAGTTCTGTTTGACATTTAAAATACCACTCTTCTATAAACCCAATGAAATAATGAATCAAATTATTGATTTGACATCTAACATCAAAAAAGGAGACGGACAGAAATTAGCTGTCTCCTGATTTTAAAACAATAATCTGGCCAAGTTTCTGGGTTCAGCTTCCAGTCTGCATGGAATACAGAGGCTGTGTCTTTGTAAAATTGCGTAGATTAAATATCATGTGTTCCTTTACACATAGAATTTAAAGGTCAACAATGGACAAATGGAGAACGTATAAAATAAAAGATAAAAGATATAATGATAAACTGTGAAATAAACACAGGGTAATGGTGACATTTGAAGTCAGATGATGATCATCCATGGGCAGAGGGAAGGGTTATGATCTGGATGCAGTTATTTGATGGGAATTCTGTAGACTGGAGGAGTTCTGTCTTTCTTGAGTAATGGTAACCAGAGAGATCACACATTTCAAAACTCATTAGGCTATAAAATTTTTGTGAATTTTTGTATCTCTGTTTCATATTACAATAACATTTTAAAACATTACAAATATTTTTGTGCATACTTAAACTCTCTTCAATGTCTATATGTACCTAGCTAACATTTTATGATAAAGAGAATCCATAACATTAATAATACTAATAATCACTGCCATATGTTAATTTTTCTATGTGCCTGATGCTGTTTGCCAAAGCTTGAGGTATTCCTTCAGATGAAAAGCTTACAACCATAAATCCTATTATTTATTCTATTACTTTCCAGTTAGCCAAGAACCCCATACTTCATTCTGCTAATCCTAAAGCTAGACAGTCTGTTTTAGTTTGCAAATGCTACCTAACTGCTCCCCACCTCCTGTCTTGCCAAGTGTCTTCAGGTATGAAGTTAAAAACCACAAGTAAAAACTGGCGCAGTTCCTTCCTTCAGGCTCCAGCCTCCTCTAGATCCTAACAGCTCTGTTCCTCACTAGTTCCTTCAAGTTGTTGCTCTCATTTTAAAGATTTCACCTAGATTATATCATTGTTACCTGAGTGATGTTTGTTTCAATAGGAGCTACTCTTAGGAGAACCCAGAAGGTTTTGTGATGACTGAGTGACTAATTTCCTGGTTTTATGTCATTTAATATCATTTATGTCATGTATTTTAATGTCATTTAAATACCAGGTAACATTATGCTCTTGTTAAAAGAACACATATAAGGAATAAACAATACCTTGACTTTGCCAAGAATACTTCTGTAGGAAAGAACGATATATTTTTAATTTAACTTAATATTTCTGAACTGTTTTTGCTGCAATTTTATTTCACTAAATTTATTTTAAACTGATAAATAAAACATGGAGATATTAATGAGGTGCAATGTGATATTCTGATACATGTGTACATATAGTAATGTTTAGGCATAATGTTTAAATCAGGTTAAAAATCATTCCTTAAATATTTACTAAGATGTTAACTATTTTGATGAAAGCAGTGATTACATATACATGGGTATTCATCCAGAGGGTGTGCTTGCTTAGACATTTCAAACATACAAACATTTCAAAATAATTCCTTTGATTCACTTGGGATATTTACTACTAGAAATAATTAAATGTATTTTGAACCAGGAGAATAAGTTTTCATTTCCCATACTCCCTCAACCCCCACCAAGGGAATTTAAAACACTATAAATCACACAGTCTCAGAATGCAATTTAAACACTACAAGTGACAATAAGTTGCTTTTGGTCTAATTGTTTTACTTTGTGCTTGCCAAAATCTATTACCTTTATTATACAATAAATGATACTTCATCTCTTTCTTTTATGTCATTATATGGTCAAAAATACATGAAATGAGATGATATTTTACTAGCACCAACTGATGTCAAAGCACATTATGTTTCTATTTTAAATTTTATTTTGTATAATTTACAATAAATTGTTTGGTTTTCTATATTTAGTTGTCACCTAATCCTTAATATAAGAAACTATTCATATTGTGATGTGATAAGAGAACTAAAGGGACTCCATCTTGTTCTTCAGCAGCCATCTTAGGAGTTCTAAGAAATAGTTCTGTTTATCAGAAATACTAGGGGCTGGGGTTGTGGCTCAGCGGTAGAGTGCTCGCCTAGAAATACTAGAACACGGAAAGCCCTGCCTCTTTAAACATTAATTGTTACCTAGCATAATATACTTGACAACACAAAAATAGCAATTTTTATACAATGTAAAATTGTTCTCTTTGGTTTCCATTTTTCCTGGGCAACATACCTTGTCAGAGAGTGATTGTCTAGAGGTTAGTAACCATTCTCTAACATGTACTCAACTAGGGTCATCTTGACCCCATCCCCTTTTACTTGCTTGTTGCTATGCCAACCTGAAAAGTCCCCGTGGGAAATATCATTGTACCCACTGCGTTGTCTCGCTAACTGCCCAAATTCAGCTTCTGTACCGTGGCTTGCTTGCATTGGCTGAAACCCTGCAATCAAATATTCCACCCTCTGTGATTTTTCTCTTTATAAACCCTTGAAAATTACTGCCCGCACGCCATCTTGCCACGCTGTGTGATGCATGCAGATGGTGGCCACTGATCAGCTTAAGAAAGGTTTTTTCTGGCACAAGTGTGACGTGGCTTGGACTTTTAATCGGCATTTCACTGGGTACAACATTTTTGGTACAATAGTGAAAAATCTAAAAATGAATATTTGGGCTACATTCAGATGTATCAGACACCCAAAAGAAGATATTTGGAGTAAAATGATTAATAAAGAAAAAAAATTAAAATTTAGCTTTCAGCAGGATTTCTCAAGGCACTGGTGGCTATTCATCCAACTCCATGACCATTTTAATTTTTTTAGAACACAGAAGCTACAATTTTATATTACATAATATGTGTATATTATGTAAATATGTGTTATGATATTATATAATATAATAACAATGAAGCTTAATATTTCCTGATCAGCACAGATAAGGTACCTTGACAATATGCCAAACCTGGAGTGTCAAATAATGTGATCACCTCTGAAGATTAACTCTGTCAATTTTGTTTGTAATGATTATTACTTTCTTAAAAAATACTATTATTAAAAAGGTCACTGTTGGAGAAAGGATAGCCTCTTCAACAAATGGTGCTGGGAAAACTGGAAATCCATATGCAACAAAATGAAATTAAACCCGTATCTCTCACCATGCACAAAATTCAATTCGAACTGGATCAAGCACTTAGGAATTAGACCAGAGTCAATACACCTAATAGAAGAAAAAGTAAGCCACAATTTCCAACATGTCGGATTAGGCTCCAAGTTCCTTAATAAGAATCCGGTAGTGCAAGAATTAATACCAAGAATTAATGAATGGGATATATTTAAGCTAAAAAGCTTCTTCTCAGCAAAAGAAACAATCAGTAAGGTGAATAGAGAGCCAACTAAGTGGGAATAAATATTTAATACATGCACATCGGATAGAGCACTAGTTTCTAGAATATATAAAGAACTCAAAAAACTTTACACCAAAAAAACAAATAACTCAATCAATAAATGGGCTAAGGAATTGAAAAGACACTTCTCAGAAGAAGGTACACGATTAATCAACAAATACATGAAAAAATGCTCAACATCGCTGGCAATTAGAGAAATGCAAATCAAAACTACTCTAAGATTTCATTTCACTCCAGTCAGAATGGCAGCTATCAAGAACACAAACAACAATAAATGTTGGAGAGGATGTGGGGAAAAAGGCACACTCATACATGCTGGTGGGACTGCAAAATGGTACAACCATTATGGAAAGCATATGGAGATTTCTTGGGAAAATGGGAATGGAACCACCCTATGACCCAGCCATCCCACTCCTGGGTCTATTCCCAAAGGACTTAAAAACAGCATATTACAGTGACACAGCCACTTCAATGTTTATAGCAGCACAATTCACAATAGCTAGGTTGTGGAACCAACCTAGATGTCCCTCGGTAGATGAGTGGATAAAAAAAATGTGGTATATATACACAATGAAATTTTACTCAGCAATAAAAGAGAATAAAATAATGGCATTCGCTGGTAAATGGATGAAGTTGTAGAATATAATGCTAAATGAAATCAGTCAATCTCAAAAATCCAAATATCGAGTGTTTCCTCTGATATAAGGAGGCTGGTTCACAGTACTGGTGGGTCAGGGTGCATAAGAGGATTAGAGGAACACTATAATCATCAAAGGGAAGGGAGGGAAAGGGAGGGGAAGGGAGGGAGCAAGGAGGGAAGTGGGGGGGGAATGAAAAAGTGGTTGAACAAGATGGATATCATTATTCTAAACGCATGATTGAAGACTTGAATGCTATGAATATACTTTGTATACAAACTGTTTTGTATAAAAAGATGCTCTATATGTGCAGTATGAATTGTAATACATACTACTACTATAAATAAATTTTTTTTAAAAAAAAGGTCACTGTTGAGAGCTATCAATTAACATGCTAACGCAATGGATTGGATATTTAAATATTAGCCTGTAGGGACACAGCTTAACATGACTACAATCAACTTTCTCATAACTACCATTTTTCCTGCCAAGTGACCTTACATGCATCCCAAACCCTGAAGGATAAAGTCATTAAGATAGCTGAGCATGTTGTTCCAGCTATTTCTTCACTGGCATTTGACATATTAAAAATTTTTTAGAAAGGCCAGGTACAATCTGGCTGGCCTTGGCCTACCTTTGTCTACCTTATCCTATAAATCCCTTCCTCCTGCCTTGGGTTGCAAGGTTCAACCTGTCATGTTGCTGCCCAAGCAAGTCATGCTTCCATGCATAAATCTCAGTAAATTTCACTTTGTGTAATTTGGTTGCTATCTTTTTTTATGGTCTCACAGAGGCAACTTTCACCTTTGGTGAATTGGTTCTTTGACACTACAATCAGATTTTACCAAAACAATTTTTTTCTTTCTTCCTCTCTCTTTCCTTTTTTCTTTCTAATATTTTTTTCAGTTGTCCATAGACCTTTATTTTATTTATTTATATGTGGTGCTGAGAATCAAACCCAGTGCCTCACACATGTTAAGCAAGCACTTTACCACTGAGCCACAACCCCAGCTCCCCAAAAGTCAACTTTCATGAAAGTGCATGTGCAAGCATAGGCATAACAAGAAACACATTTCTTTTCTCAATTCCTTAGGTGACTAGTGGAGTTTAATTCAATCTAGTGCTTCTGAATTCTCTGCTTCATTCACTTAAGCTTTTTAACATAGATTTGTGTTTAATTTCTATTTGTGCAAAATAAATTGTACATAACTTGATTGTACAAAAAAACACATTGCATTTTTTCATGACCTTGTTGGTTAGGCATTTAGAAATGGCACAGCAGAAGTTACCAAGAGAACTCAAAGATAAGGAATGTCATGAGGGAACCTACCCTTGGCCTACCAATATAGATCAGCTTATGCACAGTATGATAGCTTTAGATTAGTCAAACTTACAAGATGGCACAGGGATTTTAATATGAGTACTTCAGCAGGCAAGGCATAAGTTGGATCAACATTTACTACCTAGCCATATATTGTCACTTCTCCCATATTCTATTGGTTACAAATGAATTGTGGATGACCTGGATTCAAGGAGGAGACATTGATCCCCAACTCCTAAAGGACTGAGATATGTATGACTGTTTTAAAACTGCTGTGATTGAGAATCCCACTGGCGTTGGGGGACATATGCAACACTGGAAATTATACACAAATATTTATATCTGTACATCATTTTGAATGGGTACACCATTTTCATTTTAGAACTTGACACCAAAATAATCAGCTCTCATGTATTATTTTTGTGACTGCATATGAAAGTATGACATTAGTAATTTGGGAAATTTTGTTCACATTCATTTGGGACATGAAAATTTTAGATTGTTCTCTGAAAAAATCTGCAATCATGTCAGGACTGAAAGTGGCTACAAATTAAGAAGAAAAAATATGTAATGATAGAAAGGTCTTTGGAGAATGTATTCATCAGAAACTCACCCAACGAAGCTAGACTGTAAGATATACATCAAACATCTGCATTAACTTTTTTTTTTCTAAGTCCTAGAAACAAAATAACCCAGAGAAAATTTTTATCATGAATCAGGATCTCATTCTCTTATTTCAACAGATGGACCTAATATTTTTAAAGACTTTGATTTTAAAATCTATAACAAAACCAATTATATATAGAGAGGGGGGTATTACTTTAGCCATGGTTGATTTGATGTTTTAAAAAAGCTTTTAGACTAAAACACAGAGCATTCCTGACAACAGATATTGAATAGTTCCCTGTGGTCATCATGGTCATAATTTAGCAGTAATTTCCACTTGATGGGGATGGAGAATGAGATTATTCAAACAGAAACAGAACCTTGTATGCTTAATGAAATGGACTGAAGTCTGTGAAGCAGTTCACCTGCTGCTTACCTCTCACACTCTGGTTTCTCTTTTCCAATCACACTGCCCTGTTTGATGCCTGTGCTTGGGCTTAATGTCAAAATTAGAAAATATAGCAATAATGGTGGTCATTGTGCATGCTCATTTCACATACATAACTTTAGATACATAAATACATTCACTTCAGAGGTTAGTACAGGGAGAATCTGCCTAGAGAACAATGGCATTGATCTCATAAGGGCAGGTAGGATGGCATGAGTGGATATGAGAGGACAAAGTGTACACCAGGCAGAATGAGCAGGCTGGGGCAAGACAAGGAGATGAATAAGAGGTCTTGGCCGTGGTATATATAACATCCTCAGAGAAGTAGTTAGAGGCATTACAGAAAGTTGGGATCACATTACCAAAATTTTTGTCACAGGAGAAGAGATGGCTATAAATAAGGGTTCATTGAGTTCCCTGAGGGAAGAGGGAACTTGACTCAGGACCAACGGGTTCTTGGCATACATGTTAGAAAAGAATTTTGGCAGGTGATTGCAAAAGGCATAGATAGAGGTTTAGTTAGGAAAGTGGATAAATATTCAAGAGAGAATGGAGGTGGGGGTGGGTATTCTCAAAAGCTAGATGACTTTGGGGTAAAGCCAGGAATACACACTCTCTTTACAGAGACAGTCATCAACCCATGGGTGTGAGATGCTAATATTTATAGAGGAACTTTGGCAGGGGCTGGACTAGAAGTGGAGCCAGGGCAGAATTACAAAATTTCCTGCCAGCACTTGCACGTTGCCCTCATGTTACTTTTGCAGACAAGGGCATGAGTCAGGACACTTCCTCTGAAACTCAGCAACTCTCCCTTTATTCCCAAATTCCCATCTCAGAACTACCATCTATTTTGGCTTGTGTAACTACACTGTTGAAACTTTGCTCTAAGAATATTAACTTCAAAAGAGGATTTTCATTAAAATGAAATGCAAAGAAGACATGAAGCAAAGCAATGTGTCTACTTTTTTTTTTTTTTTTTTTCCTGGTAGATTTTGGTAGGATGCTATTTCTGCAAGTCACTGAAATAATAAAATAAATTTATTTCTAAAAATATGCACAATCAATGATTTCCTCTCTGTTCAATAAAAAAGTAAATGAAAACATTTCCTTTAAAAAAAAGTTGTAACATTATTTATTATGTATGTGTGTGCACACATGTGTATTGACTTTCTTTTTAGCTACTCAAGTAGACAAAAGAATATTAAGAACTCATCTAAGTAATAATATAATCAGCTTCTTATACAGAAGGGCTCATGGATGGTAGCAAGTCCTTACATATTTAGAAGGGAAAAGGCAACCAAATGTTAAATAGAAAATAAAATAATAGGAAAGAGAAGAGTGAGGAAACCTTGAAAGCCCATGTATTAGGAAGCAAGATACAGATTCACATGGAAATACTAGAATTCAGTAGGAAAATTTTCTTTTTCCAAAATGTCCTAAAAAGCTTTGGAGGAGATAAATAGAATTTGAAGTTATACTTGAACTTAATAAATATGATTTGGGGCTAAATTGAAGCTTATTTGAATGACATTAAGTGACTTTTTGCTGCTGAGGTCCAGTTTGAAAATTTTAGCCTTTAAGTCACAGTCACACTTGAAAATATTATGCTGATTTCCACATACTTGTGAAATCAAACTGTATGCAACTGAAGTGTGGTCTGGCATCACACATTAAGACTAAAAGAATTAAGAGAAGAAATTGCTGATAGAGATCTAATAAATTATATATGATCACAAATGACAAATGAATTTAATCTGCTGACTACCATTTCCAGTAAGCAGAATGAACTTGAATTAGATTTAAAAATAAAAGTGAAAATGGAAGTTACATCTCAGCAAGAGCCTTCTGACTACAGGGACTAGAGGTGGTAAAAAGATTCTAGGCCCAGAAAATAACAATAAATAATGATAACAATTATGGATTTTTAGCAATATGTGAGACATGGGACCAAACATCCATCTTAACTATTCAGGCAATAACAACCTCATAGGTAGGTGCTATTATCAATTATCTACAATTTACGAAAGAATTGAGACACACATTGGTAAGGAAACATGGACCTGATCTCACAGCTCTTAACTGTGGAAGACTGGAATCTTTAACACCATCTCATCATAATTAATTGAAAACTCAAAAATGTTTTCAGTAATGGCCCTTCTTCAGAATACTTTCAGGAGTTTGAGTCTAACAATTAAAAATATATTTTAACTATCCAAAGGCAAATATTTTAACAAGTCCCAAAGGAATAAAAAGATGCTAACTTTATATAAGATAACAAATGCCTGAATTGTGGCTGTTTTCCATTTACTTGTTCCTGGAACAAAACTAAACATCATTTTAGAATATTTACATATTCTCCCTCTTTCATCAAATCCTTATTCACAGAACTGTAATCATTTTCCAAATTTGAAGGTCAAAAACATGAAGTTAGTGGCTCAAGGTCACATTACTGATTAATGACAAAACCCAAGTCACCCTCCTTCCAATGATCACATTCTCTAACACAAATACTGTTCAACCGCTATTAACCTATCCTAGGAAAATATTATGAATAAATAGTGACCTGGTAAGCATATATATTAGAAACACTCAGAGAAAATACATACACAAAAGTTGGTGAACATATGCACAATTTAGTTAATGGTGTGTTGGTTAACTTGGCCTTGTCACTGCAGAGAAAAAAAAAAAAAAACAGCTTTTTTTTTTTTTGAAGGTGTACAATAATTAGAACTTTTATCTCCTAATGGTAATGATGTAAATTGTTTTTTTTTTTTCTGGATAATTTATTTTTCTTTTGTTTTTATTCTAAGTTGTTATATATGACAGCAGAATGCATTACAATTCTTATTACATTTATAGAGCACATTTTTACATATCTCTGGCTGTACACAAAGTATATTTACACCATTCGTGTCTTCATTCACACACTTAGGGTAATAATATCCATTTCATTCTACCATCTTTTTTTTTTTTTTTTTTTTTTTTTTTTTTTTTTTTTACCCTTTTGCCCCCTTCCTTCCTCTCCCTCCCCATCGGCATTTGGATTTTTGGGATTGGCTAACTTCACTTAGCATTATACTCTCCAATTTCATCCATTTACCTGCGAATGCCATTATTTTATTCTCTTATTGCTGAGTAATATTCCATTGTGTATATATACCACATTTTCTTTATCCATTCATCTATTGAAGGGCAACTAGATTGGTTCCACAGTTTAGCTATTGTGGATTGTGCTGCTATAAACATTGATGTGGCTGTGTCCCTGTAGTATGTTGTTTTTAAGTCCTTTGGGTATAGACCGAGAAGGAGGACAGCCGAGTCATAGGTGTTTTGCCTGTAATAACCCAGCATTGTCCAGCAGAAAAGATAATACTTCAATGTAATGTGTCATGCTGTCTGTTGTGTTAGCTATTAAATTTTTTGTTATTATCTTTAATTCTTAGCTAACAATAATGCTAATTCAATAATTTTCAAAGATTTTCTCCAACCAAGGGTATTGTTAGAAATACATGGGTTAGGACTGGGGATATAGCTCAGTTGGTAGAGTTCTTATCTCACATGCACAAGGCCCTGCATTCAATCCCCAGCGCCAAAGAAAGAAAAAGAAAAGAAATACATGGGTTTTTTTTTTTTAATGTCTGTTTTCACTTAGTTATTGATGTTCCAGAAAGAATTTGGAGGATTTTTTCCTGAATTTGTAAAAATAGCTCATGATGTTTTCTTTAGTTACATAAAGAAGTGAATTTATATCATCAAAAATGTCATATAATAATTTAAAGTATTTAGAATAACAAATTATACAAATATATCATTTATATTTTGTATAATTCCTACAAAGAGTTTTGTGTGTATTTATATTTATTTACATTTATGTGTGTGTGTATGTGTGTGTGTGTGTGTGTGTGTGTGTGTGTGTGATTAGATACTTAGCCAGCAGCCTGCTCTTTTATTTCACCAGTTGGCAGCACAAATATCTGGGGAAAATCAAATTTTTAAAAAATTTTCAATTCAGTAAGGATCCATTTTTATACATGCCACAGAGCTTTCCTGGATCAAATCCAAATTCTGTCTCATGATTTAGTAGGATTAAAAAACAGTCTTTGTTTAATACCAAAACTCTAAGGTCACAGAGTTTACTAAGGAAACTGATCAGTGACTTGGAAAAGAATAAGATCATGTACCAGTCAGGCACACCAAATTAAGCTTGGCAGTTGGCACAAATGATATCCTTAAGTGGTGAGAGAAAATGCTGACTGAATTAGGGTGATGATTTTGAGCTCTGGGCAGCACACAATGAATGCTGCATCTTTACCTTTATAATATTGTTTATTTTTTTCATTATAAAGAATATCTATTATAGAAGGAACTATATTGTATAGCATTATTGGAATTACACATGGTTATACAATATAGCATATTCCATATTTTACATATATCTATATAATTGTATTTATAGTTTTATGAGCATTAACATGAAAAATTACTGTAGTTCTATTGTCCCAATTTTATTGTCTCCAGTTTCATGCATGAATATTTCTTAATTTTTAATTAGAGAGGAAATTTGAAAGGGTGTGTGTGTGTGTGCATGCGCATGTGCGCGTGTGGTTGTATGAAGAGAATTATATGTTCTTTTTTATTCATAAGCAATTTATGAAAAATCCCATGGGATATAATAATACTTTCATCAGCTATCTTTTACAAATATATGATATTTTGAAACTTTTCCTCTGCTTGCTTTTTTAACTTTATATCATTTTCATTGTTCTACACATATATGCAACTGCTATGGGGAAAATATATTGATTTAGAAAATATTTATTAATTATCTACTATGTAGTGAGCATAATTCTTGGCTCCAAGAATACAAGTGTGAGCAAAATGCAAACGTTTCTGCCTTTCTAGAGTTTATTTCTTAGAGAAAGTTTAAATAAGCTAAATATATAGTATGATATATACTAACAACTCTTAAAGAAATGTGGGAATAATATAGAGAATAAAGGTATAAAATATCATATTGGAAAGCAAAATTTGAACATGGTGACCAGAAAATCCTAATAGGAAAAGTTCTTTTCAAAATAGGTCAGAAGGAATTCAGTATAAACATTTTAGGGAAGCCTTTCCTACACAAATGGGAAATTAAGTGCAAATTCACTGAGATGTAAGTGGATTTAGCATGTTTGAGAAACAGCAAAAAAGACAAATATAAAGCACTGAGGAAAGATGAAGGTGGATATAATGGAAATTTAATTTCTTTTTTGTTAAAATGGGATAACTTTAAAATGTGTAGAGGAATAACAAAACAAACCTTCAGATGTTGAATTGATTAATTTAGTATCTAATCTGAAAATAGTTTCCAGAGAAGGAGCAGGAATGAGAAGGTGAGTTTTCTGTTTCAATTATATAAATCATAGATAATGATGCTTGTAATTAAACATGCACAAACATATACATATATAAACAGAAAATATATACATCAAATATATATTTTAAACTCTATTGAGATATGATTTACATGCAATAAATGTACCCACTTCAAGTCTAGAGATCACAGGATTAGAAGACACCCATGGAACCATCATCCTAATATACATTGAGCATTTCCATCACCGAAAGAGGTTCCACAAGCAATTATTGCTACACTTGTTGTCTATATATTTGAGTTTGTATGTTTTTAAATTTTATATAGATATACAAATATCATATACAATATACATATATTTAAGAATGACACTTTCCTCTATTTTAATCATATTGTGAGAAAAAAATCTGTGTGTATATGTGTGTGTGTGTATGTGTGTACATATGCATGTGTTTGTGATTTATTACAATCTGCGGTTTGTCTTTATTTTCTTATTTATGTTTACATTATTGAAGGGTGGATGTTTCAAATCTGATAATGTCTGATGTAACATTTTTCTTTTAAAGTTAGTGCATTTTGTATTCTAAGTAACTTCCTTGAGTTAGCTAATGAATGTTTTTCACTTCCCACTGTTGTGTATGTGAAGTGATGGTAATAACATTTCCTGCCATTCTCTGAACAATTCCTGTGAAAAAATCCAAATTGATTGATATGTGTTGAGCAGTTCAATGTGAGGAAGCTGATGCTTGCTGACATAAATTGAGCTTCTTCAGTCAGTTGGTCTTCAAAAAGTAACAAAGTATAATGAGGTACAGTTAAACAACTTCAAATTCATAAATGGTTGAAAGTGAAATGAAATTAACTAAATGCCTCTATTTTGCTTTTTCTTTTCCTTATTTCCCTATTCCATAGCCACAGGTAAATCTCTAAGAAAGGCAAAGAAGTCTATGTCTGTTTATACAACCAAAAAGGATGCTTATTAAATCGAAAATAACAAGAGTTGAGAATTAATTATAATCCTTTATTCAACAAATAATCATTGAGTGCTACCATGCTACTACCTTGTAAAAGTCTCTACACTAGTGGGGAAAATTGATATAAACTATTAGATATAACCTCATTTTATCTTATATAAAAATGAACTAATATAAAGATAAATATGAACTCATTAAGTATAACATAATCTGAGAAATGCTAAGATGTATATAGATATCAATACATTATACAATATTTTTGAGCAATGAATATTATATATCTCTAATATCTCTTAAGCAATATATATGAATCATGAATAACCTAACTCAACCTTCTATGATAGGTAATATTAGCATTCACTTAATTTTACAGATAAGGAAAAGGAAATACAGATATTGTGATTTGGTTACATTAATGCCAGATCTGGCCTAAATATCCAGGTTGCTTGGCCCTGTAGTCCAAACACTTAGGTACATTATTTACATCTCCATTGCTATCTGGAGGATTTGGATGAGGCTTCACAGAGGAGGTGTTGTAACTAATTATAAAATAATCATTGAAAGGATAATAGAAGGGATTTCAGGCAAAAAAAGAGGGTATACATAGAAATAACATAAAAAACAATGTTTTTCATATTTTATAAATTCAGTGTTGTGATATAGAGGTAGAGAGAAAGCTTGAAGGAAGAATAGCTTCTAATGGTAGTCAGGAACTGGTTAATATTACAGGAAAATATATGCCTTCCATCTATGTTTTTTCAGATAACCTCAAGCTAACCTGCATTAAATTGAGAGAAAAGGAGAAATAGGCAATTAAGTAAAATAAATTATATTTTAAGGTCTAAACTGTGTCTAAAGGAGATCTTTGGTGTAGGACCTTGTAATAGAAATTATCAAAGCAAAATGACCAGAGAAAGCCTACTAAGATTTGAGGGATTTATATTTATAAATAAAACAAATCCTCACACCAAAATGCTATGGTTTCCTAGCTTCTAAATTGAATCACAAGACCCCAAACTTAAGCTAGCAGAAAATCATCTACACAAGTTTTGCAGCCTCCAAAAAAAGGCCTGTTCTTAAATGATATCACATGTGTACATGCAGAATAGATAAAAAAGAATTAACTTGCTCAAAAGCTAAAACCAGATCCACAGAACAGGGTAGCTGGATTTAGTAAATCAAACTTCAGGGCACACAGTTTAATTTGAAATTCAAATTCACTCCACATCCTGTATTTTCTCTGCCAACTCCACAATACAAAGGCAAGGGAGGTTGTTCCAGAGAGAAAAATACCAGTAGCCACATGTGTTCATAAAGGTCTAGGGACAAAATATTCTCAATTTCTGCCCTAAGGTCATTTGATAATAGATAATTTGCAGTAGATAAAAGACTACCACATGTTTGCCATCTCTCCATTTAGGAATGTGAATTTTTCTCAGTTTTCATGTCTGATTCAATCATTGTTTCCTTGGTACAAGTATAAGGGGTACAATTGTATTTCAGTTGCTACATGGTTAATTCATGAATGGCTATATCTAGACCTAATGAAGGAGATCACACATTCTTCAAATATTCTAGGCTTTAAGTGAGATATAGTGACCGATGGAATTTATGCTTGGCTCTTTTAAGATTGGACTGTAACCAAGTAAGGCTTTAGCCCCATTTGTTTGACTCCAAGCTAATGCTATTTTGATTCACAAAGTGTAAGAACTCATCAAATGCAAATGAATGCAATTTATAGGTCTCTAACATGAAAACTATCAAAACTACATGATGCTGATAAGTATGTTGCAGAATCAGTTATCCCAATTACTCATGGACTAATGTAAATTAACATTACAAATTTGAAAATAATTTGTCAAAATAAATTCTGAATTATTTAGAGTAGCAAGTATTTTAAGGTACAAATTATTTGGAAAAAAATGGGGGAATGTCATAAATAGAGCTACTCTCTAAAACAATACAGTATAAGAAGATAAGAGATTCAAATTAATTATGAACTGACTAGTAGAAAAAATGAAAATTATATTATTAAACAGCAGAAAAAGAACAAGGCATGGAATAGATAAAATGTAGCAGTGTGTTTAATTGAAATAAAATGTTTAAAAATAAAACTTCAATATGAAGGATGAGGATAAAATACATATGTAACATCAATTAATATTAATGGGATATATTATAATATATTAGTAACATTCATTATATGTAATATAATAAAAATGTTATTTATATTTTAAGACCAAAATGAATTTCATGCTATCTACCCATGTACATGTGCATTATATATCTGTATATCTTTGTAAATATGTACTTAAATAAATTTAGAAAGCATTCAAATAATACATTGGAAGTAAAAATTAAACTGTAACTCTGAAGAAGGATTTAATAATCTAGGAAATAAAAATTTGTAGACATACCAAACAAATTTAAGAACTCTTTCTTTGACATGGTCATGCAAATAGACAACTTGTTAACTAACTTCATCAACAAAAACAAAAGTTGAAGGTGTATAGGAAAAAGGAGTAGGCAAAAAATAAGAAATAAATGGGAGAAAATAACCACAGACTCAAATGAATTTAAAACAATGACAATATCTACCTCAACACTATGTAAAAATTAAAATTAAAATGACAATAATTGCTAGGCTATGATTTAATAACAATAAACCCAAAAGAAATAGAAAAAATACAGATTGATTGCCATAAGGTAAATTAAAACAATAAAAACAATTCTGAAGATCTGATCCACTCACATCCCCATCCCAAGCCCTAATTTACTAGAAAAATAAACACAGTTTTAATAGAAATCATATAATTCATATTCAAATTTAAAGCTGTTTAATGAGGTGGGAACCATATTAAACTGTTTTCGTACTGAAGTTGAATACACCTCTAGAATAGCTATGCAATAAAGTTGTTAATAGATTAATTAATTGTACTTTCTTTTTGCATGTTTCATAATAAAATTGCTATGGTAATTTGATTAATCTTGTACATCTGTTTTTTCCCCCCTTTCCCATAATTCCCTCAATAGTTTCAGGAACAACATACACTCTTTAAATTTTTTATACTTAATAGTTCTTTACTGAATCATAGTTAAAGGACAAATTGTTCCTTTATTACAAATAATGTTACAGGGTCCCTTGGGAATATAGTCAGATAAAGCAAAAATATTTTGTTAAGGAGCATATTTAACTAAATGGGAATATTTCTATCATCTACATTGTTTAATACTTAATTATTATTTGTTAAATTTATTGCTTTTTTATAATAATTAATACCAACCAATTTAGACCTACAAGGGACTTCAACATTATTTGATATAAACTTCTCCCCAAGGGAAAATTACCTACAAGGCTGCAGGAGCCCTGTTTTGGGGAGATGGCTGAGATTGTGGTTGACTACAGGCCATGGAGATGTTTGGGCATTGCCGCCTTCTGTAGTCTCACGAGACTTGGCCTGGGATCTCGAGGGACATGGGCCGAGATTGCAGATCAAGTCGGCACCATTTGGTGTGTGGGTTTTTGGTGGTGTGTGGTGCGTGTTAAAGTCGTTGTTAGAGCCAGAGAGAAAAGTTATCAAAATAAAAAGCCTGTTTGTTTCCAGTTCGTCTCTGAACTTCTTCCCGCGGCTTCGTTGCTCCAAGTGGCCATCGCTTCAGTCGGCAACACAAGGCATTTCTGACCAAACACTATTCTATTTTACATATTCGGTAATAAATAAAACAATACTCAAAGAGGCTATTCCTATCATTGAATTCCTATAATCATTTATTCCACATTGTTTCTGTTCTGCTTTCTGAAGGAAAATATGTTCATGCTCTACTTGATTCTAAAAAACAATTAAGTTCCGCTTAGGGCTCATTTTCTCAGAGCTTTCTCCTCTTGGTTTCCTGAAATGCTCTGAGGCCCCACTGTGCTTCCTGACAGTGAGGTTCACCTTGCTTTGTTCTGGCAAATATCAGGAAATATAAGTTTGTAGGCTTGTTTTAAGCAACAAAGTCAAATCATAAAATCTATCAAGAGAATGCAAAGGAGATTTTTCAGTGATGATTCTAAACAGTAAGATAAGGAGCCATGAGAACTTATATCATGGACATGGCTCTTAAATGAGAAATGGACATTGCTCACTCCTGAGCCCCCTAAGAGAATTATCCACGTGTGCTCCATATGCAGACTCTATTGTGGGCGCACTTGTTCTTCCCTTTTGATATATCAAGTGTACAACCAGCATGTAATCACTTCCCAGGCTTTTCCCCAAGTTGTCATGTGTTGGAGTGTTATGGAATCCGTCATATGATTGTAATTTGTAGTATTGTTCACTGTGTTTGGGTGGCTTTCCTCAATACCTTTTGAGCACTAATCTCCAGGCTATATAGAGAACTCAAACAGCTTAACACCAAAAAACAAATAACCCAATTAATAAATGGGCTAAGGAACTGAAGAGACACTTCTGAGAAGAAGATATACAATCAATCAACAAGTATATGAAAAAATGTTCAACATCTCTAGTAATTAGAGAAATGCAAATCAAAACTGCTCATTAACTCTTGGACTGTGACAAATATTATTTAATCTATCAACTAGTTAAACATATTGTACTAATATATATAAGTGTTTTCTTTAGAATATATTTCATCAAATGTAATTTATACATTTAAAATAAAACTGGATCATTTCCTTATTTTGGTATAAAAAATTATCTCCCAAGCATTATTACCAAAATCAGTATTACTGTTACAAATATTTGCCATTTTAACTCTTTGGCAAAATTCACATCTAATAGTCAAATGAACTCCTAGAGATATCTCTTAGTTTAACTACGTGGCAAAAAAAAAAAAAAAAAAAAAAAAAAATGACCATGGGGGAATTTTATTCTTATTCTCTACAATATTGATTAAGAATACTCACCACTTGGATTAATATGAAGATTAAAGGTGAAGTATATAAAGTGCCTAAAATAACATTGAAATGCTCAATCTATGATAGTTTTAAGGTTTACACTTAGTAAATTACTTTCTAAATATAAGAACAATATTGAAAATTTTAAAGTATATATAACTTTAGGTAAAATGATATATAATAACATGTGATATTGAATACCAATATAAATGATTGCCACTCAAAAATTAGTTAAAATTAAGAGTTGTGCAATGTGCAGTCTTTCATTCCTTCATTAATAGCAATAAAGGATTTTGAAGCCCTTTCTTACCTTGAGAACCTTTAATGGTTGACTGTTCTGGGGACTTTCTATATAACATCATTTTCCTAGGCTCTATTGTTACAGTCACAAAGCAGCCAGATTTAGGAGGAGGGATATAAACCTGTAACTCTCAATAAGAGGACATATTTTAAAGTCACTAAAGAGATGATACTGAATAATTGAGTATTTATGGAATGGATCCCCTTTTCATATGTTCCACCATCTGGATTTCCTCTTTGGAAGTGCCTTTTTGAAGTTTACCTATTTCTGTGGGTTGTCTTCTGTAGAGAATCAGAAGAATGACAACAAGATTCCTTGCAAACGAGGCCTTGTTGTCCTTGGTGGGAGTGTCTGCAAACGGAACGTTCTGCCGAGAGGTGTAAAACAGATAGAGAAGAAACAAGTAGTTTATCAAAAGTAATGGGTGAAGGCGTTCTCGCAAACGAGGCGCTTATCACCCCCTTGGTGAACATACTGCAAACGGTATGTTATGCCAAGAGGCTAATCAGAAAGTTTGGCAACAACAGTTCTTGCAAACGAGGCTTTGTTGCCCTTGGTGGACGTGTCTGCAAATGGAACGTCTTGCCAAGAGATATAGAATAGATAGTAAAGAAACATTGCTTGCAAACGAGGGTGTTTCCTTCTTGTTTCTTCTATATTGAAAAGAAGAGGAGCTCAAAGTGTTCTAGCCCTAACTAGTTTAAGATATTCTTTAGGGAAAGTTTATCTGGCTGATTGCTGATTCGCAAAATTGTGCTCCTCATTGCTACTGGCTGTTTGACTTCATTGTCTATTAATGTTTGCTGATGGCTAATTGCCCACTTTGTCTGGAGATGTATAAAAAGGCTGAGAGAAATATAACAAAAAAAAAAAAAAACTGCATGCTGATCCTGTGTTGGAGTCTATCATACAACAGTCTTTCCATTTTGTTGCTTACTTGTTTAGTTTTATTTTAAAATTTTATCTAACACCCTATTCATCTTTTAAAATGCATGCATATTTTAGTCTGTTTATCTAGACTATTTAGTTATTTTTATAAGAACCCTGCTCCATTTAAACTTATTTAAGGTGAAACTGTTTTGCTATCTATCTAGAAATAACCAGAATCTTCTTTTTATGCTTGATATCATGTAATTTCATGAATATTTTGAGTATGTATTCATTTCTGTCCTCATCTTTTGAGGGACACATTCGTTCTAAAGACTCGAGCACTTTAGATTTAGTAATTCTTAGGTATTTTTAAAAATGTTTTTCTTCTATTTTCTGTTTTATTTTAATAGAGGATTTATTGGTATTATATTGGATTTTCTGGATTGATCTAGCATATTTCCTTATGATAATATTTTCTGCCATTTGCCAAAACTATTTTCTAAATGACTTTTTTAACATATCTTTACTTGTTCATTTGTTTATTTATTTTGAGATGGGTTCTCTCTGTGTTATCAAGGCTACTCTCAAATATTTTTAACTAATGTGTATTTCAAGCATTTTAATTTAACTCATGTGGCATAAATATATATATATACTTATTATACAGTGTTATGTAAAAAGATGCTCTATATGAGTATTATGAAATATAATGCATGCTACTATTATAAATACAACTTTGAATAAATTTAAGAAATTAAAATACAAAAACAAAAACAAAACTCCTGGGCTCAAGTGCTCCTTCTGATTCAGCCTCCTGAGTAGCTGAGACTATTGTCCCTTAGTTATTATTAAAATATTGCTTTATTGATGTTTATGTTCCATTGTTTTCCTAATTGAAATTATGCTATTTAAATATCTTTACTCATTTTAGTGGAGTCTTGGTAAAGAGGCATAGGCATATATTTAGACTTCCCTCTGCAACAGGAAATTCAAGTACCTTTTGAACACAAGACCCCCTGGGAGAAATGAGAAAATGGACAGTTTCTGTGTACTGATATATAAAACTGGACAGTGGTGATTACAGTGTATGATGAAATGTAGGTTTGGGATTATAAATTTCTGAAAACAGTACAGGGTGGTTATATTCAGATAGTTTCCTGTCTCATCCTTGGAATTCAAATTACATCTTCTTATAGTTGCAGCTTTAATTTGAAAGTACCAACCTAATTTTAATCACTATTCATAGATGACATAGAACATTATAGAAAACTCTACATTTGTGTTTGATATACCTCACCTGAGCACACGGGAATTCTTCCATTAATAGAATCAATTCAGGCAATAGAAGTTAGGCAATGAAGATCTATGAACTCTTTGAGAGCCTACTGTTCAAGATTGAATGATGGCAAAAGTAGGGTCTACATCTGTTGTGACTTTTTCTTATCCCCAGAAATTAATGACAGAAATAATGCATTCTATTTTCTTGATTTGACACTCAGGTAATACAGGATAGCACTGACCTTGAATAAATGTTGGGAGGAATCATTTGGGTTACTAAGAGGATGTCGTTATAAAAGAAACTTACACAATTAGTATGCGGGAGAGCTGCATATTAATTTATGACTTAAAATATCCTGAGATTGGAAAAAAAGCTATTAACCATTATGCTCAAAAGCAAAATAAATACATGCTTCACCCTTTTCCTGGTGTGTGGAAATAATTGTTGTCCTAGGAATAGCAAAACATTAAGTAACCATATTCTCAACTGATGGAACAATATATCTTGATTTATCCAATTAGAATGTATCCCATAGAACTTTTAATAAAGAACATATTTTCTTCAGAAATACATACATGAGACAAAATTAATGTAATTCAGTATTATTGAGTATTTAAACTATTAAGTTCTTCTAGGATATGACTCGAATCTCGAGTGTGTTATGGATTACTAATTCTTGCTACAGTATGACATGGGCAATAACACATGCTCAAGATTTTTCCCTTAGTCTTCTGCACATTCATAGATTTTAATAACTACGTCTTCCCTTTGTTCATTCAAGCCTCTGTAGTGGGAATGGTGAGAGCTGATGAGGTCAGTATAGCCGCATCTTACAGTCATTTTCACTGGTCCACAATATTATTACTTTTGATATCTCTCCTCCATTTAGTCAATTTCCTATTTTAACACAAAGTAATACTCTAGTGTTGGTAGTTTTCATAAAATGAAATGTTTTATATGATATAGCCATGGCTACCATTAACAGATTTTCTTATAGAGTTGGTAAAGTATATTGTGTCTCAGTGACTTTATATTCCATTTTATTGCTCAAGTTAGTCTTTTTCCTCTATAAAATCCAATATTGACTTGGTCCCTTAATTTCACCTAATATCCATTGCTCCGTAATGCCTCTTGCGAGGTGAATTGTACCTCTTCACCACTGCACACTGTGTCCTAATGTTCAGTTGGTCTCTGTGTCTACCTGTCTGTCTATCCAGAATTCCAATGCTCCTATTTATTTCTTCAGTAAACCAAGAAAAATTATTACTATGTAGAGTGTAAGTTTCTTTAAATACAAATTAGAAATAATAATGTTAACCTCACAGAATTGTTTAGAGTATTAAAATGAATACGGAATGGACCATGCAGTATAAAGAATTTTTCTGGGTATAACAATATAAGTTTCTTTTCTCCACTCAATATGAGAACTGACTCTATATAAAATAATAAAGTTGAATAAAAAACGGGTAATATAAAAGGAGGGAAAATAATACCAATTGTTATAAAATGCACACCTATTAAAATTATATTGGAAAGGCTTAAATGGATACCTAGAGCACAGTCTTTTGTGATATTTTGGCCCCTACAAGAAAATGAAATGCAGTTTGTGAGGGGGAAAGAATGAAGGGTGACAACCAGAGGGAAGAGGTTGCTCAGCATTCACAATGACTGCACCTGGTGGGAATAGTGAGTGGGATGCTTTTTAGAGGAATAGGCAGGATATTTTACATGTGCACAGAGGCTTCAAAAAAGTATGTGAGGTATGCAAGGAGGGAAAAATCCACACATGGTAATTGAGGCCAAGAGCTATAGTGGTAGGGAGAGAACTTGTGTGTGTAAGTACATGTGTGTATGGGAGTGGAGCTGGATGGGCATTGACCTGAGGGATTGCAGGTTTGAATCAGGCAATCACATTGGATTCCAAGGGCAAATAGAAACCAATGAAGCTAGGTTTCCACAAACAGGAATGATATAAACTAAGGCAGAGGAAGAATTAAGTTTTTCTGATGGTTTATGATAGAGGCCTAGTGTAATGCTTCTCAGAGTTAACTAGTCAAGTGTCACTAAGCATAAGAGAATTACCCTGAAATTCCTTTGTGAAGTTTTGTTTTTATTTTAAAAATTTAGGGAATTTTGCACTACATAATTGGTTTGCCTCCTCTAAATATTAGCTAATACATATTGCCTTAGCATTTACTATTTGCCTAAGGTAGTAATCAGCCTTTTACACACAACATTTAATTCTTAAAACAATCCTAAGATACAAACACTCTCAATACACACTCCAATTTATTTTTTACCACAAGGAAACTGAGACATATGGAGGTTAAATGACTTTTTTGAGATCATTCCAACTAGTAAATGGTACAACTGGACTTAAAACCCTAGCTAGTCTGACCCCAGAATGTATGTTCTTAGCCCTTTCCCTTCCTGTCATAAGACCTGAGACTCCAGAACAATACCATAATTACTGCAGTCATTACCAGCACCCTCATTTCACTGAATTATTTGCTTTGCTTCCCAGCTTTCCAATTCAACCAGTGCGGATGCGATGGCTCACACCTATAATCCTAACAAGTCCAGAATCTGAAGCAAGAAGACTGAAAGTTTGAGGCTAGCCTCAGTGACTTAGTGATACCATGTCTCAAAATTTTTTTAAATTTATTTTGTTTGTTTTAATTAGTAATACATGACAGTAGAATGCATTTATGCACTGTGATATATCATACATAGATGGGATATTATTTCTCATTTTTCTAAGTGTATATGTTGCAGAATCATATTGGTCATGTAGTCACATATATACATACAGTAATAATGTCTGTTTCATTCCACTATCTTTCCCATCCCCACATCCCCTCCCTCCCCTCCCTTCACTTCCCTCTACCTAATTTAAGGTAATGCTATATTTCCCTAGTGTTCCCCACCTTATTGTGAATTAGCATCCACATAATTGAGAAAACATTTAGCCTTTGGTTTTGTGGGATTGACTTATTTCACTTAGCATGATATTTTCCAACTCCAACTATTTACTGGCAAATGCCATAATTTCACCCTTCTTTAAAGCTGAGTAATATTCCATTGAGTATATATACAATATTTTTTTTATCAATTTATCTATTAAGGGACACCTAGGTTGGTTCCATCGTCTAGCTATTGTGAATTGAGCTGCTATAAACATTGATGTGGGTGTGTCATTATACTATTCTGATTTTAAGTCCTTTGGGTATAAACCAAGTAATGGGATAGCTGGGTCAAATGATGTTTCCATTCCCAGTTTTCTGAGGAATCACCATACTGCTTTTCATAGTGGTTGCACCAATTTGCAGTGCCACCAGCAATGTATCAGTGTACCTTTTTCCCCACATCCTCGCCATCATTTATTGTTGCCTGTATTCTTGATGATTGCCATTCTGACAGGTGTGAGATAAACTCTTAGAGTAGTTTTGATTTGCATTTCTCTAATTGCTAGAGATGTTGAACACTTTTTCATATATTTGTTGATTAATTGTATTTCTTCTTCTGTGGTGCTGGCAAAACTGGAAATCCACATGTAGCAAAATAAAATTAAACTTCTATCTCTCACCCTGCACAAAAATCAACTCAAAGTGTATCAAAGACTTAGGCACTAGAACAGAGACCCTGTGCCTAATAGAAGAAAAAATAGGCCCAAATCTGCACCATGTCTGCCTAGGATCTCACTGCCTTAACAAGATTCCTAAAGGGCTGGGGTTGTGGCTCAGCGGCAGAGCGCTCGCCTTGCACGTGTGCGGCCCGGGTTCGATCCTCAGCACCACATAAACATAAATGCATTGCATTGTGTACAACTAAAGTAAATAAATAAATATTAAAAAAAAAAGATTCCTAAAGCACAAGGAGTAAAATCAAGAATCAATAAATGGGATGGATTCAAATTAAAAAGCTTCTTTTCAGCAAAAGAAACAATTAATAATGTGAGGTGAGAACCTATAGATTGGGAGAAAATCTTTGTCACATGCACCTCTGATAAAGCATTAATCTCTAGGATACATAAAGAACTCAAAAAAAACTTAACACCAAAAATGAAAATAACCCAATCAATTAATGGGCAAAAGAACTGAACAGACATGTCTCAAAATTTTAAACCCAGCATTAGGACAACAAAACATAGTACACACCCAGCCACCTGTGGATGGGGAGATACCCCCCAAAAGGGGTACACCAATGGTCAGAGGAAGGAAGCCAGCCAGTAAGTTTCATGTTTCATCTCTTCTTTGAAATCTAAATTAGACTTCAAAAATATGATTTTAATTCAGTAGAAGTTAGTACACAGGAGCACATTTTCGGATACTTATAAATTGGGAGGACTTAATACAAAAATCAGTAACTAATTCAAATCAAAGCTTTGAAGAAATTAGATATCTCAGATTCTTTGGATTGGCCTTCAAATTCTGAGGCAAATAACCCTTAAAAAAGACTTTGCTGCTTAAAATCCTTAGATCATTCCACTGTGAATTATGAATATTTCCATTATTAGACCAGTAGAGTAAAAGAAGAGGACCAGAGGGAGAGATAAGGAAAGGGAAAGAAGAAGCACTAGGGACTGAAATGGAGCAAATTATATTTCACACATGTATGATTATTTCAAAATGCACCCCACTATTATGTATAACTATAATGCACTTATGAAAACATTAAAAATAAATAAAAAATGATATTAGAAAACTTCTACAAAATGAGCCTTTAATAATAGTAAGGATTGTAGTTTCTCTCTTGTGTGATGTTTAATGAGAGAAGCTCCACTGTGGAGAGTCCTGTGTCTAGAAAGTATATTAGTGGTGTTTATGTTTTGGTAGTTGGAACCACTCATCAAAGGAGATAGTGCTCTACTTGTCCCTAGTCTACATGGAGTGACACTGTGTTGGCGAGTTGAAATTGTTCATGGAGGAAGTATTCAGCACCACTGAATTTAGCAAGCTCAAATATGGCAATTTTTCTTAGAGAAATATTGGCTGAATATTTACAAAAATAGCACCAGGTAATACAAGCCCTCCCTCAACAAATAAGAAAATAAAATTGGATTTCTCAGTTTCCATATTTTTTACTTTATTGCTAAAGAAAATGACTTCAAATTTTAACAGTAGAAAACAAATATATATATATATATATATATGTACTTATGAGAGGATTAAACCCCTAAATATACAAGACAATATTAAGAAAAGACATTGATATTCTAAATTTATCATGAACAAGAAAAAAAAAAATCTGAGTTGTTTGTAAGTGGAAATCAAGAAAATTCTTCCATGGTATTTTAAATACGGCCTTTGTGTGCTAGTTTATGTTTCAAGTAACCGACTGTCACTGGAGGGTAAAAGTAGCCGTAGATAAAATGTAAATGAATGACTATAACTACATTCTAATAAAACTTTATATATGGACCTGTAATCTGAATTTAATACAGTTTTAACATGTAGTGAATAAATATTATTCTTTTGGCACTTTTTGAGTGATTGAAAAAATATAAAAATCATTCTTAGCTCGCTCACTATACTAAATCAGGGGGTAGGCAGATTAGGCCTGAGGATGGTAGTTTTCTAGGTTCTAGTATAAATAATTCAGGGCATTCAGTTTTTGTTCGAATTTGATGGACTTGTTTATAATCATGTTAAACTGTCAAATAAGTTGTAAGATAAGGCCTGTTGGGGGGTGCGGTAGTTGAGTTTCTCCAGGGACACAGAACTAATAGGATACATACATACAGAGAAATATAGAAATAGGTTTATTATGAGAGATCAGCTCACTGGACTGGAGAGGCTGTGAAGCCCCACAATCTGCCATCTGTAAACTGGAGGCCCAGGAAAGATACTGGTTATGGTTCCATCCAAGCCCAGAATTTCTGAGAACCAGGCATTTCAATGTTGGCTGGCAGGAAAAGATGGATGTCCCAGCTCAAGGACAGAGATTTAAATGTTTCTCTTTCAAACTTTTTGTTCAATTTGGGCCCTCAGTGGGTTGGTTGATGACCAACCACAATGGGGAAGGTGCTCTTTATTTAGTCTACCTAATATCATCTATGCTAATACCTCTGGAAACATCCTCACAGACACACCCCCAATTACTTAATGATACTTTAGTAATTACGTGGACATTCCTTAGCCCAGTCAATTTGGCACTGTTATGCCCAGAGTATGGACCCCAAAGACCACCAAGAAATGTGGACTGCATGCAAAAACAAAGAGCCTTTATTCATGCTTAAGCTCAGACTCTCAGATGTCACCAACACAGTGGATCTTTACTGAGAGCCCGGAACTGAGGAAAGACTGAGTCTTTTATATGGCTAGAAGCAAGGAGAGGGAGGGGACTCGCCTGATTGGCCAGGGGAGCCCATGCATAACTAAGGAGGTTTTCATTGGTGGAGGCCATCTCCAGAGCTATGGAATGTGCTGACTGTTCATTGCCATATTTTGTTGTGCACGGGCTGGCTTATCATACCCGGGCTTATTCCTGCTTTGTGACAGGAGACTTGCAACAGTTTGAGGCAGGTGATAACAAAATGGGGTTACAGCAGTTTGGCTTCTATTGTCTTTAAACCAAGCATTTTACAGAAGCAAAAAGAAGTGTTTAAACTGAAAAGAGGCTTGGGGTTGAAAAAGGGGGATTCCACAGCACATACAATTAAGCATCACAGGAAACTCTTAAAAAGAGGTCCTTATTATTTTGAAGAGATATTTAAGAGAAATTATTCTCTTTGTCTTGCTCATTCTCTTCTATTTTCTTTCTTTTCTTCCTTTCTCTCTCTCTCTCTGTTTTCAATTAGATGTCATTTTGCTAACATATAAAACTGAAGAATTACTACAGTCACACAGCTACAAAGCAGTGAAAAAAAAGGAGTTTCAGTAAAACTATTGATCTATGGTGTTTATGTTAACGGGGATGAGAAATTTGTTATATATAACTTACTTTTAGTCAAGTCTTCCATTACTCTCACATGAAAAAATTTAACAAATAGAATTGGAAGGAGAAAATTTTGTTCCCTTTCAAATTGGAAAAGGTTGGCTTCCAGATACTTAGGCACATGAATTTCATGGTTATTCTGAAGACATTTTAAATATAATTTTATAAAATTGTATAAAAATGTGCTGTGGAAATTATTATTAATTATTAGAGATACTTTATCTAGAATGTTTTAAAATTATGGTGCTGGATAAAGAGATACTGAGATGATGACCCTCTAAAAATACATTAAACACTTGCTAGAGTCATGGCTTCGTATTTGACAATACACCTCATTATCTTTTGGTCAGGAAGGAACAATATAGAACAGGTAATAAAATAATTTGGTGAATAATTAAATGGCTAACATATAAATGCATACATTAGTAGTAAATAAAACTGTTTTAACCTGAAAACCTGATTTTTTGTCCATGTTCTAGTAACTTTTTCATCAGAGGGTTAGATATGGTTATCTGCCAAACACATGTAAGGAATGACACCAAACACCAAGGACTGGTTAATTAGCTAATGATTAGATAAAACATAAATAGATGCCTGAAGATTCTAACTATGTATCAGTTTTTAATAAACTAATAGGGCAGAGCCTTAAATATTTTAATAATATATAAGATATTTCATATTATATCTTATATATTCATACTAATAATACAATTGTAGGATGAGAAAAATATTTTAAAAGCAAGATAATATGATCACATGCCATATTTGGCTAACTAGGTCTTAAACCAGGATTTAGCAAAGTTTGGCCTACAGGCCAAATCTAGTCCATAGCCTGATTTTGTAAAGAAGGCTTCATTGGAGCATGGACACATCTGTTTAATTGTACATTATGTATAGGTAGGTGCTTTCTCATTCCAAAATCAGTATCGAATTGTTGTAACAGAGACCATATGGTTTGCAAAACCTGAAATATTTAAGCTCTAGTCCTTTATAGTAAAGGTTTACTATTTCTGTCCCAAACCAAATTAGCAGAGTAATTTGACCACAAGGAAAATTATTTTTTTTTTTTCTTATAAGTTCATTGTCTGAACAAGGTTAATGAGAGCTTTTGTAGAGCATATTGAAAGTTCTGCTTTCATGCACATTTTAATAGGACAATACTAGAGGGTGTCCAAATAGAAGATGCCCAAATAATAGAAGTGTTCAAACAATATTGTGAAGTGTGACTGAAAAAACTTGGAGCTTTTCTCCCAAAGAATGGAGAACATGGAAGGATGGCTTATTCTGACCTTGAATAACTCAAATATAAATCTAGAGGTGATGATTGTCACAGCAAAGCATATTTTGACTCAAAATCAGCAAAAATATTTAAATATTTAGAACTATCTGAAAATAAAAAGGCTGCCTCTGTAGCAAGTTTTTCATCACTATGCTGTCTAGATAGACCATCTGTGCAGGTTATAATCAGGAGATTCATGCAATTAAAAATAGTGACAGAGACATATCAGTGGTCAGGCTTTTGGTGGTTCAGATTGAAATAAATATGTCTTAGTAGTGGAGGAGGGACTTGGCCTGGGGCTTCAAGTGGATAAGAAATATTGCTGCTTAGATCTTACATGTAGATATTTTGAAACTATTAATTTTTAAAGCATAACTGAAACAATGATGTGCCCTTTTATGATAAACTAATTTTAAAGTCAATTTTTTCATTAACTGAAAATTTGTTTCAGAGCTTTTTCAACTTTTAATTTAAACTCATCATTTCAATTTTTTCATATTCATGATAGACAATCTGATCTTTCAGTGCTTAGAAAATATAAATATGGGACTTTTAATACCATTTTTAAATAGTTCTAAAGAAAAGGCCATTATATCCATATACATGTGTAAAATGAAATATAGACCTAATAACTTCTGGGGATAAACAGCTTGACTCTTTTAATAAAAGAGAGGATATTGAATTTATGTTTGAACTAAGTCCCTGGGAGTCCTTGGATACTGCCAGCTTGGAAGAGATTATTAATATGTCAAAAATAACAAAAAGCCTTATTTGACATGATTTGCTGATCACTAAGCCCACTGAGGGAAGCCCTCCAAGGTGTTTGTGAGAAATGGACAATTTATTTTCCTCTCACTGATGGAAAGGAAGAAGGACTTCTCTTGCCCCCATCTCCCAGGATGGCATTGAGCCCCACAAAGCAAGCACTGGGGAGCAACCATGTGAACCACCCAAATCTGTCCTTATGGAATGAATACACTGTTTTAAAACTATTTGAAGTAATTCATATGTTGTGGGTTTTCTACATACTTTTCAGTTCAGGTATTTTAAAAAATTCTACAAGGTGAAAATTTATTTTCATTTTTACATTAGTGTTTCGACGTCTCTAGGAATGAGTAATTTCTCTGCTTCTTTCCCAGGAATGCATCTCCAATGCTGACATGAGCACAAAGACCTTATGTACTGAGTTCAGAAATATTTTGTGTCTCAAGAATAAAATTTTTCATTAGAGTTAGTCAATGCATCACGGATATTATCCTTCCTGACAGGAGGAACACAGAAGCACAGACACTATGTTGGGCTATAGTTCTCAGTGGAAAAATAAAGCTTTTCAAAATGTTAGTCATTGCCATGGTATATTTTTCTTTAAGTCATTTTTACAACCTGTTTTGATGGATTCTAAGAATCTGTGTTATATTATTTTTTCTATGGCTTACTGTTAAAATCACATTCATAATATTAACTATCATGCATTGAGTACTATGAAACAACATTATGAACCAGAAAGTGATGTATATCGAACTCTCGAAACAATACTGCAATGTAGAAATTGTTAACATACATTGTAGGGGGAAAACAGGCTCAAAAAGGATATAAATTGCCTATATCATAAAATTAGTAAGCAGTGGAGTCAGAATGCACACAAGAAGGGCCTGTTTGCAAAATCAGTAATGTTTCTTTTTTAACATGTCAAGTATAAACATATTTGTTTTAGATGAAATGCATTCAACTTTCCATTAAAAATATAGTAATCAATATGCCTACAAAATAAGTAGACATGGCTGGTGACTGTGATTCTAATCATAAAAGAGTTTGTCTTAGGATCTGTGAAAAGAAGACAGAAAGCAGAGGCACACGTGCAGATGGGATGCCAGCCATCTCCCTGGGCACAGTGGGGCTTTCTAACAAGCCCTGTGCAAATGTTCCTGTGCTGCACTCTAGACCTTCTTCTGATGGTGAAGAACTTCTGGGAATATGTAGCCCCTGATACTGGGACATCCTCGGCAAAATTTTGAGTTGCTAGTTAATAAAAGTAGCTAATATTTTATCAGAATACTTAATGTTAAACTAGATTCCAACCCCTGTTATTTATTTGTAATTACTTTCATTGTCACTGTTCTATAATGTAGATATGATTATTATCCCTTTTTTATTCAGTTGAAGAAACTAAGACACAGATAAGTCAAATATATTTCTAAGGTTGTACTGGTTGTGGAGGAGTCAGAATTCACCTCAGTCATCTTGACCTGGAGCCTACAAGTTCAACCACTATTTTAGACTGTTGTGTGGGTAGGCAGCACTCAGTGCTCATCTGGCTCATTCTCACCTGGCTTAATACTTCTGAAGATTGCACCTCTTCTGCCAGGTGTGATAGTAAATGCCTGAAATCATAGCTTCCCAGGAGGCTGAGGCAGGAGGATCACAAGCTGGAGGTCAACCTCAGCAGCTTAGTGAGACCCTGTCTCAAAATAAAAAGGACTGGGGCTATATCCACATACATGTGTAAAATGAAACATAGACCTAATGACAACTGGGAATAAACAGCTTGAATCTTTTAATAAAAAGGAGTATAATTACATTTATGTTTGAATTAAACATAAATGGTACAATGCATACTAGGTTCAATCCTAGTACCAAAATAAAAACAAACAAAAAAAGAATACTCCTATTCCTAGACACTCCTCCAGAAATTATCATTCTTTTCCCTCTTTTTTCCTCATCAGACCAAAGGTGATGTTTGCATAGAAGATGGGATAAAAGATTCATACTAAGACAATGGGATGCTCAATTCATAAAATTTTCCACAGTTCAATTTCATAGGTTGAGGAGTTAATTTAAAAAAAAATCAATACTAAATTTTAATTTAATGCATTACAAATGCAATTTGACTTATATTTCACAATCTATATGAGTAATACCATATCATATGATATTCCATAAATTCATACACTCAGAACATTCTAAATCTCTACATTTATCCCATATCAGCTACCACTTTCTGCCCACACATTGTTTTATATTAAGGGTGAAAACACTAATTTAAATAAATATATTGTACTTTTTCCTGGAAGGAAACTATGATTAACTTGATTGCCAGCAAATGACTTACAAATAATCTTTATGGTGAAAGCTAATATCTATTGGCACAGATAAATTTCAGGTTCTCAGTTAGGCTGAGAGAGTTTAATTATCTCATTAATTCTGTTGACAACCCTAAGAAGTACCTACCCACTTTATTGCAGTTTGTAAGGGAGAAAACAGGAGCTGAAAGTGGCCAAGTATATATTCACTGGATTTGAATCTTGATCTATCTTTAGAATTTGACTGTTAAACATTACACCACTTTTTACTTCAAACTTGCCTTAAAAACCATCAAGCAGAACAAATAGAACAAACAACAACAATAGCTTATAAGAAAAATTCTTCTTACTTTCTATCTCAATCTGTACTATAATAGTTTAAGAAAATATACATTGAATGAAAGGGAAAGAAAAAATGATCAATAGCCTCGAAGCCCACTCATTTACCTAAGATCAATAAAGAGCAGCAGTTAATACTTTCTTTGTATTAGTAAAATATGTCTTTCTTTATGTTCCAAACATTTTAAATGTTTGATATGTGGGAAAATTTGAAGTAGGAAAATTATCTTTTAATAGCCTTAAATCCTCCAACTTTTGATATTTTTAAAAGACTGAATTCCAACAGCTAAATAAAATTAATACAAACAAAAATAGATTTAGCAGTCATTTTTTCTTCTATCCCCCCAAAATTTGTTTATTTCTTCCTGTGAAAATGAGTCAATCTATTGGTCACGTTGTTTGAAATCCCACAGATATAATTTTATTTGTTATAAATAGAACCCTTATCCTTTGAAATTATTCACATGGAAGAATATACAAAGTAAGTTTGCTCTTATTAACATAAGCTAGTTTATCATCCTTTATTGTCTCATGGAATGAGTCAGGTCAGAGTTTTAATAGAATGAAAATATGCATTAAAGACATCTTGGAGGTTTTTAAAATGATCTGGACTTTGGCAGGACATGTGTAGGAAGAGAGCCAGAGAGACTTCTGAGGAACCAACGCACATCCAGTTAGTGCCAGCATCAGAAGGGCAAGGAAATGTCAACTTAGCACTAGCCACACTCAGTCAAGCCTAGTCTCCAACTCAGTTGTTTTCCAACAGAATGGTCTGTTCACTGGAGTGGTAGAATCTTATAGTTTTGATGGCAGGGGGAAAAATGGTTAAAAAATACATAGAAATGTCTAATGTATCCATGACACTGTCTCAGGTACAGTGAAATTTACAATTACCTACAAAATGCATTTTCAGAGATTATAGTCAACTTGAGATTTAATATATTAATGATCTACAGAGAACTAAAATTTCCTTGAGTACCTAACATGTGTACTGAATTCCAGGAAATGCACTAAGCATTTTTTTGGTGAATTATCTTATATAAAACTCACCTCATATTTCTGAGTTTTATGATTTACTTTTATATTAATCTCATGAGGTAAAGCTGACAAATTGAGGTGCAAGTGTTACTGAGGAAAAACCTAAGTAAACATTGTATGTCACTTGCTTTTGGTTGGTTTAATGATAACTAACTTTGTTGCAGATGCCACCTCTGACTGATGTCACCTAGTGGATGAAAATCTGTTCTCTAATGAATGTTATTATCTTGCTTGTCCTTTGAGGGAATGTTGTTTGTTTTCATATTTTCTTCTTGTTCTCCTGGGAAAACTAACCTTTGGTTATCTTCCCCTGTAGGGAGGGTGGGCAGGGGGAACATCTTTTATATCCTAATAATTAACTGCACTATTAATTATTCCTGGGTAAAGGTGCTAAAAAGACATGAGTTATAAGGCTTTCTATAGATTTGCAGAACCCAGAACATACAGTGACTAACAAATAATAGCAGCCCATGTGTCAGAAAAGCAGACCACCTGAAATTTGTAGCTACATTGGTGCCCACCTACCTGATATACCTCCCTATATAAGCCTTGCACCTGCAGCCCCTAAGTCAGATGGCCATTGTTGGCAATAGCCTTCATCCTCTTTGGTTAGCTAGCTTTACACATAAATCATAAATCTTTTTCCTTGCCCCAACAACTTGTCCTCCAGTCACTGGTGTTTGTGAGTGATGAGCAATGATCTGGGGATTGTAGTTACAAAAGAGATTAAGCAACATGTTCAATAACACACAGATGCCAAATAGTGCAAACGAAATTCAAACCTGGGTCAGAGTGAAAGATCTTACTATTATTGTATAATTCAATATATACATCTAACTTGTTATATGTTGATCCAAAAAGCCAATAATGCAAGAAAATTATAGGATTAAACTTTTGACATCATAATATGAAGTCTTTTTCATAAAACTATAATCCTAATGTTTAAATATTGAACATGTAAGATGAACAAGTAGCATCTGATTTAAAATCACATGTTGGTAAGCATTACTTTAATAATGATCATTTATTTTTTGTAAGGAACTCTTCACAGCATGTTATATCAATTAATACTTACAAATAGTTGATATGATAAGTAAGTGTGAATGCATTTAACAAATGATTCAGCTCAGGCTCAGAGTGTTTGAGTAGCATGTCTATATTTACATGGCCAGTGAGTAGGAGGGTTAAATTTTGATCCCAGTTGTCTGACAGCAGTAATCTCATCTGCATGCATGCTTCCAGAGCTATCCCTGCCAGGCAGCAAACATATAATTAGACCATGCACGGTTTCAATAACAAAAGTCTTATCTTACTCTGGAAGTAAATAAAATACATATGACTACTTGGTAATATTATAATCTGCAAAGCATAAAGAGCATAACTCACAAGGAAAATATTATGAAGTTTTCCAAAGCGGGTTTCCATTGTGGCTTCCAGATTAATGTGCTTGCACATTTTAAGCAGTGCTTTTCCACAGACAGATTTTCTGTGTAAGCAGAAACGAGCTTAATTTAAGGAGTACAAAGGGTGGTAGAGCATTTTGTGTTTGCTGCAGAGGTTGGCCGCCGTTTGTTATTGTAGTAAAACTTTGTAAGGCTGCTCTGAGTATCTTTGAAATTTATTTATGACAATGAGACTAGATACTTTACCATCTGCTGTGAATGTTTCCTAGGAGATTTAGTTACCAAAGTTTCCTACTTTCTGTAGTTTATTTCCATTGTATGACTGTTTATCTTTTGAAATAATTTCAACCATCCAATCTGTTTAATTTGTCTTGTTCGGCGGGAACATTAGCTAGATGACAAATCTAACAATTTAATCTAACAGGCCTTGGATGGTATATCTTAATGTGCTACCAAAGGAGTGAAGGAATTGATTCCAGTTTTTAGAAATAGAAAGAGGTGGATCTCAATAACTATCTTGGCATTGGAGCAGTGTGAGGAAAAGCGTCATCCACTACCTCCAGGGTCAGCACACTTTAATAAGCACAATAAGCACACTTTAATAGCAAAGGAGGTGAGAATTGAACGCCTTATCATCCATATGGTGGGGGAAAGATGGGAGCTTCCTCCTGAGAACGAATGAGTAGATAAATGAATGAGTGAACGAATGAGTGAAAAGTGAATGAGTTATGAAGTCCTATATCTAATTGGAAACCCATAGTCTGCAAGCTCTTTGAGGATTTGTTCATAACTTCAGTATCTCAGTGAGATCTGTCAATTCATTTGCACTCCGATTTGTTATTGTATTGTCTGTAGTATTCTGGTTAAAGATTGAATCTAATAAAATCTACCACCACCTCAAAACACCACGAGGAAATTTTTGGAGATGATGGATTGTATTTAATACCTTTGTTGCAGTGAGTATCTTAGGTGTCTGCCGATGTCCAAATTATGATGTAGATGTTAAATCACTTATGCCACAATAAAGACTTTTTAAGAAGGAAAAATATAAAACTAAAAAAAAAAAAACAAGGCACTTATTAGACAACAGAAGTTGTTCTCTTTGTTGCAAATGCTAAATTTAAGCATTGGGTTAGAATTTTATTTTAGTACAAGAACATGATTTTCTTTCACAGAACTGATTATAACACAGAGCTAATTAAAATTGACATGTTTGTCTCCACAAAGGCAAATGCCTCATGCAGCCATCACATCTGGAAATAGAATCCCTTAAGAGAACACAATACCTGATTTTTCTGATCATTTATACAAGCACTAACAGCATTTTTGTTTTTAGCCTGGGAAACAATCTTGAGCAGGTACTCTGAGAGTGTTTGTATAGGTCAAATAAAAATAACTTAAATATAAGCAAGCCAGGTACTTATACAGTGTTTAAAATACACTGGCATTGCATGACTACTTTGAGAAATATGTGTAATTCAACTAAATATTGTAGCAGTAATTCATGTTCATGGGAAAATCGGTCAAAGGTTTTGACAAGTTTGAGGCAGGCAAGGAAATAAAGGTCATACATTGTATTGCAAGTCAACTATTATAAATTGTATTCCTTACAAATCGGCTCCAGAGGTAACATAGGTTTAGCAGGCTTCTTACGTTTTCCTTCATTTTCTGGTCTTTCAGTGACATTACAGGCACTTATTGCTTTCCTCCATTGGGTCTGCTTCCCTCCCAGAACTGAACTTGTGCCTCTCCATCGCCCCCGCCCCCTTTTTCTGTTTCTCCTTTTAATTCCCCGATGAAGCAGCAGTGTTGGGTGGTATGATGCTTTTCACTCAGCTCTAAGGCATTCATAGCTCCACTTGAATTTATGTAGTACTGCTACAGCAAGGTTAAAATTACAGATAGTGCTCTACTCTATTCCTTTTAACTGAAGGACAACAGAGGTGGATTTTCATATTTCCGTATAGAGTGTTGTTTCAGAGAAGGCACACTTTTGTAGCCACTCATCCTGAGGAAAGGGACTTGGTTCCTAGTGTTGGTTTTGCTATTAGCCAATGCTTTCTCACATCATTTTCTTTACATCTTTACACACTTGTAGCTTGTCTCACTTCTGTCCACTTGTTGGTAAAACAATAATAAAAAGCCTCATAGTTCTAATAGTTGCAGAGTAATAGAAACAAGCAATTACTTGTTTTTTTTTTCCCTAAGTTTGTGGTGGTAAAAACACTTAGGATCAAAAGCAAGTTTGCACAATATCTAACAAGTGGCAATTAGTTCAATTAAAATTTTTAAGTTAAAGGATACTGTGTAGTACATACCTTCTAAAGTCTCAGTGATTATTTTAAAAGTAGGAAAAAGATAAAAGTTATTAAGAACAATTTTACAGTCCTGATGCACATCTTATCTGAATGACCATGCCAATAATAATTGTGCCCATTCAGCTGAAGAACCATATTTCGTTTGGGGAATATAAAGTGGGGAATATAAAATGCATAGTGGCTGCACTAATATAAATTCCCACCAAAAATATAAGTGCTTCCTCCCCTTCTCACCCCACCCTGTATTGTTTTCAGCATTTAATGTTATTTGTATTTGATATTCATACAAACCAGGGTGAAGTGGAATCTCAATGTAGTTTTGATTTTCATTTCCCTGATGGCTAAATATATTGAATATTTTTTTTCATGTAATCATTGGCCATTCATACTTCTTCAGTTTAGTGCATTTGCTCTTTTGTTGATTGGGTTATTTATTCTTTTTCATTTGTTTGTTGTTAAGTTGTTTTTGTGTGCATTTTTTTTTTTTTTTTTTGTAGTACTGGACGTTGAACCCAGGCCTTTGCACATGCTTTACCAGTGAGCTATATCACCAGCTTGAGTTTTTTGAGTTCTTTATATATTTTGGATATTAATCCTTTTTCAGAAGGGTAGCTGACAAAGGTCCTCCCCACCCCATTCTATAGTCTCTCTCTTCACTGTTAATTATACCTGTTGCTATGCAGAAGATTTTTAATTTCATGCAATACTATTTATCAATTATTGCTATTATTTGCTCACAAGAAGATGAAAAAACCTCCAACATTCATGGATTGGCAAAGTTAATATTGTTAAAATGGCCATATTACCAAAAATGGTCGACAGATTCTGTGCTCTCCCCATCAAAATACCAATGACATTCTTCACAGAACTAGGGAAGAAAAAAAAAAAAAAAAACTTCTTAAACTTCATATGGAAAAACAAAACATCCAGAATAGCATGGCAATCCTGAGAAAAATGTATAATGATACAGGCATCACAATGTTCAATTTTAAAATATGCTTCAGACCCATAATAACAAAAACAGAATGGCATTTGCTTCAATTTTAAAATATGCTGCAGACTCATCATTAAAAAAAAAAAAGAATGGCATTTGCTTCAATTTTAAAAATATGCTGCAGACCCATCATAAAAACAAACAAAAAAAACAAACAAACAAACAAAAAAAAAAAAACAGAATGGCATTTGCTTCAAAGCAGACATATAGACCAATGGAATAGAAGAGAGACGCAGAAATAAACCCACATAGCTGCAGTCATTTAATTCTTGACAAAGGTGCCACAAACTTACACTGGATAAAAGACTGACTCTTTAGCAAATGGTACTGAGAAAACTGAATATCCATGTGTAGAAGAATTATACTCTATCCCTATTTATCACTATGAAAAAAAAAATCAGTTTAAAATGAATCAAAAAACCGCATCTAAGACCTGAAACTGTAAGGCAGTTAGAAGAAAACAGGGGAAACACTTGAAGATATGGTTATACACAATGATTTCCTGAATATGACTCCAATAGCTCAATACAGCAATAATCAGTAAATAGAATTATATGTCACTTCTAGAGGACTGCTATAATTTGAATCTAGTTACAGTTCTAAAAGGAAAGAAGGGTGAGGTGGGCCCTGAGAAGACATTGCATTGTTTTGCTTGGCATTTACCTCAAGGGAGGCCATTGTGATGTCTCCAGACAATGCAGGATCAATGCCCTCTGTCTGGGTAAAGATGCAGTTCCCACTGTGATAGCATAATGGGAAAAGGTCTACCTCAGGAAAAGACCTACCTGGAGAGACATCATTTGAGCTAAATGATGAAAAGGAGGCAGCCATATACCATTATGAACAATTTTCCAGGTAAATAGCAGTATATGTAAAGGCCTTTTGACGGAAAAGAGACTGGTACATTTGGGAAAAGAAAAAGGTTCAGATATGGTTTTCTGGTGCCCATATGTCTTAGATATGGAGTTCAGAGAAGAGTTTTGTACCCAAGAGGAAAAATACCCTGCTGATAATTCAGCAAAATTTATGATTTTAATTTAATAGTGACTTTGATTTCCCCAAATTTTTCTCTGCTACACAACTGTTTGCTTAAAAGTTAGCCTGATAAATTTCCCCTTTAATTCACTGAACCCCCAAACCTATTAGCTTTTGTAGTATTGCCATAATGGCTATCATAAAGATCTTACTCACCTGCATAAGCTGTATTATATTCTTTACCAGTTCTGCCCATTTTTATAAATTACATATTCTGACAATACATATTATTTTATAGATTTGACATGCAAAGACTGAAAAATAAAACTTAGGATGAGTAATACATCACAATGATAACTTCTGGCATGACTACTTTAGTTTCTTTTGTGACAATTTGTGAATCTCTATGTGTCTGTACTAGAAGTATTTTTTTCCAAAGAAACAACTGACCTTTTACTGTTCAGAGTTTATTCATATGCAGCTTTCCTAATCTTCGGTTTTATTACCCTTTTCCTTCCATTAGAAACACAGCATAATGCGCCTACTCACAAATAGCCTCAATCTATAAATAATATTATTTGTTATTTGAAAGAAAGCACAGGAATCCATGGAACTGTGATAGAAAGCTGCTTTACAAGAATTTAAAAAGAAATAATAGGGAGGATGCACATCTTTCTCATTATTCCTTTCCAAATATTTGTTCTTGGATTAGCTGGCATTTGTACTCGCGTTCACACGCTTTCTCTCTCTTTCTCTGTCTCTCTCTCTCTCACTCTCTCTCTCACAGACATACACACACACACACACACACACACACACACACACACACACCACAAGTGCACGCACACTCTGTTTTTTTCTTTTTAAATCACATTAATTGTGTGAGTTAGCAGATGATTGTTTATGGTTTTATGTGTTTGAATTGTATAATATTGATTCATTAATGTAACTATAAAATTCCACATTAAGGCCTGGATTTTAACAAAAAAGCCATTAACTATACTTACTACATCCATAAAAATTAACAAATAAACATAGAAAAGATAATTTCCAAATTATTTATGGAACCCTCCTTAGCATATATGTATATGTAAAGCTGCCTGTATATTTCCAGATAGCTCTGGCAGCAAATGAAATAAATCAATCTAATTTAAAAATGCAAAGAGTTTTTGCAGCTCCAGACACACATAAGTATCCTACCAAGATGTGTGCAAGTAACAGCTACTAACATAGGTTTGTACTTATTGTTCATTGAAGTGGAGGACAGCTTGTGGATATTAGGACTCAGAAGAAACAATGGTATAAAACAGATAGATATGATCGAAGTTAAAGTTTACATAGATACCACTTTCTGAAATAAAGACTTGAAAATCCAAAGAAAAAGATAATGAAAAAATCAACAGAAACTATTAATGATTTCTAAAAAAATATTTTAATATTATGGGTATAGGATGCCATTCATGATCTTCTGACAAAGTAGAATCAGACTTTCAGGGAAGGAAAGGTAAAGTTGACTAGCCAGATCCATTGTGATTCTTTTGAAGGAGCTGTCCCTCAAGTCAGAGTGCAGAGACCTGAAAGTGTGAACTGAGAGAAGAAAGTGATTTCTTCTAGTTAGGAGACTGGAATACTTAAAAAAAAAGTACTAAATATGAACAGGGAAGATTTTAAGGGAGATAAGGGCTGACTTAAAGATCTTCTGAAATTTTGGTTTTAGTAGGAAGTAACTATATATATATTTTTCAGTTTTATGGAAAACAGTTTTTCTACTTTGAGTTGGCAAGGGAAAAGATCTCTCAAACACATTTTGTTCTTCTTTCATTCTGTTTTGAAAATCAGAGATGCACGTTGTTTTAAATTTTTTCCCAAGGTTTTCATCCTCATTTAGGAGTAATATCAAAAACACTTTTATAAAGAAATAGAGTAATTTTGGCTTCCATATTTGTGAGTATTCTAGTCAAAGTATGCTGAATTAGAAGTCAAAAAGGATATGTAGGGATGGAAAAACTTGACCTCCATCCTCTTAAGGTCCTAGTTTCACTTGAAATGTACTATGCAAACATGTATAACAAATTAGAATAATAAAAAATTTTTAAAAAAGAATTAGATCTAACATAATTTTGCTATGTACACATATGAAAATACCTAAGTGAATCCTACCAACATGCCTAAACAAGAATGGGGTTTTACTTAGAATAAGATATATTCTATGCTTATATAATTTTATCAAAATGGATTTTACTGACATATAACTTAAGAAAAATCAATAAAAAATAAATAATTTAAAAAAAGAATTATATTGGTGTAATATAGATTAATATAAAAAAAGCATAATTTTTTAATGTAATTTTCACATGGCATAAGGGTTCACAGAGAGAAATGAAGACATGAAAACACAGAGTCAGTTATCTATACACTGAATTGAACAAAGAATTATTAAATGAAAACATGACTACATGTTGTGCAGAGACTTAAAATACAAAGTTATTCTAACAAAGTCAGTACAGAATTCTTGATTGCAGCTTCTCCTTAAGGAATAGGACATTGGTCTTTCAAGTATGTATAAGGAGGACATATTTCACATGAGAATTTCATCTTCAGCTTTTAAGAAAAACATGAAGGTCAAAGTGATCTTCTGTATTTGCTGCTTTTCAAAGTGTATTTAATTTATGTAGTCAACAAGAAAGAATAGCACATTTTAACCCCTTCAAACCAAACACCTTGCTAAAATAAATATCTTTCATGGTAGATATCAAATTTTAGAGTTGAAAATTAGAATTATTGGCATAAAATTGCTATGAAATTACTTTTTTACATTATTCTGAATAATTAGGGTGATGATATAATTTGTTGTCTAAACTGGGATTCATTAAAGGTGAGAGAGTGAGGAACCATGGCTTAGGCAACAATTCAACATCAAGCCATTATGGGAAAATAAAACCACCATCAAAGTAAATATAAGGATGTCCTGTTGCCTATGAGCTGTTCTGAGTGGCATTGCAATCTGAAATCTACTTATTACTCAATAGGTCTTGCCTTTCCCCTTATCATCCTGCCTCTTACCTCCACGCCAGGGCAATATCATCACAATCATAGCAACCATTTATGTATGTCACCTTCATTGCTTTCGACTTTCTCTCCCTGTTTGGTTAGGAAACCATTGCATTTCCTGTCAGAATAAGCTTTTTTGTTTTCACTCACAGAAAAGAAATATACTGGAAATAGAAATCTCAGAAAAACTTGGCTATTTCTTTTATTTAGAAAGGGCCATAAATGGAACCTTCCTTGAATTTCTACAAGAAAATAAAAGCAAATATTTGTATTTCCAAGTGTCTGACATTCCATCACTATCCTCCCAGAAGCAAATCTCAAAAATATCCTTTTTTAAAAAACAGTTAATAACATGAAAATTTTGATCTTAGCTTCTCTGGAGACAGTGAGAAATGGCTCCTTCAAAAATTTATATTGATCTCTCATACAAATACATCCTGACTGATAAAATCTATTACCTTTTCTCTTGTAAATGTAGTTTTCAGTCAAAAGAGAATTGTTGATATGTTAATAGTGAATTCCAACAGTGTGGCTGAATTATGCAAACACAAGTTTGTTAATAAGCAAGTCTATTTATTTGTGTATTTCCTTTTGATGAATACTCCATTGCTTTTGCTGCAGTTTTAGAGGAGGACTAAATGAGGCTTTGCAGAGCTCCCATAGTGAGAGAAGAATTATATTTATATAGCGTAGCTGTAGTACAGAGTTCAGGGTACTAGAACTGCAAGTAGAATATAATATTTTAACCCTTTTCCATATATTTCCAGTAAAATATACGGGAAAACTAGGGGCCAATGAACATTTACTGAGAGCTATTATCAGAAATATGAATGAGAGTTGAAGGTGATAATCTGAACACATGCATCTTATTTTGAATTAGTAGTTGATATAGATTCTGTCAATGGATATGTGATGGGTGGCCAGCACCCCAACAGAGCATGTTCCAGTTCAGGAGGTGTGAGCTGCCTGGGAAAATAAAAAGTCTAAAATAATCAATAAGAAATAAGACAAACCATTTCTTGGAAAACTGGGAATGGCCCAGCCATCCTACTCCTGGGTCTATTCCCAAAGGACTTAAAAACAGCATATTACAGTGACACAGCCACTTCAATGTTTATAACAGCACAATTCACAATAGCTGGGTTGTGGAACCAACATAGATGTCTCTCAGTAGATGAGTGGGTTAAAAAAATGTGGTATATACACACAATGGAATTTTACTCAGCAATAAAGAAAATAAAATAATGGCATTCACAGGTAAATGGATGAAGTTGGAGAATATAATGCTAAGTGAAGTTAGTCAATCTCAAAAATCCAAATACCAAATGTTTTCATTGATATAAGGAGGCAGATTCACAGTGGTGTTGGGTGTACATAGGAGGATTAGAGGAACACTAGAATGGTCAAAGCGGAGGGAGGGGAAAGGAGAGAGCAAGGGGGGGATGGAGGGGGAAAAAAAAGAAAAGGTGGTATAATAAGATGGATATCATTATCCTAAATGTATGATTGAAGACTTGAATAGTACGAATATACTTTGTATACAAACAGGGTTATGTAAAAAAAGGCTCTATATGTGTATTATGAATTGTAATGCATACTATTATTACAAATTCAACAACTTTGAATAAAAAAAAAAAAAGTGGGGCTCCTGATGGGTCTTCCAGCTCTGATAGGAAATGGAACTAAACAAATGAAAAAGGCTCCAATTCTTTATTTAAGGGGGTGTACTTCAAAGGCAGGGATAAAGTTTCACTGTGGGAGGAGTCTTGCTTCAGTGCTTGTTTCTCTTTGTGGCAGGGGTTTTGCAGTAAACAGGTTGTTTAGTGCTTGGCAGGTTATGCCCATCTCAGGGAGTCTGTTTGATCCTAAGGCTGTAAGCTAAGACAGGGCGCCAGCATGTTCTGGGATTTCTCCAACCAGGGAATTTCACCTAGGTGTTCCCAGAGAAGCAGTTTCCCTGCCTTAATGGCTCGAACAAACCCATAATTTATACATGGCCTCCAACAGATATGCATATATTTAAAAACCTCTCATAGAAATTTACTGATGAGGGCTGGGGTTGTGGCTCAGGGGCAGAGCACTGGCCTAGCACATGTGCGGCCCAGGTTCGATCCTCAGCACCACGTAAACATAAATGCACTGCATTGTGTACAACTAAAGCAAAAAAATAAATATTATTTTAAAAAGAAATATACTGATGAATTTGACTGAGATCAAATGACTGAATAAAAATGGAAAATTTTGGGGGAAAAGCTATCTGGACAATGAGTGGGAAGTTGGACATGATTAACACCAAGAAGGAAAAGGAGAACGAGAAGAAGAAGAAAACACAAACTTTTACCCACATTGCAAATGGAAAAAAAATCTCAGAGATATATACTAACCTGGGGGGCGTTGAAATAAACTAACTTCTCTCTTTTATACTTGCATGCTGTGAAAGGGAACATGAAATTTTTGGGTGTCTGTAAAGGGACAAGTAAACAGAAATTGCCAACTCACATGATATCCAGAGAGCAAACCAAAATCCCTTGGATTCAGAAAAGTCATTTAGAGGGACAACAAATCTAAAAGTTGCTTTTGCTCCCTACTAGTCCCTCTGTCACCTAATATGGGGGTGATCCTTGCTGCTATTGTGTCCTCTCCATTTGATGATCATGTCTTCTAACTGGTGCCATCTTAGGGTTGACCTCACACCCTCCTCCAGACTCTCTACCAACCAAATCAATTTTTCAGATCAGGATTATTTTTCCAAAACATATGTCTGATCATGTCACTGTCTTACTTTAAATCATTTAGTGACTTCTGATCAGTTTTGAACTTGCTAGAATGAAATATCTGCACATAGAAACCTGTCATGCCAAATTCCCTGTATTTCCCCTAATCCTCAGTGACATTTCTAGTCCTGATTTGACAATCTTGAACACATTTTAAGCACATTCCATAAAGCTACACACATGCTGTTTTATTTATTCATTCACTCACTAAGTGTTTCTTAGGCATCCTCAACGTGCAAAGGAAGTACTGGGACAGGGAAGAGAACACTAAACAGGTAATTGTAGTCTCTGTTTTCCAAGAACTAAGTAGTCAAACACATATTTTTTTCCCCTGAATAGGTTGAATGTTTAGCTTCTGAGTTCCCATTGCTTCCTGTATATACTTCTATCTTAACTCTGATCAAATTATTGCCAATATCCTTTTAATGCTCCTGTAATCCTGATGTATAATGAACTCTCTGAGACAGTGCCTAAATTATTTGCATCTTCATTCCCCACATATAGCATGGTTTTATGAAGCATGTTGAATTTAGAAGAGAAGTGCCTTCTAAAGACATATTATTGTATTTTGATGATATGTAATGATAATTTTCACATGCACAAAATATTTGGGTTATAAAACAACAGCTAATGGCTAGGATTTTTATAATAAACCAGATCTGATATAAAATTTGAAAAATAAAAACCTTAGAGGAAGATAAAGGTGTACAATATTTCCAACGAAATGCCCCCCCCACACAAAATGAAACAAGATAACATGAAATGTAGACAAATTAAGAAAAGAGACTAAATAAATGGAATGTAAACCACACCAAGAATCTGGTTATTGCTGGGCGTGGTGGCGCACGCCTGTAATCCCAGCACTTAGGAGGCTGAGGCAGGAGGATCGTGAGTTCAAAGCCAGCCTCAGCAATGGCGAGGCACTTAGCAACTCAGTGGAGACCCTGTCTCTAATAAAATACAAAAAAGGGCTGGGGATGTGGCCCAGTGGTCAAGAGCCCTTGAGTTCAATCCCCAGTACAAAAAAAAAAAAAAAAAAAAGAATCTGGTTATTACATGAACCAAATCAATGCACAGAGATGAAGTGCTGATGAGAAATGGTGAGATAACATTAGTCAGGCAGAAAAACACAATGACCATGATTTAGTACAGAACATTAAGGATAAGAAATGCTTAAATGAAAATATGGAAACTTGAGTTTGAGGAATAGAAAAGAGAAAGATAAAAATAAAAAAAGAGGTTTTCATGCTTAAGTGAATTCTGGACGAACACTAATCAAGAGAAAACAGAATGGCTGGCACCACATGTGCTTTTGTTCGTAGAAGGTGCTGGTCACAGTGGTGCATAAGGTAACCCCAGTAAGTCTGGAGGCTGAGACAGGAAGCTCACAAGTTGAAGGCCAGCTTAGACAATTTAGTGCGACATTCAGCAATTTAGTGCGACATTCAGCAATTTAGTGAGGCCCTGTTCCAAAATAAAAAGTATAAAGGTCCAGAGATATAGCTCAGTGGCACAGTGTGCCTGGGGTGTAAGGGGAACAACACACAAGTAAGAATAAATAAGGATTGTATTTGTGCTAGCACAGGTGTTGGAGCACCTTGTGGATGAAAGCCATTCAGATGGTATAGGAGTAGGGAAGTGTTGCATCAAGATGTTAGGCAGGAGGAAAGAGTGTGAAGCCAGTGAGAGATAAAGAAGGAAGGGGCACACAGGAGGCAGTGAATTCAAGGTCAAGTGGAGATATGTGGAAAGAGCAACTGGGTCAAATGACTTGAAAAACCCACAAGTGATCTGTTGGAAGCAACTCATCCGTCTGCAGAGCAAAAGAAAACCTGTATCATCTGCTTACCTTCTGTGGATAGTGGACTTTCAAGATTCCTAATCACATTGGACAAAAATAAAAGGGAGGGGCATATATGGGCAGAAAACTACTTTATAGTTCCAATGGATAATACATCTAAACAGATAAGAAAGAAATCTAAAAATAGCCTATAATGTGGTTAGAGAAACTACCCATAAAATAGCAGTAGGGAATACAAATACAAAGGACAGAACTTCAGTTAATGGCCAACAATGAATAAGCAGTGGTAGAAATAATATAAAGACTTGCAATTCAGACCTATCATCAGAACCCTTAAAAAAATAATTACATAGAACAGAGAATAGATCATTGAACCATACTCAAAAAGTAATACAATAAGTGGTCAAATACATCGCTACCAATAATAAAAAATTTACTTAAGATTTAAAAAAATATTACAAATACCTTTCATTCCTGTACAAAATTAGTTCCTTTCTTAGTTCATTTTGTGTTGCTTTAGCACAATATCTGAATATTGGCAGCTTACAAAGAGTTTTATCTAGTTTGTGGAGGGTCGCACAGGCATAGTTTCAGCATCCTGGTGAGGAGCCCCTTGCTGAGGCACCACATGTTGAGAAGCACAAAGTGAACCTGCCTCATGAAAAGGGGGCCAAGCACATGTTGGAGCCTCACTTTGAAACAATCCTTTCCTCTGGAACTAATCCAGTTTCTTCAAACCTACCCTACTTTTGCAAAACGAACATTGAACATCTCAGAAGTTGGTTCCCCTAGGACTTAATAATTTTCCACTAGGTCCCACAGCTTAAGGTTCTGTGACCTCAATATTGTTGCAATGGGAACCAAGTTTCCAGTACATGCAAACCACAGCAGTTCCATTTGAGAAAAAGCTGCCAAACAAGTTTAAAATGGCTTTGACCATCTTTCCTTTACCATCAGTGTGAAATCTAAGAGGAGAAGGTAGGGGAAAATATCAGCAAAGCTAAGCAGATAAGCTGTAGAAGAGCGTTTCAGGATGTTGATAGCAATATGAAAATAATAGCTAGTGAGAATTCAATGTGCAGGTAAATGACACTAAATACAAAGAGGGGTGACAAAAAATGTTAAGAGTAACAAGCCTATGTGACAATGATGTACACTCTATAATATACATCACTTGAAATTCTATATTTCAAGAAAAATTATAATGAATGTATGTAACTCTCAAGGAGAAAAAAGATATATTTTTCTCAAGAAACTAACTAAAAAGTAAATTAATGCTTTGATATACTGTCTTTTTATACTTCCCATCCATTCTTGAAATACCCCTACGAACAGCTACATTTAATATGTAGTTATTTTTAAAAATGCATGATATCTTTTTCATACTCAATTTGGAATCATTCTCCTTTGAATAATAACTTCTGCTCTGACAATCAGTTTTTAGGATTTTATTTTCTTTTGGGGAAGTAGCATTATTACATTAAAACCCAAAGGTCAGACATCTGTGAAACATCGTGTTAATAGCTAAGAAGCTGAGGCAGAAAAGTTCTTTCCGCTTCATCTCAATACAAATTGCAGATCAAACAGTGATCTGGATTGACAATGGTCATACAAATCTGAAATGAACTGTGTTCCATTTAACATCCAAAATGTCATACAAGGTGTTGCGTGTGGCTTTAATTTTCAACTGCCCAGTCTTATTCTTGGTATTTGTGCCTTCCAAAAGTGCTTTTTGACCTTCAGATGACAAGATTTTATACCTTGAATAAATGAGTAAAAACTTTGTTACATTCATTATAGCCAATGATTGCTTATTTACTTATTAATTTATTTTAAAAATTTCCTTTGTGATTCAATGAGAAATATTAATTTTAACCAGTGTTTTCCAACCAGTGGTAACATGAAAAGAAAAATATTTTAACATTCTGTATGTTTGGAAATATATGGCAATAAAGTACTTAAAAAACATTTTCTCAGAAGAATCAAGAATTCACAAGACATAATTAGCAGATAATTCAAGTTTACTCTATGACATGTCATGTATATTGAGGGTTGTTAAGTCTCACAAAGTAGGTGTTAAAAATGTTTTCAATTTTTTTTCTCTGCAAAAGGTAGGCTACTAAGAAGATAAAATAGGACCATCCCTACAGAAGCTCACTTCTAAAAACAACTGACTAAAGGAGAACTCTTTACCTCCTGCTCTTCACATTAGATTTTTCCCACACTCTTGTCTAAAACACATCCACCTGAAAGGAATATTGAGGGGGATAATCTACTTGAAGCTCCTACTAGTATAACTTAAATCTAACCAAATAAATAAGCTTCATTATATACAAGTTATAAAGTTGGAAGAGAAGCCTCAGGTGACGGACTGAATATCAACATATGTAAAGTTAAAAATGGTCTTTGAGGGCACACTAGTGAGTTAGAATCAAAGCTCTGCTACTTACTGGTTTTGTTAACTGGGAAACAAAATCACTTTTTGAACCTCAATTTCCTCATTCATAAATGGGTTCCACCATGGAAAGTGTTCTAAGAAATATATTACCTAGTACCTAAAACCAGATAATAGAATGTAATTTAATACTGTGGTTTCTTTTTTATACTGAAACCATTTTTAACAAATAAGATGAACTTGTTTTCATGCAATCATCAGAATCTTTCTCCCCATTGTTTCAGCCATCACACAGCTTTTATGGACATTTTTCTGGCCTGAGTAATATTGAAATATTTAATAACATAGTCAACATGGGTGCCAACCTATCAGATACAACATGCACTCTAGTTCTGGAGAACAGCTCTCCTGGGCATTAAGTTAGTAGTTGCTAAATAGTGGTTGAGGTGTCCAGAGTACCTTAGAAATATTTCTGGTACGGGTAGGGTGGTAGAACACTCTTCAGCCATTATGGAAGACCTCAGTGTATTTAACAATTAACTCTACTGTAATAAAACCACCAGCTAAATATCCATCCTATTCTTAGAGATTAATAATCATTCTGTTGTTTTGATGATTAAAAAGGCCAAGGTTAGTATGTTAATAAAGTTGTAATGCTTCTATTTATTTAATGTTCAAGATAGAATGTGCTTTTAAACTTGGCATGGAAAAGATGAAGAGGAGGAGCTGCTCAGTTGCAAAATATATCTATCTTTCTATCCTTGCCTTCTTTGCCAGTCCCAATCTTGCCTCTGGCTAGTTCAAGCATAAACCAAAGTAGAAGAAGAAAGATAAGGAGTGAAAAGGGCTTCTAATACTCTTGGTTTTGTGTTCTGGCATTGGGGTTTTCAGTGAGTTCTTTAGGTCTCTATGCACTGTTCTTTGATACATGCAAAACAAACCCAAGTGGACTGCTTTATGTTTTACTCTCAGCTGCTGTTCCAATATATACTCAAATGGCACTTTTTAATTTTTTTTGGAGAAATGAATGATGCCCTACGGGTTGTTCTCTTAGGTGGGATCACTTCGATCCTCATAGAAGCCTCACAACTTTCTTCTGCCCTATTAGAAACTGCATTTCTGTCCTTCTTCCTTGAAAATTCAGAGCTCACCACTGATTTTTCCCTCTGATTCTTCCATCAGAACTATCTCCATTCAGTCTGCGGTATTTTAACTTTTCAAGGCAAGCATCAATATGTGGGTTCTACCAAACTCCAGAGGACACATGTCAGGTTGTGGAGAGAGTTCCTTTTAAGCTCTGTCTCTTGGCTGAGGTGTGGGCTATAGAGGAGACTGAAAACTCCTCTCTCCAAACTTGTCCAACCATCTTCCTTGCCTGAGGTTTGATATGGACTGTTTTCAACTCCTGGTTTGAATTCATTTGCGTGTACTATTTGCATAGTCAGACACTTCTCTTTGGACCACATGAAAATTTGCTTTTAGCTTTTGAGTCCCAATCAAAACTGAAATTCAAATGAAAAAATCCCATGTGCTGCATCATATTTTTTATTAAGAAAAAGGAATATTGTTTTCTCTGATTTTTTTTCCTTTGGTGATCAGAAAATGACTCTCCTTTCCTTATCAAATTTCCACTCATATTTTGTTATATCTGACCTAGACAAACTAAACTCCTGGAAACAAATTAGGTCCCAACAGCCTTAAACTGGGCTTTACCGTGTGGCTTTGGGCTTAAGTGAAACTCTTCTCTATAAAGGCACTCATTTGTCTGCTGGAACAACAAGAATATAACCAGTTAGCAGCGTCTGCTGCCAACTGTGCAAATTTTCGTGGTACCTTCTGTGTTCTCTACTTTTCAACTGATGTGAACCCAGCTCCTGCTGCAACTACTCAGTTCTGTATGTTCTTGCTCTCTGGATGGCCAGCCTGAGCCCTCATCCTGTGCTTTGGTTTCACCTGTTATGTGATGACGCTGCCCAAAAGATCAGAAACAGCAGTGACTTCAACCTTAGACAACTCCTTTGACATTTTTTTCAGGTAATTTTTTCTTTTTAAAATTTTTGTTGTAAATTCATATTTAAGCAAGTAGTTATTCTGTACTTTATTTACAATAGTAACATTTGTAGAGAATTGTGATATACAATAACAAAAATCTGTGTAATTGCTAAGCAATGTAATAGACATAAATATAAATACAAAAATTTCTGAATAAATTGTGATGGATTACAAAATGCCATGTTTAATATTAAAAGACATTAGATTTTCCTGATGGTTGATAATACATCTTCTATGAATTCTTAATTTTAAAAAATAAGAAAACAGAATATAATGCTATTGACATAAAATAGAAAAAAGAAAAGGACTCAAAAAATAAGCATGAGTAAAAAAGTTATTAGATAATTTTATTTTCAAATATTTATGTTTTCATAAGATAATAAACAGCCACTAAAGAAAACAAAAATAAAGACATTCATAAATAGAAACAAAATAAGTATGCATAAATTATAGCCATAATCCATGAACACAGAGAGGAACCACTTTATCTTTTGGTATATATAATTTCCAATGGATTTTGTAGTGTGGATGGCCAAAATTCATCCTTCTACTTGTGCAAATAGGTGAAAGGGGAGAGAAATAACAAAATTTGAAGTTGTTAATAGTCACTCTAACTTTGCAAGACATGAAATGACTATCAACATATAGATCTTTTGCACCAACATTAATGAGACTGAATGTACAAATACAAGTCTGAGCTTAGCACGAAGTAGAGAATAAGTGTTATTTACAAAGTAAAATAAGGAAATGGAGTTTTGGAGAGGATCAAGAAATTAATAAAGCTAGAAAAACTAAATATATGACAGATATTTAGGGCTGGGTGGGTGTCTATATGATGGGTATTTTCCCTGTTTTACTCTGAGGCTTCATTAAAACCTGCAATTAGAGAACTGAGTCCAGCTCCTTCAGAGTTGAATGAACAAGGGAGGAAATCTAAAGGCTCAAAATGATGTGCACGACTGATAAATGATTTGGCTGTACTTTAATAATGTAGAGTGAGTGAGAAAACAAGGAAATAGATGAAGCTCCTTGGAGGATGTAGTCTCAGCCAAAGAATAAAGATAATCATAACAATTACAAAATTAAGAGGTCAGTTTTCTAGAAGTCAAGAGGCAGGAGTAACCATAAGAATGAAATCCACAAATCATAAAATTGAGAGATTTAATATTTTATTAACATTAATTTAATTCCTGCCATTTAAATTATTTTAATTTTTGTAAGATTGGAAATGGTAAAGAATAAGTATTGAGCTTTCAGTAAATTAGTTGTATACTACCCAACAACATAGCTTAAATATATGAAACATATCCACGTATGCTTACTGGAGAAAATTTTTTAAATATTGTTTCCCTTCAATTTTCTTCTACGTGTGTTTTCAGAAACATTGTTTGCACTGGGTTTGATTTTTGTTCATATAATCTGGAGCCCTATATTTCTGGATGACTAGGACAAAAAGGGCTTCATATAGTCAAACTAGTTTGATGACTGTTGGTGGTGACAGTATTGACATTATTGTATTGAGACAATTCTTTATATAGTATACTATAAAGCAAATGACTAACTGTATTATATTAGAGGATGTTTTCCATTGCTATAATAAAACACTTGAGTTTGGGTAACTTATAAAGAAAATCAGTTCATTCAGCTTGTAATTTTGGAGACTTAAAGTCCAAAAAGCATAGTGCTGGTTCTGGTGAGGGACCACTAGCTAATCACTTCAAGGTGAATGACATCATGTAGGGTTGCATGAGAAAGGGGGATCATATTTCAAGGCAGAAACCAGAGTGCAGGGAGGAGCCAGTAATAGTCTCCTACTAGGCCTCACCTCTTAAATGGTCCACCATCTCTTAAGATCTCCATACCAGGAACCAAACTTCCAACACATGAACTTTTCTGGGACGAGCCATGCCTAAAACAAAATAATGTTACCCTTTTTTAGAATCTGGGATTTTAGTCATAAGAGAAAACATAATATGGACACAAGATTGAAGAAGTGAAGTAAAAACCTTGTAATCCTAAATTTGAATTGTTAATATCACTGAACTCATTAGATAGTTTACTGTTAGAAAATTAAGATTGTGATATGTTTGTGGTAGGGCTAATTTATACTGGAAACATAGACTTTGAGGATACAATTAAGTTAAGGATGATGATCCTGTATTATCCTGGTGAGTCTAATATAATTAAAATGGTCTATGTATGATAGAGACAATGGAATTAGAGACAGACAAAAGGCAGTGTGAAGACAGAAGCCAAGAGGGAGAAGGAAGGAGAAAGAGAGGCTAGAAGATGCTGTGAATTTATAACCTAGGATTATGAGACAATGAATGTCTGTGGCCTCTGGAAGCTGGAAAACACAGGGTAGCAGGTTCTCCCCCATAGGCTCCTGGAGGAATGCAGCCCTGTTGACCCATGTAGACCCCAATTCTGACCACAGAACTGAAGGAGGTAGCTCTTGGAGGAGTTAGTGGTAATTTGTTACAGAGGCAATAGGAAATGAATATAAGATCCACTGAAATAAATCTAGAGATAATGAGCAATCTATTTTCCCTGATTCCACTAATCACTTAGATTGTGGTTATTTGAATACAGTTCTCTACCTAAAGGAGAGAAGAGCTCCATGGAGAAAAGGTTGATTAAACTGTATGCCAGGCTGGGCACAGTGGCGCATGCCTGTGATTCCATCAGCTTGGGAGGCTGAGGCAGGAGGATTGCTAGCTCAAAGCCAGCCTCTACAAAAGGGAGGCACTAAGTAACTTTGTGAGAGCCTGTCTTTAAATAAAATAAAAGTAGGGCTGGGGATATGGCTCAGTGGTTGAGTGCCCCTCAGTCCAATCTTCGGTACCCCCCAATAAACAAAAAATAAAGTGTGTTCTGGAAACTGTAGAAGATCATATCAGAACATCTTGTAAAACCAGATTTTAAAAAAATTATACAAGACTACTAAGGTCACGTCAAAAATCCCAGAGACAAACTTGAAAGAGTTTATAACTGGATATAGTTGTGGCAAATTGACCAACAGTAAGAATGCTAATTTTCTTTTCAATAGATTAGAACTTATCAAATATATTTAAATGCATGAATACATAATGAGAGCAAAAAGCCAAAACCAATTAAATGAACAAACTAAGACAAAATTAAAAAGCTCATTAGTCCTTGTTGGAGAACAACAGGCAACAATCTCATTGTATTAATTAAAATGAGTGATAGAAATAATGCTTTATTTCTGCTATTAAAACTATACCTCAATGCAATTGAATTTTTGTTAGGAAAAGTAATTTTGAATAAAATTATGCTAATTACATCTTAATGAGGAAATTATAGAAATAGAATTACCACTGACTCCCAATAATATAATGGTTCCCAGGAAAGATCATCAATGACTGCTATCACTTAAGCAGAGAAAATCAGATGCTATGTTTTCTGATGGTAATACATACAATTCAGTAAATATTCTTTCAAAAAATGCACCTGATCATGAAATATAATTTATTCTTTTTTCCTCCAGAAATACAGGAAACAATGTAACATGGTAAGCACATAACAGGGTTACATTTACTATAAAAATTTTGAAAGCTCTGTAGGAAGGTTACTTGAAATTAATTAACATTTCCATTTTCAGATTCCATAAGGATATAATTGCTAGGTCTATTTAAAGAAATTTTATCTTTTAGAGATATACACTTATATCAGTATAAATTAAATTATATGATAGCAGAAAGATGCTTTAACAGCAGAGGTATAAATGAAATGTGATCAGCCCTGAGTTTTAATTCTAAAGATAAATGAGATGACTTTTTATATGTTTAAATTTTATTCTGATGAAAAATTTTAAATATTGTAATAATTTCCATAAATTATATTTAAAAATGAGTGGATATAATAAAATGAATAGAGAAAAGTATATTTTTAAATAATCACACATGTCATTTAAAAATTGGGCATTATTGCAAATATTATATGAGGAATTTTGGAGACACCTTAAGGAGAGAGTCATGTCAAAAATCCCAGAGACAAACTTGAAAGAATTTATAACTGGAGTTTTTAACTCAAGAGCACACATTTATACAGTAATGATCAGACACTGATGATTTTAAGAGTGTACAATTGTTTACATTTTATATTGGCATGATCTTTCTTTAATCTGTAAAAGGGAAATAGATTCCCCATTTTGTTAGGGATTCAAAAAGTAGTTTAACTTGCCTGGATAGTTTGGTATATAACCTGCCCTAACGCTAAAGGGAAACATTACCAATGCACACAAATAAGAAAATTATAAATCATAGCCAATCCTTGAAGTGGTTTTATTTGTGTGAGAAGAACTGGGGCAGATTCATTTCTTCGAGGAATGATGAATGAGGGTCAGCAATTCTTACTGAAAGGTTTCAGTTCTCACTGAAGTCCTTAAAGACTGACACTTGAATTACCTCTAAAGGCAACCTGTTCTGAAACTTTTCACCAATATCACTGTGTGGAAAATATGGGTCTAATTTTATAGCTCTCCCAACCCCTGTTGTTCTCAGAAACCCATACTAGATTACATTTTCCAGTTTGTCCTCTGAAGAAGGGAACTATAATTGGGGTTTAACATTGTTTACCTTTATATTTATTTCCAGCATCTATAGATATATGGAACTTAGTTTTTGCTTGATAAGTATTTATTGAATAGTTGATGAATGTTTTCTCACTGTCAATGTCAGATTTTGTTCTATGTGATTGGATAAAATTGTTAACAGTTCATAATTCAGGTAGCACGACTCTCCAGGTGACTCTGTATTCAATTTCTATTGCTGCTTGCTTTGTGTCCCCTTAAAATTCATTCATTGAAACCCAACACCAATGTCTTTGTATTAGGAGGTGGGGCCTTCCAGAGATAAATTCTTCTGGGTGGAGAATCATTTAATCATGCTTCTATAGTGCCCTTTAAAAAGAGGCCCCAAAGAGCTGCCCTTCCCTTTTGCCATATAATGATGCAGGTGGAAGTCACCACCTAGAAAGGAGAAAGTAAGCCCTCACCAGATACTGAACCTTCTTGCACCCTGTTCTTGGAATTCCTAGCCTCCATAATTATTAGAAATACATTTCTGTGGCTGGGGATATAGCTCAGTTGGTAGAGTACTTGCCTCACATGCACAAGGCCCTGGGTTCAATCCCCAGCACTACAAAAAAGTACATTTCTAATATTTATATGCCTGAGTAATACTCCATTGTGTATATATGCCACAATTTCTTATCAATTCATCTGTTGAAGGGCACCTAGGTTGGCTCCATAGCTTAGCTATTGTGAATTGAGCTGCTATAAACATCGGTATGGATACGTCACTGTAGTATGTTGATTTTAAGTCTTCTTGATATATACTGAGAAGTGGGATAACTGAGTCAAATGATGGTTCTATTCCAGGTTTTCTAAGGAATCTCCATACTGCTTTACATAGTGGTTGCACCAATTTGCAGTCCCACCAATGATATATGAGTGTACCTTTTTCCCCCATATCCTTGCCAACATTTATTATTACTTGTATTCTTGATAATTGCCATTCTGACTTGGAGTAAGATGAAATATCAATGTAGTTTTAATTTGCATTTTACTCTAATTCCTAGAGATGTTGATCATTTTTTCATATATTTGTTGACCATTCATATTTCTTCTTTTGAGAAGTGTCTGTTCAGTTCTTTGCCCATTTATTGATTTTATTGATTGGTTTTCTTTCTTTCTTCCTTCCTTTCTTTTTTTTGGGGGGTATTAAGTTTTTTGAGTTCCTTATATATTCTGAAAATTAAGGCTGTATCTGAGATGCAGGTGGCAGAGATTTTCTTCCATCCTGTAGGCTTTCTCTTCATACTCAAGATCTTTAATTTAATCATATCTAAGAAGTCATTTTCTCTATGAAAAGGAAAATCTGAAAGTCTGAGCATTAGGGCATGAATATCTTTAGGAAGCCATTATCCTACCACACTTTCACTTTAATACAGATAGGAATTACTTGTAGTATAATTTCAAATTTTGTTGGGAGGACAGTGGTAGAGGAACCATGTCAGCATTGTATCAACAAAGCTTCATTAGGAATGTCAAGGTGACTGCCCAAAAGACAATTGATGGTGATGACCACTCTCTATAAAAATTGATCAAGCACCTCTGGATTACCTAGAATATCAGAGGCAGAAGAACACTATGTAAATTTGTTTTGATTATATACATTGCAAATTTATACGTGTAAGCACAGACACACACACACACACACACACACACACACACCCCCTTCATAGACAGCCATATTCCTTTATTCTTGCTCCTCTTCTAATGTGCAGATATTTAAGACTAAGGAAATAATGGCATATTTTATAATATATCTTAAGACATAGTATCTTAAGATACTATGGCATATTTTACAATATATCTTAAGACATAGTATCTATGTCTTAAGATATATTATCAAAGATGTAATTTTTAATGTTTTCCTTTCAATGTGTTAAAAATCAAGTTGTTTAAAAATAACATTTTCTACCTATACAATAATTAGAGTACAGTTCACCTATGAATATTATTAAACATTAATCTGGAAAGGCAACTTTAGTTGTAGTCACAAATTAATTGCTTCAGAAACATAAAACAAAGGCAGTATTTTTTTCTTACACTTATTCCTTTAGGCAAGTTAACTTCTGGCAGAACAAAATAAGGTGAATAAAAACTATGATGTAGCTGAAGGAACTACATAATTGTAATTCAGGGAGAGGATATTTTACTGAAATACCTTAATTTCTGTGGCTGAAACACCATTTTTGAAATTGCGCTGCAGGCATGTCTACAAATTAGTGAAGAATGAATTAATAGAGTTCAAAATAATATTAAAGAGAAGCAAACTTTATTTCAATTTTGAATTCTCACTTATGTAATTAATAATTCAAAATAATCTGCCTTTGAATTGTTATTAAGTAGGTAAACAAAGAGACATTTCAACCAAATTGTTATAGAAATTTCATTGGCTGAGTCTTCCAACTATAACTTAACAGAAGGACTTGGTGTCATGGCATGTAGGGTACATTCTGTCTGTAATTTATTAAAGACAGTGAATATGAAGCAGATTGTAACTTCTGTGAGCCACAGTTCCCTCTAAGAAAGCAAATGAACTCTGGGACACCCACCCACTATATTGGAAATGATGGGAGATTAAGGGAGAAAGTTATAATAGAGTGAAATTCTGCTAAATCAATTGGGGAAAAGCACTGGAAAGACCAAATATTTTTTAAAAAGTGATGATTAGCTATTAAAACTGCACTGCTTACAGTGTAGATTTAATAATCTGATAGATGTAACCATATTTGAAAAAACTTCAATGTCTACGGCATTTAGAAGTTTGAAAGTACTTTTTCATGCATTTCCAAATTGATCCTTACCTAAACTGATTTAACAGAAAAATACAATTTTCTTTTTATAGATGAGAAAACTAAAGCTCGAAGATTAATTAGTCTAATACTGAAAAAAATTATTTATTTTCCATTAATTTTTTAATTAACACAAATTTATTTATTATCTTTACATTCCAAGCAGTGTGCTAGATGTTAGTTACACAGTAGTGAGCAAAGACAAGGAATTTTTGCCTTCACAGGATTTATTTCACATTCTAAAGAGACATGCACAAAACAAATGTGAACAGATGAATAAATATATAATTATGATTTTCAGAAAGTATTATGAAAAGAAATATACTACTCAGGGTTCTCCAGGGAAACAGAACCAATGGGAGACCATATAAATGGAAAAAGAGAGGAGTTATAAGGAAATGGTTCATGCAATTATGTAGGCTGAGTCTGCCTACAAACTGTAGACCCAGGACGGCTGGTGATACAGTTCCTGTATATGCAGGGAAGGACAATGTCCTCTAAAATATCCAGGCAGAGGAAGTGAATATTCCCCTACATGGCCTTTTGTTCTACTCAGGACTCACTGGACTTGATCAGTGAGGCCCATCTACCTTAGGGAGGGCAATCTGGTTTACTCAGTCTGTTGATCCCAAATATTTTTCTTGTGTAGAAACACCCTTACAGCCACATCCAAAATGTTTAACCAAATTCTGGTCACTCAAGTTGACATATAAAATCAACCATCTCATAAGTGCTACAAAATAGCTTGGGAAGGTCTTTTTGAAGGTCTTTCATTGAGACCAGAAAGATAGAAAGGAATATATCCAATGAGAAATAAGGGGGAGAGTGTTCAGGCAGAGGGCACATGATGTTTGAAGGCCTTGCACCTCCCATTTGTACTCATTAGTGATATTGTATGTGCTAGTTAGTGTGTGGGGGTATGTTAAAGGAATCCTGCAAATATCAATCACTGGTCTTACTTCATCAGAGCATGCCCTTCTAGCTATGTTTAGTGAGGGCATTTACATACAACTACAAAGCAAGAAAGATTAAAAGGAAGAAAGGAGAAACTGTCATATTTAATACTTTTGAGTACATGATCAGGAAAGCTACACTATTGGAAAATTCCACTCCAGTTGCAGAGTCATACACATAAATTTTCAGGACCCATGTGCCTCAGGTAAAGAGATAGAGACCACATCAATAAGATTTTTTTTCTTTTTTTATTATTCAAAGTTGTTGTATTTATAATAGTAGTATGCATTATAATTCATAATGAACATATAGAGCACCTTTTTACAAAACACTGTTTGCATACAATGTATATTCATACCATTCAAATCTTCAATCATGCATTTAGGATAATGACATCCATCTTATTCAACAACCTTTTCTTTTTTCCCCTCCATCCCCTTTTGCTCCCTTCCTTCCCCTCCCTCCCCTTTGACCTTTCTAGCATTCCTCTAGTCCTCCTATGTACCCCGACCCAATACCACTGTGAATCAGCCTCCTTATATCAGAGAAAACATTTGGTATTTGGATTTTTAAGATTGACTAACTTCACTTAGCATTATATTCTCCAACTTCATCCATTTACCTGTGAATGCCATTATTTTATTTTATTTTATTTCTGAGTAAAATCCCATTATGTATATGTACCACATTTTCTTTATCCATTCATCTACTGAGGGACATCTAGGTTGGTTCCACAATCTAGCTATTGTGAATTGTGCTGCTATAAACATTGAAGTGGCTGTGTCACTGTAATATGCTGTTTTTAAGTCCTTTGGGAATAGACCCAGGAGTGGGATGGCTGAGTCATAGGGTGGTTCCATTCCCAGTTTTCCAAGAAATCTCCATACTGCTTTCCATAGCGGTTGCACCATTTTGCAGTCCCACCAGCAATATATGAGTGTGCCTTTTTCCCCACATCCTCTCCAACATTTATTGTTGTTTGTGTTCTTGATAGCTGCCAACCTGACTGGAGTGAAATGAAATCTTAGAGTAGTTTTGATTTGCATTTCTCTAATTTCCAGCAATGTTGAGCATTTTTTCATGTATTTGTTTATTGGTTGTGTATCTTCTTCTGAGAAGTGTCTTTTCAATTCCTTAGCCCATTTATTGATTGGGTTATTTGTTTTTTTGGAGTTAAGTTTTTGAGTTCTTTATATATTCTAGAAATTACAGTGGCTCAGTTCTATGTTGCAAAATATGACACTTCTTTTACATCATAGCAAGAAGAAAATCCTTCTGTGGGATTTCCTGGTATGCAAAATTTTCTCTTTCTCTGTCTTTTAATTTACTTACTTATTTTTTATTTTTAAAAAGTATGTTTTGGATTACAGAAACTTCTTAGACTTTTTATAAAATCACTGAAAACATGTATAAGTACTTTGAAGTTTCAAAGCCTGTGTGATTCACTATATAACAGTTTTCCCCTGAGGAAAGACTAAAGTATTTTGTGTGAGAATCAAGAGAAATAGAAAAATGAAAGTAACCACTCAAAAAATGCCTCATTCTTATGCCAATCAAATAATCAACATTTCTATAAGTGTTTGATTTCAAAGGAAGCTATATCCAGGGAAGTGAAGAGAAATTTACTAAAATGATTATGTACTTCCAGTGGGCCTTCTCTCCAATTGCAACTTAATGAAAGTTGATGAAATTATGAACACAGCAGCATTTTATACATTATTAAGGTCAATTTGGGAATCTGAAACTCCAGTATGGCAAATCTAGGGAGTTTTTTTCCAGGGTAATAAAAGATGTGATAAGTACCTCTTATTCATCACATAATCAGTTTTGTATATAGACCCTCAAATCTAGGTTCTACAAAATAAATTTGGCTAATTCCAGAATAAAAGTCAATAAAAGTGTAGCCACACAATGATTACACTGAATACTCTGAGTAGAAAAATGTTAAATAGTGTTACTGCCATGAACAGGTAACTTGTAACACAAACTGAGAAACTGGAATGATCCTGCTTGTACCCCTGCCTCAAAATTTCTGCCTCTCAGTTTAGGTGCTTTCCTGTCCCACATGTGTACACATATTTTGTCTCTCTAACAAATATTTGCTTATCTTTAAGGGATCCATTTTAGCATTTACCCATATTTTGGTGCTTCATTCCTTGGAGGTAGTTGGGAAAAGGACCCCAGATGTTTAATTTTAAGCTTCAACTTGGAGGGTGTTTTGGATGATATTAACAATAAGATTGATATTCTTTGAGTAAGCAGATTGCTACCCCCACCATAATTTGGGTGGGTCCCTATCCAATCAATTGAAGTCTTGACTAGAACACAAAGACCAGCCTGTCAGACTGGCTTCAGGATTCATCTATACAGTTGCTCTTCTAGGTTTCCAGCCAGCTAACCCATACTTCAGATTTTGGACTTAGCCTCCAAAACCATGTTTGTTAATAAGGTAGACACCCTTGTTTGTATCTAATCCATTCTCCACAAAGTTACCAGGAAGCTTATTTTAACTTAAAGGGACTTAAAAGGAAATGTATAGTTCATGATTAAAATCCTTCATTGTTTTCCAATTACCTGTGGAGGGAAAATGTCAAGTTTTTCACTTGACCTATTAGCTGTGTATGATCCAGCTCCTATTTTTAGCCATCTTCACTTCCTCCTGTGTCCATGCTGTGACCATATCATAGATTTTTCAGTCTTGCAGTGTTTTTAAAATCACTCCAATCTTGGAGTTTCTCACAGAATATTCTCTGGTTCTCTGACAGCCTCCCTTCTCAATATTCACCTGCTTCCTTATCCTTCTAGATTGGGCTTAAATGTTACCATGAGAATCCTGGCTCTCAAAACTATGGGGCCTCAAAAAAAGCAGCAATAATTTGTTGCCCTAAGTCTAGTAAAGAATCATGATTCCTATTTCTTGAAGACCTTCAGATATGAAATTAGTTAACTAAGAGAACATGGCTAATAAGTCATCATTTGAGATCTAGAACACTTTGTTCCCTTTTCCATTTTATTACTTATTAACTGAAATTTTTTTCTACTCCCTCATTTATATTCAGATGTGTTAAATCTATTTGGGAGCTTCGGAGAATAGTTATGTACTGAATTAACACTAATATAAGGTATATTAATTTAATCTTTTTGAAGTGATGCTTCATCCTTCTTAAAAGGAATAAATGTGGTAAAATTTTAAAATATTTAAGGTGGATGTCCAATTTATTAATTAGGAAAAAGTTTTCAAAATGTGAAACATTTTTTTCTTTTTTCACAAACACATTATTATTTCTATTTGATAAGGCTTATAGCTATAGTTCCTCTAGAGATGAGCCAACAGCTCAACATGTGGGAAAATTATAATGGTAAGTTTAAAAATACACCTCATTAATCTTTATCATAATTGTGAGGGAGGTAACTACTGGCATAAATTGCATGTAGGGTGAGATCTTGAGAAAATTAGAGGTCAATTTAGGATTCTAAAAGCTTTTTTTTTTTCCTTTGACTCCACTCTTCCTCTCAGGAAAGGCAAGAGAAAATAGAAAAGACAGCAAAAGAGGAGGTAGCAAAATTATATCCTTCATTAGTGTTTACACTTTTGAAAATGTCTAAAACATATTTATGTCATGTTCAACATAGTTAATTTATCATCCATGATCCTTTGTGTTAATGACTTCAGTTTTAATGTATGATGGATGACTGCTGTGTTGATTGAAGGGCCCTTCACAGGTTTTCCTGAGCTTTGGATTGATATAATGGGAATAATTTCTTTTAAATGCAAGTAACAAAATTTCTTTTGCCCAAAGAACAGAACATAAGAGTCATTAAGAAATGTATTTTACATCCCTTGGCTAAAGGACAGACTTCAGCAGATAAATTTTATATTAGGTAGTTCAAAATCTGCAACAACTCCACTAGAGTTTCAGAATGTGTTTTTCATTGCACTAAGTTCCACTCTGATATTTTAAAGAGAAAATGCTATCACAATAGTAAAAAAAGAAATGTAGTAACATTATCAGTTGTTATAGAGTTTAAGGTGCTCTAAAGGTCATTGAGCATGTTTCCTTCATTTTACACACGGCACTTCAGCCTGTAGAAGTGAATCAGCTCATACAAAATCAGGTGCCTGGGTGAAGGTGAATCCAAGACTAGGTACCTTGATTATGGATCCATTTCTTTTTCTGTAACTTGATATTGCCTTGTTATGATGTTGAAGCTAAAATTAATTTCATTTAATAAAGAACTGAGATCATCAAAATTTCACTAGAAACTCTCTTTACCCCACTTCCCTTTCCTTACAAGTAAAGTTTCCTTGGCTCAGAGGCAGAAGACCTTCTCCTTTTCTGTTCTTTGAATTCCAATAATTTCATTTTCAGGTTTTATTTTCATTGTTTTCATTAATCTAGAAACCTACATATTCAGCATATAAGAATGTGACTAGCTACCCAAGCCCCAGATACAATATAAATATGGAAGGCATAAAATTCCATTAGTGGACAGTGAATATAAATCTATTTTTTTTAGTAACAGAAATACCCACATACATTCCTTCTTACACTTTGTTATTCATTTAAAATTATTACATTCATTTTGTATACCTAGGTTTTTTTCATAAGAAACAGTACAATTTCAAAATATTTAGTGTACCATTATATATTATTATGTTTAAATTAAAATGTTATAGTTTTTAGAATTTTTGTTCTATTTAAGTAAATATCCCACATGCAAAAACACTCGAATTGCCTTTCCTTTTTTTCTATTAACTGGCTCTATACATATTTGTTTTATTATATAAAGAAGCACTGATTAAGTGAAAGGAAGTTGTTAATGCAATATATGATCCTCAGTCTTAAAATACAAATTATATTTTTCCTATATTATTAGTTAATTTTAATATTCTTCCATGATTAATTCTTCTGGACAAAGCAATGAGATAAAGCATTCCAATTATCCCTAAGAACAAATAAAACATGATATCAAAATGAGTTTAGGAAAGGCAAAAATAATAATAAATAATTACATAGTTAAATATTATTTCTAGCTCTGCAATTAAATAATAATGAATACCTCAAAGCTATGAGATTTTGTGGCTTCAAATTCATAAAAATGTGAATTGTGTGTTAGTCAGTTTGGACTGCCATACCATAACAAAAGCCACAGACTCGGTTGGCTTAAGTACCAGAAATTAATTTTCTCACTATCCTGGAACCCAAAGTCCAAAATCAGGGAGCTGGCAATGTTGGTTTCTGGAGGGACCACTCTCCCTAACTTCTAGTGTAACTCCTTTTTGTTTTATCCTTAGTTGGTCTCATGACTTCATTCAACCTTAATTACCTCCTTAATGATCATATCTCCAAATACAGCCACTTTGGAGAATAGGGCTTCAACATATGAATTTGGGTGGGATGTAATACATTGTCTTGAATTGACCAGAAATTTCTATACCTGTTTCTTTAGGTTTGTTCTGATTCCTTTATCTTTTTTTTTTCCTTTAGTTTTTTTTTTTTTTTTTTTTTTTTTTGTATTTATGCATCAGAAAAAAAAAACAGATGAAGACCCAATTTTGTTGTTTATGTTGTTTCACCATGATATATTAAAGTTATATCAAAGCAATAATATATAATTATTTAGCTTAACTAATACTGAATTTTTTTAAATGAGGCATTTTTCTAGTAACTGCTTTAGTCATCATTAAATTATGCTCTTTTGAGACCCCTACTTTGAAATCTTAGAGCTATTTATACTAATATTTCCCTTTACACACATAAAATGTTTAAACCTGATTTTCAAATTGAAATATTGAATTCAATTTTGAATTGAAAAATGAGTTCTGTATTCATTCACCTATCACAGATAAGGAGCCAAATATATTATCCCACAACACAGAAACACATGTTCACATATAGAATATAGTCAGTTATAATTACATTGAATATCAGTGTTTATACAAAAAACAACAGTGTAAAGAATGTTCACTGCTGAGGCAGGATTTGAGGAAGAAAATGCCTATCATCTATACCTGATTTTCCCTTTCATGTGAGCACTACTGGTTTCTTCTAGCCTCCTCTACCCATATATTTTGTTCCAGGGAAGGTAAGTTCCCTCTTTCAAGAAGAAAAGAGAGAATGTTACAAAAAAATATTTTCAAACTTCTTTTTTAGAGGTCAATGACAGTACTCAGTTCCTTTAGAATTGCACTATCCAATATGTTAGCCATCATCCACATGAGGGTCTTTAAGCTTAAATTGTAAATTAGTTTAAATTAAAAAAAATTTAAATAATAATAAGTTTAAATAAATTTTAAATAATAATAAACAGTGTAATAATAATATAAAATAAGAATAACAATAAATAAATAATAATAAAAGTTTAAAAAAATTCTGTCAGTCACACTAACTGCATTTTAGGTGCTTACAAGCATTTAAAATACCTCCTGGCAGCTGTTTTGAGGAGCACAAACAAGTATGCCATCATTGCAGAGGGTTCTATTTTACAGCACTGCACAAGCCTTGCTGTTTATGTTACATGTGCATGGAGACTGCTTCAGGGCCCACAGTCTTTAAGAGAAACAAATACCTCTGCCAAACCAATGAACGTTTTCACAAAATTCAGTATTTTAGTGTCATTTAAAAATAAATTTGGTATTCTAAACCTTAACTGGGACTATTTTTTTTTCAGAGTTTATAAGATATTTGTTGAGCATTTACTGTTTATTAGGCTTTGTACTAAGAAAACTATGCGATCAAGGTGATCAAGGTCCAAGGGTGATGTCAGCAAGATATCAAAATAAATAACATAAAGCCCTGGTTCTCACCACCAAAGCACCAATCTAAAAACACATTTTCCAAAGAAATCTAATTGATAATTCCTGAAATAAGATGGTGCTCAAAGTTAAGAATTTCCTAATAATGAATAAGAAAATTCATTGCATTTAAATTGCATTGGTTCCTCAAGTCTGGCATAGATAATGGTTGGGAGGAAAAGCCCAAATTATGGCTTCTTCCTTGGGAAACAAAAGGAGTGGAATATGTGCTTTCAAGGTGCTGCCAGAGGATCACCTTAAGAACCAAAGACAATTCTATCACACTACAATGTATCTGAATCTTTATGATGTTATGCTTGATGAAATAATCCAGCCACGGAATGATGAATATTTCATCATTCCATTTATATGAGGTATCTTAAAAATCTCAAACTTTTAGAAGCTTACGTAGAGTTGCAGCTGATGGGAGCTGGAAAAAGGGGTAAATGGAAAATTGTTGTTTGATGTGCATGGAGCTTCAGTTAAGAAGATGAAAAGGTTCTAGAGCTCTGCAGTACAACTACAAATATGCAGCTGACAATAATGTATTTCTCTCAAACATTTGTTAAAAATGTAAATTTCATGATTTTGCTTTTACCACAATTTAAATAATTTTTTTTGGAAAAGATGCTATAAATCTCTCCAGGCTATAAACCATTAAATATGTAGTTATGACTATATGATATTGCCCATAACAATATAATAAGAAATATTCTGAGACAGTACAGAGTGATATGGGAGAAAAGTAGAGGAGCACTTTGATAGCCTTCCATGGCTACCAGGTCACCAGGAAAGGCCTTCCAGAGGAACTGTTGTCAAAGATAAAGACAAAGAGTAAATGAAAATTTGTACACAAGTGTGAAGGTTCAGAAGATGAGGTAATATTTCAGTCAAAGGGGAGAGAATGTGAGAAATGTTAAGGGTAATAGAAAGCGGGTTTTACTTTGGGGTAGGAGGTATGGGATGGTGAAAATTGAGGAGTAAGGTAGATAAAGAGAAAAAAAGGTATAAGCAGAGTCAATATCATATTGGAAGTAGTAAAATATGTGTAGATTTGCTATTTCAAATGTTCACCAAATAGATGGTAACAGCTATATTTATTTTATTTATACACTATATGGTGCATACAGTGTGGCATATATTAGATCTTCAAAATATGCATTAAAAGTTTTAGTAAAGTGCTGGGGCTCAAATCTCAGTGGTGGAGTACTCACACAAAGTCCTGAGATTTCCAACTTGCATCTGAAAACAGGCACCATGTGCCATGTGTGAGTTAGTGAGTGTGTGTGTGTGTAAAGGGAGAAAGATATATACATACACACACACACACACACACACACACATATATACATACATTCAGGTAGTACAATATATACCTGTTAAAGGCATTGTAAAATTTATACCTATACAGAAATATGTGTGTATCCATGTGTTTATGAAATCTATTCATGATATTGACTTGAACAACATTTTGATGAGATATATATATATATATATATATATATGTATTTTTTGATAATTTTAATCTCAATTCCAAGATGTTTAATACTCTTTATATATGGTCACTATTGAGTTTGGGCCAAGAGACTAAACATATACACCCTTAGCATATTGGAAAAATTTATATGATAATGGTTCCTAAACCTACATACTCTCTTGATCATCAAGGCAGAGTATATTAATTCAATGAAATATGTTTTAGACTGGGGACAGAAGTTCTAACAAAGGAACAGATTGCATTAACAGTTGGATGGGCATTAGCCATGACATGTTTGTCCTTGATATTCAAATATAATAGCCACTGGGTGGGATTCTCTCAACATGTGAACGTATTTGGAAAACCAAAGGTGTGTGACCAGCTGCTCACAGGTGAAAACTCTGTTAAGACGTTCATATTTGGAAGCTTAGCCTCTTTTGACACATGCCCACTTATGCCATTTCTTAGGAAAATGTACAGAATCCCCTATTGTTTTGCATCAATTCAATTGACTTGCTGATATTTCCCTCTACTGCACAGCTGTGTCAAAGGGCCTGCATGCTGCCTTGGGAGATGCAACTAAAAGCTTGAGGTAAAACATTTTTAATAGAGCATCAATTATGACTTCTAGAGAAATTGTTTAAGAAGCAGAGCATTTATAACTACAAGAGATCACAAATTATAAGCAAACTCTTTAATTACATAAACAAAATAATGTAAGTTTATATAATTTAAATCAGTTGCCAAAAATTCTACATTGGTTAGTAACATGAGTGGTGTACTTTCCAATGTATAATATTGTTACTAAAATAGTACATTGAGAACAGCTTGTTCCTTTATTTGCTCTTCCTCCTCCCTCTTCCTTCTTTCCTACCCTCCTTTCTTCCTCCCTTTCTTCCTTCATGTATGTAACCACTTACACATTAATTTACTTATTCACAATTTTGTTTTCCCAGTATTTAACATGTTCTAGTATCATTGCTAATTTTTATAATATGAAAATATGAACATGGTTATAAAATTAATAGCTAAGGATTTAGAAACAAATGGTATAGACCCACTTTTCTTTGTACCTCCTCTCTAAGTGTAATTATATAGTCTGAAACTTATTTAACAGACAACAATAAGAGGATTCTACGAACTCAAAGGAAGGAGGAAGACAAGGCTAGAGAGTGTAGGACTTCAGAAATAACAATGTGTTGAGTTCCCCAGGTTTTCTTTTTTTACTTCTCATATACTCAGGTAGTGGAGAGGCTTGCAACAAGAATAACCAATAGAGAAGAAAATAAAATGAAGAAAAAAAAAAAGGAGAAACACATTCATCCTAGCAGAAGTCCTGAGAAAACAGAAATTCAACAGACCTAGCATGGAGATCCAAGCACTTGTCCACAAAAATAGGGCCTCCTTTTGGTCCTGTTCACTAATGGTAATGGCAACAGTAAATTCTTTTCCACATCAGCCTCTGTTCCATGACTCTGGCTGGGTAAGTGATATGCTCTCCCAGAATTTGCAGAAGAAAAATCCTAGATATCCATCCCTATCCTGAACCAGAGCTCAAATGTGGTCTCCTTTGAACACAGCCATAGCATTAGAAAAGCCCTGTGTCTCCCTGACTTTCACTCAGTGAACAAAGAGACTGAAGTCCAATGGCTTCTTCCTTACTCTAAAAGAGTGCGCTGTGATCCCAATAGTTGGGACCAGCTGGCATTAAGCACTAGCTCCAGCAGCACTGGAAAACAAAGCAGACAAAATTAGCATTGCAAGGGTTCAGAAACTGAACTATGAGAATTAAATCTCATGTAAGTATATTAAAATTTATACATTAAACTTAAAAGAGTGACTGTCTAATAAAATAGAAGACTTAGAAATATAATCTAACAAAAGAATCAAAATGTCTAGGATACATGAAAAAAATGACTCATTATACCAAGAACCAGGAGAACCTCAGGAAGTCCTATAATTTGATAGATATTTTAATTATCTCTTAGAAAAACACAAACCATTAATAGAACTAAGGACAGATGCTTAATCTCATGAGAAAACCAGAATAATACAATTAAAATAATGCTATAACTCTGGAGAATTTTAATTAGTGGAGGATTTTTTTCATGTCACTTTTTTGATTTAAAATTTTAATATGGAAAGTAAGTATCTTTATATCTCAATAAAAATTCACATCTACATATTTAAAACTGCAAGATCTGGGTGCAGATGGTATTTGCCTTTAGTCTCAGCACTGAGGGGGCTGAGGCAGGAGAATCACTTAAACCATAAGTTTAAGACTAATCTGAGCAATAGGAGACTGCTTGAGAAAATAAAAACAATATTAATGAATGTAAAAAATAAACTAACTAAAGAACTACCATAAAACCCCCTTAAATAGCACAGTACATCATGACAATGAAACAATGAAAGCCAATGCTGTAATCACCATGTTTTAAAAAAAATTATTCAATAGGAAAATTAAATAAGTGTCCAAATCATATTGGTTTCAAACATAGATACTTAGAGAAAAAAGGGCTAGTAACTTATTTTTAATGCACTTTATATAACAGAAATACAAACTCATCTTAGGATTTAGGACTTTCTTTTTTCACAATCATATTTAAACATTTCAAAGGGTGATTTCTATAGTAATATTGCAGTATTATACACCATGGATATGAATAATATGGGGCAAAATCAGCATATTACATCCTCATTCTTTTTCTTTCTGAGTCAATCATTTTATGTATGTATGAAATACTTGCTCTGTCTGGGTGCATATTGATGACTGTTGAATGGGAAATCCAAATTAACTTATTGTTTACCTTGAACCACGAAGAGTAACATATTACTCTTCTTGAAAAGGGAAGATTTGTACTGGTGAGGTGAAATTAAGTTCCTTGATAATTAGACTGAAGCAATGGGAACAACCTAAACATGATTACAAGTATAGAAGATACATAAAAAATAAGTTTAAGACTTAAAAATAATCCCTATTTCATCCAAGTTTTCATCATAATGTTTTGTTTGGTTCACTACTGTCAGAAAACAAAGAGTAAGAAGCTGGAGGTTTTGGCAGTGATTAGAAACAATTCAATAGGCTTTCTTGGGCATTTTCTCCTAGTGAGACATCCTTTCTCACGAGGGCTTTGCAATTTAGTTCAGATGGTCCATGTCCAAATTGCATGGATGCTGAGCATTGTAAGAGGGATGACAGACTAAATAGGGAATTGAACAGCGTGTAAGTCAGAATCTATCCATCTGGAACTAGCAAGCCAAGGCAAGAATTGCCTTATGATCTGCAATTTAGATGCTAAACATGAAGATTCTTCCCGAAATAAAATATAATATTTGGATCTGAAAATTCCAGCAAAGCACAGCTGTAGCTAACATCATAGTAACACTAACTCTCTGCATCATAGTTCATGGAAGAGCAGTTATAGCTTTCTGTGGTAAATGTTAAGCATCTGGAATGGTATTTCCTAATTGTTCTTTCAGTAAAGCCCAAAATTAGAGTCATAAGTCTATTGCAAGTTGACATTGAAAAATGAATGATCAGAAACTGTAAAAGGTACAGATCATAAAATATACTAAACATTCATATAAAATGGAAGAGATAAGCTTATTGGAATATAATTCTAATGCATGTTTTATACATTAAGCATTTCCTCAATTCTTATGTTAACAGATTATTCCCAAATCAATTCCAAAGTTATTCATATTCTGGCTTTTATTTAAATATGATTCTCAAAAAGGGCTCTTTGAAACAGAAACTAAAATGTCTAACATTCACTTTGTGTCAAGCATAGGTTGAGAATTTTTCAGTATCATTTTTTATGGTTTTCCACAAGAAAAATGGTCACATCATAGCCGGGCACAGTGGCACACGCCTGTAATCCCAGCACTTGGGAGGCTGAGGCAGGAGGATCTCGAGTTCAAAGCCAGCCTCAGCAATGGTGAGGCACTTAGCAACTCAGTGAGACCCTGTCTCTAATAAAATACAAAAAAGGCTGGGGATGTGGCCCAGTGGTCAAGTGCCCCTGAGTTCAATCCCCGGTACCAAAAAAAAAAAAAAAAAAAAAAAAAAAAAAAAAAAAAAATTGTCACATCATTACTATTTTTACTTAATAAATTACAAAATTAAATTCTTGATTAAAAAAATCACAATGGACCAGGTAGTTGAACTGAGACTGAATTTAAATCTTATTCCAAAACCATGATATTTGCATGTCCATGAACTGTGCTGTAAGAAATCTGATTAGAAGCATCTTTAGGGGCTACTCCTTTTCTCTGATGAAATATGCTTTTTATAGCTAAGATTGGGCTTTCACCACCTTAAATGCATTCCCTAAACCTCTCATCTTCCATATTAAACATACATAGAAAATACAGTTGTAGATGTAAAATACTAAAAGTGGTTGTCATTGGGGGTGCTGTGATTGAAGAGTGTTTTAAAAATATGTTTACACTGAGATATGCCCTCTCTCAACTGCTCTAATGTCTGAAATTTTCAATAAAGTATTTAAGATTTTATAAAAAAAAAAGTGTAAGACATATTTTTGGGTAAAACACCACTATTGCATGTAGGTAGGACAGTAACAAAACCCAACATTAAGCCATTTCAAATCAATTTGAAAAACATATATTGAGTACCAGGTCAAGAGTAAGTTGTTCATTATTCAAGAAAAAAACAGGACTTCAACAAAGGCCGAGTTTTATTATTAAAAAAAAGCCCTCAGGTTTCACTCTAATAGGAACATTCAGTAGTAAAGTCTTCGGTGTCAGACATATTTTAGATTTAGCTTTGCAATTTACTAGTTTTTGCTACATTTTATTTTCTCATGTGTTCAAATCACATTACTGTTATTTTTATTTGTATAGTCCATTATCTGTTTTTTATTTGTTTCAATTAGTTATACATGACAGTACAATACATTTTTTTGGGGGGTGGAGGTACCAGGGACTGAACTCAGGAGCACTCAACCACTGAGTCACAATCCCAACCCTATTTTGTATTTTATTCAGAGACAGGATCTCACCGAGTTGCTAAGCACCTGGCTTTCGTTGGAGTAGGCTTTGATCCTTCTGCCTCAGCCTCCCCAGCTGCTGTGATTACAAATGTCTGGCCTGCTGGTTCTATTTTTTGACCCTTTTTAACAATGTTACCATGGATATTTATGTGCAAACTTTTGTGTAGATGTATTTTCATTTGTTTTGAACATGTATCTAGGAGTGAAATTATGACTCATATGGTAATTCTACATTTATACTTGGAGGATCTGCTAAATTATTTTCCAAAGCAGATGTACCCATTTTCCATTACCCCAATCACCATGAAACTTCTTCTATGTCCGCATCTTTATCATCACTTGTTACTATCTTTTTAAGTATAGCTCTACTTATCTTTAACATTATAGCATACAGTTATAATGCTTTAATGTCTTTGTTGATTCTAACATCTATTTCAATAGTGATCAACAACTAACTTTTCTCAATGTGAGTTTTCTTTTACTTTTAAGTAAGCTTGGCAGTTTTTAATTGAATGCCATCGCACATTGTATTTATTGTTTGGTGGAGCTTTTTGTGTATCTATGAATACTTAATGGATTTTGCTTTTAAGTTGTTAGGTGGCACTAAAGCAATGATCAGTCCAGGGCTAATTACTGCCACTACCAGAGCAAGACTCCTCTGTGTATTCTACCCAATGCCCCATCCACTATGTGTTTTTCCAGCCTGATTAGTTAAAATAGCTACTATTTCTGACCTTGTGTAAGCTCCAAGTATCTTTAAAAACCTTTCAGTAAGTTCCTGCTCAAAACTCAGTTGAATATTCAAGAAAACTGTAGAACTCAATTTCTGTCTCTGAGCAGTTCCATCTTGCATACTCTGCAGAGAACATTACCTTCCCGGAATTTCAGCTTTATCTTGTCAACAGATGATCCTCTGGGCTCTGCTAGCATTGCATCTTTCAAAAGGCTTTAAAAGCAGTAAGTTCTCTGAGCCCATATCATTTGCTCCCTGGTCAATATTCTTCCGCGTCTTGGAACACAGCCCCACTGCTTTCTTTCTACGGCAGTCGCACATTTTTTAAATGAAGTGTGAATTTTATTTTTCCTGAAACCGAAAATGAAGAGAAGGCTTTTCCACTTCCTGGATAAAATAAGAAACGCCTGACAGCAAAACAAGCTGACAGCGTACTTCCGTCCTCCAGCACCTCCCAAGAACTCTTGCGCAGGCGCGTAATCCCTGCGCGCTCTCCGGCCACAACTGCGCCTGCGTCAACCGCGCGGCGCGAATTCGCACCAGCCAATTAGAGCGCACTGTGTTCTTAATTTCCGCCCACTGATAGAGCCTTCAATCGCCTGCCCTGGCGCCCAGTCCGCGGTGAATCCAAAACAGAAGATAACTGGGGGCGCGCGCGGCGGTTATGGAGGTGGTCGAGACGCAGGCGGAGGCTGCAGTTTTAGAGTAAGTATTCACTAGCATTTGGCTTTTGGCAGCCGGGTGGAGCAGAACTTGCGGGTCCCTACCTACAATGATTGGTTCTTTCGATTCCGAACAGCTGTTGGAGTTCGACTCCTCCATGAATTGGTCCTGATCCCAGTTCCCGGTCTCAGTTTCCTGAAGTGCCTTTTGCAGGCTCCAGGAGTGAGGCTTCTGAGGGACTAAAACCATCATCACCCCGCCTTGCACTCTCCCCAGAGGTGTGCCTTAGAAAGGGGACGGTTCCATCCCTGTCCTCCATATCCCTTCACTTCTGTTAGCCATTCTAACAGGATTTCCACTCCCTTGAGACAGCCTAGAAAGGACCTCTCCTCTACCTTTCCCTAAATAACCTTTTTCCTATCGGACATTTACCCCGTCCCTGCTCCCTGGTGGACTCCTTCAGCCCCTAGTCAGGAAAAAAAACACCCCAAGACCAAGACACCCTGCCCTATGCCTTTAGTGCTCCCTCAGGTATTCTCATACCCTGCCCTAAGACTAGTGCTCCCTGCTAGGAGGGCTCCCAAGGGCCATCAGAGCTTTGCCCATATTCTTAAACTTTCCCTACCTTTCTCTCTGACTGCTTTCACATCTTGACTCGGTTTCTTAGTGAGAGACTTTTCATTAAAGTTTCATCCCCCTTCCCTTATTCCTTTATTCCCTTTGCTCTGTAGATTTTCTTGATTCACCTAATTACCACCCTATGTTCTACACACACCAGGTGTGGTCTTAGGCCATAGACGCTTCAGGCTTTTGTATAGATATTGGTCTGGGTGAGACTCAGCATTGATAAGCTCCTCTACCTGTGTGTGTGTGTAGAGCTGGCAGCCCAGACGACTGCATACAACCATTTTCTTGCCTCTTCAGGATCCTGGCTGAAGTGGCAGACACTGTGGAACCTATAGGCTTACAGGAAGAGGCAGAGTTGCCAGCTCGGATCCTTGCTGAGTTTGTGAGCGTATGTACACCGATGGGAGCCAACTTTTCAGAAGGCAGGGTCTGGTTCTAGGGCTTTCTGTTGAGATGCTGGGCACCACTGATGAAGACCAAAGTGGAAGGCAATTTTGTTAGCCTATGTTACAAGTAGGTAAGAATATATTCCCTGCCTCTCCCCTTCTTCTGAACAGAATTCCCGAAAGAAAGACAAGCTGCTCTGCAGCCAACTTCAGGTAGTAGACTTCTTACAGAATTTCCTGGCTCAGGAGGACATTGCCCAGGGCCTGGGCCCCTTGGCTTCTGAAGACTTGAGCCGTGAGTAGTCAAGGGTTTGGGGTAGGAGCTAGCCTGAGGGGGCAAGGAGAGAGGAAGTGGATTAGGTCAGCTGGCTGACTACGGGGAGGACTGAGGCCCACTGTTTCAGGGAGGGAGGCTGCAGGCCAGCTTCACTCATACCTTTATTCCTGGTGGCTCATCTCAGGACAGAAGGCATCTGAAGCCAAAGAACAATGGAAAGAGCTGAAGGCTACCTACCAAGAGCATGTGGAGGCCATGAAAAGCACTCTGACCCAGGCCCTGCCCCGGATGGAGGAGGTCCAAAGGAAGCGTGTTCAGCTCCAGGAGGCCTTTGAGCAGCTCCGAGCCAAGGTGCTATTAGGAAACTTGAGGGAGGGAGGGAAGGGAAAGAAGAGATGAAGAGGAAAAGAATGAGTAAACTAAACCTGCTTGTGATCTTCAAAAATCCTATCTGAAAAATATACTTACTTTCTTTGCTTCTCTTTCTTGCTTATCTGCAGAAGCAAGCAGTCATTGAGAAATTCAAAGAAGCCCAGAAGCAGTGGATGCTACAACAGGTGAGTCCTTCCTTTTCTCAAGGTTCCTGTTCCTACTCGAAGTGACTAGGTCTCTGTTTCCAGAACTAGTGAACTAGTTCTAGGCTGGTGGGATTAGAGTGATGGCTCCAAGATTTCAACATTGGATAAGCCTTGTCTACACCATCATTCCCAACAGGAGAAACGTCTTCAGAGTCTGGCAGAAGTTTCTGCAGGGCTGAAGGAACGTCAGACAGGAACTCAGCAGAAGCTTGAGCAGCTATATCAGGAACTTGGAACCTTGAAACAGCAGGCAGAATGGGAACAGGATAAGCTGCAGAGGTGAGATGGGAATATTGGCTGAAAACCGATGTAATCCATCTGAGATTCTCTGCCCTTATACATACTTCCTTCCAGGCACCAGACCTTCCTTCAGCTCCTGTATACCCTGCAGGGTAAGCTTCTGGTCCCTGAGGCAGAGGCTGAGTGCAGAGCTACTACAGGAGCTTCCCCTCCACCTGTAACTCCTTAAGGGTAAGCCCCAGCAGTTGTCCCATCCCCTGGAACAGAGGGTAAACACTGGGGACACCATGGGAGAGACTGGTTTGCCCTCCAGAGTGAATGAGAAATGGAACAAATGGGAAGGCAGCTAGAGGAGCTGGGAACTTGACATTACTCACTTCCAGTACCATACTTCTCCATGGCCAATTGCCCTCTGTCTGCTATAGATGTGAACTTGCCCTGGCTCCCTGGCTGACAGCAGTCTGGGCAAGGATCCTAGAACAGGTCAATAGCCCAACTCAAGACTTTGGTATCCCTGAACTGCATTTGAGTTCTGCTGCCCATTGATGGGATTGGAAGTGGGAAGGAGGAAAGAGATGTTATGGTGAAGCTTGGTACATCATCCCTATGCCAGAGCCACCCGGTCTAACCCTCTCTCTATCTTCTCCAGCAGATTGGATTATGAATGCTTGAGTACAGCCTGATTTCTGACCATGACCTAGATGGGTCAGTCTCTGAAGTCTGTCAGTTAAAAGTGCTGGCTATCTCAGTTACCTGTTTGTTCATCTATGAGCTGGTGGAAAGAACTACAGATTTTCAAAGGCTAATAATACGACAGGTGCTGGGACAGATGTAAACAGAGATGGTGTAGATGGCCAGGGCATTGGGTTGCTTGCCCAAATCCACATGAAGCAAATATGCTGAGCTTAATTCAAGGGGGAGACTGTTTACACGGGTGGTTAGATGTGGGCAGATATTGTTTTTCATTAATCCAAATGTTTGTTGCGTTCCTGCTTTGTACTAAGGACCCGTGATGTGAACTGGAGAAGCTACAATGATTAACTCATCTAACCTTTAATAAGCGTAATGTTACATTTCTGATAGCCCTTTGTGTGTTATCTAATACTTTCCTTGGTTACTCTTCCAATGCTTGTTCATTTTATTACATTGAAAGATTCGTTTTTGTGATCAAACATTGTATATTTTGTTTCATTGACTTGTGGTTTCTGGATCATTTCCTCCCTTCTAATTTTGGGTGGAGAATACTACTTTTGTAAATTCTCATTTTTATCAGATGATAACTCTTAGCATTTGTTTTCTTAAATAAACACTTAAGCATATAAATTTATATTCTAAGTTTTCACAATCATCCAATTCATGGCATTTTCAATTTTCTTTTTTTTTTCTTCTTCATGAATTTCTTTAAAAAATAATTTTGAAGTTTTCTACTATCTTTGTGGGAATATAATCTTTATGAATTCTAATTTGGTTAGAGATTGTCACCTGCATAATTAAATTTGAAAACAGAAGCCTGGATTTTTTTTTTTTTAATATCTTATATGAGAAAAGAATGTTTCTCTTAGAATGGTATGTAATATTTTCTCCTTGTTAGATTAAGCTTGTGTGTGTGTGTGTGTGTGTGTGTGTGTGTGTGTGTAATTTTCTATATACTTGGTTTTTTTGTTTTTTGTTTGTTTGTTTGTTTTTTTTTGGCCTGAGTATTATCTTCTGTGAGAGGTGTGTTCAAGTCTCCAACTATGATAGTTGCTTTGTTTATTCCTTTTAATAGTTAAGTTTGCTTATTGTGGTTTACAACTGCTTTGTTTACATTTGTATCTTTCTTCAGAACTGAACCTTTATTGTGCCATACTTTATTAACTTTATTGTGCCATTGCTCTCTAATCTTTAAGCCAATAGTTTTAGACTTGAAATTTAAATACTTTTAATATCAATGTAACTTTGCTGATTCTCTTTTGCTTATTCTTTTTCTGGCATATCTTTTCCTTCAAGTAGAACATTTTTGTGTTTCAGCTTTTCTTCATTCTTACATTTATCATTTTATGCAGCATTTAGAAGACTACAAAAAAATAAGGTTCTATAATATTTGCCTTTAAGATTTTATATTTGTGTCATTTTTCATTCGCTCTTATTTATCTTTCTTTTGTATTTTATTCTTACTCTTTTATTTTCCTTGTGTAGAAGCTTTTCTCTGTTAGTTTAGTTTCCATACTTAACAAAATCTAAAGTGTAAAGAATATTGATCTTCTTAAACAATAAATGGAGTCTAAAAGGCCATTACATTGAAGGATCATCCCATTATCAACTACCATTTTTGCCTGGTGTATTACTTGTAGCCTGTTTATGTTTTCACAAATTAGACTTGTTTTATTCAGCAACTGTTTCATTTACTCATGTATTTACTATTCTTGCCTATTTTATTTTTGCATTTTTGAACTTTTCATATGAAATAATATCACCTTCTGAAGATTTTCCTTTAATTTAATGTTGGTAGCCTGTATATTACTTTAGTTTTTATTAGGAAAATATTTTTGCTGGTACTGTTGGCACACTTCTGTAATCCCAGCATTGTGGGATGCTGGAGGGGGAAGACCCTTAAGTTCAAGACCAGCCTTGGCAACTTAATGGAACACTGTCTCTCCAAGTGAAAAATGAAAAAGGCTGAGAGTTTAGTTCAGGGGTAAAATGTCCCTGAATTCAATCTGGGATACCTAAAAATAAGTGATTTCATCCTAATTCTTGAAAAATACTTTCATTATATAAAAAAATGGTTGAAGTCAGGCACTTTCACTTAACACATCAAATATAATTTCCCATGGCGATCTGACTTTCACTGTTGCTGATGACAAATCAGCTACCAGTTTTAAAGTTCTGTGCTATTTTCTTTGATCCACTGGCTACTTAAACACTCTTCTATGTTTGGTGTTTTACAAAAGTTTTACTAAGAGTATACTATTGTGTTTATGAATACTTTGGGGTGTGCTTTTTCTCTTTTTTCTTTTTTGCCATTAATTGGGCTTTCTAAATCTACAATTGTCAGTCTTTCAAGAAGTAAAAAGTATTTCCAGATTGCCTTTAAAAAGTACTCTTACCAACCTTTCATATTACCTTCCTCTAAGACATCAGCGAGATTTTCTTTTTTCTTCATATTAACTGTCTTTTGTATTTATCATTATTCTTTTTCTCTAGGTTGCATTCTAGTTTCCTTAAATTTGTTATGTTAATTGCATGTAGTTAATCTAATTGTTGGATCATTAGCTTCTTCTTAACTTTTTTTTTTTTTTTTTTTTTTTTCATTTCAAGAAACTAGACCCCAGTCTTTTTTTGGTCAGGAGTGTGGGCAGGGGGTATTTTTTGGTTGTGGTTCAAGTCTCATATTTCAAGCCTACATTTTATTACCTTAGACCTAATGTATGTAAACATTTTGTTCTCCTTGGTGGAAGAGTTTCTAATTTAGAACTTTGTGGGCCAATATCACATACTCTTTGTATTTGTATGGTTTGTGTAGTCTCACAATGAACTGTTCATTTTTTCTGAACTTTATCTTTGAGTATATATTGTACTCTCATATAAAACAAGGAATTATGTTTATATCTGTCTATGTCATGGATACTATTTACAACCATTTAGAAAAAATATACAATATGTAGTTTTATTCTTTATATCTGTATGTTATCCCACTTTTATTTCTGTTGAGGATTTTCACCTTTCTTACTTCATTTTGAATGCACAAACTGGCTTTAATACTGCTTTTAGTGTGTTCTTTTTTGTTTTCTTATGCTTTCTTTGGTTTCTTTTTCAATATTTGTATAATTTAAAAATAATAGAAATAATATTTGATAGATGCACATCTTCTGATAAACACATTTTAGCACGTACATTTTTATTTGATTACATGCTAAGAGTATCTCATTTTAATACATGTGCTATATACATTATTAATAAATAGATTGTAATTTCATCGTTTAAGGAAGTTTCCTATATTGCTTTTACTTTTCAAATGTATTTAGAATACTGTTTAGTTCCTAAATGAATTTAAGAGAATTTTATATATTTTCATCCAACAATTTTGTGATTTTATATATTTATTAGTTAAATATATATACACATACCTACGTATGTATTTTCTACGTGCATGTGTAATCGTAGTGTTAATGGGAAGGGAGTTTGCCATTTTAAGTCAAGGAATTCACAGGGTCAAAGAGGAAATCACAGGATTAAAGAGGAAGGATACATAAATATTTGTTGAAAGTATAAATGGTTAAAAAAAAATGAAAAAGGAACACAACACATACATGAGGTTTTCAAGTCTGACCTAAAGAGTTTTTATATGATGTTTCACTAAAGTTACACCAGAGGCATTTTACTTACACATTACAACTTCTGTTCTGTCCACCTTTTCCAAACTAATCCTTTTTTCGGACAGAGGTCTAAATATTGAAAATCCTCTAACACATTATTACCATTCTGACCTTATCCATCCCACCAGTCAATAGTATTAATTTCCAAAGGAACAGTTTTTTAAAAAAAAAAGAAAGAAACTTGTTCAAGGTACCGTTTTCTACGTTATCGTCGTCTCTTTTTTTTTTTTTAAATATTAAAAGGATAATAAACAATTTTTTAAAATTTCAGGTGATGTCCAAAAGCCAGTAAACTGTTCTGTAGGCCTGTCAGGGCTTGGTACAAGAAATGGAACAGTTTACTAAGTATTCTTTATTTGTGTGATTTTTGTCTGGCAAATATTCTTGTTATCTGCAGTAGTTCCAACAAAGCTTATCCCTCTCATGCTTTCTTTACAACTTAAAAATTTATAAAACTAAGCCTTTACTTCTAATATTTTATCCTGTTTATAAACTAATAAGAAAGGCTATTTTCTGCTTCTCTTTAGTTCTTATGTTGCTAAACTTTTGTTTTTTATATAAGTGGCGGTCAGTGAATGTGTTCACTGTCCCCTAAACACAAATGCTTTTTTCTTCCTTTTTTCATGAGTTCATATTTATGTGGAAGTAGTCTGTGTATTTTATTATTTTCACGAGCATATTCTTCCAGAGGGGAGTAAAACAAATATCTATAAAGTTTATGGAATTATCAGTCATAATATCTGAGAAATTTCTGCAGTGTTTGAAAATGATTCACATTAATTTGCTCCCATTTTAGAGCCTTTCTGAGATTAATACATCTTAATCTTATAGAATCTACACAACTTGTAAAATGTTTGTCTCCCTTTTGAGCCTCTTTATGCCTTTTTTATGCAAAAAAATAATACTGAGTGTGAAATTAAATAAATTGATTTTATTATTATTTGTAGTCCAGTCTTTAAATGACTCTTTCGATACTTAGAATTATCAGGCACTGAGAAACTTGTAACCCATTAATTTACATGCTTCACTGAAACACTTTGCTCTTGAAACCCGAATAACCTGGTTCTAGAATCAACATTTTTATATTTGTATTGAAGACTTTTAAACAGTATAAATTCTTCAGTTTATGTTAAGTTAAACATAAATCTTAACAAATCTTTACAAATAATCTTTAAGACACTCTACATATATAAACATTAGATTTTTAGATGTTTATTTAATATGCATTTCTAAATATTAATTTGCCAGGGGGACTTCAACTAGTTAAAAAATAGGTGTGTTGGTGCTGGGGCTATAACTAAGAGGTAAAGCACCTGCCTAGCATGTATGACACTCTGGGTTCCATTCCCAGCATCACAAAATTAGAAACAATATATATGTGCGTGTGTATGTATACAAACATATATAATATATGTATGTGTATATTTGAGGTAAAAATATACTTTCCATATCTCCATATACATAAGACCTGGATTGCCCTGTCCAGATAGTCTAGAAATGAAGGACTAATTTGAAATCATCTGTTTACTGAAATACAGCATTTTTTCTAATGTGTTCATTTAATTACTCAATGAAGACAAAACGTTTGCTGAGGTAAAACGTACTGTTTCTAGCTTGAAAACTACTGTTAGTAATGATTACAGTGCCTTTCTTCCAGTATATCATTTTCAACATGAGAAAAAAGGAAAAGGAAAGAAATAGTAAATTCAGTATAGAAATTCAACCATAAAAATACATAATAAAAATACACAATACGTGTACATGTTTGTGGTATGTATCTACACACACACACACACACACACACACACACAAAAATTGGCAGGGAGAATGGAGATAAGATGGAGAAAGAAAAAGGCAAAGTGGGAATTCCAAGAAAATAGAAGAGGGCAGTGGAGTAGAGGAAGGGGATTGATAGGAACACAGAGGAACAGTTGAATGAATCCAGCCAAACTTCTTTATATACATGTGTGAATATGCCACAATGAAGTTTACTTTTATATGTGTGTGTGTATATATATATATATGTACACACACACACACACATATCCATAATGCACTATTAGAAAAGACTGAGGCAGTAGGATCGAAAGTTCAAAGCCAGCCTCAGCAATGGCGAGGTACTTAGCAACTCAGTGAGACCCTGTCTCTAATAAAATACAAAAAAGGGCTGGGGATGTAGCACAGTAGTCAAGTGTCCTGAGTTCAATCCCTGGTACCAAAAATAATAAAGAAGAAAAGAAGATCAGGAAAGGGAGGGAAAGAGTGAAAGAATTACTAGGGATTGAATTAGACCACATATTCCATAGTTATTAACTTGGTGAACTTCTATAGTAGGTGTAACAATAATGACCTAATTTAAAAAAAAATATGGGGAAGTGACTGATAATGTATTTGACTTTTTTAGTATCATATAGATCCTGTCATTAACCATTTGCTTTGTAAATTCCTCAGTATAGGAACATGCACATAGTTGCATCCACAAATGAATACTAGTGCCTTCATACTTGAAAATTGTTTAGTAAATACTTGTTGGATAATATTAACAGAAGCCTTCCCCAAAAGCTGCCTTTTGAATGTCATTTCAAATATATGAAATTATCCAGAGACATATCTCATCAAATATTTCTTGAATGTCAGCTATATGCTGAACATAAGGTCTTAGAATTTAAAAATAAATAAAAAGACAGTAGGCCTGCCCTAAGTGGATAAATGAAATTAAAAAAATATGAAAAGCTAATTCCAATAAAAAATATTTTGCCATTTCTAAAGACTAAGAATGTTATGGAAGCAAAGATGATCATGGTTACTAGGCAAAAGAAGTATCATAAGTGAAGTACAGGAAATGAGAGACTCCTGCAATCAAGAGTACAAGTAGCCAAGCAGGGCTTGTTGCAAAAGATACAAAAAAGGAAATGAAGTAGTGAGTTCACAAGGGCTTTTTACCTTTACCCTGATAGCTGTTGAGAGTCAATGCCTTCACCCAGAGGCCATGGAAAACTATTGATGTTTTCTTTCTTTGGCGAAAAAATCTCCAAGTGCAATTCAACACGTTGAAATAAAACTACCAGGGAAATCATGCCATCTGTGAGCACATCTATGAGTTCTCAGCAGAAAGCACATTTAGAAGGTAGTACAAATGCTTCCTTACTGTGTATTATTGGAACTTGCTATAAGTGACAACTAAAGCACTGAAATCCATTTAAGCAATTATATGTCTTATTAAAGCAATGGTGGCATGGCACCAAGTTGGAACTCTTGGAATGTTGCTTCGTAAAAATAGGTAAAATACAGTGATTGTAATTATGAACTACTGCATATTACATCCACCAAAATAAACACTAAAGCAATTCAGGGACATTCATATCCCTAAGTGGTGACAGTTACCAATCAAAACAAGAGGAAACCAACTGGAAAATACTGAATCATCTATCCTACAGCTTAGTGCTTTCTGTTAATAGTCACCAAGGGCTCATGTCTTTCAGAGAACATTGGAAAGCATTTCAGCAATGCAAAAATCATTCATGATGCCTGAGTAATATTCAACTTATCAAGGTTTTAGGGACAAACTATTGGAAATGAAGGGAAAAAAATCATTTGTATTGTAAAATGTTTATATTAATAAAGAATAGTGATGAGTAGCAAAATGAGTAATTTTGTCAGCATTACCCTGTTAACTATCATAATAACTAGCAATTATGTCCAACAATATTCATATATGCCTAGAATTTAAAGGCAAGAGGAACTGTATATCAGGCACCTATATCACCCTTGGCAATAGCAATAGGCTCTTCTAAATTTGATAAAGTAACGGTAAATAGTAAAAACTTTTGATTTATAAAAATGTGGTTGAAATCCAACAATTTTCTCTTTTTCCTCTTCCACTCTTCACTCCCCTCACCTCAGGAGTTTCTAGGAACTAACTGAAGAACTAAATTCAATCCTTGGTGGTGTGATGGTGGTGTGGTGGTGGTGATCTGAAAAATTAATGGAAAAAAATGATAACAAAAAGTGATAGTAAATATTAAGATCATTCTAATAATCATCATATATTGTATATCTTTTGTGTAGGAGAAAAATAAAGCCATAGAGTTTCATATGCCTGAAAGTATAAGTTTTGTATCTAATGAAATTATTTGGCCTTTTACATTACATTTGTGTATCTCTGGAATCTTAATTCTCAATAAGTAGAATGTCATTTAAGAGAAATACGTGCAATAAATAAATTTTCCATGCTATAGTATTTTCTTTTAAAAGTGTGAGTAGATTTTAAATTTAACTTATACAGCTGTTTGATGTGTTTTGTTTTTTCTAGCTAGGTATCTAGGTGTCATATATATGCATTTACATATATATATTGTATGATGAATTTAGGCATCTTGTCTCCTCACAATTTAATTTGTTCTGCTTTATTTCTTAAGGAGTCATTTATTTCAATCATGAAGCCACCTGGAAGCTACAGGAATCTCATCTAACTTTGTTCCAGTACTGATTGCTATCAACAGTCTGCTATATTTTTACCTGCATTTCCTGTTTATTTACAAAAGACTAAATGACAGCCTCATTCATTTTAAAATTTTGTTATCAGGAACAGTATTCACATTTAGTGCTGTCTTAGAATTCAAGAAATGTTTGCTTATTGGATATGTGTCTTAGTTTGATAATAAGAGTGTTAAAGTTTTGCAAAGAGAACATGTACTTGTTTTCTTCAATCACAGTGGAAGTCTATATAATATTTCCTATATGGTTAATTTGTGAATTTATATATGTAATTCATACTATATAAATAATTGGAAAATTAAACATTTGATTCTTTCTCTAGGCATCACTGTCTTCACAGAAATAATATGTCCTTCATTTGCAATTTCTTTAACTTCTTGAGCCATTTTATATTATATACTTATCCCTCTTGGATTGGCCAAATACTTCACTGATTTTATCTTTCTTGTGCTATTTAATAAGAAACTTTTTTTGATATTTCTCATATGATGTTTGGCACTGGTTACTTCTTTAATGATTGTTCTTGTTAAACAACCCATATCTGGGAGAACAAACTGAACTTGATAATTTTTCCTTATTATTTAACCTATGTTATCCTAAGTATAGCTGGCATGAGAATAATCCTTTGGAGGTGACCAGAGACTCTTTGAGCATCATATTTCCTTTCATGAAATGGCCCTTCAAATATGCACTTGGCATTCATGAACTAGTCCAATGAAGATCTGAGAGAAGCAAGTTAACTACTTGTGGTATAATCAAATAATTCATATGTCCTTTGATCACAAACATCTTTGAATACCTATGGCAGGGTTCTGTAATTTAAGTTTAGATGAAAGTTTGCTGCATTATCATATTGTGCCAAATTCTGATTAGCTTTGATCCCATTCATGTAAATTTTTCTGTATTAAAAGGCCATTCTCAGCTCTCATTTCCATAGCAGACCACTAACTACTCAATCGTGTCCGTGTTTTTAAAGGATATAAGTGAAAGACTGCTTCATCTCACCCCTTTATCCCATTCAGCCACTACTATATGTTAGATATTTTCCATATGAAAAATCTTTGTTCTACCTATTGAAATAGGTTAGAATCAACAAATATTATATGGAAATATGAGGGGGTGTGTTTAAATCCATATGAGATAGAGGAGATTCAGAAAAATAGAAACAAAGGTATTGAAATAAACCTTGGTAGAGATTATGTTTCTTCAGGGAATTATTAAAGTATATTCCAAAAAAATTAAACTGAGAAAAATCCCTAATTTAAGAGAGAATATCAGTGTTCCCAGGAACAGCAAATAGTAATGTGACTGAAAAGAAGGATGTGGTTGTGTGGCTGGGAGAGGATTGTGGATTTTCTGCAAGGCAATTAGTTAGACAAATTGGTTATGGCAAATCATGTCCTAAAAAGTTTGGAGATTAGAGGCAAAAGCAAATACTTGTTGAAACTTTACTTAAGCTTTTTTACCTGTTTATCTTCTTAATATTGATTTGTTGCTTATTTCATTGTGTTCTCAATGAAAGTAACAAATTTTTGTCAATTCACAATTTTTAAACAAATGAGTAGTTCATAAGTATTGATGATTTTTGTGCTTTTAGGCATTTAGTAATTAAATATTGAAGCAGCCCCAATCAGGGAGATGGCTATTGCGGCTGGCTGGAAGCCATAATTTCCACCTGATAATAATCATATGCATGTGACGCACCCGCAAAGCTAAAGGTATATAACCGGGTGAAAGCGGTATTTCATTCAGTCAGTCGTTCAGTCGCTCAGTCGGTCGGAAGAAGAGTTCGGGTCAGAGAAGAAGAAAAGAGACAGAGCGGCCAGAACATAGTCAGAAGAATAAATAAGAGTCAGAGCGGTTAAGAGTTCGGTCAGAAGAAGCTAGAGAAAGAAATGAGAAACCATAGATAGAGAGAAGAAGCAGTTGCTGGTTGGAGTCAGGCCGAGGCTGCCGAAGAAGAAAGAAGAATCAATCTCTCTCTCTCTCTTCTCTCTCTCTCTTTCTCTCTCTCTTTCTCTAAGCTCTCTCTAAGAAAGTAAAAGAAAGTAAAGTAAAGAAGTAAAGAGTCAGTAGTCAGAAGTAAAGAGTCAGAGAGGTTGCTGAAAGAGCCAGTGTTAGAGTTTTGAGAGATTGCTAAAGCCGAAGAATAAAAAAACCTTCTTCATCTTCATTCTGCCTCCGAGTTTTTCTCCCGCAGCGTTGTTACTCCAAGTCAGGAAGCAACAAAATATTGTTAACATTTATAGATTAAATAACTCAGGATCAAATGCTTTTCCTAAGGAAAATAAAATTTCATCAGTTGCTGTGATATTCAGATTCAAGAACATTATGTTCAAAGTTTCCTTTATATGCCATGATTATCACAGTATAAATTTATTTTTTTCTATAAAATCACTATACTAATCAAAATATTTTATCTAAAAAGTGTCACTAAGCCTTTAAATCTTAAAATTTAATGTTCAGTAGCTGGTGATTTCTTAAATGGAGATTTCTTCCTCTGGGAGATTGTAATTCCCAATTCCAGGTTTAGATTTTGAAAATTTATCAAATGTCTTGGGATTCTGATGAGTGGATTTAGTGACCATTTTGTGAAGATCACTACACTATATCCCATTGAGACTATAGCATTATCAACTCACTAGAATAGTTTTTAAGACTGGATGACAGACATGTGCATTTTTAAAAGAATGAAGAGAACAGACCCAGGAGTGGGATGGCTGGGTCCTAGGGTGGTTCCATTCCCATTTTCCCAAGAAATCTCCATACTGCTTTCCATAGCGGTTGCACCATTTTGCAGTCCCACCAGCAATGTATGAGTGTGCCTTTTTCCCCACATCCTCTCCAACATTTATTGTTGTTTGTGTTCTTGATAGCTGCCATTCTGACTGGGGTGAAATGAAATCTTAGAGTAGTTTTTATTTGCATTTCTCTAATTGCCAGAGAGGTTGAGCATTTTTTCATGTATTTGTTGATTGATTGTATATCTTCTTCTGAGAAGTCTCTTTTCAGTTCCTTAGCCCGTTTATTGATTGGGTTATTTTCTTTTTTGGTGTAAAGTTTTTTGAGTTCTTTATATATTCTAGAAATTAGTGCTCTATCCAATGTGCATGTATTAAAATATTTGTTCCCAATTAGTTGGCTCTCTATTCACCTCACTGATTGTTTCTTTTGCTGAGAAGAAGCTTTTTAGCTTAAATCTATCCCATTTATTAATTCTTGGTAATAGTTCTTGCGCTACAGGATTCTTATTAAGGAACTTGGGGCCTAATCCGACATGAAGATAAACCATAGTTGAATTTGAAAAACTGCTTCGTGAAGGATCTTCATCACCAGTAAAATAAATAAATAATTGTAGGTTTAGTGGAATTTTGGCTAAAGGAACAGAATCTAGTGGCATTAAATAAATTCTCTTATTTCCTACACCAAAGATGTAAATACATGTTCCACATAGTGTTTCACTCACTCTTCTTTTAACCAGTTTTATTCTCTGCTTCAGCCCCAAAATGTATCTGATTTGAAGAAACAGTTGCTGAGCTGTTTATAGCTTAAAATGTATGGTAAATCATAAAATATCCCTGTGTTTCTAGGTACACTGAATAGTTTGAATCATTTTTGGCTCACGTTTGGAAGGATGTCCAAAGCTAATAAATCCTCTTAACAATTTTAGAGTGACTAATGAATTCTTCCTTACCCCTGACCAGACCAAAATTTTGATTGGTGGGTTTATAACATACCAAATTTCAACCAGTGAATCAGGGAAACTGCTTAATGTTACTTCTCAGTCTGAAATAGTTTTTCTAGAAATTTCTTTTGTCTACTTTATTACTGCATATTCTTTGCTTTTAAGTAATTTAATTATGTACATTCACATCAGTATTTGTGCTCCCATTTTTGCTTTTCATATTATTATATGACTTTATCTTTTATTTATATGTCTTCTTACTGTAGAAGAAATGTTGAAAAGGTAAGTTAGCCACCATCATAAATGGTTCTTAATATCTGCTTTGAAAATATTAAAAATATGATTAAATAATATTTTGGATCCTGTTCTTGAAAATTTTATAGTTAAATGGAAAGGATTTTTATAAAGAGTACTGTGATATCTACTGTCTCTCACAAACACTCACACATGCAAACACACACACATGAGAACTGTAAGATCACGAAATTCACAGATTGTTTTCCTCATTTTTGACCCTGAACTCATTGTTCTTGAAGACTTTATAAATGATATCTTCTAGTATTTTCTTATTTTTATTCAAATAAAGTGAAATCTCAAGTGTCATCTTTATATTAATATTAGGATTAATAATAAAAGTGTAAATGTTGATTTCCAACAATATGATTTTTTAGTGTAATCCCTGAATATCTCAAGATGAATTGCCATAGCAATTAGCAATACAAATGCAGGAACTTTAGCTGAGAAATTTCTTTATTGTTTCTGTTTCTGATATATAATTTCTCATTGCCATGATTTTATTATTTGTTAAAAATGACAGAGATGTTTACCAGCAATTAGAAATTTGTTTTGTTGGTAGAATTATTAAAATTTATAGTTTTTATATTGAATATGAAATATTTTTAATATCTTGACAAATCATTAAAAGGCAATGCATTTATCACAGCTATCTTCAGCATATTTCAAAGTAAAGAGTCAAGGTTTGCTCATTTGTGCTTTTCTTGTACCCCAAACATGGAATCCAGCTTGCATGCATCCCATTTTATAGAAACTACTGTTTATATTTATACTTCAGTTTTAGTTTTTTCCTCTATTGTTACTGATACCAGATACAATATCTGTGACATCCGAGAGTTTTTTCTTTGCCTTTTGTGATATTTGTTCTTATACATTTGAATCTTATATTCCAGTGACTAGGATTGAATTCATCAGCCTGTGTCAGAATGCATCCATATTGAAAATAAATAGGGACAGATGGATGAACCTTCGTGGTAATCTCCAAATGATTGAGGCAGGCTTATTCCAAATTACAATGTGACATCCAGAAATATCTAGATGCTGTCTTTTTTTATTGTGGAAAGATATACATAACAAAAGAAGTATACAATTCAGTAACAGTGCATTCATATTGTTATATAACTGTTGACATCAATCTTAGAATCTTTTCATCTACACAAAGACCCATATTCATTAAACAATAGCATACCATTCCTTTCTCCTATCCCCTGAAATCCACCATTCTAATGTCTATGTATTGACTGCTTTAGGCACCTCATTGGTGGGATCATACACTATTCTTTTGTGATTGGATTATTTCCCCTATGTAACATCTACAAGGTTCATCCATGTTGTAGCATGTATCAGAATTTTCTTCTTTTAAACTGAAAACTATTCCTGTATGTATATACCACACTTTTAATCCATTCATCTGATGAACACATATGCTGCTTTACCTTTTTACTATGGTAAACAATGCTACTTCATGCATGTTAGTATATAAATATCTGTCTAAGTCCCTGCTTTCACTTCTTTTGACTACAGACTCTGAAATGGAATTGTTGAATCATGGTAATTCTGTTTACGTTTTGAAAAAGTCACCATACTGTTTTTCACAATGAGTATACCATTTTTTACATTCCCATTTACAATGTACAAGAGTTCCAATTAATTCACATCCTTACCAAAATGTGTTATTTTCTGTTATTTTGATAACATCAAGCTTAATAGGGATGAAGTAAGTTTGGTTTGTGTTTCACTTTCTATCTAGGAAGTTGATTTCTTTGGAGAGATGTCTATTCAAGATATTTTGCTCATGTTAATTGGATTTGTTTTAAAGTTGTAGCAGCTCTATATATTCCAGATATAAATTTCTTAATAGATGTATAATCACAAACATTTTCTCACATTCTACAGTGTACCTATTCACTGTTGATTAATGCATTGATATGTTTCTGATGTCCCCTTGCTTTGGTGTCATATCTAGGAAGGCAGTGCCAAATAAAATCAAATGAATATTCCCCTACATATTCTTTTAAAAGTATTTTATTATTTTTGATGCTATTGTAAATGGAATTGTTTTATTGATTTCTTTTCAAGTCGAACACTTATTGTATAGAAGTACAACTGATTGGTTTGATTTTGTATCGTGTGACTTTGCTGTATTCATGTATTATTTCTAAGATTTTGTTTTCTGTAGTGTCTTTAGGTTCTTTCTAAATCTATGACATCTATGAACACAGATTTTTTCCCCTCCCATTACAATGCCTTTCATGTCTTTCATTAACATAGTTGTTCTGGATAGGTCTTCTAATGTTTTGTTGAATTAGAAGTGTCAGAGTGAAGCAGTGGTGCATGTCTATAATCCTAGCACTTGGGAGGCTGAGGCAGGAGGATCGCGATTTCGAAGCCAGCCTCAGCAATGGTGAGGCACTTAGCAACTCAGTGAGACCCTGTCTCTAATAAAATACAAAAAAGGGCTGGGAATGTGGCCCAGTGGTCGAGTGCCCCTGAGTTCAATCCCGGGTACAAAAAGAAAAAGAAAAAAATAGAAGTGTCAGAGTGAGCATCCTTTCTTGACTGTAAAGGAAAAGCTGTTAGTTTTCCAGCATTAAGTATTTTCTTAACAGAATGCTTTTTGTATAAGGACCCTAATTGTGTTGAGATATTTTCTGTTCGTTATTTGTTAAGTGTTTTCATCATGAAATGATGTCATGTCAAATGCTTTTTCTCTACTAATTGGGAAGATGTGTATTATTTCCCCCCTTCATTCCTTTAATATGGTACATTTTATTAATTAGTTTTCATATGCCAAACCATCCTGCACTCTTGGCATAAATCCTTTGCAGTTGTTACTATAGTTTGTATATTGTTTATTGTGTCTTTCAAGGGTTTGTGTGCTGGAAGTTCAATCTCCAGTGGAGATGAGGAGAGAGAATGTAGAATCTTTAAGAGGTAGGTTCTGGTGCAAGGTAATTAGATCATGGAGCATAACCCTCAGAGAAGATTAATGTAATTCTTGTAGGATCCTAGTGAGTTCTCACAATAATAAATTGTTATAGAAGACTGAGACTAGCTCTTGCATATCTCTGGAATCATATCTTTTGTGATTTCTTCCATATAAGCTTCCACTTTGATGCCATCCTTCATGGTGTGATGTAACCAAAATGTGGCCTCACTAGAGGACAGATGGGCCACATCATCTTGGACTTTTACCTTTCCAAACTGTAAGATTAATAAACCTTTTTCTCTTCATAAAATTATGTTTCAGGTATTTTGGTATGGTAATAGAAAATGGACAAATACAATCATTATAAATAATTCTTGATTCTCTTAAAGTTGATTTGCTAATATTTTGTTGAGGATTTTCTTATCAATATTCATAAAGCATATGTCTGTGGTCTTGGGTTTATTTTCTTTTAATGTATTTGCCCAACTTTGGTGTCAGGGAAATGCTTGCCTCATCAAATAACTTAGGGACTCTTCCCTCTTCAACTTTCTTGGAGGAGTTTGAGGATTGGTATTAATTTTCCTTTGAATGTTTGATATAATTTACTAGTAAAGTCATCTTGTCCTGGGCTTTTCTCTGTTGGAAGATTTTGATGACTGATGAAATCACCCTGATCCTTATATGACTATTCACATTTTCTATTTCTTCATGCTCCAATTTAGTAGGTTCTAATGTTTAAAGGAGGGGAATAGAGATAGTGACCTTCTCAGCCCACAAACTTGCTGACATCACTCTCTTATTATTTTTGCTTCTGTGTTATTAACACGACTTGACTTCTATCTCTCCCTATTCTTTAGCTTTTATTTAGATAAATTCATCCACTTGTGATCACTTCCCTCAGCATCTTCTGACCACAGTCTATTGCTGAGTGGCCAGAGTTACCACCATTTACCGTGAAGAGTCTTTGCTTCCCTGAATGTTGAAGTATAACTCTGAAGAAACACTTAAGGCAAGGGTAGAGTGGAAAAGGAAAGGCTTTATTAAAGGACAGTAGAAAAAGACTCCCCCCAGAGGGAAAAGGGGACCTAAAAGGCGGAATTCCTGGGAAGGGGAGGTCTTCTCCCTTTTATATCTAAGGTCTTCTTTTTTTCTCCCTAGTTTCTTTGCTTATCTCCTTCTATCCTACCTGTGTTAGGAAAGCCAAAAGGTGGACACAAGAGGGTCCGTAGGGGTGGGGGAAGAGTAATTTGGCAGGAAGGGCTTAGGGCAAGTTGATCAGCATCTCCCTGTTTACTGGGAGCTCCTTCCTTAACATTCTTCAGGATGGGCCCTGACCTTGTAGGCATTAACATTTTAATCTTCTAGGCATTGTTCTAGTTTTTCCAGGGCTCAGACCAACTCCATTTCCTTTATGGACTCCATTTTCTTTATTAGATTCGATTTTAGATCCGATTCACTTAACTACACTCACTACCTATCTTTAAATCTGGCTTCATTGTGATCTTCTTTGGAATCACTGAGGTTACAGGTGTGTGCCATCAAGGCTGATGTTACCTTTTGTAAATGTCTAATGAGCTCTGCTATTTGTTTACTTGAGTACACTATTATAAAATACCATTAGCTTTCCTTCTGCCCAATATTTTCACACATACAAGAGTTAATTTATGTCACTTTCTGCTCAGTGTCAGTAGAAAAAGAGTTGAATAATGAAAAGTGTGAATAAAAATCCAAAAACAAGTAAAATATTAATTTTGCAATGAGTATTTTTAAATAGGTCACTAGTGTGAATTAAAAACTAGGAATTGGCCAGAATGTTCATTCCTTAGTCCACCGTGCAACTCTATGTTTTTTCCTACACAATTAAAGAGCTGATTAGCTTAAAAGACAATGATTAGTTGATTTTTTGGAAACATAATGTATAGAAATGTAAATTTCTGATATCAAGAACTGCAATCAATGAATGGGGAGTAAATTGTGGAATGTTATTAAAGTTAGCATGGTATAAATTCTCATCTCAGTGTTATAAATAGGATATTAAATGTTATCATGATAACCAAAAAGTAATTGGTCCTAGACTATACACAAAAGGAAATAAAAGGGGCAATAAAATATTTATTGTGAAAATCAATAAAACACACAAGGCAGTAATGCAGGAAATGACCAAAGAAGTATTTGGAAAACAAAATAGCAAAATGACAGAATTAAGTCCCCATTGCCAGTAATTACTTTTAAATGAAAATTGATTAAACTCTCCAATCAAAAATTGATAAAGTGGATTACAAAGCAAAACCAAAAACCGAGGTACACTATATACTGTTTACAAAGAAATCAAATGGAATCCAAATGAAGCCAGATTTAGACAGGCAATCAGTATAAATAGGTAAATCGAGTCAGGTTGTATCAAGGAAGCCAAGTTTGAGTGAGTCTGGGGAAGTTGGAGATTGTCCCCTGAGGGATTAACATGTTAATTCTTTCAGAGCCCTTCCTTTATCCTAATCAAGAATCTGCCCCTGCCCCAATGTGTTGCCAAGGTAACCCATGCCAGGAATTCCCCCTCCCTACAGAGAGCTATAAAGTTGTTAGTTAATGTGTGCAGGACTGCACTATCCTGCCCTTCCCCCTTCAGCCCACCTATTTCCTGCCTTTTGGCCAGCCCATCCAGCATTCCTGGGCCTAGTCACAAACACAGGAAAGAGAAAGATAAGGGGGCAAGGGCAGGAGAACAAAGGAAGCCTAGGACATATAAAAAAGGGCAGAATGCATCCCTTCTGGGGATACCAGGATACCAGCAATGGCCTCTTTCTCCCTCCCAGGAGAAGTCTTTGTTACCCCTTTTAAATAATCCCTGCTTTATATGCTGCCTGGGCATGCTTCTCTAATGTTCAAAGTTCAACATTTCGGGGAGCAGAATTCCTCACAGGGCAACTGGCATCAGAAAGGTTAAAAGTGAAATGATGGGGGAATATATTCCATATAAACAGCAACAAAAAGAAAGCAGGGTGTAGCTATATTATTATCAAACAAATTTTGACTTTAAACCAAAAAAAGTTTATAAGAGAAAAAGGGCATTATATATTTATAACATTAAAATACAGTACTAGTGATAAACATTTATATAGCCTATAAGAGACCATCAAAATATAAGAAGCAAATCTGGAAAGTGAAGGGAGAATAGGCAGTTCTATACTGGGAGAATTCAATACTCCCATTTTTGATAATGAATAGAACAACCAGAAAAAAAGTACTCAAGGAAATGCAATACTGAAACAATACAATAAAACTACATCTAACAGGCCCTCTACCCAACAATTACAGAATACATATTAGCCTCAATTGCATATAGGACATAGTCTAGGATAAAACCACAAAATAAATCTTAATATGCTTTAATAAATATCATACAAAGTATCTTCTCTGATCATAAGATGAAGTTAGAAATCAATAATAGAAAAGCTAGAAAATTCACAGATTTGTGAAAATCAAACATGTTTCAAAGATATCAAAAGATTTATAAGATACTTAAGATACACACAAAAAATGGTACACAATAAAATGTGTGGATTAAAGCAAAAACAGTGTTTAAAGATAAATTTGTAGTTATAAATTGAAGGGCAAAAATCCCAGGACAGAAACCACTGTGTAGCAAAGGGGTTTATTAAAGGCCCCTAAAGGCTGGCGGGGACCAAAGGGACATGTGGAGGGAGGGGAGCGAGGGGAAAGAGAAAGAGGGAAGGGAAACCAGCGGGAGAAGAAGGGCGTAGAAGGGAAAAAGGGAAGAAGGGGAAAAGGGAAAGGGAAGCCAGCGAGAAGAAGGCGGGAAGGGGAAAAAGGGTGAGTTCCACCCCGTGGGGGTTTAAGTAGCAACTCCGGTGGTCCGAAGGACCCCCAACTCCATAGGCTGCTGGGGGTTGGAAGCAGGACTTGTACGCTAGGGATTGGCTCAGAAAGGAAGAGCCCACCCTGTGGTGAATTCCCACAAGAGGTGAGTATTCCTGGGATAAGAAAGGGCGGGGACTCGGAGCCCAGCCCGCCAAATGTGGATCCTCGTGAGAGATGGGCACTTCCAGGAAGTTAAAGCTCAGGCTCACTGGATTAATCTAAGTCACCTTGGGCATGGCCAGTTTAAGGCACCTGGGGGGTATGGCCTGTCAGCCTGAATTTATCTAACAAATGCTTACATTCAAAACTAAGAAAAATCTAAAATCAACAATCTAACTTTAGAACTTAAGGAACTAGAGAAAGAACAAACTAAACCAATCCTAGCAGAAGGAAGAAAATAATGAAAATGTAGTGATAACCAAAATGGAAAATAGAAAAAAAAAAAAATGAAGAAAATCAATGCAACTAAATACTGGTACTTAAGACAACCAAAAGTGATGAACCATTAGGTTAGATATGGCTCAAACTACAAAAATCTAAATGTAAGAGCTAAGATTATAAAAATCTTAGAAGAATACATAGGGCAAAAGCTCAACGTTGGATTTGGCAATAATTTCTTGTAGAAAACAAAGCACTGCCACTGCAATTTATTTTTTAAATGGACATGTTTCTTTCTCTTCCTGTCTCCCAGCTCTTCCCTAATCTCTCCCCCTCCCTAAATCTCTGGGGAAGCAGGATGACCTTTCTTCTCCATCATAGGCTGAGTTATCTGTTGAACACACCCACCATAGGAAGGAAGTAATCCAGACTTTAGGAATGGTACCAGCAGATCTCAGAAGTGACTGTCTCCCAAATTAAAAAGTGAATTACAACTCCAGGGAACACATGGAATGTAGCTTTGCCTTAAGAACCCTGTTCCTGCTGATGGGCAGAATCATAGCCTTTGGGACAGGAGTCCCCTGTGTTTCTCCTTTGCTAGCAAAAAAGAGAAAGAAAGAAAGAAAACACTAAAAGCAAAGATAACAAAAAGAAAATAGACAAACTGGACTTCACAGGAACAGTTTTGTGCATCACAGGGTACTATCAAACAGAAAGAAAAGGCAATCTATGGAATGCACTGTATATCTGATAATATGTAGGCTATATAGAGAAGTTGTACAGCTCAGAAACAAAAACTTCAATTTACAAACAGAAAAGTAGAACAAGATGGCAAAAAATGATTCCCCAGTGTTATCCTCCACACAAAACCAAATTTAAACTCTTATACATACAGAAAATTATCTTTAAAAGAGTTAAAGAAATTAGGGGAGATGTCACAGAATTTGTAGCACAGGAGTAAGAAAAGAAACTAAGTGGCTAGAAAGAACAGTTTAATAATATTCCATACACCTTCTCCCAACCCTAAACAGCACAATAGGAAAAGAAATACCAATCCCTTGGGGGAAATGGAAATAAGCACAGGACTTTTCGTTGGAGTGTAACTGGTCCCAACACAGTAAAACCCAGGCTTTCCTAGACAAATAAAAGTTAAGAAAGCTAGGGAAGGAGCTGGTGTAGAAGTGTAGTGTGTGTGTGTGGGGGGAGGGGGTATCAAAATTAACTTATTAGTTAGGTTAGAAAAAAGTATCAGAACCACAAGATATACTTTTGTAAACTTCATGACAACCACAAAATGAAAACTTATAGTTGATAACCAGCAAGTGAAAGAGGAACCAAAATGAACTACTAGAAAAAGATATCAACTGCAAAGGAAGGTAGCAAAAAGGGAAGAAAGGGCCAAAGAATCTACAAAACAATGAGAAAACAATGGACAAAATAGCAGTAGTCTCTCCTTGCCTACCAATAATTATCTTAAATATGAATATGTTAAATATTGAAAGACATGGAGTAACCAAAAGGATAAGTAAAGAATGAAGGGCAAAAATCGCACCAGAGATGGCTGTGCAGTCAAGGAATTTATTCCCATAAAGGCTGGTTAAGGGTAGAAAAGGAATGGGGAGAGTGTTCAGGGAGAGGGAAGTGTACAAGCTTTGGTGGGAGAAAGGAGTCCGGGAGAGGGGAGTGGGCAAGCTCAGGAAGTGTGCAAACTCTGGTGAAAGAGTATGCAAGCTCTGAACAAAAGGTGGGAGTCTGGTCGCGCTGGCTGCAGTCTCTGGAGCTATCAGCTGGGGCAGCTACAGTCCGGCTGGAGACAGTGGGTCTAAGGCTGATGCTTAGTGGCTGCTGTTTCTCTGTCTCTGTTGTATTCTGTCTTGTCGTCTCCCTCTTCTCTTCGTCATTCTCTTCTCGTCATCTCTGTCTTCTCATCATCTGCCTGTCTCTCAAACTTTGAATGGACCGCAGTTTATATAGGGATTACTGGTGGGGGCTGTACCAGAGCGAATTTTAATGTTATTGGCTCTTTGCCCGTGGGGTAAAGGTGAACTTTAAGCCTATTGGCTCCTGCTTGTGGTGTGAGGGCAGCCTTCAAGCCTATTGGCTCCTGCCCGGGGATGATGAAACATCCAGCCCAGAGAACAGAGCGAACTTTTGACCTTCTGCCTATAGAACAGGGTGAACTTTTGATGACCTGAAAGCCTATTGGCTCCTGCCCATGGGGTGAGGGCAGCCTTCAAGCCTATTGGCTCCTGCCTGGGGATGATGAAACATCCTGCCCAGAGAACAGAGCAACGTTTTGGCCCTCTGCCTATGGAACAGGGCAAACTTTTGGCAACCTTTAAGCCTGTTGGTTCCTGCCCTTCTATCAAAGAAGACCCAACCATATTCACCTACAAGAGACTTCACCCTAAGGACAAAAATGAAGGAATGGAATAAGGTATTTCATGACAATGAAAATGAAGTATAATGGAAAGAAAAGGTCATACTTATATCGAATAAGAGATTTTCAGTCAAATACTAAAAAACAGAGGCCAAAAGTACCATTTAATAAGATGGCCAATTCAGTAAGAAGATGTGAAAATTATTTATGCATGCCCAACATTAAGGCACCTAAATACATAGAGTAAATAGTCATGGATCTGATGGGAAAGAGACAGCCATACAATAATATTGGGGAGAGTTTAGCACCCCAGTTTTAGTAATGGACAAATCATTCAGACAGACAGTTGAAATGAAAACTTTGGACCTAAACTACCCTTTAGATCAAATGAACCTAACAGATATGTACAGAACATTCATTCCACCACCTGTAGAATACACAGTCTTCTCAACTGCATATGAGCATTCTTCAGATGGGCATATCATAGGCTACAATGTAAATCATATTACATTTATGGTGTGAAGGAGCCCTAATTAGGAAGGGCTGTTGCAGCTAGCTGGAAGCCATAAGTTCCACCTGATATGTATGTGACGCACCTGTAGGCACCCGCAAAGCTGAAGGTAAGAGTTCGGGTCGGAGAAAAGAATCAGAGCGGCCAGAACGTAGGCAGAGCGGTTACAGAAGAGAAACCAGATAGAAGGAGTAATGGCTGGTCAGAGTTAGGCCGAGGCTCCCGAAGAAGAAAGAAGAAGCTCTAAAAAATAATCTTTCTCTAAGCTAAGCTCTCTCTATCTTTCTTTCTCTCTCTCTAAGCTAAGAAGACAAGAAGACAAGAAGCTAAGCTCTCTTTCTTTCTCTCTAAGACAAGAAGACAAGAAGACAAGAAGCTAAGCTCTATCTTTCTTTCTTTCTAAGACAAGAAGAAAATATCTCTTTAATCTTTCTCTCTAAAAATCTTTCTTTCCCTCTCTAAGCTCTCTCTAAGAAAGTAGAAGTAAAAGTAGTAATAGCTTTACTCTGCCTCCGAGAGTTTTCCTCCCGCGGCGGTTTGTGGCTGGCCATGACAGGCAGCTTACAATGGTGATTGAAAGTACATCCAGTTTCTGTTTCAGAAATTTGTCCTGCTTCTGTACTTGATACTCAAGCTTGGTTGCCCATTATCAGTCTTACCCTGTAACTCTTGACCATGTCACAACTTATATTTTCCATTCCAAGAGAAAGCACTGATGGATGTGTTTCCCAATTCAAATTAGAGAACATGCAATGTAGACAAACCTTTCATGGAATGAATTTTTAATGCTTAAAAATGATAAAATATAGGGGAGAGAAAAGTATGAAAAAAGAACAGTTTAAATTGATTTAATTAGAGCATAATCTGAAGACCAGCAACAATCTCAGTGTTTTCAGAAAAGCATAACATGTTTCTTTCTTTCTTTTTTTTTTTTTCTAACCCCAGACTTACTAAATCAGAATCTCTGGAGTAAAGTCCAAGAATCTGTGTTTTATTAAGTACTCCAGATGATGCTTATGCAAAGTGAAATGTGTGAACTAGTGGCTTATTTTTTTCTGTAGCAAAACAATAGAAAGGACTTTGTTTTTGGGTTCTTTCTGATAATAAAAAATTCCCATGTAGTACTGAGTTCTGATATGGACAAAAAATTAAGTTTGTAATAGGACAGATTGAAGAGAGTTGTGGTAATTAAGTAATACATGTATATCACAATGAATACAACATTATAAATGTCAACTATCATCCTCATTATTATCATTATGGTTTCCTATTATAAGATGCTCATTTTTATACTTTTTATAGCTTTAAAATCAGCCTGAGTTTTATGGCCAATGCAATTATATTTCTTACATCTTAATTTAACTTACAGCTATTTTTCTAGATTGTCTCAGCATGAATAAAATCCTATGGAGGATATGTTATCATTCCTTCTTTCTTCTTCTTCTTCTTCTTTTTTTTTTTTTTTCATGTTTCTCTTTCCCCCACCGTAGTAAACAAAGTAAACATAGTGAAACATTGTTTTGTATCAATCTTTGTTATGTCCATTATTTGCTGTTATTCTTTAGGCAAATCACAGAAACTATGTTAGCTTCAGTCCCCTCTTTTATAAACTCATCAAACTGCAGTCTCTACAACTTAGAGAGACCAATTGTCTCCAATTCTAAAGTTCTATGATTTGATGTTTTATTTGAAATAAGATGATGTCATGGTGATGAATAAAGTTTCAGAGTTGGAGGGATGAAAGTTATAGGGGTCTCCTGGAGAAAAAAAATGTACAATAGATAATTTTATGGCCTAGACAGAAAAAAATGAAAGGGAAAACCTTGAAGAACTTATGAAAAACATCTAGAACCAACTCCCTCCAGCAACAGTGAAGATAATTTTTTGTCATGTTAATTTCCAGGTGAAATTATATTAAAAAGAAAATTATTGTTGTGCAGCCTATGGGTTCCCCAAAAGGAAAACAAAAATAAAGAAACTTGATAACTAAGGGCCTATAGGGGCAAGTACAGAGGGGGATTCAAGAAGGGTAAATGCTGGTGGGTTGTAATTACAGATTTCAGAGTCTACTGAAAAGGTTCAGAAATATTTGTATATTTAGTACAGGAGACAAGTAAAACTAAAATTCCTGAATACCTGTTTAGAAAGAGAAATAAAGCACCAGTGTTATGTTTTGTTAATTTTATTTCCTAACACCATAATGTTATGCCTGTCTCATATTTCAAATATTCCCCAAAGTAATAGAGGGGAACTAAGTCGCAGAAGAATTTCATAACATTCGTTGTCTTTGGTTCAAAATACTGTGAACATCTTGCAATAAGGACTTGATTGCAAGTAATTTATTTGGAAGGTGATTCTAGAAGTTTTGGATTTGAGAGTGAAGTAATCGAGGAAAAGAAAGGGAACCCACACACTGTTTAATAAAAACCTTACTGTTGTAGGTAATTGAGATACACACCCACTGTGATCTCTGGGTGATGGTATCAAACATGTTTCAGGGTTGTCTCAACTTAGTGTTCAAAAAGCTGAGAAAAATATCCAAAATTTTTGAAGTGTCAAGCTTTAGGGTTACTTTCCAGAGGTGTGAGATTCCTGCCATAGAGTGAGGTAGAACATGCTATTCTAGTCAGAGAAAGATAACAGATTGGTAGATTTCTTCAACCTCCATCAACACATGTTGTAATCTTGATTCTTAATTAGCAAAGTAATCTAGATATTTAACCTTGTGAAGGAGCCTATAATCAAGGAGATAGCTAAAGATTGCGGTTAGCTGAGAGCCATAAAAGATGTTCTAGTTTCCACCTGATAGTAATACATTATCCAAAGAATCTCTGTATGCCCGTGAACACTGCGTGACGCACCTGTAAGCTCGAGCTGTAAGCACGTGTCCTTGTTAAAGCGATATGTATATAACTGGGTGAGTTTTGTTAGTGTGGTGGGGAAGAAGAAGAAGGTGGTGGTTGGAGTTAGAGCGTTTGGAGTGATTGCTGGAGCCGGAGAGAGAAGAAGAATAAAAGACCTTTTTTCATTTTCATCCTGCCTCCGAATTTTCCTGCGGCGTTCGTTGCTCCAAGGCGGTTTCCACTTCAGGCAGCAACAAGTGGTGGCCTGTACGGGGAATTCGGCGGCAAGTAAGAAAAAAGAAAATTTAAAAATATGGGAGCGAATATAACAAAAAGTTGGTTTATAAAAGCCACGAATGAAATTTTTGATAGCGAGAACTCAGAGGATAGTGAGAAATAGCCCTACAATGTGCCAACTATATGTGGACAGAGCTATACAGCCCATTAAAAACAAATATCAAGACCTCATGTGTCTACACTACATGGACGATGTTTTATTAGCTCACCCTAATCAAAAAATCTTATTTAATATATTTAGTGAAATAACAAAAAAATTTAAAAAATATGGATTATATATAGCAGAAGAAAAAGTTCAAAGCAGATCACCTATACTATATTTAGGCTTTAAAATCATGGATACTTTTGTTAAACCCCCCAAAATTCTAATAAGTAAAGAACATTTGACCACCCTCAATGATTTCCAAAAATTATTGGGAGACATTAATTGGCTTCGCCCTACACTAAGCCTCACTACTGGACAATTAAAACCTTTATTTGACATCCTTCGCGGGAACCCTGATCCATCCTCACCGCGAACATTAACTCCTGAGGCCAGGAGAGCTCTAAAATTAGTAGAACAGGCCATTGAAAGATCCCATTGTGATAGATTTGATTTTGCACAACCACTAATATTGATTATTATTCCTTCACAATATACACCAACAGGAGTATTTTGGCAACAGGGACCTATATTATGGATACATTTGCCTGTCTCTCCTAAAAGTACAATTGAGTCTTATACCTCCATGGTGGCTAAACTTATTTTTCAAGGACTTAAAACTTCTACTAAAATATTTGGAATTCATCCTGCTACTATTATTACTCCTTATTCATCGTCACAGGTTGAATATTTGTGCTTCAATGATAATGATTGGGCTATAGCTAGATGCTCTACTTCTGCAAATTTTGACAATCATATTCCTAAATCTCCTATACTGTCCTTTTGCATCAATCATCCTATCATATTCACACAGGTAATAAAAACTCAACCCATTCCTAAAGCATTTAATGTATTTACAGATGGATCCTCTAACGGTACTGCTGCAGTAGTCACTCAAAATGAAAAAATGATTCATATCACTAATCAAAAATCAGCTCAATTAGTGGAACTCGAAGCTATAATTATAGCTCTGGAAAATTTTAAAGAACAGCCTATGAATATTTTTTCAGACAGCCACTATATTGTACATGCTGTCCCTAAATTGGAGCTAGCAGGTCCAATAGCACCACATACTCCAGCTTTTAAATTGTTTTCTCAAATCCAAAATCTCCTATGGCAACGAAAAGAACCTTTATTTATAGGTCACATAAGAGCTCACACTAATCTGCCTGGTCCTCTCCATGAAGGTAATCAAAAAGCTGATGCCCTCACTAAAACAATATTTATATTTACTACAGTACAACAAGCTACTTTATTTCATTCCCAGTTCCACGTTAACAGCACTACCTTAAGACAAAAATTTAAAATCACAAAAGAACAAGCTCGTAGAATTGTAAAAGAATGTCCATCTTGTGTAACACTTTTGCCCAATCCACATTATGGGGTTAACCCACGAGGTTTGATGCCCAATCATTTGTGGCAGATGGATGTCACACATGAGCCAAGTTTTGGAAAATTACGATTTATTCATGTCACGATAGATACATGCTCAGGCATGATTTTTGCTTCTTTACATTCTGGAGAAAAAGTTAAAGATACTATATCTCATTGTCTGCAAGCTTTTGCTGCATTGGGCATCCCCAAAATGCTTAAAACAGATAATGGCCCTGCATATACATCCACATCCTTCAAACAATTTTGTACAAAGTTCAATATTATCCACAAAACAGGTATCGCTTATAATCCTCAGGGACAAGGAATAATTGAAAGAGCAAATCGGACACTTAAAAATATGTTACTAAAGCAAAAAGATGGAAACTGGAAAAATCCTAAGGACAGATTGGCAGTTGCCCTGTTTACCCTAAATTTCTTAACTTTAGATTCTAATGGACATTCGGCTGGAGATAGACACTGGAACCCACACCAACAACATAAACCTTTGGTTTACTGGAAGGATGTTCTCGCAGGTACATGGAAGGGTCCAGACCCAGTATTAATTTGGGGGAGAGGATCTGTTTGTGTTTTTCCAAAGCACGAATCCTCTCCAATATGGATACCATCTAGATTGATAAAGCAGGTACAAAGTCAAAAGGATCAAGACGAAGTTATTGAGGAGTCTAGATTGAATAAACAAGTACAAAATCAAGAGGACCAAAATGAAGGTATGGAGTGATTCCCTTAAGAGTCCTCCATTAAATTTACAACTTAAATTTCATCTTCCCGGCCGGGACAAGAAGATCTCTCTTCAGTGTATACACAATTGTATTTTTTTCTTTTATATATGTCTTTATGTCTGTGCATTTGTCTTCATGTTAATGTGATGTCACAAATATATGTTTATATGTGCGTCTGTCTAGTGTGACGTCACAAATAATTAAGCGCTTAAAAAAAATAGGTAGATAGATATAGATCCAAATAATGTTAATTCATTTAAGCTTATAATATTCTAATTAGATAATCAATAGATAGATAGATAAATAGATATTCATATAAGTTCAGAATATTTTAATTAGATAATCAATTATAATGATAATCAATTTTGATTTATAGTTGTCTCCGGGACTTCTCTTCAGCTGTGAATATGTTTAATGTTGTATAACCTGATATTTTGGTGTTCCAACAGAGGATCGTTTATTTGTTATTAACTTCATTTGTTTAATAGCTGATTAATTTGAATTATTTCAACAGGTATAGGATTGCTGTGTATATAGAGACTTGAGGATTCCAGCTAACAAATTATTTTTCCAAAGTGCCTTTAGCTTTTCTTTATCTTTAATGCAGTAAACACCCTCAGTTTCTCTTTGATTATTTCTGAATGTGATATTTTGCCAGCTTATGTTTGTGGGAGCTTAACCAGCAATGTGTGTGAGCAGAGATCAACTTTTATTTTCTACTCTAATAATTCTTTTTTTAGTTTGACAGCTCACCTTTTGATCTCAGTGCTGGAATAGCACTGCCTTTCCCTTAATAATGGATGCTTGAGTTTTTAGGTAGCGGGCCCTGAAGATTTGCCGGTGGAAATGTCTAGACATAAAAAAGACGGCTGCTGCTACAACTGCAGAGACCGTGGTTGCTGCAAGCATCCCTGCTGCTCAAGCATCAACAACCTAACCAGCAGTGTGGCCTCTGCTCTGCATGCATGGGGCCTCCTGAATCTATGTTTTATAACTTATGGACATTTTGATTTTCCATTATTTTGGGACATTACGGGACAATGCCTTGCGGGTATTTGTCTAAGAGAACTCAGTGCGTTACTTGATGAAACTAAGGGCAGCTGATTCGCTTAAAGAACTTGATACGCTATGGAAACTTGGCTCGTCAGCAGTAGGCTTACCGCCTTAAAAGCCGCAGCATCTCCTAAAAATTGGACGGCTGTTAGTCAACACACAGTCGATCCTGAAGGGCTCTATTGGATGGCTGGTTAGCCTATGACGGGTAAGATCCCCAGAAGGGGACGACCTAAGACACGGCACAGTCGCACGGGACAGTCTAATGTGGCCGGCATGTCAACCTAAGCCAGGAGTCAGGACAGCCTAGACTCCCATGACGGGTAAGAATGTCGGTTGCACATGGACGTCCTAGAACATCCCCTCTTTTAAAACTAAAAGGGGGAAATGAAGGAGCCTATAATCAAGGAGATAGCTAAAGATTGCGGTTAGCTGAGAGCCATAAAAGATGTTCTAGTTTCCACCTGATAGTAATACATTATTCAAAGAATCTTTGTATGCCCGTGAACACTGCGTGACGCACCTGTAAGCTCGAGCTGTAAGCACGTGTCCTTGTTAAAGCGATATGTATATAACTGGGTGAGTTTTGTTAGTGTGGTGGGGAAGAAGAAGAAGGTGGTAGTTGGAGTTAGAGCGTTTGGAGTGATTGCTGGAGCCGGAGAGAGAAGAAGAATAAAAGACCTTTTTTCATTTTCATCCTGCCTCCGAATTTTCCTGCGGCGTTCGTTGCTCCAAGGCGGTTTCCACTTCAGGCAGCAACAACCTTGATCACAATTAAAAGTTAACAGTTGAAAAAAAGATATTTAACCCAAGGTATATGAAAATCTGTTTACCCTCTGTTCTTTTAAATTTTCTTGGTGAATATATGCTTGACTGAATCTTGAATTTCAACACCTTCTATTGTGGCTGAAATAAATGTTATCAAAGAGGATTTCTGTCTTACAAAACTTACACCGAGCTAAAAGACTTAAGTCTGTTTCTGTTTTTGTTTGTCTGTTTATTTGTTTTGTTTTGCCTTGTTTTCAGGACTTCTACCTATGTTTTAAAATCTTGTAAACTCTATAAATACCATAAAAGAGAACACAGCTCTTCTAATATTTATCATTCCAGTTACTATCAATAAGTCTTAGAACTTCATTGTTATGGCATAACATGAGTTAACATAATACACCTTAACAATTGCAATCATAATTGTGTTAGCATGTATTTGAAAGATTCCATAATCCCAATGTGAAAATCTGATTTCTAGAGCTACATGTGTCACCAAATATCTTAGTTTGCGTCCCAACCAAGGTGACCCTGAGTCATATATTTGAGTAGAAGTAGTTTAATTTGGAAAATGATCTCAACAAACACTCTGAGGAACTGTGTTGTTGGAATATGGTACAAGTATGCTAGTCACATGTGACCTCTAGGGACAAGGGATTCTCAAACCCTTTTGAGAACTGGTGAAGACGGTGGATAACAGAATTCTTCCACTTGAAGTATGAGGAAATTGGGTATATTTTGGATGGAAACTGCTTTGATGGGCATCATCATGTTAACAACTTGGAACAGAGTGAAAGGAACTTTATATTAGGTAGGTACTTAAAACTTGCAGGGAGACATTTGAACATACACAAGGAAAAAATATGGCAGAAACCCAAGTCAATGAGGGTACAGTGTTTGAAAGGAGAAAGTATTAAACCAAAGGGCCTGGGGTAGGAGAGTGCTTCATGTCTCTGTGGAATAGTTACAGGTGGCAAGGGCTAAATGAGTGAGGAAGTTGAGAAGCACTAAATAATATCTGAAGGAAGCTCAGAGCTAGACCCTGTGCAGAGTTATATTCCAGAAGAATTCTGATTTCATTTTGAACGAGTTATGGAGCTTGCAAGTACTTTGAATAAGGGAGTGGCACACGCTGACTTGTACTTTAAAAGAACATAAAGCTGCTACCTGGAGGAAAAAATGTGTGTGGGGAGGGCAAGAGATGATACTGGCTTGAATTAGGATAGTGGAAGTGGTGATAAATGGTCAGACATGGATGTATTTTAAGAAAAGAGCTGACACAGTGTGCTTCTCCTAGATCCCAGACATGTACATAGCCATATTAATATTGTATGGTGAAAGTTCTGCTATGGCTCTGCCATATTTGATGGAATTTATCTAGGCAGTGGTTTGGTATCCTTTAATGCATCTCATGACAGCAGGTACCATATCCAAAGTAATCAGTGTGATGAGATGAAAGAGCTGACAGAAGAAGAAACAATAGATACTTTCCTGAATAAGAAGTTTCTCTAGCCTAGTACAACCTCAGACTGTCTGTCAAGCCTACTTCCCATCACTTTCTAGCAATCCCCTTGTCTTAGTTGCTGGCAGTAGAATTTGATGGGTCTGTGATCAAGTGTGTATTTGTTCAACCTTGATGTTCAAGGTTTGCTAAGGGAGACTAGTGAGAAACGCAAACAGACAGCCATTTAGATAGGGCTCTGCTGGAGAGAGGACCTGCTGAACTTCCAGATGGAGGTCATCTCCTCACATCTGTACTCATCAGTATGTAGGCAGCTGCTCTCACTGGCATATCAGACTCCTCAAGGGATATTTGTCCTTGACACTGAACTGTTCCAATACTTGGATTAGAAAATTCCAGAATTTAAATGCCAGGAAGTGTCTGAAAGTTTACTCATACATAGACTAGATTAAAAAACAACTAAGATATAAATCTTAAAAGACAATCATCTATAACAACACAGTCAAGTGGAGATAGAACTGGGACCAGCTTTAGTGGCAGAGGTGGCCTTTCCTTTTAACAGTCAATTTTGGTTTTGTAAAGATTTAATCAAGCAAGAGTCACAGATAGAAAGCTTTGTGGATTGAATTTCATTCTTAACACCAGGATACATAGTTATTCATAGAGTTTTTTATTTCTATTGATAAGAAGAACCTTCATGCCTCTGATTTGGTTAGGTATCTGAAAATGTCGTTCCACATTTCACTCTCTTCTTTTAATGTAAAATATGTCTTACTGAAAATTTCAGCATACTTGTCAGATTAGTTCACAATAAGTCACAATCATCAAAATTTTCAGTATTCTAGAAAACTTAAGTCATCAGGAAATTCATAATAAACATTTCCAAATCATTTTTTCTCCTTTTCCTTACCTTTTGTTAGGGAGTGTGGTGATGGTAGAGAAGTAAAATATGAAGTGAACAGATTTACACTAAGTATATTGAATAGAGAATTTCTGCTAGCCCAAATTCTTGCAAGTCAGTTGTAAGACATGAAAGATCTAGTTAGATCAGTATAATATCCCCACAGTCTTTATTAAACAGTTTACTGCTCAGATTAGATTTCTACTTAACAATAAAAATATCTCATGGGATATTTTTTTCAAGTATGATATTTAAGAAAACATTGTCTCTAGGGCTGGGGTTGTGGCTCAGCGGTACAGTGCTCACCTAGCTCGTGTACGGCCCAGGTTCGATCCTTAGCACCACGTAAAAATAAATGCATTGTGTACACCTAAATAAAACATTGTCTCAGAGTTTATCTTTTAAGAATTCATGTTCACTTTTGTTTTCAGAGTCATTGCAATCAATTTATTTAAAACCACAGTCTCAAATTAAAAAAAAAAAAAAATTTGCAGACACACAAAAGAAAGACCAAAATTATTATCGGTGTTTGCATTATGAGTTAAATTCAAAAATTCATAATTGAAAATACCATGCAACTGAAATGCAAAAATATCTTATAAATCAGATGAATAACAAGCATTTGGTGTTGACAGAAAGAGGAGCTGGAGGACATAGTGCCGGGGTCCAACCCCAGCGGGTAGTCCTGAAGGATGAGTGGCATCAGTGCAAGGAATGGAATGAGGAGTCATTCTGTCGCGCAATCTCGAGAGAGAGAGAGAGAGAGAGAGAGAGAGAGAGAGAGAGAGAGAGCTAATTCTGCTTTCTCTGGGTCTTTATTTATATGTTTTTTCTTTAATTATGGGAACAGAATCATTCCAACAAAATGCATCATTAATTTACAGTTTCCAGATATGTGTAATTCTCCCAGAATGTAACATTCCCTTATTTAACAGGTGCCAGACTACATAACAAGACTCTATGTCCCCTAACCTATCATTAATCTTTAACTTTAAAGTATACCTACATCTGAAAGCTTATGAGTCTAAAAGTATTTCTATAATCATTGATAACTCTTGTAGTTCTTTTTTAAGAAATGCATGTCCTATGAAAACCTATTCTAATTTTAACATGCAGTGCCTACTTTTTAAAGATTAGTCAAGTGAAGCAGTGGGAGTGGAGAAGGAACAATAGAAATCTGTAACTGGTTGTGATCATACCTGTTGAGTTGCTATCTCAGAGAGTTTCTTTATTCTTTTGTTAAAGTGTACCAGAACTTAAATCTTTGTAATCTTTGACTAAAAGGTAAGCTTTGTATGTCAACCTGGTATGTCAACCCATTTGCCATCAATATTAACTATGTGTTTTCCATCCTCATCATAAATCCCTGTGTAAGGTAAAGGAGGGTCTGTTGGAGGATGCCATAATCTTCCTTTAATCAAGTAGGCTATGTATGGTGAACCCTGTACTGTGGGTAAAATAATTCTTTCTCTTTAATTAGGCTTTTGCAAGCATGTGGCTTTAGAACAGGAGGCTCAGTAGGAATTATTAACTGAGGGGCAAACAACTCTGGTTGCCCAAGTTTCTCCCAGACACCTGAGGACATTTCTCAATTATGTTTTTAATCTTATTCTAGGAATATTCTTGCATGTCTGAACAACATGTTTTCTCTCCTGGAATTGGCAAATTTCCTGTCAACCATAAGTATCAATAATAAAAAACACATTGTTAAATCAAATAACTCCATGTTCCGGTTTCCAGATACAGCAGCCTTGTGGCTGTATTCCCTATGCTGTGACCCTGTCAGACAGTGGTTGCTGGAATGCCTTCGCCAACATGGGAAACTGAGACCATGGTAAAGGTCTAGAATAGGACCCATGCATGTATGCTTCCTGTGGGGAGCTTCCAGGTTAATTACTATCATGTTCCTTCTTATCTTCTTAGGTCCCATTTAATCTGTAAATACTTATTCATTAAAGTAACTTGCAGTCAAGCCATTCAGTATTTTTGTCTTAATGTTTTAAATCACGAATGGATGTCATTACTAATATTCACAAATGCATACTAATAACTATGTCTTAAACACCTGTATTTATAAACAAAACACTGTGCTAAATACGTTATTATACCTCACAAATATGGACAATTTAGGAGTTGGATTTCTTGAAGATGAAAAAAAAAATCACCACAATAATGCCAAGTAGTGATGAAGCTCATTGAGATATTTTAGAAATCCCAAAGATAAATGTACCTAGTATACAATTGTTTTTTCTAGTTGCATGACAAGTCACCATCCTGCTGAGGAGAATCTGGCTTATTATCATTAGCAAAAGCCAGGTGTGGAGGAATGTGAGGTCTCCCCCACCAAGTGATGGCCAGGTTGCACTGCATGACTGAAGGCTGCGGCTGCTGTCCGCTGAGCATAACTGTTGGCACATTTGATTCATATCACCTCTGTTTTATTATCAGCTTTGTTTATTTGTACAGTGTCTAGGGAGGTGCTTGCTTGCCAATCATACTTACAATAGCAAATACTTCTCCCAGTAGCAATTTATAAAAATAATTAAGATGAAAGACTACTTTTAGGATTGTTAATGAAGGCAAATACAGAAAATGCCATTTTCTTTTCCCCAAACTCACATTCTTTTCACAATGCTGGAAAGCTTTTTCTGAATTTTTCTTGTGTCTAGATACTGGAAAACAGAGATAACTTTGTAATATAAACTAAGTACTACTACACTATGGTAGCAATTTTTAGTCTCGATTTTTTCCAACTTTTGTGCACAATCTACAACTTTAAAGAATGAATTTCAGTAGAGAAATTTTGAGCCAAAACAGTAATGCAGCACTGTCTTCCTGTTCTATAGCCCTAATTCTTTCTCTTATCTTCTAATACTAGGGGTTCATTAACCTAAACTCCCTCTGTGATAGTTACATATCCATAATTTTTTCCCTTCTTTTCCAGTATTCTGCTGCTGACATTCTAGTCCAGATATTGAAACAAATTGATAAATAAAATACAGTAGCAAAGGTGTTATATATAAAAATACAGCAGAGAGGGAAAGGGAGTGTTCCAGCAGAGAAAGGGCAATCACCATGGATGTAGCAGTAGTTAGAAAATACCTAAATAGAGGAAGAAAAAGCTGCATTGAGAAAGTAATATTAGAACAAAACACTAGAGAAAGTGAGGCATATGAGTTATATGGAACACCCTTGTCTTGTTCCTGATTTTAGGGGAAATATTTCAGTTTTTCTCCATTCAGTCTCATGTTGGCTTTGAGTTTATCATAGGTAGCCTTTTTTATGTTGGGGTATGTTCTTTCTATTCCCAGTTTTTCCAGCATTCTTAGCATGAATCATATGGGAATCCATAGAGGAATCTATGAAAAGATTTTGGGGCATTTAAGAAATAACATGAAGGCTGGTGTTCTCAAAGCAGAGGTATAAATGTGGGGAGTAGCAATGTGTGAGCTTAATTGTATGTCCATTATGAGGACTTAAAATGAGAGGGAAGCATGTCACTGGAAAGTTTTGAGTAACATCTGGCTGATGTTTATAAAGATCACTTTGGCTTCTCTATGCATATAGACTACAGAATCATAAGTTCAGAACAAAACTAGTTAGGAGATTATGACAGTAATAGCGTCGAGAGAGTATTATGGTTTATATTGGAGTGCTCTTTGTAGACTCATGATAAATGATCAGATTCTGGGGTAGAGTTTGAGGGTCAAGCCAGCAGGATTTCCTTATTGATTGGATGCAAAGTGTTCAGAGAATATAACATACCAAGGAGGACTCCAAAGTTCTTTTGTCCTGAAGAACTGGAAGGATATAGTTATTTCACACTAAGATGTAAAAGTATGGGTCAGGGTGGAGATCAGAGGCAGATATCAGGAGTTTAGTTTTGTACACATTAGGTTTATGACACCAATTAGAAATTTAAGAGGAGTAGATAGGTAGTTGCTTTCATAAACCTAGAAATCAGGAGTGAGGTTCAGAATGGAAATATAAATTTTTAGTGCTTCTTCGTATGTGTCTCATTTGTAACAACTACAATAGATACATGATCAGCAAGAGTGAGCATAGAAAGAAAAGATCATAAAAATCAGAAGGATGACAAATATAGGAGAGATGAGGGAAATTCAGTGAAAGAGAATACAATGGTGCAGTTAATGAGGGAGACAATAGTGTGGATAGGGTGCTCATGGAATTTTTTTTCTGCTAAATTCTATTTTTTGTGTGTGAAAAGAAAAAGAAAACCCCTTTAGTCTTTTTACATAGTTTTATGTGTTATTTTTTCAAAAAAAAAATATTGTGCTAGGGGATGGGACATTTTATCAACTAAGAATGAGTACTGATGGGATGTGCTGTAAGTCTGACAAGAGAGGAAGTCTGAAGGTGTTAATTAAGGGAGTTCAGGATCATGGAACTACAAACGTAGTAAAACTGGCAGTTGGCACCAAAAGCCTGATAGAGGTTAATAGTGATGGATTTAATATAGAACCTATTTTCCACGTTCTACTATAGTGATACAGATAGGTGCATATTAGGCTAAGAATTTAATTGAAACCTGCTTGGGGTTTTGACCAAGAAAATATTATTAAAAAGATGTTTCCCTTTGGATGTAGTAGCTTGAATTTTAGGCAAAAGTGTTTATGAATGATTCTTCCATGCTCTTTTTCCTTGATGCTGCACAATGTGAAGGGTTATGTTGAAAAGGATTTGTAGCAAAATGAAGTGGTCTGGAGTGTTGTTTCATTAAATTGGAGAAAGATTCCCTGGAGATTTTAAATTGAAGGGGCATTTTATGAGCAAGGAAATAATCTCATGTTAAGTCACTGAGATTTTGTTGATCTTGTTACCATAGCACATCTAGTTTATTCTGCCTAATTTAAAAAAGGTATGATTATGATAACAAATGACTAAGATATGAGAAAACACAAGATCAAGAAGGTCAAGATATAGAAGTCTCATTTATATGAAGATTTAAATCACCAAGAATTATGGCAGCATAATCAAAGGAGAGGGGACATGAATTGAATGTGTGAAGACAATTGTATGTCAGTTTTTTTCTTGTTTGGAAAAAAATATGTCTTTGTATCTTCTCTCTTTAATTTTGCTGTGAACCTAAAAAGTGCTTGAAAGATAATGTCTACTTAAAAAATATAGTCTACCTATTTCTATTTACCTAACTATGTATTCATTACATTTTTTTAATTTAAAAATCATCACAATAACTTTTTGAGATATGTTAAGTACTCATTTTTACAGAAACTCAGTGACTCTAAGTAATAGGCTGTGCTTGAACTCACATCCAAACATTGTGGCAGAGTCAGGAGTCAATTATGAAGGTTGCCTGGTTTTAAAGCCCACCTGCTAACCACTAACCACTTTTGCCAGAGTGTGTCTTTCCACTTGTATGAATCCATTTTCAAGCCTTTTTTTTTTCTTTTTTTTTTACAGATGTATTGAAATAAAATTTGCTTTACAGGCTTAAAGTGCATAATTAGATTTATTTCATGTATGTATACAATGATGCCTGAATTTATGATTTTGTTTTTACAGAATACCAGGAAGTATAGACAAATCTATGATGCCTGTGAGTAGCCCAGTAATTGCCTGAAGAAGGGTTGAGGAGCTGAATAGAAGGGTTGCAAAGTAACATGAAAAAATGTCTGTTGGTAGTAAATATTTTCATTATCTTGATTTCAATGCTGATTTCTGGAAACCCCAGAGGTTCTTTGGTTTGTGGCAACATAATTCCAAGCTCTGTCTCATCTTTACATGGCAATCATCATCTCCCTTCTATTTGTATCAATTTCTGTGCTAAAGTATTCCTCTTCATAAGGATACCAAATTGAACTAGGGCTTACCTTAATGATCTCATTTTAACTTGATGACCTCTATAATGTCCTTAATTTGGAATGAGAGCACATTATGAAGCACTAGAGTTTAGATTCTAATGTATCTTCCTTAAAGAACATAATTTAATTGATAGGAGAAAAATTGTTATATATGCAATAAGTGTTAGATACTTATATCATATATATATATATATATATATATATGTTTATGCACACACACATGAATATACCCCTCAAGATTAGCCATTATTTAAAATGATACTATTTCAGGATAATCTTAATGCACAGTGTACACTTAGTGTCTTAGTTATACTAATGTCACTCATTTGATATTAGTGTAAACATAATTTATAATTCAATTTACTTAACCAGATTCCCTTGAAATGATATGATTTGTGATCATGGGAGTGGGGACAAAGATACAACTATTTTGTATTAGATAAGTTTATCTTCATTGTCAATATGTCATATCAAATTAGTATAATTTGATTGGCATCAAATACAACTGTACTACACAGCTTGATCACTCTGAAGGAGTTTTGTATAGAACCAGCCTCATTATGGTTAATATTCATTGATTCAAAACGTTTTGAAGCCACTGTATGTTTATATTAAATCTCTATATAGTGAGGTTTATTATGCTTAATATGATCTTGATTAATTAGTGTTGTAGAAGAAGTTTCTTAATTTTAAATTCACGTTAATTTGTACAATAAGGCTTTATTTACTCAAAGAAAACCTAAAGATATACATTAGACAGTTGCTTTCATGAATTCAAATAACTTTGGATTTAAATTTTATTATTGTTTCATTCTCTACTTGCAATCACAGGTTGATAACCTAATTAGAGCACCAGAAATATAGTCATAAAAATATGCCCTCCAGGAGAAATACAACTCAGCATTTAATTTCAAATTCTTCTTTGTCAGACCAGCATGTATTTGGAAAAGTACCTGACATCAGATTATCAATGCTCTTGATCAAGCATTCTGGCACAGAGAAACATAAAAAAGGATTAAAGAATGTACTACCTCTCCAGAAAAGCTAAGTGTGGAACAAACATTAAAATAATTCAGATATTTTACCATATTCCTGATCAAAGAACCACATGTTTGGAAGACATTGCTTCTCCTCTATATTTCCTCAGAGTGAGACTTCTCTTGGAACTCCAGGGATTGAATTCAGTCAGCTACAAAAGAACAGAAAATTTAAGAATACATGAAAGTGAATATATTAGAATTCATGGGCAGAATATTTCAGGTCTTTTATATAATTTAAACTTAAAAGAAGGACAATTTGCAATATAGGATCTAAAATAGGATTAAATGTATTAAATCTCACTGTGCTTGTGCTGGGGCATCATATTATACATCTTTATTACACCCCAAACATACTAGGTGTGTTACTTCATTACAATAAATTAGAGTTCAAAATATTTTTGGAAGTTCAGCACATATGAGCAAAAAGGAAAAAGGAGTGAAAGTAAGTAGAATAAAGGCCTTAGGGAAATTATTTAAATGTGGGTTCATATATTGAATAACTTGCCATAGCTGACAGGTTTCAATATAACAGCATGATAGAAGCTGATCTGGTAGCAGAGAACAATTATATCATCCATGGATGTTAGTGAGAATTCCATATGCATCATGAGGCCATTAGATTGTGGTGAACATAGGAACTAGAATCCAACTACCTATAGAATTAACCTGAGAAGAAACATTCAATTAATTGAGGTGAAGCTATTAGCAGGGATTCTGTCCTAGGGAGTTAGAGTGTTAGACACAAAAACAGTTCATTTAATAAAAAAAAAAATAATGACAAAGCTCACCACATGTTGCAAATGTTTTATTTAAATACAACTATGCTACAAACTTTGAACTCTTGAAAAGTTACTAATTCTAAATTATACACATAGGGACAGTCCCAATTAGGATTTAGACCTGGGTTTACATGAAAAGTTCCAAGACTTTTCCATTTCCACTATATATGATTAATTTACCTTTAGGGACAAAACTAATAACAGTGAGGTACTGCTTGAAGGGATGGCATCTGTGACTCCAGTTAACAAAGTGATTATAGAGTAGTCACAAAGGGCAAAGTGTTGATCTCTACTGCTTTAAGTAAATACTTTAAATAGAAAAGTGAATGGTAGGCAAATAAGTAAATACATAATAAGTAAATAATTGCCTTTTGACATAGACAATCCTTTTCAAATGGTAACAGCTAAATTCAGCTTCAAAAATACAGGGATATGTTATTGTTCCATTTCCTCATTCTTTGTGTCTATCACACTGAAACTTCTTTCAGCCAGCACTATATGGTAGATTTTTGTGTTTGAAAAAGAATAGTAGTGATACAAACATACACATGTTTATAGTAGCACAATTCACAATAGCCAAACTATGGAACCAATCTAGGCGTCCATCAATGCATAAATGGATAAAGAAAATGTGATATATATATATATATATATATATATACACACACACACACACACACACACACACACACACACACATATATATGATGGAATTTTAGCCATAAAGAAGAATAATGTTGCAAAATAATAGATGGAATTTGAGAACATTATGTTAAGCAAACAAAATAAGCCAAACTTAGAAGGCCAAGCATCACATTTTCTCTCATTATGTGGAAGCTAGAGAGGAAAAAGGGAAAGAAAGGTGTTGAGGAGTGGTATATCGTGTCAATCAAAGGGAGATCAGTAGAGGAAAGAGATCAGGGGGTAGGAGGTAACAGAAGAACAAAGTGTTGGGGAGTGATATTGGCCAAATTATATTGTGTACATGTACAAATATGTAACAACAAATCCCATAATTACATGCAACTATAATGCACCAAAAAAAATGTGAAGAGGAAAAAAAAGAAAAAGAATAGTAGACTTTAATGAGGATTCTGTGTTAGTTTTCATATTCACCAGTTACACACAATGCTCAAACTCTTGGAGATCTATTTCCTTTATCAGCCAAATGGGAATAATGATCAATATCTATGCATAATTTTTTAACAAATGTGGTGGCACACACCTGTAATCCCAGGGACTCTGGAAGCTGAGGAGGATTACCAGTTCAAAGCCTGCCTAGGTAACTTGGTGAGCCCCTGTCTCAAAATACAAAATAAAAATTGTTGAAATAATATAACTTAAGTTTCCATATCATAATTATCATTATCATTATTAGCATTTTCCTTTTTTCTCTACTTCACTTATCTCAGTCTTTGGGTATGACATATCTTACTCTCTCCTCTAAAATATAATTTATACCAAACATGTTCAGTCCACTTCAGATTCCAATGACCTTTTATGATCCCCTTTGACCACAAAGTCAAGACCTCATTAAGGTATTTCTGAGTCAGGGAAGGACTGCAATATTTTACACAATTTTTTACTGATAATGGAATTTACCTTTTTCCGTTTTATGGGTTTAATGAAAGCAAACCCCTAATTCTAACTATTTTTCAAACAAAGAATTAATTATTTTTAATTTATCACACAGTAATACGTCACATGTCAAATAGGAATTAATGCCATCTTGGATATCCCTGACAGAGTGTTATTGTCCTCTTCTCTGCGTTCTGTGACTACTGAGAGTCTGCAGCAGCCTCTGCAATGAAGTCAAGAAAGGAATTAGGGGCTAACTTACATTTTCTTATGATGTTGTTTGTTTAGGAGAACTTTTATGGATGCTGCACACCTTGAAGACCACTACTAAAAGTTATACTTGGTCCTATATTTTTTGATCCTTAAAAATTGAATGATTTGGCCGGGTACAGTGGTGTATGCCTATAATCTCAACAGCTCAGGAGGCTGAGACAGGTGGATGGCCAGTTCAAAGCCAGCCTCAGCAAAAGTGAGGCACTGAGCAACTCAGTGAGATCCTGTCTCTAAATAGAATACAAAATAAGGCTGGGGATGTGGCTCAGTGGTGAGTGCCCCTGAGTTCAATCCCTGGGACCCTCCCCCCAAGAACAAAATTTTAATTATTTTAATAGTTTTTTAAAAATAGTTTAAACTTTCATTATGATGAATTACAGAGAAAAAAAAAGTCATTACAAATGTTTGCATATGAGGATGGATGGAATGTTACCTGATAATGATATTTCATGTGACTGGGATATTTTAGATTAATGTTCACTTTATGTTGTTGATTAATGTCATTTATTGCCACAGTAACAAGAGTTAGGATTAAAATTTTATACAAAGAAAAGATTGTGAGTGAATCATACATTCCTACTCTTCTTTCTTTCTTTGTTTCTTAAGGTCTCTCTTAATATGTCTTTGGTCTGAGAACTAAGGTATTTGCCACATTACAATTAGGAAATTATAAGGCCAAAAATAGTGGAGACCATGCTGTCTTGGTCATACAGAAAGTGAGGTGCTAAGTTTATATTATTTCATGTAAGTGTATGTGTATATGTACATAATAATTTATCATATGTATATGAAATATATAATCATTTCTTCTGAAGTTCTTATTTACTTTGGCACACATAGCAAATATTTCAGCAGCTGGAAATTGATGATGCATGCCTGCAGTCTCAGCAGCTCAGAAGGCTGAGACAGAAGGATCTCAAGTAAAAGTCAGCCTGAACAACTTATTGAGACTCTGTCACAAAATAAAATATAAAAATGGCTGGGGATATGGCTCAGTGGTTGGATGGCCCTGGATTCAATCCCCGGTACAAAAAAAAAAAAAAAAAAAAAAAAAAAAAAATCAGTAGATATTAGAGTGCTGAGGATGTTGATAATGGACCAGGCATTCTTCTAAACATTTTCAAATCAACTGTATGTTGAATAAAGTACAATTAGGTCCTCGTTTTTATCTGAGAAAACTGAGAATTAGGGGAATTTATATTTTCAGTACTTAACAATCAGTGGGTACTGATTTCAGAATATGAGTTCAAGACTATTTAATTGTGAAATTCATTCTATTAACTATGTATTATGAAGCTTTAATAACCATTCTTAATAAACATTTGGTAATTGTACGTTGATGCATTGCCAAGCAAAATTTTTCTTTTACTCCTGTGGAAAACAGAAAAATATTATTTTAGATCATCATAATTGAAAGAATATTCATGGCTATCAGATTGCCTTATACTGTATTTCTTTTAAGCATGCTGTATTCTTTATGTTATATTTAGAATACTATACACCTTGGCTCTTTTTTTTTACACAAGTGACTCAGATTTTGAAAATGTTCAGGCTGCAATATCTTTGGAGAAATAAAATTTCACTTATTTGGAGGTAACTGCAAAGTAACCCTTGTAACCTCAAGCTTCTTGAAAAATAAGAAAAGACTGAAGAGCAACTAGAAACAGCTAGAGTAATTCTTTTAGTTTTAACATTTGTGGAATTGATTATTTAAGAGTGAACTTGAAGATCAATATAGTGTAATTATTCAGCATTTCGCTGAAACACAAAATGTAAACAAGATCAATATGTGAAGGGAAAAACAGAGCAAGGGAGTAAGCCCAGGCATCACTCACAGCCACGGGCAGTATTACAATGTTTTCCTTAATTGTTATGTATAGAAAAAATGAGTTTATAATATACCTTAACACTTTAAGTATGCTGATTACCAAAGAGGTGACAAATAAAAGAATTTCCAATGGAATTAAGACCTGTTCTCTAAACACATCAAAGATCTACTATAATCTCTTCTCCATTTAAAACAATTTAAAATTGTTATAGTTGACACTAAAGGTTTTACTTTCATTTATATGGAAAACTGACAACTAATGAACTCATTATATATAAATGTATGTAAACAAACTAAGTTCATAATAAATATTCTGAAATAATTTTATAACTAAAATTGAATTTATCCTTTTCCTTTCTAAGAGGATATGAGAGATGTCTATAAAAACTATAAGAAATCTGGTGTCCAGATGCATGTTTCCTGTTGTTAAATGTAAAAACTTCCCCTTGACAGCTGGTGGCTGCAAATGAGTTTAGGAAGCAGATGAGAGCAATAAGTTAACTCAGTATGAATGTTCTTATAACAGCCAGCAACTCTGTTCACAGAAGACTCTATCACCCACTGGGCTTCCAAACAACAAAAACGCTTCTTTCAAGAAGTTTCATTTTTATTAAATTTAAACTAAACATCATGCAAACTACTCAGGGTTTCTCATGAGGATGTCATTATAACACCCAGATGACTGTGTCACAATCCAGCTCTGAAAGTAAATCTATACTCTTCCAATACTTCAAGCTGTGCTTCTTTGACAATATCACTTATATCTTGGAGTATACTTTGATTCAGTTTTGGCTTGAACTGTTTCATTTTGAGTTGGTCAAGTATGGACTGTATGTGTTTGTGTCTTTATATTCTTTGAAAATGGGGCTGTCTGGGCATTGTGGGGCTGCCTGGAGTTCCAATGCTTTCTTTCCGAAATCAGGCTTAGTATGACATAGGAAGTTGAGGACATATCTAGATTCTGAGGAACAGCCTTAAAGTCCAGCAGATTACACTTTAGTCATTAGCTGCACTGTCATTTTTCTGCCATCATTTGCATCTCTGAATGAGAGAGTATTTCATTATCTGTAAAATAAGGATATTAAACCCAAAGGCATCAAGTTCAAATAACTAAGGAGTCACCTCCACTTAAGTGCTGCATTCTAATTTGAAAAAAATAACGAGTAAAAGTCAGATTAAGGGTAGGCACCTTGAGGGTGAATCAACTTCATTTACTTTTTCATATTCCCACAGGCCTGGTTTGTGAGCTCTGCACATGCTTTTGGGGGTTCATTAATATAGTGCTGGAGATAGAGTGGATAATAGACCTAGAAACAAGTCTACTTACTTTTTTCTGTTACATCTCCAACAAACTACACTGCACTCTCTCCAGTATCCAAGCTTTTGCCATAAGAAAAGATGAAAGTGTAAAATGAAAAACATTAATAGTATTAAGCGATAACAGGAGAGTAGTCCAATCTATACTTGTTAATCTGTTTTGCTCTAGTTATCCAGAAAAGTATGTTTCACAGTACAAGGTACTCAGAGAAATTTTTTGGCTTGTATTTTTTTTTTTTTAATTTGGTTAGTTTGTTATGACAATTTTGTTAGTAAAGAAAGTTAAGGAAGCAACACTTAGTTCTTGGAAGATTCCATGATCTACATGTGGAGAACTGTTTAAAAATTTTGGGTTTAGGCTGAATCCAAAAGTATGAAGTAATTGCAATTGATCTTGTCATTCATGGGTATTATTGGTCCCTTGGTCTTGTATCATCTCCTGTGGAAAACAAACACGTGAAAGACTTAAAGACAGTGAGAATTTTGTTAATTATAAAACAGAAACCCCAACTTCCCTGCATAGCACTGATTCACAAAATCATGCATGTTAATAGAAACAGCATTGAACAAATTTGAATTGAGTACAAAACATACCTACAGGTATAACAGAACGCAGCAACATAGGAAGAATTTTCTAAACAGCATGCAACTCAATACATTCAATAGAAAACTCTTGAAGTGGTTTTATTGGAATTATAAATATACAAAATGTCTTAATTGAATTAAATGTATAGATAGTAAGTTAATACGAATGGAAATGTTCAGCAAGCACAGATCTAACTCCCAGTTGTGCCCTGCACAAACGTTTTTTTTTTTTTTTTTTTAACTAATCACCAAACACAACAAGAGTTGAAAACAGGAAAATAAAATCTCCATATATGTGTGCTTTTAAATCTAAATAGAATTGATCTTTGTAATAATTACCAAGGAAACTATAAAAGTCTCAAAGAACCTTGAGGAATTTAAAAATACTAAACTATATTTAGTTACATTTCTGAATTAAATGTACTCTGTTGAATGCCAATATTTTAATGACTAGCAAAGCACAGAGAATATTTAATATAGCAAGTATTTATTGGATACTTTTCCAAATAAGAAAACATTCTAGGTGATTTGGGGAAAAATATAACTAAGACACTTATCTCTTTCAAGTTGTTTATAATTTATTAGTGGGACTAACAGGACACACAACTATTTTATATATATTTATGATAGTCATAATTTGAACTATTCTTACTTTTAGGTAAAATTGCAAGGTTGGATATTGATAAATCTAATTTTAGGGTGATAAAAGAGAATTTTAGATTATCTTCTTAAACAGATTTAATTAGGTCTCAAAAAAAAATCAAAGAAGCCTTCACTAACTCCCTATTGCTTTCAGAATTAATTATAGATTTTCCCACTTGTTTCTAAAAGCATTATATATCATGACCCAAATCCATCTACTTTCTACCCTTATCTCCCAAGACTGCCTATGTAACTGTCCAATAAAATAGAATTTATATTTATATTCCCTAACCACAATCTATGCTTTCCTGACTCAGTACCTTTCCTGTGCTCTAGGAGAGCATTCAATTTATTAAAATTTTATATCTTTCAGAGATTAAGTCAATGTCTCCAACTTTTATAAACCTTAGCTTTACTTTCAAAATTTTAATCTTACTTTGCTTGCATCTGTCTTTCATGTACCAGTTATCCAAACTGAAAATATGTGGAATAACATAAAGCCCTGTATTAGTTTTAACTTTTCTTTTTTCCTCTCTTTGTTTCTGATCTTCAAATATTAAAATATGAACCACTCTTTGCCTGATGGTAAGGATCCCACAGTAATTCAACATCTAAAATCAGAGAGGAGATCTATAAACCAATGTTGACAATATAGAAGAAAACAGGGCTGCGACAATGAAAATAAGGTAATGGGGAGTAACAAGAAGCAAATAAGTTGAATCAAAATAAGGCAATGGGGAGTAACAAGAAAATAAGGCAATGGGAGTAACAAGAAGCAAATAAGTTGAATCAAAAAAACAAAGCTATGAAACAACACAATGCTTTCAAAAAATTAGTATTAAAGTACAACTAGAAAAAATACTGTGTTTGAAGGAATGATGGAATATGAGTCAAAAGAAAGTGGGAGAAAAATCACAGCTGTCATGTGTGATAAATATAAAAATAAAAGGTGTGTTAACATGGAAATGTTATATGCAGAGGATTCAATGTGCATCACAGAAAATCCACTGTGGAATCAGTGTGAATCAATCAGAGAGACCAGATTGAAAAAAAGAGAGGCCAGGTAGAAGGCCGTTGACTTGAAAATTTTAGGTAAGAAATGATGAGGACCTAAGTCGAAGGTTAACACTAGGGATGGCACAGGGATAGGGAAATACACAGAATTTATTCCATATGTCCAGCTTGGGAAATCACATCCCTCTATGAAGACAGTGAATAAATGTAACAGAGAAAAAATAAAGGGGGAAGGTGATATTTCCCATGTGAGACATAGCAAATTTAGGTAACGATCTATAACAAGTAAATGAATATAAAAGTCTGGAACAAGGTTAAACAAAGATTCCCTGAAGAGGAACCAAAGCTGAAATTGGGACTGATTCTGGTGTCATGCCATTTACCCCAGCATGAAGCTCATCTTTTCAAAGGGACAACTCTATTTTCACTCTTTCATATGTCTGGAACTGGCAACCTCCTAAAGTTTTCACATTAACTTATGGAGTAGAACTGGCTTTGAAATGTGGAAATTCATGGTTATTGTTTTATATTAGAGATGTTAGAATTGATGATAAGAACAAAGACTTCAGAGCTATATAATACTTTGTTCAATTCCTTGACTATTGGTTTTACTCAAAAGCAGGAACAAATCTTAAACTTTTGGGGAGCTATGCAGGTCATAAACTAGGGATAACTGATCCTTAACTCTGTTATATGGTGAAAATTAATAACAAAATTCATATGATCTTCTTATCAAAGATCATGATACATATACAAAGTTATGAAACAAGATAAATAACATTGTCTATTTGACCTTTCTCCTCTTTCTCTTCACCATCATCATGACCTTTCATGTCTTGTTGGGACTATGTCTGCTAAGGGGCAGGGTTTTGGCTGCTTACCACTCCCTAAAGGACTGGGGCTAAACAAAGGGGTGTGGCTGTGACGTAGCGTGAGAGACCGAGACCGGACTGCCCTGCTGGCTGATTGGCTAGTTCTAGGCCTATTTAAGTTCAGTGCCTTGCCAATAAATCTGAGTTTCTGGATTCTCGCTTGCTATACAGAACTCCCTGGGTGTGGCGTGGTTTTGTTTTCTGTTCAACAAACAGAGGTAAGGCACCTAGCGATTTCTGTCCTTAAGATCACCCCGCCAGGTGAGTTGCGGTTTTTTCCTGCAGGCAGGAAAAACCCCCTTTTAGGGCCCAAAAGGGAAATGCAACTTAGAGCCCGACTCCATTCATACCCCAGCAGCCCCGGCAATGTCTGACTCTTACTCCATTATCTCTGGATAAGACAGGTAGTTATAGTTTGTCAAGTAGAAAACTCTACATGCCCCTCTGTAATATTCTTAGAGTCTTGTAGTGGGTGCAGTAAGACCTTAGAATATAAAAATGTTTTCAGTTCATATATTTCAAAGGTGCCCTTTATTTAAGTATTAATTTATGGTCCAAATATTTTTTTTCTAATAAGAGACACTGATCTTTACATATATTGTTTTATACCAACTCATAACAGATTCTTTTGCATTCTCAATAATACACATGGGAATATGGTATTGCAGTTACTAGTGGTAAACACATAAATTGGTATATATTTAAACTCATGTTACTACAATATATGTTAAAAGTTATGAAAATAGTTTTCTGAGAGCATAGAAGAATGGATGGTTGTAAAAAAAAGATGAATGGATATATGTATGGATGAATGGGTGGGTAGACATAAAACATCTAAGGGTCTTGGAACTACAATAATCAAGTTTCTAAAACCAGTGTTGCCTTCTAAATAACATTCTCGTTTTCTGTTTGTGAACCCCCTGGACCTCTCTCCCATAATTATTGTGTAATTTTTTTTTCAGATAATCAGATAGAAATTATGTTACAATTCTTTGATGCTCAAAAGACATTGATCAACTTGTTAGTTTTCCCTGGATATATAACAAGTTATCACAAACTTTGAGCTTAAGAACAACACCCACTTCTTAGCATGGTGTAGCTGGTTTCTCTGTTCAGGGCTATAACAAATTTTAAGTCAAGATGGTTTTGTCCATTCTGCATTTATACCTGACCTTCTAGGGAAGAGTCCTCTTCAAAATAATTTAGATTATTGTCAGAATTCAACACCTTGCAGTTATAGGACTGAAGTTCTCCTTTGCTTCCTATCAACTGGGCAACCCTTTCATCTTCTGAGACTGCTTTCCAGCCCTTGCCCGATGGCCCCCTCCATGTCAGTAACAGAGAACTCCCCTCACATTAAATCATTCTCATCCTTAGAATCTCTGAAAATTCCTTTACTTCAACTAGCCAGAGAAAATCCCTGTGGATTAAAGGACCCACTTGATTAGATTACTCTTACCTGAGCTTAACAACATCTAGAAAAATCCCTTTTTTCCCAAGTCATAGCATAATCAAGGAAACATACCAGGTTGTAGAGATCATGGAAGTCATTTTAGTTTTCTGACTACCATATTCCTGGGTGTCAATTTCCATAAATATTTGCTATAGATATTTTAATTTATATGTAAATATAACAAAAATTAACCAAATCAATGATTTTTCAAAGATAGTTTTGATTGTGTACATATCTTTTCATTGTAATTATAGCAGGTGTCTCATTATACTCCATGTATCCACATTTAGATATGCAGATACATACCTAAGTATAATACATTATGAAGGTTTTTTAAGCATTATTCTTGAAGACTATTGTCTTGGGATAACAGTGGCCATGTTTTTATTTTTATTCTTTTGCCAGTATAATTATGGGCTTTATTTTTCACCTTCAAGATAAGCTCTAAAGTTATAATTTAATAGTTAAAAGTGATATATAAATTTTTATTTACATAACAAACCTACTGGATTCATGTTTCTAAATATGGATATTATGCATTCAAACACTCAAAGATAAGTTGTAGCTTAATTTATGTAACAGTAGGACATCTGGAATACTTATTTATTTTATATGGAATATGAAATTATCTTTTTACCTGAAGTACCTTTGTGTCTTGAGGTATACATTATTAAGACCAGAAAAATATTCAGAACAAACATGACTTAGTACAAGGGTGTTTTCAGGTTATTTAGAATTGGTTCTCACACAGCTTTGTTTTCAAAACAAAATCTATACCCACATCTGTTCTGATTTTATAGTCATAAGTCATTTAATTGGTTTTCTTTTAGTCCAGTTTTATAAGCCATTTAGCTCAAACCTATACAGGAACGACACATAACATGATTAGAAAAATATGTATGCATAGTAATATATTACTTAAGTCAGAATTACATGGCATTTTTATGGGTAAGCTCGCCTCCTTTCAATCAAGTGAGTTGTTTGATTAGCAAACTGAACTCACTGTAAATTAGAGTTGATGTTCATATTTATAAAGGCATTTGTTCAAAATGCAAACTTTATTAGCCACACTTTAACAAAGAACTAACCAAATAAAGTTGGTCCTATTAATCAGTCAACAATAGCAATATGAAAATAAATATGACATTCTAAACTGTTTAATCCTATTTTCTTTTTAAAATCCTTGACCTTATTTTACACACACACACACACACACACACACACACACATACACGTTAAAGTAAAAATTTAAGACATAGTTAACTTGTAGAACAGGCATTGATATATGTTGCATTGGATATAGGATTTTTATTTTTTGTTATTTATTAGAACAAATACTAATTAGAGAACTTTTTAAAATCATTATGGGCAAGTGTGGAAATACCTAGGATTACGTTGCAGATCCAAGATGAAATAGGCAAAGGAATCAACTCAGATTTTTGTAACCAAAGAAAATATTTTTAAAAAATGAATTATATCTAAAAACCATCTATTTCAGGAAAGTACAATTCAGAAATAAATCTTAATTTATTGAATAAAACAATAGAACTGAACAATTATTCCTTTACTTAGTTCTGTAATCATCATATAATCAAATTTAAAGAAACAGTTTCTGTCACAGAAGCAAAGAATATCTAATGCAGAACTTGTTCCTTAATTCATCTCTTCCAAAAAAAAAAAAAAAAAAAAAAAAAAAAGTATGCTTGGGACATATTGCAAATGACTAAATTTGGTGGAGAAAAGTTTTTTGTTTTTTTTTTTTTCAAAAACAGAAGCAATCCAAAAACTTTTGATGTTTCTTATAGACTGAAAGAGGGAAAACACCAATATCATACATAAAACAATCTTCATAGCGTAAGTCTTTAAGGAAGTAGCTTGGCACAGAGAAACATGACATGGGCAGAACAGACTCAACTCCAAAAGGAGCTTTGGGAGTTTTGGCAACTTCCTTACCCTTTCTGAGCCACAAAATTCTCATCTGTAAAAATATGATAACATGTACTCATAAAAATGTTAGAGTATTAAATTTCCCAATTCATGTAATTGTTTATGCAGATTTTATAGAGAAGAAAAGTAAATCTAAGTTTTTTTATCATCAAAATTGTTTCCATATAACTTTATGTAACTAGCAGAGTTTATTTCTCTCCTCAAAAGAGACAGAGTAAATTCTCTGCAATTTGAAGAAAGTCATGATCTTCAAATTCATTTTCGTATCTTCTTGCCCTAAGATATTCTTTACTTTTTTTTAACATTTGAGTTGCTTAAAATATTCAGATCACTAGCTCTTTTGGTTACTTTTCATGAAGAGCTAGATACAGCAGACAGAAATGAACATCACACTAAAGCCATGCTTTGGCCTGGGCTTGAGTGAGGACTGTACCTTTCTGGTTTTAGGACAGAACATTTACATTAAAGATGGGAGGCAGGAATTACAAAAAGGTTTGATCATTCAGCATGACACATTTTAAGCTTGTCTACATCATGTCTTCACTTTCTTTCTAAACATGCTGTTTTTGTGAAAGATTTCATTCTACTCACATTTTCTGAATCATATTTAGATTTACGTAATACATCTAGTCTTCAATATCAATTTATATAGATTTTTAAACTAAAGCTGGTTAATAAATTTCAGATAAAAACAGCATCAATACAAAGAAGAATTAATTATGTGACTCTACATCATGAACCTATTTAAAAACAGAAAGATATATTGAAATATGATGGTGCTTTGATCTTTACATAAAAGCACAAGTACTTCAAACACATGTTTGTTCATAAGGCAACCCTACTGTCATATGCAGCAAAAAATACAAGCCCCTGGATATTTATGGCATTATCTTGCATGAAAAACTATTACTATGGAAACAGAGTAAAATTATTCCAATAATGTAATATTGACTTTTCATCATCTCAAGTAAGCTTTTGTGACCAATTGATTAAAAACACAAATTGCTATGTAATCTTCCACTTTAGAGTATTTCAACAGGCATCATATTTAAGAAGAATGTGTCCATCATTTGTGACAGCATCTTACAAGTAAGATTTGATTTTAATGTAAAATTTGATCTATTATTGCTATTAAACTACATGATATTAACTTCAAAGTTAGTATTAATTACCAAGGAATTAATTTCACAATGGGAAAAAATTGAGGTCCTAAATCTGAGAAATGAAGTAAGATTAATGACTTAATGATGTCTTTTAGTAGAGTATTTTTTTTCATTTTTTATTGGTGTACATTAACTATAGAGGATAGTGGAATTTATTGTGGCATATTCGTACATGCCTTTAACATAATCTGATCAGTTTTACTCCCTAATACTTTTTCTTACCCCACTTCTTCCTTATCCCCTTCCCATCCCTAATGATATCTCTTTAGCTGTCATAATATCTCTTTGTTTTTCTCCTTTAGCTCCCATATATGAGAGAGAAAAAATATGATACTTGTCTTTTTGAGCCTGGCTTATTACACTTGATTCACTTCAGTCACATCCATTTTTCTGTAACTGAAAATAATTTCATTCCTCTTTATGATTAAATAAAACTCCATTGAGTATATATAACACATATATTTATTCATTCATCTTTCCATAAATACCTAGGCTGATTTCATAACTTGGCTCTTGTAAATTATGCTGCCAAAATCATGGGTACATTAGCTTTAATTCATTTGGATAAATACCAAAGAGTGGTTGCTTTGTCTTTTTGAAAATATCTATATTGATTTCTGTAGTGGCTGCACTAATTTCCATTCCCACCAACAGTTTATAAGAGTTGGATTTTACCCTGCATCCTCTCCAGTATTTATAGTTATTTCTATTTTTGGTGATTGCCATTCTGATGTTGGAATAGAATCTCATGTAGTTTCAACTTCCTTAATGGCTAAAGGTTGAATATTTTTTTTTATATTTTTATGAAGAAATTGGAATTGGAATTTTAATAGGAATTGCAATAATTCTGTATAACGCTTTTGGTATAGCAACACCATTTTGACAATATTAATTCTGCCTATCATAGAGCATGGGGGATCTTTCCATCTTCTAAGTTCTTCGATTTCTTTCTTTTTTGTTCTGTAGTTTATGTAGCAAATGAAATTAAACTCATTTCTCTCACCCTGCACAAAACTCAACTCAGAGTGGATCAAAGACTTAGGCACTAGAACAGAGACCCTGAGCCTAATAGAAGAAAAAGTGGGCCCAAATCTTCACCGTGTCAGCTTAAGAACTGACTTCCTTAACAAGAGTGCTAAAGCACAAGAAGTAAAATCAAGAATTAATAAATGGAATGGACTCAAACTAAAAAGCTTCTTTTCAGCAAAGGAAACAATCAATAACTTGAAGACAGAGCCTACAGATGGGAGAAAATCTTCACCACATGCATCTCAGATAGAGCATAAATTCCAAGGATATATAAAGAACTCAAAAAAATGAACACCAAAAAAACAAATAACCCAATCAATAGATGGGCTAAGGAACTAGAAGGGCTAAGGACGAACAAACACTTCACAGAATAAATACAGTTGATCAACAAATATATGAAAAAAATGTTCAACATCTCTAGTATTTAGAGAAGTGCAAATCAAAACTACTCTAAGATTTCATCTCAGTCTAGCCAGAATGGCAATTATCAAGAATACCTATAAAAAAAATGTTGGCAAAGATGTGGGGGAAAAGGTACATTCATACATTGTTGTTGTAACTGTATATTGATGCAACTACTCTGGGAAGCCGAATGGAGATTCTTCAGAAAACTTGGAATGGAACCACCATTTGACCCAGTTATCTCACTTCTCAGTATTATCCAAAGGATCTAAAATCAACATGCTACAGTGATGCTGCCACATCAAAGCACAATTATAGCAGCACAATTCACAATGGCTAAGCTATGGAGTCAACCTAAATGCCCTTCAACAAATGAATGGATAAAGAAAATGTGGTATATATACACAATGGACTATTACTTGGCCTTAAAGAAGAATGAAATTATGACATTTGCAGGTAAATAGATAGAGCTAGAGAATATCATGCTAAGTGAAGTAAGCCAATCCCAACAAACCAAAAACTGAATGTTTTCTCTGATATGCAGATGCTAATTTACAATAAGGGAGGAAGGGCTAGGGAAGAATAGAGGTACTTTGGATTAGGCAGAGGAAAGTGAAGGGAGGGGAGGGGCCTTTGGGGTAGGAAGGAGAGTAGAATGAATTGGGCATTATTACCCTATGTGCATATATATCTACATGACTGGTGTAATTCCACATCATGTACAACCATAAAAATGAGAAATTACTACGTTTATGTACGAAGTGTTAAAATGAATTCTACTATCATGTATTGCTCATTAGAACACATAAAAATTAATTAAAAAGATGTTGAATATTTTTTCATATAATTGTAATTCTCTTTTGTGTGGGGTCTGTTTAATTAATTTGCCCATTTATTGATGGTTTATGTTTTGTCTTGTTTATTGATGTTAAGTTTTTTGAATTCTTCATATATTCTGAATATAAACCCTCTTTTGGAAGAATAGCTGGCAAAGATTTTCTCCCATTCTGTAGGTTGCCTATTCATGCTGCTAACTTTTTTTCTTCATTGTGCAAAACTTTTTAATTTGGTGCAATACCACTCATCAATTCTTTTTATTATTTCCTGAGCAAAATAAATACTATTCAGAAAGTTGTTGCCTGTTCCTACATGTCAGGGTGTTTCCTCTATTTTATTGTGGCAGTTGCAAACTTTCTGGCCTTATACAGATCTTTGATCCTTTTGAATTGAGCCTGGCCCCTTGTGGAGGTTATTTCTTTTTCCTTTTTTGTCTTGTTTTTCTAAGAAACTAGAGAATTAGGAAAAGAAAAAGCAGATTAGGAAACAGACTGTAGTAGGGCTGTAAAAGTGGCAGTTCACTGGGGGAGGAAGATCCCTACCACTCCAGAGATCCTAAAGAAGAAATCATAAAGATTTCAAGAAATGCAGACTCTACCACCTGGCAAATAGACAGTCTGCTCAGGACACTTAAATACCCTGTGGGAGACAATGTTGGAGAAACTATTACCTGAATTTCCCTGAAGATTTCATCATGATAGGTCATGACCTATTGTGAGTGATGTGTGCTTTAGCTTTTATTAATTGGTAAAAAGTAAATTATAAAATCACTATATTATATGATGGAAGCAATAAGGGATAAATGAGATTGTGGCTTTTATATGAATTAGCACGTAATATTTTCTATAGGTCTAGCACTTATTGTTTTTTGATATCATGTTAAATTTAAGAATTAGTTCATTTTAATTGTTATGTAATATTTGTAGTTATTCATGTAATACAGTATTATAATTAAGTACATTTATACAACACATAATGATAAAACCACATTAATTAGCACCTTCATCTCCTCATATATTATTATTTCTATGTAGTTCACAACATATATATTTCAAAATAACTGTAGGAAAAGGAATTAGTTGTTTCATTGATTCAATATATTCAATGACTCATGGAAGCTATTCAGTGACCTAACTCTTCTGGTAGATATATAACTTTTTCTTTTTATAATTTAATGAAGAAAATAAAGAGTGTAAATGTATCTTGTTTGTGCTGATGATGCTCAGCTGAAGTTTAGCCAGGTGATCTTTTAATTAGTTATAGTAAACATTCCATGAGGATTCATGTTTATCTGAGTTTATATAGAGGGCAATTATATACAGTTACATGTTCATTGGGAAATGATGCTCCATGAATATAAAACTCATTCCTTGGAAAAACCACTTGCAATTGTATCACTGATTGAACACATACACTCAAATTGCTGCTCTCATTTACAAATCATATGGCCAAACAAACTGTCCTTCCTCATAATTGTCACAAAAGAAAGGATATTTTCATTTTCACTTTTTAGTTGAGATGAAATTCTGCTGTGTTTCATCCTAGACAAATGTAGATAAGAAAAAAGTAACAACAGTGTCAACAAAATCTCAAAAAATAAAACTGTTTCACTTTTTCTTTGGACAAAGACATTATAAGGAATGTAGATATCAGTACACTAATGTACCAAGATCAAAACAAAATATCAACTAATTATATACAACAACATATAATAGTACTAATACATCTAACTAGTATTTATCCAATAAATGCACTGAATATTAATTAGTGTTCTTCACTGCATTAGCATATTTTAAAAGTATACCACCTAAAAATAGGAATAAAATTGATAATAGATGTTCAAAAACATTAATGTACCACCTACAATATACTTAATGGTGAAAGACTAAATGATTTTCATCTGTAATGGTTAAAAAAAAAAGCCAAAACAAACAAACAGAAACAACAAGAAGAAGATATTGTATTCTACCATCACTTCTATTATATATTATACTAAAGATTCAAGCCAATGCAAAAATAAAATAATAATAAACCAAAGTAATACATATTGATAATAAAGAAGTCTATCTGACTGTATTCACAGATAAAATGACCATATATCTGAACAAATACTGATGGAATGTAAAAAATTACTAGAATTAATGAATTGCTAGGCACAAGATTCCTACGCTTATGTCTGTTATATTCCTATATACTTGTAACAACTAAATGAAAATTGAAATAATGAGTCCATTTAGAGTCACATCAATGATATGAACTATCTAAATATAAGAATAAAACTGAGAGTTTTTGCTCAGATAAATTAAAGATGATCTGAAGAAATAGAGGCTATTTATAGACTGGAAGACTAAATATTGTGAAAATGTTTGTTTTCCCAAAATTTAATAAAATTCAATATCATCAAAAAGACTGTTATGCTTTCTTTTAGAGAAATCTACAAACTGATTTTATAATTCCAGTGGTACTCAAGGGCCCTAGACTAACAAAACATGTTAGATAAAGAAGAACAAAGAGAAGTAACTTTTCTTGACCTTTAGATTTATTATAAAGCTACAATAAACAGGACTGTGTGGAACTAAAATAAAGATAAACAGGTAGATATATGGAACAGAGAGTCCAGAAATAGACTCTCATAAATATGGACAATTGATTTTTTGACAAAGATTTAAAGGCAATTCAGGATAGACAGGATGGTCTTTTTAATACATGGTCCTAGAAAAATTGGATATCCATAAATTAATAAATAAAAAATTAACCTTAACGCCCATCACACTTTATTTAAAAAGTGACTCAAAGTGAATTACACACCTAAATGTAAAACCTAAGGCAATAAATTTTCTAGAAGCATAATAAGGAAAAATCTTCTATGATCTGGGGTAAAGCAAAGATTTCTTAAATCTAACAATAAAAGACTGATCCACAAAAGAAAAAATTGATTAATTAGACTTTATCAAAATTATAAACTTCTTTTTGAAAGACATTGCTAAGTTAGTAAAATTACAAGCCATAGGTTGGAAAAAATGTTCAAAAATTATCTATGTGATATAGAATTTTTATATATAACACATAAATAAATACTGAAACTAAATAATAATTAAAAAGGCAAACAATTTAAACAATTAACTGATTTTATTATATGAATGGCAAATTAATACAAGAATAGCTGCTAAACATAATTCATATTAATAAATGTGAATTACAACAACCATGAAAGACTCTCTATATCTAATAATAAAATTATTAAAATTAAAATGACATGCCTAGTATTGATGGACATGTAGATGAACTGGAGCATTGATATGATGATTTAATTAAGGCTTATCTACTTTCTCTTTGTTATATACTGATCAACTCTGCATTAGTTTATTATCTAATAAATCTACTTCTACCAAAGTTCTCATTGCATACAAATTTTTATTTTTCTTTCTTTTGAAAAAGAGATACTTTAATAATGTGCATTGAGAATCAGTTCTGCCTGTTTTTTTTTTAAGATAATTACTATCAGTAACAGTTGAAAAAATTTTCACTCCAATCTATCAATATAATTTTCCAAAGAGTTGTTCTCTCTGGTTCTTCCTCTTAGAAACACAATCAGGTTTTCACACTTCCTGGCTAGTCAGGCTGTTTGGGAATTTGGTAACACAAAACTTATGCCGTAAAATATAAATAAGGAGCTTCACAATGATAAAAAAATTTTGAATCGGTATTTTAGGAAATAAAAAATACTTACAAAATGCTAATTTACTGTTTTTGAAACTCAATATATTTTACATGCTTAAGAATGCAAGATATTCTAGTGTATTTAATTTGATCATTAAAAATCTAATTCCTGTAAGAAATTGTTATATGCTCCATAAAATTAAAATAACTGAATTTATGTTACAGGGCAGAGTTCTTTGCACATGTTCTCAAAGCATTAATTTTTTGGCTTTTTTTTATGTGCATTGTAATTAGGCATAACAATTAAATTTGTTTACATATTTGTACATGCACATAATATAATACTATAATTTGCTCAATCTCATTCCCCAGTACCTCCTTTTTTCCATCCCCTCCTTCCTCCTTTTGGTTTCCTTCCTCTATTCTATTGGTCTCCTATTTTCATGAGATCCTCCCCACTTTATTTTCTTTTTCCTCTCTAGCTTCTACATATGAGAGAAAACATATGATTCTTGACTTTCTAAGTTTAGCTTATTTTCACTTAACTTAAAGCTTTCAAGTTTCACCTATTTTCCTGCAAATGACATAATTTTGTTCTTCTTTATGGCTGAGTAGAACTCCATTTTGTATGTGTACCACATTTTCTTTATCCATTTATTCATTGACAGACACCTAGAATTGTTCCATAATTTAGCTATTGTGAATGACATCCTTTCCAGAACTAGAAAAAAACAGTCTTAAAATTCCTTTGGAATTTTACATGATCTCATTACCACAGCACTAGTAAACTACCATGCTGACCAAGAAATTGGGGGGAAAAAGGCAATATGGCAATTATCCAGACAATACAGCCAAAGCCAACTTAAAAATTCTAGATATTTGAGGCAGCTTTCCTCAAATTTTATATTTTAATTTTAGATTTTTATTATCCCCATTAAAAGTGTTATGTTGTTGGATCTCTTTTTAAAATGGCATACAATATGTATATCATTTAGCATTTAGGGTTATATATATTTACAGTAACAGTAAGAACATGAATGAGATGTATGGATACATACCTAATATAGACTAGATATCTCATTAGGATAGTAAGGTGAAGTCAACAATTTCAATCACATTTTACTCTTTAATAAAGCTAAAATATGTATGGAAATTTTTAAACATTTATTACATAAGGGTGATGGCTACACTGGTGTTTGTTATATTTTTTGCATAATCTTTTTATTGTGGTCAGAAATCCACATAACATTCATCATCTTAACCACTTTTTACTGTATACTAATACTTCTAGTATTAACCAATTACACATTGTTTTAGGACAGATCTCTAGGACATTTCATCCTAGAAAACTAAAAATCTATATTCCTTTAACAAAATCTCCTCTATGTACTTTTATATATTTGATAGTAGGAAAAGAATCACATGTTAAATATACTTATTATTTCTACCTTAAGAAGGCAAAAATGTATTTCTCCTTAAATATGTATATGTAAGGAAGACAGAATCCTTTGTGGGACACTGGTGGTTAAAATTGTTCAATAATTCATGGCCTTACATCTATTATTTCATACACAGGTATGAGTAATAATAAGGATTTACTTCTTAATTTGAAAACATTATTCACCTGGGGAGGTGGCACAAGCCTGTAATCCCAAGTGGCTTGGAAGGCTGAGGCAGGAGGATTGTGAGTTCAAAGCCCAGCCTCAGCAACAGTGAAGCACTAAGCAACTCAGTGAGACTCTGTCTCTGAATGTCTCTAATAAAATACAAAAAATAGGGTCCTGGGGTTCAATGTATGTAGTTCAGTGGCTGAGTACCCCTGAGTTCAATCCCCTTTATGCCCCCAAATAAACAGAACAAATAAACCTTATCATGGAATTGGCCCATCACTGTTGTATAGAACAGTTAAAGAACTTTCTTCTATCCCCTTCTAAGTATCTAAGATTTATATAATGCCTTCGAATAAAAAACAAAAATCAAGCCTGTTTTCCTCCATGGCACCTATGTAGGAAAAAAATGCAGTAGAGAAACTAATTCAATTTGAAGTTAATACAATGTACAAGATTTTGTCTCTAAATATAAAAAAGGTGTCTATGAAATGTGTAAAGCAGGGCTCAAATCTGCATAACCCCTTAGGAAGGAGTTAACAAAAAGAATTAAGTTACTCATTTAGAAAATTTGCCTTTCTTCTGAAAGGCCCTAGATCTATGTTTTGCATACTCTTTGTCCTAAAGTCTTGTTATTTCACTGAACAAACTATTTTTTTCTATTAATACTAAAAGCAAAAGTTCTTGCACAAAGTCACAGATAATTTAAAGAAGAAGAATGTGAATGTGGCTTCATAGTCATTAGAGTAAAGAAGATTCATTCCATAGTGTCAGGTCAAATGCTTCATGCTTTGCTTTAATGATTCTGTTCCTGCTACCCTTTTCTGAGACAAATACAATAACAGTACATTTTGTAGGGGGTCACCTTCTAAACTATTGATTTTTCTAATAGGAATCCAGAAAGAACTTATGATATAACACAATGTGTTCTTACCTGTCTGTGATACTCTTTAAAGAACTAGCAATAATCTGTCATTAGGAAATGAGCTGATCCTATTCTTTTCAGTAATATGGAGCCTCTGTCTTCACTATTGAAAAAATGATGTATATATTCCATTTTTCATAAAATGCTTTATTATTGATAAAGTATGAGGAAAAAATCTCCAAACTTTTAATTTTTCTTAAAGTAGAAATACAGTCAACTTGCTCTCTATTTGAGGGTTCTGCATTTGCAAACCAACTGTGAGTCATATATATTAAAAAATTTGCATCTGTACTGAAAACATAGGACATTTTTGTTCATTGTTCCCTGAACAATACAACTTTTTCTTAGCATTCATATTTTATTATTTATTTCAAGTGATCTAGAGCTGACTTAAAGTATGCAGTAGGATATGTAGATTATGTGTAAATAATATAACATTTTATATAAGCAACTTGAGCAACAGCAGATTTTAATACTCCAGGCTACCTGGAACCAATCCTCCATAGATCCAATCATATTACCAGTATTAATTGCCATATATAAATAGGAAAAATATAACCTTTACAATAAAATAGATGTGGTTTCAAAAAATGTTTGTAGAGTAATCCCCAAAACTTCATGGCAAATACTTGCTGAAGCAGATGTATTAGTTCCTTGAATGATTAATTTAATCCTTATTTATTCATTTTACTTTGGATGATGATTATAAAAAGATTTTTCACAGGGTATTTTAATCTAAATCTTTCAAATATTCAAATTGTTTCTTTATTGTGTTTGATATTATAGGAAAGGCCAAATTTGAAATATGTAATTTTACTTTAGTAGATGCAGTGTAAAAACTAAAACTTACTGGACATATCAGAATCATGTTTATGGTAGCCCATGAACTTTATTACAAGATAATTTCATTCACAAATTTAGAAGGTAGGAATCTCAGATTACCTAATAACATAGACATTAACTGGAGGAAATGAATTAGATACCTACTTCCCAGCAGTTTCATTTGTAACACTAAACAAAGTGCTACAGATTAAAAACAAGTGCTTATGAAACTTAACTTAGAAATAAAGTAATTCATAATGATGCCTAGTTTTTCATATCTTGTAATGCTTTTAATATTCGATTCACTTTCTGTTTTCATTTTTTCTTTATTTATTTTTATTCTAATTTGTAATATATGATAGCACAATGCATTACATTTCATATCAGACAAGTAGAACACAATTTTTAATATCTCTGGATGTACACAAAGCATAGCCACACCATTTGTGTCTTCATACACGTACTTCGGGTAATGATGTCTATCCCATTCCACCATCTTTTCTACCTCCATGCCCCTTCCTTGCCCTCCCACCCCTTTGCCTTGGGGATGGAACATGGGAGGATTAGAGGAACTCTGTTTTTTATTTATTTGTTTGTTTATTTATTTATTTATTGGCATCGGGGATTGAACTCAGGGACACTTGACCACTGGGCCACATCCCCCACCCTTTTTTGTATTTTATTAGAGACAGGGTCTAACTGAGTTGCTAAGTGCCTAGCCATTGCTGAGGCTGGCTTTGAACTCACCATCCTCCTGCTTCAGCCTCCCAAGTGCTGGTATTACAGGCCTGCATCAGACATGACAACTAGGAGGGCATCCTTCAACAGCATTTTGAAGATGTTTCCCCCTTTTGATGCTATTGGAAAATGACTGTAGTTGAGTAATAATTGCATGTTATTTTAGTGTTTTATGAGTAAAATATGTGTTATATGGCACTGAAGGTTTTATTCTGTGTGTTTTATCTACATTGTATACTCTTGAATTTACCTGTGATATTAGTGGTCACAAGAATTTTAACTATGAGTTTGTCTGTTCTTTGTTCCCTATCTCTGTGTTTCTCTATTTTTATATGCCTTTCTGTTTATGCCTCATTGCCTCTATTTCTCTTTCTCCCTCTCTTTCTCTCTCCTGCCCAGATCACTCCTCCCCCACCCCATTTGCCCACTGTTTCCCACCTTTTGGCCTTCCCACCTGCATCCTCCACCCCCTGTAAGATAAAGGTCAAGAATGTAGAAGGACAGAGAAAACCTTAAATATAAAACGGATGGGACTTCCTCATTCTAGGGATTCCACCTTTCCAGTCCCCTTCTTCCTCTGGGAGAAGTCTGTTCTACTATCCTTTAATAAAGCCTCTTACTTTCTACTCTCCACTTGCCTCCTCTGTGCTTCTCTGGTGTTATACTTCGTTCAGTATTCAGGGAAGCAGGACTCATCACGGTAACCAGTGGTATCAGGAGTAACAACTTTTTAAACTTTACTAAAATAAAAATCTTGCTTGTCTTCATCATTACTTAGTTCAAATCTAACCTGACCATCATTGTTCTATAAAGTCATAACTTATTCAATGACATAATATAAAATCAAATAGAGATATAGAAGCCAATATTCTTTATTTTACAATAAAATGGTACCTCTCATCAGGAATGCCAAACTATTTCTTAAAACTGTTAGATTGTTTCTGAAAGGGAAATCATGGAAGGAATTATGGTTTCAACATACTCAGTCAATTTCCCATTATCAGTTGGACCAGTCAATATATTTTTATCAGGAGAAAGGAATTAGTTAATTCACTGTAATTTTTGTATTTTCTGCCCTTCTTTCTGCAAAGGTATACCGTGGTTTCATTAATAATTAAATACAAAACCTGAACATGCAAAGCCTCTGAAAGAAGAAGCCATTCCTTTTGTGATCTCTTTCCCTCCTCTCAGCTTTTAATGCCTTCTTTCCTTCTCAAGAAACATCTAAGGGCAAGAATATCACATGAGTAGCAAATAGACATATTCTGTAGAGAAAATCAGGTATATAATTTTGATTAAAATAATCTAGTACTATTCTAATTAAAAATAAGAATGTCACATGAGTAGCAAATAGACATATTCTGTAGAGAAAATCAGGTATATAATTTTGATTAAAAATAATCTAGTACTATTCTAATTAAAATAATCTAGTACTATTCTAATTCTATTCTGCATTATTTTCTGTTGAATTATATCCCCTTATACTTAATTCATCAGCACTTCCTTGGTAAAACCTAGATGATGTGATCAAATAGATTAAACATGCAGTCTTCTATTTACTGAAAGGACAACTTTGAGACTATCATGTACTAAAAACTGTGCTTTAACTTACAGAAAATGGGGAGGAAGATAGGATTCTCAGTTTCAGTGGCTCAGATTGAATACACATACAAGAAAATAATTACAATAACATTTTATATGAGCATAAATAATATGATTTAGAATAATCCATTTATTTTCCATAGCTTCTATACACATTAAACCACAAACCTAGTAACTTAAAATAGTACAGATTTGTTCTTATAGCTTTGGAGATTGAAATCCTGAAATTAAGGTTTGGTATGGCTGTGTTCCTTCTGAGGTTTCTGAGCACAGTCTGTCTCCAGCTTCTTGAGGTCTGCTACCTTCTATGGCTGATGATCTCTTCTTTGCATCACTCTAACCCCTTGATTCTCTTGCCATATCCTCTGCCTCTTATAAGGACTCTTATTAGGTTGGACTAATCCAGAGAACACAGGATAAATTCATCTCAGGATTCTTTTTTTTTTTTTTTTTTGGTACTGGGGATTGAACTCAGGGGCACTCTACCACTGGGCCACATCCCCAGCCCTTTTTTGTATTTTTATTTAGAGACAGAATCTCACCTAGTTGCTAAGTGCCTCGGCATTGCTGAGGCTGACTTTGAACTAACCATCCTCTTGCCTCAGCCTCCCAAGTGCTAGGATTATAGGCGTGCTCCACTGTTCCCAGTTCTAAGGATTCTTAATTTAAACACACCTACTGATAGATGGGCTACCCTCCCCCTCCAGAGTTCTCCACATCCTGAGAGAAGCAAACTTGTTTCATTCTCTGGGCAGGATGTTTCTTCCTCAGGCAGGATATTTCTTTTCCCCGGGCAAGAGCCAATAGGCTTAAAGGTCGCCCTGTTCTAGGGGAAAAGAGTCAATGGCGTTGGGGTTGCTCTGGTGCACCTCCCACCAGAAATCCCTATATAGGGCCCTGTTCGAGAGACTCAGAACACAGACACACAGAGACACACAATGTCAAGAGGAGGAAGCCACTCAGACACATCAGCTTGACCCTGCGGAGAGGAGGAAGCCACTGCAACAGCTCCAGACCCATCGCCTCCAGCCGAGGGCAGCTGCCCCAGCTGGCAGCTCCAGACCCACCACCTTCAGCCTGACCGCAGCTCCCAGCTGACAGCTCCAGCCTCCAGCCAGACAGCAGCTGCTTTAGCTGATAGCTCCAGAGATCCTAGCCGGTGCGACCAAGCACCCACCTTCAGTTCAGAGCTTGCACACTCCCCTCTCCCTGACTCCCCTCTCCCACCAGAGCTTGCACACTCCATTCTCCCTGACTCCACTCTTCCACCAGAGCTTGCACACTCCCTTCTCCCTGACTCCCCTCTCCCAGCACCTCTTCCACCTTCGACCAGCACCTCTTCTCTGGTTTTGCTACCAGCCACGAAGGCTGTTGAATAAATCTCTTGGCTGCATGGCTGTCCCCGGTGTGATGTTTTGCTCTTTACCTACAAAGTCCTTTTTACCATGTAAGTCTACATATTCACAAATTCTGAAAGTAGGACATAGAAATCTTTAGAAGACATTATTGAGCCGGGCGCGGTGGCTCACGCCTGTAATCCCAGCACTTTGGGAGGCTGAGTCAGGAGGATCGCGAGTTCAAAGCCAGCCTCAGCAATGGCGAGGCACTTAGCAACTCAGTGAGACCCTGTCTCTAATAAAATACAAAAAAGGGCTGGAGATGTGGCCCAGTGGTCTAGTGCCCCTAGTTCAATCCCCGGTACCAAAAAAAAAAAAAAAAAAAAAGAAGACATTATTGAGCCTACCAAATTAAGATCTGAAATACACGGAAATGTTCAGCCTTGGGGAGGGAGAGGGAAGCATGCAGAAGACTCCATTCAACAGACTTCCTTTGAAGTCTCTTAAAGGAAAGATGAATCACTGGTATGACTACAAAATGTGAAGAACAGCAGGTCTGAAAGAAATTCTCATAAAAATGATTCACAATAGTCACTTTGGAAGATTCTGTTCAATTCAGACATTCACTAAATCTAGATTTTTATTATGGCACTTATTGCTGTCAAAGAGAACAATATAGCCTAACAGAGTACAAATGATCAGAATTTACAGAAGAGATAGATCCCTGGTGAAGGAAAAAGAAAACGAAGAGAGATTTCTACCACTAAGATTAGGTGGGGGAAATGGTCACTACGTATCAACTACAATTCTTTTCCAGTCATTTTTTAGCTCTTGCTTTAAAGTTTTGCACCTATATTGTTTGCCATACCATCTTTATAATAAATACTTATGGAAATCACACACATTCTTTTTATAGATGTCACCAAAGCTTTTTTCTTCTGTGATTGCTTGTTCTCCTAAGGTCATCACCATTATCATAGAGGGGAGAAATGGTTGTCCATATCTTCATCACATAAATTTATTTCCAATTTATTTAACTCTGATGAGAAATACTTGGGTAGGCTATGTGGAAGCATTGCCACAGGAATCAGGTTTTCCTCTTTTCATTTACCATCTTCTGTTTCTGAAAATGCTGTTCTTAATTATTGAAGAATTATAAGCATCATGCTTTATATTTTGAGCTAATTCATTAGCAGTCACAGGAGGAACTGGTTTTGCGGCTGAACAGATGCATCCCATCCTGAAAGTTCTCCAGATCACTTCACAGTCACTACGACATGCCCTCTCTGCAGTCAAAAGCTTTGAACCCAGAGTGAAATGAAATTATGTCTCAGTGTAGGGCAAAGTGCAGAGGTAAATTAAAACATAGTGCTGGGAAAAGTAGTAAGCAAAAGACTAGAAAAATGAAGTCAGTAAGTTAAATGAACATCAGGGAAGTGAGCAAGGAGCAATAGAGGTGGAATTGACAGGATTACCTGACTGTTCAACCAACATCTGGTCAGCCTGCTTAGCAGATTGTGTGCTAGGAGTCCACAGCATTTCAAACCTGTCATGTAAGTGCTTTGCAACCACTTGAAATAAAATAAATTATAAAATACCAGATAGCATTGTTTACAAAGCATAAGGTTAAGTGGTGTTTTATTGTTAAGAATCAGTTGCATGTACATCCACAAGAAATTAATTGAAGAGATAACTATGAGTAAATGGCAGAAAGATCAGTAGAGCTGAGGGATGGGAGCAGGGGGTAAGGGAAGAAGAAGGGGAGGTGTTGAGACTAAATTACAAAAAGATATATTTCATGCTCTTATAATTATGTCAAAATCAATTCTTCTGTCATGTATAACTAAAAAGAACCAATAAAAAAATTTAAAAATATCAGTTGTAAGACATGAGGTACATGGACTGGAAAATATTTTTGCCATATTTCTCACAATTATGGCCCCATCTGAATTCCCAGTTGCATAGAACTCAGAAAATGATTGTTTACAATTTATGTAAGAATGATTAGCTGAAGAGAGCTAAAGCTTAATAACATATGCTCTTTATATAGAAACAGCCTGTGACAATGTTACATTTTGAAGGAAGATTATTGTTTACTGAGTCCTAGAAATGACAGAGGAACAAACTAATTAGATGAATTTCCTTTGATATAAAAACAATGGTGCTATAGTATAATCTATCAAGATATCTTTGGCATTTAATTCCAAGAAATATGAAAAAGTTGATTATTTGAACAAATTTTCTGTATTTTTTAATCTCACACGATTAGACCTTATTTGCTATGTAAAGTTTATAAGATTTTATGTATACTATGTATTCACTGAAATGTATAAGATGACAAGAATGAATATATCCAATGAGTATATTAATTCAATATATTAGAACAGGAACAATGAAGAACTTAAAAATAAATTTAAAATACTACAGAAAGAATATGTCTGATCATCATTCAGTAAGCTATCAATGAAAATAGGTTGAATAGCTAAAAATAATAACTAGGTTAAGAAAAGATCAGCCTAAAACAAAAATGTCATTTCAATTCATCAGGTTTCAATCACTATGAGTTTTAAAAGTGGGTTTTAGAAAAGAGTACCAGAAATGGTGAAATAAAATATTCCACTAAATTGTGCTATTTAATAATTGAAAAATGACAGAAAAATAAGAAAATTGACAAATCTTACATATTTAACACAATATTTAGAAAACAATTTCTTCATCTGAAAATGATGATTGATCTAATAAATCCACTTTTGCAACTCACTTTAGATATAGAAACAGGATTTTTATGGAGACATGCAATTAGCAATAGATAATAAGCCAGGATATGATTTATTGTTTTTATAAAATTTTAATGATATAAAGAAATTAATAATTCAATCATCTTTTTTGTTACTAAGGGAATTGTGACAATTATATAGCTTAAATATGTATAATATGAACATTGAAATCTATTTATTTCTTCTATAATACTTTGCTCATATAAACATATATGTATATTTATATTTTTCTGAAATTTATGCATAATGGCACTTAAGTTAATGTTACTTTTGTGCCAGAAAATTCCCCTAGCTTCTTGTCATATGAAATCTCCTTAAAATTATTTCTTTTTAAAAGGGTAAACTAGCAATGCCTTGTCATATTTATTGTTTTTATGACACATTGTCATGTACATACATAATTTTGCATCACTCTGTAAAAACAACATTAAAATAAATAATATCTTCAAGGATAATGTAAGTGATACTGATTAGTCTATGTCAAGAATCAAGTGACATGTGGATTTTTTTTTTAAAGTTATATAGAATTTTAGTCTTCTTTAACAAATCACTTTATATGTTCTTCAATTCTTCTGCCATTTTAGTGAGCCAATTATCTTTAATTTAGTGAAATCTGGAAAACAAAATATCTGTTTATTAATATTACATGCAAAGTACAAGTCAGTATCATCAAAGCTCTATATTTTACTTGGAAAAAAGAACTTTTCCTTTTCATTTTCACATTGGATATCATCTTATAAGATCAAACATATTTTTAGAAAAAATAATTCCCAGTTTTTGTCTTTTGGCTTGAAGGAAGTAAAGGTGCAAATTTTGTCCTGAATCTGGGCTCATCTGTTCAGCCATGCCACCATGTTTCCCAATTTTGGCAACAACAAGATCAAAGTCATATACCTAAAACCACCAGTGCAAGGCAAGTTTAGTGCCATAACTGCTCTGGTTCCCAAAATATCAGGCATTGGGTTTGTCCCACAAGAAGTTTGATGATGACATTGCCAAGGCAACCAGAGACTGGAGGGGTCTGAGGATATATGTGTGTGTGTGTGTGTGTGTGTGTGTGTGTGTGTGTGTGTACATATCCTTATATATTTCTACATGTAATTATATATAATATATATGTAATGTATAACACGGATATGTAATGTCATATGCATTAGGCACACACTTATGTGTTATATAGTATATATTATGTATACACATATATATTATACATTAGACATATGTATATAGATATATGATATGTTTTGGTTTTAGAAGAGTTAAAAGCAAATTCTTGTGCTAATAATAGAGATATCATTGTACATCTACAGATATGCATTTTAGCAGTATCAATTTATCCCATCAACCATTTTACAGTTGCTAAGTACATAGCATGATAGTCTAAATCTGCTAAACTTATTTGCTAATATCCTGGTTATATATTTGCAAAACAAGTAAATTTGTTGAATTATGTCCTGGTGGTAAGGGGCATAGCCTGCATTTTAATATTGGTGAATAATTTTATTATGTTAAATATCAGCCTAACATCAAGGCATTTAATGATGGGAAATGAATAAGTATCAACATGTGCCAATATGACATTCTTTTGCTAATATTTGCACCAAAAAGAGCATATGACTCACAAAACAGTACACATTTATCTCATATAAAATATTTTAATCAAACATATTTACAGAAATTATTAAAGAAAATCACATAATAAGGCACAGAAAACATTTATTTGCAAGAATTATAGATGACTTGAAAGATATGTGTAAGATTACTAATAAATAGGGTGTACAGCAAAAGTCTTCATGGTTCTGGAAGAACACAAGGAATGCCCTCCTCTCTTAAACACTTAGGAAACTCCCAACAATAAAATATTAGTTTTGAAGCATTTGGGAAATAGGAAGGAAAGCACAATGACTCCTGACAGAATGAAAACAAGAGTCTATATCTTCAAGTGCCCCAGCCTACTGACTGGGAAATGTTTTCTAGGCTGTACACACAGAGTCTGGAAGTCTCACTGAGTAGAAGAAGCAGAGACTAGAGTTTTAGAGTCAAGGAGACAGAATTCGTGAGACACAGTATAAGCAGGAAGATGTTGCACAAAGAAAATTCTGGTGATTTGTGGAAGGATCCTCTTAAGCATTTTGCTGAGTATTGATCTATGTGAGTATTTGAGGAATTACCAGTGCCAAGCAAAGAACCTTAGAAAGGAGTAATTAGAGCAATCTTAATATCTAACAGATAGATACTCAGAATTTGCCCCTATCACTTCTTTGTAACACAAAGACCTCATACTACACTGAAACAACTGTAATGTGGGACAAATTGTGTCTTTCAAAAGCATATGGTGAAGAACTGGCCTCTGTTACCTGTGAATGTAACTTCTCTGGAAATCACTAATTGTATTAACAATTTTAAATTAATTTAGATGAATCCCATGCAAGTTAATTGTAATCTGGAGCAAAGCCAAAAGCAAATTAAAATAGTTCAAGTCATGAATGACTACAAGAGTGGGAACCTAAATAGAATAAGTTGTACTTTATGTATGTATATTCTGTCAAAATACATTCTACTGTCATTAATAACTAAAAATAAAAATATAAATATAAAAAGCAAAAAAAATCCATAAAGTTTAAACTCAAAATATGTTATCTTATTGAACATTCCAGACATGCAAGTAGCAGAGAAAAAAGCAATAAAAAGGACAAAGAGAATAAAATTAGAAGGCAAAGACAGAAAAACATTTTTATAAAAATTTACGTGCCCAAAAAACAGAGAAAAGTAGAAACATGTTGAGAAAGAAAGGAAAGATAACAAAGCAACTAAATTCAAACTTGTAGAAATGAAAAGTGCAGTAATTTAATGAAAACACATTGAGTGGAATTAAGAACAAATTTTTTAAAAACTGGGGAACTTGAGGATAACATTAGAAATAACTTGGGATAAAATAAACTTTCTTAAAAAAATGAACAAAGTGTAAATAAACTTTGGAAGAATAACAAGTGGTCTTATATCTGTATAGTTGGATCCCAGGAATGGGTAAATGCAGGGTTGGAGAAAAATAATTTGAAGAAAATATGGCCACAGTTTTACAGAAGTAATGAAAATAATAAATACAAAAGTCCAGAATCCTAGCATAGCTATGATGAAGTGTAAATGAAAAATACCAGACCATGGCATATTATCATTAAATTGTTGAGAACAGTGATAATGAAAATAAAAACAAAAACAAACTAACAAACAAAAACTAAAAAGATGCATTTTGTAGAGAGAAACAAAAGTAAGAATGATATTGCATTGCTTGTCAGAAGCAATACAGCCATAAGAGAATGAACTGATATATTTCAAGTAATGAAAGATCATCTTCAATTTTTATATCATGAAAATATATATTTTTTTTCCAAAATGAAGATGAAATGAAGACCTACTCAAAAAGAGAAAAGTGGAATTTCAAGTAAGCAGAAAAACAGTAATGGGGAATTTAAAATAAGTCCTTTAAGTGTCAGAAATAAAAATTTCCAATGGAAATTTGGATCTATACAAATAAAAGGAACATCAAGCATAAAAACATGCAAGCAAATAAGTATAAATGCTTCCTTTTCAATTTCTAATTGCTTTTAAACTGCTTCTTTGTCTACATTGAATATAATAACAATGTATTGTGGATATACAAGACATGTAGAAGTAAAATGTTCAATAAAGTATAACAAAAAGCAAGAGAGAATAGCATTATTGTACTTGTTATATAGTATAAAGTTATATAGTATTATTTGGAGATCTATACTCATATGTATTAGTTATATACTAATTTGCACACTCTAAATTGACTATTAAAATTATAGATGGATAGATATATAATAAAGACATAGCCAACAAATCAGTAATGGAGATGAAATTTAATCATAAACCTGAATAATTCAAACAGCAATGAAAAATTCTATTTTTATATCAAATTGTATAAAATCTAAACTAATTTATAATGACACAGTGCTGATCCATTACTGCCTAGGGCTAAAGTAGGGCCAGGAGAAGCCACAGGTAGGGTCGACAAAGGAAGCAAAGAAAACTTGGATATGCTAGATACATTAATTGTATTTATTGTTCCAGTGATTTCATGGGTATGTGATTGGTGATCAAGTTGCATACTTTAAATAAATGCTAGTGGTATATCAATTATAACCATATATGTGGTACAAAAAATTTATATTAGTATAATTTAAGAAAAATAAACAAGGGGAAAAGGAAAACAGAACAAGGAATAAAAGGGAAAAGAGAAGGCACATAGCAATCTGCTGAATTTAAACATCATAATCATATTACATACAAAAGAGAGATGGTTCACATTAAACACAAAAGCAAGACTCAAAAACATGCTGTCAATATATATACATTTAAAAAATTAATGATGCAGTTATTTTACAGGGCAGGGATGGAAAATCATTTCTTGCCAACTAAAAACCAAATGGAAGAAGAAGTGTCTATTTTAATTTCAGAACACACAAGCACATTTCAAGTCAGGAAATGAAGAGTCATTTTACAGTGACAATTGGATTAATTCCTTAAAAGGACATAACAAGGTAAATTTGCATGCAACTAATACATAGTGCATTATCCCACACTTGTGTGATATCTATAAATTGTTGAACTCAGTAGAAAAAAGTAGAATTGTGGTCACCAGAATCTGAGGTGTGAGATGCTGGTCAAAATATAAAGATTTTGGTTACACAGAAAGAATAATTTCAGGATACCTACATTACAACATGGAATCATTAATAACAATGTATTTTATATTTATAATTGCAAGTAAGTAGATTTTATGTGTTCTCACCACAGAAAATAAACATGTGATATAAGGAATATATTAATTAGCTTTATTTTGTGAGTATATAACATATGCACATCAAAATATTATTTGTAATATATAAAATATATATAAATTTATATACTAGATTGTAAAGTAAAAGAATGCTCACATCAAACAAGGATTGATCTTTATGTCATGATTTTATGGAAATAAATAAAATATTTTGAATTATGCTACTCCCAAAATTGTAGGTTCTAGTTTCACCCTTGGCATTTTGAAGGGTGGGGTGAGAAACAGTTGATAATTTTTACCAAGGTATTATAAAATTTCATTTCAAAATCATGCTGATTCTATACTGTTTAACTAATTTTCTTCCTGTTCCATTGTGCTTACTTGATGTGTTAAGAACTGACAGATGAAGCATATTAGATATATCTGGTAATATAAGCAAATTTCTTTTAAAAAATACTGAAAAGCAAATGTTAATTTACAGTATAAAGAAGAACTCAAAATTTCACAAAATGCCAATTGGCTTCTAGGAATTATATAAAAGCTGTCACTCATTAAGTGCCCATGAACCCTAGCCATATGTGCTTGCACTGATTAATGGCAAAATAGAGAAAACATGCTTTTCAATCCGGAAAGCAAAACACTATTAACCTCTGTAGACTGAATTTCACAAAGTACTTTTTAAATGTTCTCATATAGCTAAAACTATAAGAAAAGATGTAAGTCGAAACTTTGATCACTAAAACAAAATGAGTACTACCTTGTATAAATCAATGTATTTGAGAAGGTGTAAAATTTGGGAAACTCAAGTAGATACATCAGCCATGTAATCAAAGAGATGAAATATTGATAATGATAATGGTAATAAACAAAACAAACAAAATAAAAAATCTGAATTGACCTAAGCCTTCCAAAGAAATTGGTGATCTAGAGATGGAAATAGGCATTTGGAGAAAGATAATTCTTAGAGGTTTTACATTATTCAGTCTCTGAATATTTTGATATGTATATACTTTTGTAATTATTGACAGAGCTGATACATGGTGATGAATCCCTGGGAAAAGATGTATTTTAGTACCCAAATTGATTTTTATTTGATATGTAATGATATTATAATATTTTATTTTTAGAAAGAAATACTATATACCAATATCCAAGAAGATTGTGATAAAAAAGTAAATCTATATAGCCAATTACTGTAATGTAATTTAATTGTTAATTCAAGATTACTTGAAAATCATTGAACATACAAGATACATAGTGGCTGCTTATCTTTTGATTTCATTGGTAGAGTTGCTCTTTCCAGAAAATGAAGCACAATTTAATATTTTCAGTGAATAAATATTTGCCACCAAATCAGTTGCTTTCTCCATAAATTTCTCCACCTCTTTTTTGACCAGGATGTCCATTTTTCGTGAGGAAACTAATACCACTACTTTGAGTATGAATTAATAAGCTAATTCTAAAATGGAAAATTTTATTAACCTTACTTAAGATCAGTGTATCTAGGAATGCTGTAAAATATTCCAAATTGGGCTGCATAAAATAAAGAACCAGAAATTTATTTTCTCACAGCTTTGCAGGTACCTAAAGCCTGCAGTTCAGGCATCAGCAGTAGCCCCACTTGTAGAGGCGATCCCTTTCTGACCTCTTTATGGCCTCTGGTGGTGTTATGGTTTAGATGTGGTGTCCCCCAAAAGCTCACATGTGAAACAAAAGAAGAAGGTTTGGAGGAGAAATGATTGGGTGGGTTACAGGCTTAATCAGAAAGTTAATCCCTGAATCCCTAATGGGATTAATTGAGAGGCAACTGGAAGCAGGTGGGATGTGGCTGAAGGAAGTGGCCCTTTGGGGTCGTGACTATGGGTATATATTCTGTATCTGAAGAGTGGAGTCTCTGCTTTCTGATCATGACGTGAGCTGCTTCCCTCTGCCCTTCTGCCATGATGTTCAGCCTCACCTCGGGCTGCAGAGGAATGGAACCGGCCTTCTGTGGACTAAGACCTCTGAAACTGTGAGCCCTCAAATAAACCTTTTCTCCTCCACAATTGTGCTGGTCAGATCTTTTAGTTACAGCAGCGAAAAAGCTAAAACAGGTGCTTTTCTGGAAGCCCTTCGGTATTTCTTAGCTTACAGCAGAGCACTTCAATTTTTGCCTCCTTGTCATGTGATGTTTCCCACTGTGCTTCTTTATGCCTAAGGACTCCAATCATATTGGATTACGGCCACCCTAGTGACTTCATCTTAATTGCCTTGGCATGGTCTTTTCAAATAAGGTCACATTCTGAAGTTTGAGGTTTATAATGCCAACTTTTTTTTTTCTTTGAGGGGTATACAATTCATCTCTTAACAGTCAGATTTCTGTGGTAATTCATTGATAGTATTTTTAATTGACCTCTTCTCCAACACTCTTCATATAGCATTCGATTCTGTGCTCTAACAGGGCTCCACTGACTTACTCATTTTTGCTTTACAAGCGCATGTCATAGTGAAAGCTCAACAGTGCCTGGAGTATGTGAATGTAGGACCTTGTCCGGAAAACATTCTGAAGTCTAAATAGGATGTGATCTCATATTTATAAATGTGATTACTGTGTATAAAGTGTTTAGCAAGTTGCCTGGCACACAGTAAGCATCCAATAAATAATCCATAGTATGATTATAACTGCACTCTGATTTACTCTTCAGTCCCTTCCAACACCCAAATCTTCCTGTTGCAATTATTCAACTTGAGTTTGCCTTCTATTGATACCAATTTTATCTCAATGTATGAGAGATGACAGTAGGTGAAGCTAGACTTTAAAGATAAATAAATAATTTCTCAGTGTATTTAGCACACAAACTGGATCTCTTTTGAAGAAATCACTTTTCCCCAAAATATCATATTTCCTGGCTACTATACTCTTTTAATGCACCCAAAGAGACACATGAGGTACTTCCTGTTTTAAAGTATAAAATACTAAAAGAAGACATGGGGAAAATCAGTTAATTCAAGGGGAAGAATGAAAGTGAAATTATCACAAAGTAACAACTCAGCTAACTCTTAAAATAGGAGGAAACAAGTGAGGTGTTTCAGAACAAACTTACAAAGGCATGGAAATTCATTGTGTAGTTAGAGAAGCATGAATGAACACAAAGCCCCAATTTTGGCTTGAATAAGGGCAGAGAATGTGGAGCTGCTACTGCTGATGATGGGAGGGGTTATGTGGTAGTGATGTCAAATGGTATGCTGAGCGTTTCTTAGAGGTTTCAAAGCCAACTTGATGAGATCTGAGTCTTGAAAGCCAATTTGTAGAGATTTGATTTCAGTAGGAGGAGAAAGTTTATGTAGAGTTGTTGTAATGGCCCAGTAAGTAAAATATTGCAATAGAGCCATGACCATAATAGTAACAGTAGGGGTTAAAAGAGAATTGATAGAATTTAGAGGTATTTCCCAGTCAGTGTCAATAGAACACAAGTGTGTTGTGTGGGTGTGTGTGTGTGGGGGGGGGGGGCGGTTTAACATTATTTAATAGTGATAGAATAAATTAAATTGGGTTAGAACTAACATATCATTTGATCACTATTAACATTATCAGTCTGACTTTGGGAAATATTGAAAAGTCTACACCTTCCTTGGGGATTTCCAATAAAATTTAGCATGTTAATTACTCTGAGAAATTCCTCAATAGAAAAATAAAATTGGTTAATATGGTTTTGTCCAGTATTTCCCCAAACTGAATTGGTTTTAAGGTCCTTATACAAGAAACACCTACTAAGAAAAAATATTTCATGTAAAAATATTTGGTATATATTAAAAAAGATATAAATATTTAATATAGACAAAAACAGTATATAATACTTTTACTGTGAATGTTTCTACACTAAAGACAGGGGACTAAAACTACTGATACAATTGTATTCTATTAGTTTGGAGTATACAGAATTAAGACTGATTGAATTAATTAAAACAGTGATAAAACTATAAATGAGTATTTGTCATTGGAAATATTTCAAATTTAAGAAATGATAAAAATAATACACAATTATTCTTGAGTATAGTCATCACCTTCAAAATGAATTGTCCTATCACATCTGTGAATAATATTAAATCATATAATTAATACCTCCCATGACTATAACATTGTTAATAATGGTACTACATCTTCTACTTTATCTACATCTAATATTGGGTAACATAAACTCATTTCCACATATTGTATATGATAATGGCATTTATCATTTATTTATAATTTTTGACAAAGAGATCCTTCCCCATGCAAACCTGTTGAAATTCAGACATAAAAATGTTGAATATTGTTGATCTTGTAAAATTAGATGTTGCATTATATTGCCACTGTTCAACTTAATTACCAAATTAATTTGATATTATTAAAGTAATTATATTTGAGAGATATATTAGGAAAATGAGAAATTATATTGCAAAAATTGTTTGTTTATATTCTTGACAATCTCTGACATCACCATGGTTTTACTCTGGGCAGGTTATTATTCCCTTTCTTTACCAACTCACTGTGTCAGATTGTTGGGTTTTGCATAAAAATTTAGGTGAGAAAATTCTGCAAATTCTCATAGTTTCAGAAAAGGGCTACTCATAGTACAGTAGGTAAAGATAAGGTTTTCTTATAAGATTATTTACCACTGATTATACTTGTACAGGTTAATCTTGTTTGTCTGCCAAGATTCTTGTCAAAAGGTCACAGAATATCTATTACATCTTGGAAGTCCTCTATAATTTCTCCAGATTGTAATTATTTATTAGGAAGAGAGATCTGTATATCTTATTGCCCTGTGTTATATATATATATATATAGGTAACCACTAGCTATTCCATGTCTTCACCATTAGAAAAGAAAATGTTTGGACCATATTATAAACACAGCAAATATGTCAGAGGAAAGATAAAATGCTTGATTAATAGCTGTCTGTCTCTATACATAGTTAGAAAATATTTTTAAAACAATGTCTTTACATTTTTTATTTTCTTCTCTTCCCCCACTTTCTTCCCTTTTTATCTTTAACACTTCCATATGTGTGTTTATGAAAGAGTGACAAAACAGAAATTTCCAAACTCTTTCTGGAAAACAAAACAACAATGTGAGACCAAAGTTTTCAAAGTTATAAGCTTTGATGCAAAGGTTCCGGATAGATAAATACACCCTATGCCCATCTGCTAGGGGCCATGGGGCACCACAGGCTGGATGGCTTACTTCAGAAACTTATTGTTTCTTGCTTCTGGAGGATAGAACAACAAAATCAGTGTATGAGAAATTCTGACTTTTTCAACATATTAATTAGGGAGAATATAGTTTTGTCCAGAGTAGCATCAAAATATTCAGAGAAGCTGAGAGTAAATTTTATGTAAATCAAATTTATTACGCCAGTATTTCCTGAGGTAGAAATTTGAGATCAAACTAAGTAGCTAAAAAGTGAAAATAGTTATAAATTCAGTTGACAAAAATGTATATTCAATGTGTTTCCAACTTTATGACACATAAGCAAATTAAGAAAACTACCAAGAAAATATATCATTTTAAATTATCATTATTTCTAGTTGAGATATTTATGAACAATTTTTCTTCATCTTTATATTTTCCTATCACTTAAAAACATTGTGCCATTTAAAATGGAATAAAAACTTGAAAATATACTTTTATTTTTACTGAGTTCATGTCAAATATTAATGACAATATCTAGAAACTTTCTATAAACCCAAAATATAAAAAACACTTTTTAAGAAAATGTATCAAAGATCCCACAAAATATCATTTACTCCTTCAGAATTGAACTTTATCACTGAGTAAAATTAGAAATAAAAATAATTCAATATGAAAAATATAACTCAACTGGACCTTTAGGCAAATTAAGAAATTCAGATGTTCAAAAAAAACAAAAACCACCCGAAATTCAGATGTTCAAACTAGGTTTTGAAGTTGTGGTCATTATGTATTTTAAGTTCTGTACCTTCACCCTGCACCTCTTTGAAAAGATAACAAACCCAGATGGTGCGTGCCTGTAATCCCAGCGGCTCAGGAGACTGAGGCAGGATGATTGTGAATTCAAAGCCAGCCTCAGCAACAGCTAAGTGCTAGGCAACTCACTGAGACCCTGTCTCTAAATAAAATACAGAATAGGGCTGGAGATGTGGCTCAGTGTTTGAGTGCCCCTGAGTTCAATCCCCCCCAAGCCCATACCAAGAAAAGAAAAGAACCAATGTCAGCATGATGCTGAAGTTCCTAGAGGATGTAGAGGATGGTCTTCTAAAAATGAGACTTTGCTCACCTTCAGGCAGTTTGAAGAAGACATGCCACAAGAACAGGAATGTGAGGCAGAAGTTAACCAACACTTCCTACTTCTTGCAAATAGTGGTTTAAGAATAAATAAGTACTGAAACTATGTCCTCTCTGGTTCTGCTGCTTTGAAAGAAAAGGCTGTTTAGGCCAAAGGGGTACACGCCTTTTTTTAATCTAAGGGTGCTGAACTACTTAACAGTTTCAACCATAAATCAAAACTGACTTTTTCTTGCATTAAAGTTGCACACTGGCCACTGGTGAAGAGAAGGGCAAGGCTTAGGGCACAAACTTGTCTTTATTTTATAGACCCTCTTTCTTTTACTATTGTGTCTTGCTTGCTATTGGTTCTGGAAGGATGATAAAAGTTGTGATTTCCAAACCACACAGTGCTGTAAGAATCACATATATACAGAATGGACAAACCACAGATTATAGTCTTTTTTATTTTTACAGAATGAAGATTTTTCTGAACAATAATTTGTAGATTCACCTTTCTTCCTTTTTTAATGGACTCTTTGTAGAGGTGTTCTTATAAAAATAAAATGGCCTTGTGTACAATGGGAAAGAAAAATCAATACATTGCATCAATGGGACAGGGACTTAAAATCAAAGCTCTCTATTGAAAGATATAGGATTCCATAAATGCTTTACAAATTTCTCTTAGTATAGTACAGCATGATATTGCTATTGATTTTCTAAAAAGAGTTTTAGAAGCCCAGGTTGCTTGGAGTATACTTCTTCAATTTTCCTAAGCTTATGAAAGAATATTTTTGTGTGTTTGTTACCTAAAACTTAGAATTATTACTTATTGACCTCTTATTCTATACTTATAGGCTCTGTACTTACACAGCTCTCTTGTGAAGGAGACTTGACCCTTTTTGGTAAAACAAAGAATCAGGGATAAGAATTTAAGCAATAGTCCTCTATGTTTGCCATGCTTTTTGACAATTTGCACAGGCTCAGTACTGAGTAATTCCAGTCCTTGTTTTATCTGAGACTACATTCCCTTGTGCATATTAAGACAGATAGAAAGAACAATTGGGCTAACAGAGACTCACAGGATTGCTTGTTTTCTTTGCAATGAGTTCTATTTATTTCACCCAAGAAAAACTCAAGAATTAACAGGCTTAGGAAAATTTTTGTTTATGAAGTATGTTTATCCCCTTGTCCTTGTATTCTTTGTTCCTCACAATTTTTCTCCTAAAGTTCTGTCCAAAGTTTTGATAAAGGATAAGACACAGATGACCAGTTAATAACTGATGTTCAATGAATCGGTCTGATACTTGTCTCATTGTATTATATTAAAACCAGCTAAGGGCACTTAATCCAAAAATCTTTGATCCCACTTTTTGCTCCTGTGTGATTTTATTGGATTATAGAGGTTGGAAAATGACAATTCTAATAGTTTTTTTTTTTTTTTTTTTTCCAGTTCAACTATTGCTCTAGGGAAGGGAAGAATCTTTGGAGTTCCTTATTTTGTGTCATTATCACAACAGAAGGAATAGTATAATATGGGAGAGGCAGTGGGGAAAACATATAGGTGTTCAACAAATATTCAGAAAATTAAAATTATAATTTCTAAATCATAAGTGAAGAGACATCATAAATTAGAAAAAAATCAATTTTTAATCTGCTCTTCTAGAAAATACTGGGGAAGAATGTAAGAGTCATGGTAGTTTGTAGTTGTTTCATTGCATGAATTTACCCTATAAAATAAATGCAAAGCATGAGTCATTCTACATCATGGGCCTGAGCAACATCTCCTAGGTACATAATTTTGTGTATCTCTAGTAGAAATCAGGAAAAAAAGTACCTGAGTGACAGCAAGTTTACTTCTCAGTTGTTAACTATCATTCTATTGTTTTATCTTAAATTTCTGAACAGAAACCTCTTATCCCATCTGTGAGAAGGATATCCTCATTTTTTTATACCATGCAGCACAACCATTCTAGAGACATAATTACTTCATTTCTAGATACCTAGGGACATTGCTTAAAGAAAAAGAAAAAAAAAAAAAAAACTTCTCTAAACCACTAAAAGTTATCACTCTTTAAACCAATACTGTATGTCTGAATGTGGAAGAGAATGTATTAAACACTTTATTTCCCTTTATATCTAATACTTGCTATTCTTGCATTTAGTTATTAATATTTAATTTGCCTCAGCTGAGATATGATATCATGAAGAGTTTAGAAATATAAAATAAATAATTCTGTACCAAAATATTTCTTTTCATTGTACAAAAGACATCAAATAACTTTTTTGACCAGGTAATGCTGGAAATAACAATCAGAAAACATCACTTTTTTCACTGCTGTTTTTGACAACTTTAGCAAATAATGCACTAATATAAGTTGATGATAAATAGTAGCATCTACTTTCCTTATAAAATGCATTTTCTTTATTGATTGATTTTATTCTTAATTGTAATTTCATTGAGAATTTTATTTCCTTTGAAGCACAATACATTGGAATAAAAGTTAAACATAAAGGAAATATGCCTCAATGTAATAAAACCAATCTGGAAATGACTGCTTGTTTAAGATATTTTGCTATAATAAGAAAAGTAGTAAGTATCCTATTCTATGGATGCCAACATACTCTACTACAGGATTAATTATCAATGATTGCTCAGAAAACAATAGTTACTTAAAGTTTAATAAAAGTTCTTCACAGATACTTTAGTATAAATTAATAAATCATTTATATGATATTTTGATTGTACTCTTCTAATTTTGCAAGGCAGCTAGGTGTCTATAAAAATAATATCTTTATATTTGAAATTCTAGTAACTCCATGAATTATGAGTCTTTCAGAAGCTAATAATTTAGACTACACATTATTAGGGCTAGTGCATTTACTTAAAAATTTCAGGTTGCCTGAATATTCTCCAAAATATTTCCCTAACAAGTATTGCTGTGCTGCTGCTGCGTGAACATTTTATTTACCTTCTGAAAGTCTTTATAGACCCAATACTAACAGTAAATTCTGCATAGCTACTATTTCCGTTCAGTCTTTTACATGGAAAATACTTCCTTGTATCTCTCTTTCCCTCTTAAAAAAGAATTGGCTAATTCCATATTTTTTATTACATTTTTTCATATTTATATTGCAAAGTCTTAGCATATTATACATTATATTTTAGTCAATAATTAAAAATTTATTGACTAAACCAGAAAATAAAGGTACCATAATAATTATTTTATTGTAGAAGTTCTATCTTTGAAAAAAATATATAATTCTTAACAGATTACATGCTTTAAGGCTTATATTATGCTAAATGTTTATTAATAATAATCACTTAAAGGACTAGTATATTTAGGTATCAATGAACAGATTAAGGCAGATAATTACTTTAAGGGTTGTCTAGGGCTGAAGAGTACAAATAGAGAGAAAAAAAATGTATTAATATTTTTAACATGAAAAATTTACCCTGGCAAAAGAATGAATTCAGTGAATACAGAAAATGAAACCAATTGATTATGAAAGCTTACTGCAGAATGGGAAATAAAAAAATAAAAGAATTAGGTTGGATTTTCTTAAGAACACCGATGATCATTGAAAATAAGACCACAGTCACGCAATTCTCATTGCTGGCAAGCAATACTTAGGTTAGAAAGAGCAGTTGTGGTTTAAGTGAAAAATTTATAACAGAGCAGCTTTGTGAACAAGGAACTAGAGGAAAATTTTTAAGAGTTATATAATTTCACTGAAAGTTCATTCAATGGCCAATGTTATTTGTGGAAGTATGAACTAGGGGTATGTTGAGACACTCCTGGGAGGTAAACAACAATATAGCCTTACTTTAAACTTAAAATGCTGCTCCAAGGGATTTCTGAAAAAACATATAAAATTTTCATTATTAGTCCACTGACCTTTCTATGAGATTTGTGGATCACATACGCCATGTTTCAGAAAGACAAAGTAATAGTTCATAATGCTAATGATAGATTTATAGAGAGAGGAAATGTTTTGTCCAGTTAGGCTGATGTGGTAAGAAGGACAAGATCTGAGGTATATTTGAAAGTACACTAACATGTCAAACACAAATTCTATAGCATGGGAAAATGTCAGGAAACACATGCAGGAAAGATAAGTTAGTCGCTTACTTTAGACTCCTGTTTCGCCCACATATTCCCCACTGTTCATGTTACTTGAGAATGTGGCTTTGCCATTTATTGAATAACCCATCCATTTTCATTTAGATATTTTGACTTTGTCTGATTATTGTCACAGAACATATAAAAGCAATTAGTGTGTCACTGGGAGTAGTAAAAATGTTAGGCTTTTTCTTTCCCATCAGTATTCTGTGGTATTGCAGGCTGGTTAGTTTCCCCCTGCATTGTTGACATGCCACCATTTTATGAGCACATGCTTCTCTTCCTCTAAGTTAGGTGGATATTTCTGTTTTTCAAGACGGTGATTGTTGCATTTTTCAAGCTGGAGCCTTCTCCTTTCACCTAAAAGTTCTTTTAATGAGACCTGTACTCAGACTCTCCAAGCCCCTATTATTTCCTTACTTTTTCCAAGTGAATGCAATAGCAACCTGAAAAGAAATGAGATTGCTTTGCTTTTCCATCTGCAATGAAAAAATAAGATTGTTGTCCTGGTAGAAAGTGTTTTTACAGCTTAAAGCATTTCCTTCAATGCTTTTCTGTTTTCCTCAGGAGTCCTGTTATATGAACTTGAGGAAGTTCACCACTTTGGGAAGGTTCCTTGTTATGCTGCTGAGAAGTTCTGATTCCACCTGTAAGAAACAGCCACCAGTAACACATAATTCATATTAGACAGCATATTCTGTGTTGTGAGACATATCTTTAGTTTTTCCTCTTACCAGTTTCCTAAGAGCTCTCAAAGGGTTTTTTTTTCTTGTTTAAAATCTTGACTATAATTCAATTTCTTAAAACAAAAACAACCTTTCCTGTATTGTGGCTGTATGTATGTATGTGTATACATGTTTATTTATTTAAACTCATCTATTATTTCTCTAAGTTCCAATAAAAGACATTCATTTTGTTCCTAAGCTCTCCTTACTGCTAAAATCAGAAATATTTAGAAGAATGTATTAGCTAATTTTAGAGATTTGGGGTAATATGATTGCAGGCAAGGAGAGTTTGAAATATGACTAAAAGATAACAACAGTATAATTGTACTAGGGCAAAATTTTAATATTAGACCAAAGAAAATAAAGTGTTCATTTTGTTAAATATGTTTTTAGTTGTAGGTCAACACAATACCTTTATTTTATTTATGTGGTGCTGAGGATGGAACCCAGGGCCTCACACATGCAAAATGAGTGCTCTACTACTGAGCCATAGCCCCAGCCCCAAAGTGTTCATTTTATGAATAAATGACACAGAATAGAACATAATTTGAAGATCATCATATGATTTCCATAGGATTAAGAACTAAAAATAAATATTAACAAATGTGCTTATATATTATTAATGATTTAATTATTAGTCAAACAAGTTTTGGATGAAGGCCAATAAATATTTTCTGAGAAAATGTCATGTATTTACCAGAATCAAGAGTAATGAGGTAGTCATAAAATGTATGTGCTAATGTTACATAGCTGTAAGCACTGGCACATACTTAAAAGCAAATAATAATAGAAGAGTTGACATTCTTTTTTCAATACTACAAGCCAAGTATTATTCCACACTATAAGAAAATTTGTTAAAAACTTAGTTCTACTTCTTTCCAGGTGTGAGCTTTAGTCTTATTTAACCTGAGTTCCATTATCATAATATTTATAAATATAGAAATAAGATTTAATGAATACTCACTATGTCCCAGTCACTGTACTTACCACTTAAAATGTATTATCTGATCAAGCACAGTGACCCATGCCTGTAATCTCAGCCACTTGGAGACTGTGTCAGGAGTGCAAATTTGAGGCTAGCCTCAGCAATTTATTGAGACCCTGTCTTTAATTTAAAAAACACAAAGTGCTGAGGATGTACTTAGTGGTAAAGCACCCCCTGAATTTGATCTCTAGTAATGCCCAAAACAAAATACAAAACCAAAGAAAGGATTATCTTATTTTATTTCTTTAAGAAGAAATGATAAAGAAATGCATTTTCACCATTTAACAAGTGAGAAAACTGAGACTTTGCAGTTTAAGAATTTGCCTGAGGTCACATAATGTGTATATTCTAGACAGTCTGATATACCCCCTTATAAAAATGTTTACTATTACTGAAGGGCAAAGCATCACACCAGGGACAGCTGTGCAGCCAAAAGGTTTATTCAACAGCCTTCGTGGCTGGTAGCAAAAACCGGAGAAGAGGTGTTCTGGTCGAAGGTCGAAGAGGTGGGAGAGGGGAGTCAGGGAGAAGGGAGTGTGCAAGCTCTGGTGGGAGAGGGGTGCTTGGTTGCACCGGCTAGGATCTCTGGAGCTATCGGCTAAAGCAGCTGCTGTCTGGCAGGAGGCTGGAGCTGTCAGCTGGGAGCGGCCGTCGGGCTGAAGGTGGTCGGTCTGGAGCTGTCGGAAGGTGCCGTCGGCGCAATGGGTCTGGAGCTGTCGGCTGGGGCAGCTGCCATCGGCTGGAGGCGGTGGGTCTGGAGCTGTTGGCTGGGGCAGCTGCCGTCAGCTGGAGGTGATGGGTCTGGAGCTGTTGCAGTGGCTTCCTCCTCTCTGCAGCGACGAGCCAATGTTGTGTCCATGTGTTTCTCTCTGTCTGATCTGAGTCTCTCAGACAGGGCCTTATATAGGGATTTCTGGTGGGGGGGGGTGCACTAGAGCAACCCCAATGCCATTGGCTCTTTGCCCCTAGAACAGGGTGACCTTTAAGCCTATTGGCTCTTGCCAGGGGAAAAGAAACATCCTGCCTGGGGGAAAAAACATCCTGCCCGGGGAAGAAACATCCTGCCGAGAATGAAACAAGGTTGCTTCTCTCAGGATGTGGAGAACTCTGGGGGGGAGGGTAAACTATCTATCATTCCCCCCTTTTTGTTTTCTTAGAAAGTGGGATGTCGTATGTCAGTCTGGCTATTTCCTGCTGAAACGGGGCGACGTGGGGTGTTATGGGGGGGTATGATAAGACAGGTAGGTCAGGCTTGAGGGTGAAAAGGATTCCCAGGAGGTTGGCACCAAAATGATGAATTTGTCCTGAGGTGATGAGAAGTAACAGATGATTCCTAAGGAGAAGCTGGTTAAAGTTTCAGATCAAGAAAGACAAAAAATTATTCTGAGTCTATATCGGGAACACGAGAAAAGCGAATTTTTAGGGGATTGGTAGGAAAGGAAGAACAAGTGTAATGTGGTAGGTGTCTGTTGTTCTTTTGTGGATCCTCAGCTAGTTGGGTAGCTGGTTTTAGTCTGGAGATATGAATCCAAGATGTCAAGTTCCCTGAGGTTTCACGAAGCTTAGCAGCCGTGGGTGTGCACAGCACAACCTGGAAGGGGCCTGTCCACTTTGGGGCAAGGGAGATTGATCCTGTGTCCTGGGGAGGGGAGAAATATACCCAAGAACCAGGTGTTAATGGGAATGAAGTGGAGAGTCTACCTGGGTCCGGCAGGATGTGATCTTGGCACATCCATAGCTGATGTCTGATGAAGGACAAGAGGGAAAGAGAGAGGTCCTTGGGCAAGGGTCCTTGAATTGGGGAAATTCCAGGTGGAAGAGCTGGTCGCCCAAACATAACCTCAAAAGGGGAGAGTGAGGAAGGTTTCTTTGGGAGGACTCGGAGCCTAAAGAGGGCAAGGGGAAGTAGCTTGACCCAGTCCAAGTGAAGCTCCAAGGAGAGTTTAGTCAAAATGTCCTTAAGGGTTCTATTAGTCCTCTCTACCTTTCCTGAAGACTTGGGGTGATATGGGATATAGAAATGCCAAGGAATGTTAGGGAAGTAGATATATTTTGGGTGACATGAGAGACAAATTCAGGCCCATTGTCAGACTGGATGGATGTGGGCAACCCAAAGCAGGGAAGGATTTCTGAGACTAAAATAGAAGCTACTGTGGAAGCCCTTTTGTTGGAAGTGGGAAAGGCCTCCACCCATCCAGAGAAGGTATCTACTAAGACCAGGAGATATTTATGTTTCCGGACAGTTGGCATGTTGGTGAAATCTATTTGCCAATCAGCTCCTGGAAACTGACCTCGAGCTTGGTGAGAGGGAAATGTTCCTGGTTTAAGGGGAGTGTCTGGAGCTGTTGGCTGGGGCAGCTGCCATCGGCTGGAGGCGATGGGTCTGGAGCTGCCAACTGGGGCAGCTGCCGTCGGCTGGAGGTGATGGGTCTGGAGCTGTTGCAGTGGCTTCCTCCTCTCTGCAGCGACGAGCCGATGTTGTGTCCGTGTGTCTCTCTCTGTCTGATCTGAGTCTCTCAGACAGGGCCTTATATAGGGATTTCTGGTGGGGGGGTGCACTAGAGCAACCCCAATGCCATTGGCTCTTTGCCCCTAGAACAGGGTGACCTTTAAGCCTATTGGCTCTTGCCAGGGGAAAAGAAACATCCTGCCCAGGGAAGAAACATCCTGCCGAGAATGAAACAAGGTTGCTTCTCTCAGGATGTGGAGAACTCTGGGGGGGAGGGTAACCTATCTATCAATTACTATTACTGCTATTTATATCACAAACACAAAGCACTATAATATTCAAAACACTTTCATCTGTAACAGTGTACACTTCTTCAGAGTAAGCCTATAGGTAACTTCCTCACTCTTCTTTCCCATGAGAAAGCATTTCTCTCACTTTCATTCCAGAAGGTTGTGCTTCCTAGGTGTAGAGTTGTGGCTTGAAGGTTTTTTCCTTTCAGCATTTTGTTCTACTGTCTTGGCTTCTGTGGCTTTTGATGAAAAAGCTGCCATTGCTTGAATTCTTGTTTACCCATATCTGGTTGCTTTGAAAGTTTTGTTCTTTTGGTGTTCCATAGTTTGATTATGATTTTTTTTTTTTTTTTTTGAGTCTACCCTGTTTAGAGTTTCCTTAAAGTTCTTGATCTTGAAAATGTATGATTTTCACCAAATTGAGTATGTTTTCAGTTTTTATCTCTTTAAATATTTATATGTACACTGATTTCTTTTTCATCTTCTTCAGGGAATCTAGTGATGTGAATGTTGAAAGACCCTCGGAGACCCGTACCCAAGAAACCAACACCGGACTACTCACTGGATGCAAAAGCAAGAGGAAGTTTATTTCTCACACAGGCGCCTGCGGACACTCAGCAGCTCCAGCTAACTGAGCATACCGGGCTCTGGGTCACAAGCCTTTTTATAAAGTATTAGGAGGCATATAAGCAGATACATAGTAACAAGCATTTTATTGGTTAATGTAAATCAAGTTTGGGGGTCTACTTAGGAGCACAGCTACCGGTTCCTTTCAAATTCCCCAAAAACCACAAAAAGTCTGGTACACCTTATTTTAGCACTCTAGTTATTTCATCAGATCAGTCCCAGGACTTTTGTTCCCTTTCTCTGTTCCCTGTTCCCTGGTGTGGGGGGGGGGGGTCGGATGATTATTACCTAATTTATTACAAAATTAGTTCTTGTCTCATTTTAGTTATTTCACAACAGGCTGGGGATTTTGGCAGGCTGACTTTGAGCTGGGGTCTTTCATTCCCCCCTTTTTCTTTATCATGGATAAAATCTTATATCCATTCGTCCTGTTCTCTTGGCAGTTCTACATATTCGTCTTCTTCATCTAGTTGCAGTTCTGCATATTCATGGTCCTGCTCAAGGGGCATGCCTTCTGGTGGTTCAGTCTGTCTAACAGGGTTGTACTGCAACGCTATTACCAGTGCTTGCATTACAGATAATTGATCTTTCACAAATTGTACAATCTTATTTAAGATACATGGTCCAAAGGTTAAAATTAGGAGCAGGACTATAAGGGGTCCTATGATGGTGGACACTAAAGTTGTCAGCCAAGGTGACCTATGAAACCAGCCTGCAAACCATCCCTGTTGAGACTCAAACTCTGTTTTTCGTTGGGCTAGCCTCTCTCTGAGCTTATCCATAGTTTCTCTAACTATACCAGTCTGATCTGCATAAAAAACAGCATTCTTCTTTAAGAGCTGCACATATTCCCCCTTCTTTGAGAAACAGCAAATCTAGACCTCTTCTATTTTGCAAAACTACTTCAGACAGTGAGGTTAAAGATTTTTCTAGGGCAGTAATTGACTCTTCAATAGCTTCTAGGTCAGCAGTCATGGCTGCTTGTAAATACCCAAGCTGGCTAGTCTGCACCAGAGCGGCAGTTCCGGTTCCGATTCCAGCTGCAATACCCCCAAGCCCTAACAAAACAGCTATTGTCATGGTGACGGGCTCTCTCCGGTACCTTTTTTGGTTTTCATAAATACTGAGAAAAGTTGACGTGTTATGGTAAATTATCCTGGGCCACAAACGAACCATAACACAATAATCTGCAAGCTTATTAAGCACCGCGGCGGAAACACAGGGGGTCACTCCAGTTTTACAAGCCCAGTATGTGCCCTCTGGGGCGGCTAGGTAATAATAGCCATTGGGTACTTGGGTAGTCTGATTACACATTTTTTGAAGGGAAGAAGGAATTTCTCCTATGCATTTCCCCCGTCCATTTATTTCAGAGAGGGGCAATTTATAACGTGACCAGGGATTAGTTAGGCATCTTAGCATAGGTTTGACATTGTTAGAGAATTCAGCAACTATAGCTGTACCTTCATAATAGGGTGGGCTAGAAACCAAGCAAAGCCAGCAGTCTTTTGCACTTTCAGGGTGAGTTTGATTAAGGGCCAGATAGGCCCCCGTTACAAGATCTAAAAGTCTCTCTTTTATTTTTGAGGGATTGTCTGCTTTTGGGGGACTTCGGATGGCCTTTGGGAGTTTTTGGGTGGCAATAGGTAGCCTAGATGCTGTCTTATTATTAGTAGTGACTGGTTGTTGCCATTTTGGTATAGCACGGGGAAATCTATCCCGCTTAGGCTGATTTAAGAAGGCGGGGTTGGGACCTGGGGAAGGGGGGAATGTTTCTGATCCGGAGTCGGATTTTAAAAGTTACTCCAAGATCGTTTCCAGGTAAGTACCAACGGAGTCCCCAGGTATATCCTTGTTGCCATTCCATGGCCTGCTTACCAGGCTCGGTAAAGGTGATGTTAAGGGGCAGGCAATATCCAGAATCACATTTCCATTTCCCAGGATCACTTGTACACATGTATCCCGTGTTTGGGGGCTTTTCCCATCCTCTGCGGACCATGATTTTATCCCAATTAGAGGAGGGATGCCAGTAAGCATCTCCTGTACTATCGCAACCCCAATAGTAACAAAAGAAGACATCATCTCCCCCACACATATATGTATCATGTTTGGATCTCCCATGTTGAGCACAGACATAGAAATCTCGGGTTGCCAATTCACATCTATCTTCAGATACCGCACACCCTATTGGGATTGGCATATATCCAGGTGCCTTACCCCAATTTTTAGTCATCTCTTTTTTTAGGTGTGCGGGATCTTCAGTAACTATATCCCACTGAATTACACCAGCAGCTAATTGGCAAAAATCAGGGGAGAGACTAGGCCACCAAGTATAGGGGACATGAATATCAGAAACATTCCAGACAACTTTTCCAGTTTGGGACAACACTTCCCAGGTCAAAAGCCTGGGAGTGTGTGGGTCACTAGCAGACAGAGATAGCAGGGACAACAACAGTATTATTTGCGAATAAGTCTTATCTTGAGCGGATTTGGGGTGCGTTGGAGGGTCCATCTTGCTTCTTGGCAGCTGGAGGCTGGGTCTTCTCTGGAGGCGGCGGTGGCCAGATCTCTTCCGGAGGCGGCGGTGGCTGGTGGTGTCCAAAGGGGGGTCCGCAGCTTGGTTGGGTCTCCTCTGGAGGTGGCCTTCACATGGGAGGCGTGGATCCAGGCAGCGATTCCGTCCACCTTTACCGCGGTGGGTGTTGTCAGCAGGACAGTATACGGTCCCTTCCAGCGAGGCTCAAGGCTCTTGGTTTGATGTCTGCGAACCCAAACAGTGTCACCAATTTTAAAAGAATGGGGTGCCCGGGGGTTTTTGAGCTCTTCCTGATAGGCTGCCATAAGAGGTTTCCAAACCTCTTGCTGCACTAACTGTAGAGCTCGCAGGTGGGCCTGCATGGAGGGGGAGGTAACATGATCGGAAATATCTGCATCAAAAAAAGTAGCGGCGGGCGGAGGGGCACCATACAAGATTTCAAAAGGTGTTAACCCATATGGGCCAGGTGTGTTTCTAGCACGATAGAGTGCTAGAGGTAGGAGTTGTACCCAGTCTTTAGAGCCAGTTACCAGCGTTAATTTGGACAAAGCCTCTTTAATTGTTCTGTTCATCCTTTCTACCTGTCCTGAACTCTGGGGTCTATATGCACAATGTAATTTCCAATCAATCCCCAGTAATTTGGCCACCAACTGACTTACCTGGGAGACAAAAGCAGGCCCATTATCTGACCCCATCACCTTAGGCATTCCATATCTTGGGAAGATTTCTTCTAACAGCTTTTTGGCAACCATCTGAGCAGTCTCTCTTCGGGTGGGGAAAGCTTCCACCCATCCTGAAAAGGTGTCTACAAAGACTAAAAGATATTTTTATAGCCATACATGCCAGGTTTAATTTCAGTAAAGTCCACTTCCCAGTGAGAACCGGGGCGGTGTCCACGAGGCCGGACTCCCAATCTAATCTTAGTCTTTCCTGGATTTATTTGGGCACAGGCCCTACAATTGTCTGCTGCTTGATGAAGGAGGAGATCCCTTTTGGGAATATAAGTCTTTGAGTCTCCGCTTTCTATCAGTGTTCTCATTTTCTTTGCACTAAGATGGGTTAGCCTATGAAGCTGGTTGATGAACTCTTTTGCCACTTTTAGAGGCATCACCTCTTTTCCTTGGTATTCCCATCGGTTCAGGAATGGGTTATAGTCAGCTCCTAGGTGCTGTACGAGGTCTAGGTCATTATCATCATAGTCCCAAACAGGGGCTTCATGAGCTCCTGTAACCTCGGTTAACACAGTGGCTATTAACAATTGAGGTCCTAGGGCTGCCTGTTTGGCAGCCTCATCTGCCAGACGATTTCCTTTGGCCTCAGAGCTGTTGCCCTTTTGATGTCCCGGGCAATGCATTATGCTCAGCTTTTTGGGGAGGAACAACGCCTTAAGTAAGGCTAGAATCTCAGTCTTATTTTTGACCTCTTTTCCCTCTGATGTCAGCAACCCTCTCCTCCGGTAAATCTCCCCATGAATGTGTGCCGTGGCAAAAGCATATCTGCTGTCTGTATAGACATTAAGTTTCTTACCTTCTGCCAGCTGGAGAGCCTGCGTCAAGGCAATCAGTTCGGCCCGTTGTGCTGAGGTTCCCCCTGGAAGCGCACTTGCCCATATTACCTGGGTATCAGTTGTCACTGCAGCCCCTGCTCGTCGTTCTCCATTCTGCAGGTAACTGCTGCCGTCTGTATACCAGGTCAAGTCCGCATCTTTCAGGGGCTGATCAGTCAAGTCCGGCCGAGTTCCATGCATTTCCGCAAGGATTTGATGGCAGTCATGAGACATGGGCTCCCCAGGGATGGGCAGAAGTGTCGCAGGATTGAGAGCAACTACAGGTCCGAACTGGATTCTGTCCACATCCAGTAGCAAAGACTGATAATGGGTCAGGCGAGCATTGGATAGCCAGCGGTCGGGTGGTTGGCGAATCAGTGACTCAACCGCATGCGGTGCGAGGATGGTCAGGGGCTGCCCTATTGTTAGCTTTGAGGCATCTTTAATCAGAATTGCAATAGCTGCCACCATCCTCAGGCACGGTGGCCAACCGGATGCCACAGGATCTAATTTCTTAGATAGATATGCAATAGGGCGTCTCCATGGCCCCAACTTTTGGGTTAAAACCCCTTTTGCGAAACCTTGTTTTTCATCAACAAACAGTTCAAAGGGCTTTGTGATGTCAGGCAATCCCAATGCAGGGGATGAGAGGAGAGCCCGTTTAATGTCATCAAAAGCTTGTTGCTGTTTTTCAGTCCAAACAAAGGGGGTATCCTGTTTAGTCAGCGGGTATAAAGGGGCTGCCATCTCGGCAAATCCCGGAATCCATAGTCTACAAAAGCCCGCTGTCCCCAAGAATTCTCGCAGCTGCCTGTGATTCTGAGGCGCTGGGATGTCTGAGATAGTCTTTTTCCGGGCAGCCGTCAGCCAGCGCTGGCCGTTATGCAATTCATAGCCCAGATAGGTAACTTTTGTCTGACAAATCTGGGCCTTTTTTGCGGAGGCCCTGTACCCCAATTGACCCAAAGTCTGTAACAAGTCCCCCGTACCTGACAGACAGTCCTTTTCAGTTGCAGCCGCCAGCAGGATGTCATCTACATATTGGAGCATAATTAAAGATGGATGTCTCACACGAAAATCTGCCAGGTCTCGGTGGAGGGCCTCATCAAAAGAGTAGGGCTGTTCTTGAAGCCTTGTGGCAGCCGAGTCCAGGTCAACTGTCCTGATATCCCTAGTTCGGGATCTTTCCACTCAAATGCAAATAGGGGCTGACTCTGGGGGCTTAGTTTCAGACAAAAAAAAGCATCTTTTAAATCTAAAACAGTATACCAACAATGGGTTGGAGGCAGGGTGCTGAGTAAATTGTAAGGATTTGGCACCGTGGGATGGATGTCTTTACTCTTTTATTAACTTCTCTTAAATCTTGAACTGGTCGATAATCATTAGTACCAGGCTTTTTAACAGGCAGCAAGGGAGTGTTCCAAGGTGACCGACATGGGATCAAAATACCTTGGTCTATTAACCGCCTTATGTGGGGCTTTATACCTTGATAAGCCTCATTAGACATGGGGTACTGTTTAATGTTGACAGGAGTGGCTGTTGCTTTCAACTGAATAAGAAGCGGAGGCTGCTGTAAGGCCAGTCCCATTCCCCCAGTCTCTGCCCATGCTTCCGGGTAATGTGTGAGCCAATAGTCCATGTTTTCTGGGGGCTTGGATGGTTTTTCATATAGTCTGTATTCATCTTCTAACCGTAGGGTTAGCACATGTAAGGGCATCCCATCGGGGCCTGATACAGTGGCTCCCTTTTTCTCAAAATGTATCTGGGCTTTTAACTTGGTCAGCAGGTCTCTTCCCAACAAGGGATAAGGGCACTCGGGCACATGAAGGAACGAATGAGTGACTTTACCTGTTGCCAATTGTACCTTTCTCTCGGTGGTCCAGCGATATTGTTTTCCTCCAGTGGCTCCTTGGACCCATGTAGTCTTGTTGCTCAGTGGTCCCTCCGTCTTGGTCAATACCGAGTGCTCAGCTCCTGTATCTACCAAGAAGGTGACTGGGTGCCCCCCGACTCTTAGGGTTAACCGGGGCTCAGGGGAGGCTCCTGGCCCTGACGTCCCTAATCATCGAGGGCCAAAAGCCGGGCAGTCTGCTCTGTGTTTTTCTTAGGGTTCCGGGGTTTCTTTGGGCAGTCTTTGACCCAGTGCCCTTTTTCTTTGCAATAGGCACATTGGTCGCGATCTACCTGTGGCCTTCTAGAGTCTCCCTTTTTATCTGTCTTACCTGACCTTTCTGATCCTTGACTATTCTGAGCTATGGTGGCCAAGATCTTACTAAGTTCTTTGTTCCTTTTCCGATCCCGTTCTCTTTCCTTTTCCTCAGTCTCCTTTCTAAGTCTATCCTCTCTTTCTTCCTGCAACTTTCTAAGTCTCTCTTCTTTTTCTTCTGCTGTCTCTCTCTTATTATAGATCTTTTCTGCTTCTTTCAATAAATCTTGTAAGGAATAGTCCTGCAGGTTTTCTAACCTCTGTAGCTTACTTCTAATGTCTGATGCCGACTGCCAAATGAAAGCCATAGACACATTACCCCGTTGTTCATTACTGTCAGGATCAAAGGGGGTGTATCTACGGTAGGCTTCTTTCAGCCTTTCTAAGAAAGCAGTCGGGGTTTCTTCTGGTCCCTGAATTACCTGTCTTACCTGTGCCAAATTAGTGGGGCGACGCCCCGCACTGTGGAGGCCCGCTATGAGTAACTGGCGATAAAGACGTAGGTGGTCCCTACCTTCAGGCGTATTGAAGTCCCAGTCGGGACGACTCAAAGGAAAAGCAGCATCAATCACATTGGGGAGCTGGGTGGGCCTCCCGTCATCTCCCAGGACATTTTTCCTGGCTTCTAGGAATACTCTTTGTCTCTCCTCCGTAGTGAGGAGGGCCTGTAAAAGTTGTTGGCAATCATCCCAAGTGGGCTGATGAGTAATTAAAATAGACTCGATAAGGGCTGTTAGGGCCACAGGGTCCCTAGAAAAAGAAGGGTTATGGGATTTCCAATTATACAAATCTGAAGCTGAGAAAGGCCAATATTGGAATTGATTGCCAGGGATTTGGCGCAAGGGGAAAGCCTCGGAAGTTTCCTTGGAAGGGGCTGGTGCTCTGCGTCCCCTTAGTCTTCCGACCATGGGGGGAAGACGCAGATTGGTCTCTGCCAATCAGAGTAGTGCTATCTGGACCTCCTTCGTCCTCGGAGGAGTCTGGGGTCGGTGCAGGGCGAGGCTGAGGTTGATAGGGGGGTGGATCTTCTGTCAAGAGATCGATTAGGACTGATTCATCAGGTGGAATAACTTCTTTCAGCTTTAGGTAGGCCGACGGGCAGGTTTTCCTAAAACAGGGCATAGTTTAGAGGTGGGAGGGGGTTTAGGGGTAGGATTAGGGAGGATGGGTGGAGGAAGAGGAGGAGGAGCAGGAGCAGAAGGTTTTGGGGACAAAGCAGAAAATGAAAGAGTTTCAGGAGATGGCTTTGGGCCGACGAAAGGAGCCACCCAAGGAGGTGGATCACGGGCTAAACTCTCCCAGGTCACGATATAAGGTACCTGGTCTGGGTGGCCATTGGAGCTTTGGACTAAAACCTTTTCTTTGACCTGTAAAATAATATTAATATTAAAAGTTCCATCTTTCGGCCAGCCTACACCAAAGGTGGGCCATTCAGAGGCACAGAGGGTCTGCCATTTTCTCTTGTCAACTTGTACTGATTGGTTGCTGGCGCAGTCTTTGACATCCTTCCAATGATCTAGAGTAAGACTTAAAGGAGTGGTTATAGTTTGACCCATTTTGTCTTCAAGATGGACTAGGTAACAGACAACAGAGACAATTAAGACAATGAGACAGCCAAGAAACAATTTCGCTGCGCGATTTCGGCGGAAAGCCAAAAAAGAAATTGAGTCAGATGGGCGAGGGGTGGACAGAGTCCTCCCCTCAGCCACTAACACAACGTATCCCTCAGATACGCTTGGTGCCCCAAAGAAGCGGGCCCCTCGGATCCCCAGGGCGTCCCCCAGGGTGGCAGGGGTGAAGTCTGAGCTCGTCAACTCCTTCACAAGCTGCCCAGAGATACAGATCAACTACGTAGCTGACGTACCAACGCTGAGCAATAGAACAGGATAATAATCACAAGGTTCACAACATGAAACAGAAAAATGACCCAAAACAGGACAATAGCCATATACACAGTCAAATGGATGCTGGCCAGCTTACCTCCCGGTGGGTCCGAGTGGACCTTGGGCAGGGGTCTGTTGGATCCCAGACGAGCCCCCAAATGAAAGACCCTCGGAGACCCGTACCCAAGAAACCAACACCGGACTACTCACTGGATGCAAAAGCAAGAGGAAGTTTATTTCTCACACAGGCGCCTGCGGACACTCAGCAGCTCCAGCTAACTGAGCATACCGGGCTCTGGGTCACAAGCCTTTTTATAAAGTATTAGGAGGCATATAAGCAGATACATAGTAACAAGCATTTTATTGGTTAATGTAAATCAAGTTTGGGGGTCTACTTAGGAGCACAGCTACCGGTTCCTTTCAAATTCCCCCAAAAACCACAAAAAGTCTGGTACAACCTTATTTTAGCACTCTAGTCTCATTTTTATTTCATCAGATCAGTCCCAGGACTTTTGTTCCCTTTCTCTGTTCCCTGTTCCCTGGTGTGTGGGGGGGGGGTCGGATGATTATTACCTAATTTATTACAAAAATTAGTTCTTGTCTCATTTTAGTTATTTCACAACAGGCTGGGGATTTTGGCAGGCTGACTTTGAGCTGGGGTCTTTCAGATTTTTCTTGGGCAGTAATTGACTCTTCAATAGCTTCTAGGTCAGCAGTCATGGCTGCTTGTAAATATTACCCAAGCTGGCTAGTCTGCACCAGAGCGGCAGTTCCGGTTCCCCCGATTCCAGCTGCAATACCCCCAAGCCCTAACAAAACAGCTATTGTCATGGTGACGGGCTCTCTCCGGTTACCTTTTTTGGTTTTCATAAATACTGAGAAAAGTTGACGTGTTATGGTAAATTATCCTGGGCCACAAACGAACCATAACACAATAATCTGCAAGCTTATTAAGCACCGCGGCGGGAAACCACAGGGGGGGTCACTCCAGTTTTACAAGCCCAGTATGTGCCCTCTGGGGCGGCTAGGTAATAATAGCCATTGGGTACTTGGGTAGTCTGATTACACATTTTTTTGAAGGGAAGAAGGAATTTCTCCTATTGCATTTCCCCCGTCCATTTATTTCTGAGAGAGGGGCAATTTAATAACGTGACCAGGGATTAGTTAGGCATCTTAGCATAGGTTTGACATTGTTAGAGAATTCAGCAACTATAGCTGTACCTTCATAATAGGGTGGGCTAGAAAACCAAGCAAAGCCAGCAGGTCTTTTTGCACTTTTCAGGGTGAGTTTGATTAAGGGCCAGATAGGCCCCGTTACAAGTTCTAAAAGTCTCTCTTTTATTTTTGAGGGATTGTCTGCTTTTGGGGGGACTTCGGATGGCCTTTGGGAGTTTTTGGGTGGCAATAGGTAGCCTAGATGCTGTCTTATTATTAGTAGTGACTGGTTGTTGCCATTTTGGTATTGCACGGGGAAATCTATCCCGCTTAGGCTGATTAAGAAGGCGGGGTTGGGACCTGGGGAAGGGGGGAATGTTTCTGATCCGGAGTCGGATTTTTTAAAAGTTACTCCAAGATCGTTTCCAGGTAAGTTACCAACGGTTTAGGTCCCAGGGTATATCCTTGTTGCCATTCCATGGCCTGCTTACACCAGGCTCGGTAAAGGTGATGTTAAGGGGCAGGAAATATCCAGAATCACATTTCCATTTCCCAGGATCACGTGTAAACATGTATCCCGGTTTGGGGGCTTTTCCCATCCTCTGCGGACCATGATTTTATCCCAATTAGAGGAGGGATGCCCAGTAAGCTCTCCTGTACTATCGCAACCCCAATCGTAACAAAAGAAGACATCATCTCCCCACCACATATATGTTATCATGTTTTGGATCTCCCATGTTGAGCACAGACATAGAAATCTCGGGTTGCCAATTCACATCTTATCTTCAGTATACCGCACTCCCTATTTGGGATTGGCATATATCCAGGTGCCTTTACCCAATTTTTAGTCATCTCTATTTTTTAGGTGTGCTGGGATCTTCAGTAACTATATTCCCACTGAATTACACCAGCAGCTAATTGGCAAAATCAGGGGAGAGACTAGGCACCAAGTATATGGGGACATGAATATCAGAAACATTTCCAGACAACTTTTCCAGTTTGGGACAACACTTCCCAGGTCAAAAAGCCTGGGAGTGTGTGGGTCACTAGCAGACAGAGATAGCAGGGACAACAACAGTATTATTTGCGAATAAGTCTTATCTTGAGCGGATTTGGGGGTGCGTTGGAGGGTCCAATCTTGCTTCTTGGCAGCTGGAGGCTGGGTCTTTCTCTGGAGGCGGCGGTGGCCAGATCTCTTCCGGAGGCGGCGGGGTGGCTGGTGGTGTCCAAAGGGGGGTCCGCAGCTTGGTTGGGTCTCCTCTGGAGGTGGCCTTCACATGGGAGGCGTGGATCCAGGCAGCGATTCCGTCCACCTTTACCAGCGGTGGGTGTTGTCAGCAGGACAGTATACGGTCCCTTCCAGCGAGGCTCAAGGCTCTTGGTTTGATGTCTGCGAACCCAAACAGTGTCACACCAATTTTTTAAAAGAATGGGGTGCCCGGGGGGGGTTTTTGAGCTCTTCTGATAGGCTGCCATAAGAGGTTTCCAAACCTCTTGCTGCACTAACTGTAGAGCTCGCAGGTGGGCCTGCATGGAGGGGGAGGTAACATGATCGGAAATATCTGCATCAAAAAAAGTTATCGGCGGGCGGAGGGGCACCATACAAGATTTCAAAAGGTGTTAACCCATATGGGCAGGTGTGTTTTCTAGCACGATAGAGTGCTAGAGGTAGGAGTTGTACCCAGTCTTTAGAGCCAGTTTACCAGCGTTAATTTGGACAAAGCTCTCTTTAATTGTTCTGTTCATCCTTTCTACCTGTCCTGAACTCTGGGGTCTATATGCACAATGTAATTTCCAATCAATCCCCAGTTAATTTGGCCACCAACTGACTTACCTGGGAGACAAAAGCAGGCCCATTATCTGACCCCATCACCTTAGGCATTCCATATCTTGGGAAGATTTCTTCTAACAGCTTTTTGGCAACATCTGAGCAGTCCTCTCTTCGGGTGGGGAAAGCTTCCACCCATCCTGAAAAGGTGTCTACAAAGACTAAAAGATATTTATAGCCATACATGCCAGGTTTAATTTCAGTAAAGTCCACTTCCCAGTGAGAACCGGGGCGGTGTCCACGAGGCCGGACGCCCAATCTAATCTTAGTCTTTCCTGGATTTATTTGGGCACAGCCCTAAATTGTCTGCTGCTTGATGAAGGAGGAGATCCCTTTGGGAATATAAGTCTTTGAGTCTCCGCTTTCTATCAGTGTTCTCATTTTCTTTGCACTAAGATGGGTTAGCCTATGAAGCTGGTTGATGAACTCTTTGCCACTTTTAGAGGCATCACCTCTTTTCCTTGGTATTCCCATCGGTTCAGGAATGGGTTATAGTCAGCTCCTAGGTGCTGTACGAGGGTCTAGGTCATTATCATCATAGTCCCAAACAGGGGCTTCATGAGCTCCTGTAACCTCGGTTAACACAGTGGCTATTAACAATTGAGGTCCTAGGGCTGCCTGTTTGCAGCCTCATCTGCCAGACGTTTTCCTTTGGCCTCAGAGCTGTTGCCCTTTTGATGTCCCGGGCAATGCATTATGCTCAGCTTTTTGGGGAGGAACAAACGCTTAAGTAAGGCTAGAATCTCAGTCTTATTTTTGACCTCTTTTCCCTCTGATGTCAGCAACCCTCTCCTCCGGTAAATCTCCCATGAATGTGTGCCGTGGCAAAAGCATATCTGCTGTCCTGTATAGACATTAAGTTTTTTACCTTCTGCCAGCTGGAGAGCCTGCGTCAAGGCAATCAGTTCGGCCCGTTGTGCTGAGGTTCCCCTGGAAGCGCACTTGCCCATATTACCTGGTATCAGTTGTCACTGCAGCCCTGCTCGTTCGTTCTCCATTCTGCAGGTAACTGCTGCCGTCTGTATACCAGGTCAAGTCCGCATCTTTCAGGGGCTGATCAGTCAAGTCCGGCCGAGTTCCATGCATTTCCGCAAGGATTTGATGGCAGTCATGAGGAGACATGGGCTCCCCAGGGATGGGCAGAAGTGTCGCAGGATTGAGAGCAACTACAGGTCCGAACTGGATTCTGTCCACATCCAGTAGCAAAGACTGATAATGGGTCAGGCGAGCATTGGATAGCCAGCGGTCGGGTTGGTTGGCGAATCAGTGACTCAACCGCATGCGGTGCGAGGATGGTCAGGGGCTGCCCTATTGTTAGCTTTGAGGCATCTTTAATCAGAATTGCAATAGCTGCCACCATCCTCAGGCACGGTGGCCAACCGGATGCCACAGGATCTAATTTCTTAGATAGATATGCAATAGGGGCGTCTCCATGGCCCCAACTTTTGGGTTAAAACCCCTTTTGCGAAACCTTGTTTTCATCAAACAAACAGTTCAAAGGGCTTTGTGATGTCAGGCAATCCCAATGCAGGGGATGAGAGGAGAGCCCGTTTAATGTCATCAAAAGCTTGTTTGCTGTTTTTCAGTCCAAACAAAGGGGGTATCCTGTTTAGTCAGCGGGTATAAAGGGGCTGCCATCTCGGCAAATCCCGGAATCATAGTCTACAAAAGCCCGCTGTCCCCAAGAATTTCGCAGCTGCCTGTGATTCTGAGGCGCTGGGGGATGTCTGAGATAGTCTTTTTCGGGCAGCCGTCAGCCAGCGCTGCCGTTATGCAATTCATAGCCCAGTTAGGTAACTTTTGTCTGACAAATCTGGGCCTTTTTTGCGGAGGCCTGTACCCCAATTGACCCAAAGTCTGTAACAAGTCCCCCGTACCTGACAGACAGTCCTTTTCAGTTGCAGCCGCCAGCAGGATGTCATCTACATATTTGGAGCATAATTAAAGATGGATGTCTCACGAACGAAAATCTGCCAGGTCTCGGTGGAGGGCCTCATCAAAAAGAGTAGGGCTGTTCTTGAAGCCTTGTGGCAGCCGAGTCCAGGTCAACTGTCCTGATATCCCTAGTTTCGGGATCTTTTTTCACTCAAATGCAAATAGGGGCTGACTCTGGGGGCTTAGTTTTCAGACAAAAAAAAAAGCATTCTTTTAAATCTAAAACAGTATAACCAACAATGGGTTGGAGGCAGGGTGCTGAGTAAATTGTAAGGATTTTGGCACCGTGGATGGATGTCTTCTACTCTTTTATTAACTTCTCTTAAATCTTGAACTGGTCGATAATCATTAGTACCAGGCTTTTTAACAGGCAGCAAGGGAGTGTTCCAAGGTGACGACATGGGATCAAAATACCTTGGTCTATTAACCCGCCTTATGTGGGGGCTTTATACCTTGATAAGCCTCATTAGACATGGGGTACTGTTTAATGTTGACAGGAGTGGCTGTTGCTTTCAACTGAATAAGAAGCGGAGGCTGCTGTAAGGCCAGTCCCATTCCCCCAGTCTCTGCCCATGCTTCCGGGTAATGTGTGAGCCAAATAGTCCATGTTTTCTGGGGCTTGGATGGTTTTTTTCATATAGTCTGTATTCATCTTTCTAACCGTAGGGTTAGCACATGTAAGGGCATCCCATCGGGGCCTGATACAGTGGCTCCCTTTTTCTCAAAATGTATCTGGGCTTTTAAAACTTGGTCAGCAGGTCTCTTCTCCCAACAACGGATAAGGGCACTCGGGCACATGAGAGGAACGAATGAGTGACTTTACCTGTTGCCAATTGTACCTTTCTCTCGGTGGTCCAGCGATATTGTTTTCCTCCAGTGGCTCCTTGGACCCATGTAGTCTTGTTGCTCAGTGGTCCCTCCGTCTTGGTCAATACCGAGTGCTCAGCTCCTGTATCTTAACAGAAGGTGACTGGGTGCCCCCCGACTCTTAGGGTTAACCGGGGCTCAGGGGGAGGCTCCTGGCCCTGACGTCCCTAATCATCGAGGGCCAAAAGCCGGGCAGTCTGCTCTGTGTTTTTCTTAGGGTTCGGGGGGTTTCTTTGGGCAGTCTTTGACCCAGTGCCTTTTTCTTTGCAATAGGCACATTGGTCGCGATCTACCTGTGGCCTTCTAGAGGTCTCCCTTTTTATCTGTCTTACCTGACCTTTCTGATCCTTGACTATTCTGAGCTATGGTGGCCAAGATCTTACTAAGTTCTTTGTTCCTTTTCCGATCCCGTTCTCTTTCCTTTTCCTCAGTCTCCTTTCTAAGTCTATCCTCTCTTTCTTCCTGCAACTTTCTAAGTCTCTCTTCTTTTTCTTCTGCTGTCTCTCTCTTATTATAGATCTTTTCTGCTTCTTTCAATAAATCTTGTAAGGAATAGTCCCCCTGCAGGTTTTCTAACCTCTGTAGCTTACTTCTAATGTCTGATGCCGACTGCCAAATGAAAGCCATAGACACATTACCCCGTTGTTCATTACTGTCAGGATCAAAGGGGGTGTATCTACGGTAGGCAGTTCTTTCAGCCTTTCTAAGAAAGCAGTCGGGGTTTCTTCTGGTCCCTGAATTACCTGTCTTACCTGTGCCAAATTAGTGGGGCGACGCCCCGCACTGTGGAGGCCCGCTATGAGTAAACTGGCGATAAAGACGTAGGTGGTCCCTACCTTCAGGCGTATTGAAGTCCCAGTCGGGACGACTCAAAGGAAAAGCAGCATCAATCACATTGGGGAGCTGGGTGTGGGGCCTCCCGTCATCTCCCAGGACATTTTTCCTGGCTTCTAGGAATACTCTTTGTCTCTCCTCCGTAGTGAGGAGGGCTGTAAAAGTTGTTGGCAATCATCCCAAGTGGGCTGATGAGTAATTAAAATAGACTCGATAAGGGCTGTTAGGGCCACAGGGGTCCCTAGAAAAAAGAAGGGTTATGGGATTTCCAATTATACAAATCTGAAGCTGAGAAAAGGCCAATATTGGAATTGATTGCCAGGGATTTGGCGCAAGGGGGAAAGCCTCGGAAGTTTCCTTGGAAGGGGCTGGTGCTCTGCGTCCCCTTAGTCCTTCCGACCATGGGGGAAGACGCAGATTGGTCTCTGCCAATCAGAGTAGTGCTATCTGGACCTCCTTCGTCCTCGGAGGAGTCTGGGGTCGGTGCAGGGCGAGGCTGAGGTTGATAGGGGGTGGATCTTCTGTCAAGAGATCGATTAGGACTGATTCATCAGGTGGAATAACTTCTTTCAGCTTTAGGTGCCGACGGGCAGGTTTTCCTAAAACAGGGCATAGTTTAGAGGTGGAGGGGGGTTTAGGGGTAGGATTAGGGAGGATGGGTGGAGGAAGAGGAGGAGGAGCAGGAGCAGAAGTTTTGGGGACAAAGCAGAAAATGAAAGAGTTTCAGGAGATGGCTTTGGGCCGACGAAAGGAGCCACCCAAGGAGGTGGATCACGGGCTAAACTCTCCCAGGTCACGATATAAGGTACCTGGTCTGGGTGGCCATTGGGAGCTTTGGACTAAAACCTTTTCTTTGACCTAGTAAAATAATATTAATATTAAAAGTTCCATCTTTCGGCCAGCCTACACCAAAGGTGGGCCATTCAGAGGCACAGAGGGTCTGCCATTTTCTCTTGTCAACTTTGTACATGATTGGTTGCTGGCGCGCAGTCTTTGACATCTTTCCAATGATCTAGAGTAAGACTTAAAGGAGTGGTTATAGTTTGACCCATTTTGTCTTCAAGATGGACTAGGTAACAGACAACAGAGACAATTAAGACAATGAGACAGCCAAGAAACAATTTCGCTGCGCGATTTCGGCGGGAAAGCAAAAAAAAGAAATTGAGTCAGATGGGCGAGGGGTGGACAGAGTCCTCCCCTCAGCCACTCTAAACACAACGTATCCCTCAGATACGCTTGGTGCCCAAAGAAGCGGGGCCCCTCGGATCCCCAGGGCGTCCCCCAGGGGTGGCAGGGGTGAAGTCTGAGCTCGTCAACTCCTTCACAAGCTGCCAGAGATACAGATCAACTACGTAGCTGACGTACCAACGCTGAGCAATAGAACAGGATAATAATCACAAGGTTCACAACATGAAACAGAAAAATGACCCAAAACAGGACAATAGCCATATACACAGTCAAATGGATGCTGGCCAGCTTACCTCCCGGTGGGTCCGAGTGGACCTTGGGCAGGGGTCTGTTGGATCCCAGACGAGCCCCCAAAATGAAAGACCCTCGGAGACCCGTACCCAAGAAACCAACACCGGACTACTCACTGGATGCAAAAAGCAAGAGGAAGTTTATTTCTCACACAGGCGCCTGCGGACACTCAGCAGCTCCAGCTAACTGAGCATACCGGGCTCTGGGTCACAAGCCTTTTTATAAAGTATTAGGAGGCATATAAGCAGATACATAGTAACAAGCATTTTATTGGTTAATGTAAATCAAGTTTGGGGGTCTACTTAGGAGCACAGCTACCGGTTCCTTTTCAAATTCCCCAAAAAACCACAAAAGTCTGGTACACCTTATTTTAGCACTCTAGTTATTTCATCAGATCAGTCCCAGGACTTTTGTTCCCTTTCTCTGTTCCATGTTCCCTGGTGTGTGGTGGGGGGGGGGGTCGGATGATTATTACCTAATTTATTACAAAAATTAGTTCTTGTCTCATTTTAGTTATTTCACAACAGGCTGGGGATTTTGGCAGGCTGACTTTGAGCTGGGGTCTTTCAATGTTAAAATTGTTTCAAAAGTCTCAGAAGTATGTGCATTTGTTTTAAATTTTTACTATTTCTCAGATTAAATAGTTTCTACTGATTAATCTTTAAATTTATTAATTCTCTCTTCTGTTTATTCTGCAATTGAGCCTACTCAGGGTTTTGGTTTAGATTTTTCTGTTTATTTTATTTTCAATTCTAAAGACGTTATTTCTTCTTTGTAGTTTGTATCTTTTTTTTTTTTTTTTTTTTTTTCCCTGAAACTAAATCTTCCCATTCATTGCAAAATGTCTTCTTTTACTACATGGAAACTGCTTATAACTGCTTCTTTAAATTCTTTGATATTTCCAACATCTGTGTCATTTCAGAATTGCTCTTTGGTTATTCTATGAACCAGAAATCCAATTTTATTTACTTTCATACGCATAGTCAATGATTTTTTCAGCTTTTTTTTTTTTTTTTTTGGTAGTTTCTGTTTTCTAGTTGGTCTGCCATGACTACTCTGATTTAAATAAGACTGTCTTTTATGCTTGCATGCTTGTGATACTTTTATTTTAATTAGTGTTGATAGATGGGCTACCCTCCACCCCCAGAGACCCTCCACCCCCCAGAGTTCTCCACATCCTGAGAGAAGCAACTTTGTTTCATTTTCTCGGCAGGATGTTTTCTTCCCCAGACAGGATGTTTTTCCCCCAGGCAGGATGTTTCTTCCCCGGGCAGGATGTTTCTTTTCCCCTGGCAAGAGCCAATAGGCTTAAAGGTCACCCTGTTCTAGGGGCAAAGGGCCAATGGCATTGGGGTTGCTCTGGTGCACCTCCCACCAGAAATCCCTATATAGGGCCCTGTTTGAGAGACTCAGAACAGACAGACACAGACACACACAGAGACACGTCATCAGCTCCTCGCTGCTGAGAGGAGGAAGCCACTCAAGACACATCAGCTCGACCCTGAGGAGAGGAAAAAGCCACTGCAGGAGCTCCAGACCCATTGCCTCCAGCCGACAGCAGCTGCCCCAGCCGGCAGCTCCAGACTCATGGCCTTCAGCCCGACGGCCGCTCCCAGCTGACAGTTCCAGCCTCCAGCCAGACAGCAGCTGCTTTAGCTGATAGCTCCAGAGATCCTAGCCGGTGCAACCAAGCACCCACCTTCTGTCCAGCGCTTGCACACTCCCTTCTTCCTGACTCCCCTCTCCCACCAGAGCTTGCACACTCCCCTCTCCCTGACTCTCCTCTCCCAGCACCTCTTTGACCTTCGACCAGAGCACCTCTTCTCTGATTCTGCTACCAGCCATGAAGGCTGTTGAATAAATCTCTTGGCTGCATGGCTGTCCCCGGTGTGATGTTTTGCCCTTCAAGTGTTGGGATAGAACCCAGAGTCTCACTTATGCTAGGTAGATGACACATAACTTAGCTACATCTCCAGCCCTGCTTGTGATGGTTTTTGCATTTTGTATTATGCTGCATTGACTTATATAATTAATAAATGTGTTGTGGTTTATGGATAAATAGAACTGTGTAATCTTCTCTCTTTTTCTCTCTATATATTTTGTGTCTTAGTGTATTTGTGTTCCTATAACAGAGTACCACAGACTAGGAAGTTTATAAACAACGTAGTTTATTTGCTTTTTATATATATACATATGTCAATAGAGTGTATTTTGACATTATACATACGTGGAGTATAACTTCCCATTCTTGTGGTTGTACATGATGTGGAGTTAGACTCATCATTTATTTGTATATGAACATAGGATAGTAATGTCCAATTCATTCTACTGTTTTTCTTATTCCTAACCCTCCCTTTCCTGAATTCCCCTGTGACAAATCCAATGAACTTTTATTCTTCCCTACACCCACCTTATTGTGTGTTACCGTCTGCATATTTAGAGAACATTCAGCCCTTAGGTTTTTGGGGATTGGGTTATCTCACATAACATGATAGTTTCCAGTTGCATTCATTTACTGGCAAATGTCACAATTTCATTCTTTTTTATGGCTGAGTAATATTCTATTGTGTATATATACCACATTTTCTTAATCTATTCATCTGTTGAAGGGCACCTTGATATATGGGCTAACCTCCCCTCCCCCCCCAGAGTTTTCCACATCCTGAGAGAAGCAACCTTGTTTCATTCTCGGCAGGATGTTTCTTCCCTGGGCAGGATGTTTCTTCCCCAGACAGGATGTTTCTTTTCCCTGGGCAAGAGCCAATAGGCTTAAATGTTGCCCTGTTCTAGGGGCAAAGAGCCAATGGCGTTGGGGTTGCTGTGGTGCACCTCCCACCAGAAATCCCTATATAGGGCCCTGTTCAAGAGACTCAGAACAGACACACGGACACACACATCAGCTCGTCGCTGCTGAGAAGAGGAAGCTACTCAGACACATCAACTCGACCCTGTGGAGAGGAGGAAGCCACTGCGACAGCTCCAGCCAATGGCAGCTGCCCCAGCCGGCAGCTCCAGACTCACCACCTTCAGCTGACGGCCGCTCCCAGCTGACAGCTCTAGCCTCCAGCCAGACAGCAGCTGCTTTAGCTGATAGCTCCAGAGATCCTAGCCGGTGTGACCAAACACCCACCTTCTGTCCAGAGCCTGCCCACTCCCCTCTCCCTGACTCCCCTCTCCCATCAGAGCTTGCACACTCCCTTCTCCCTGACTCCCCTCTCCCAGCACCTCTTTGACCTTCGACCAGAGCACCTCTTCTCCAGTTTTGCTACCAGCCACAAAGGCTGTTGAATAAATCTCTTGGCTGCACGGCTGTCCCCGGTGTGATGTTTTGCCCTTCACACCTAGGTTGGTTCCATAGCTTAGCTCTTGTGAATTGAGCTAGTATAAACATTGATGTGACTGTGTCACTATAGTATGCTGATTTTATGTCCTTTGCATACATGCCAAGGAGTGGGTTAACTGGATCAAATGATGGTTCCATTCCAAGTTTTTTGAGGAATCTCCATACTGCTCACCATAGTGGTTACATCAATATGCAATCCCACCAGCAATGTAAGAGTGTACCGTGTTCTCTATATCCTCCTAACATTTATTGTTAATTGTATTCTTGATAATTGCCATTTCATCTTCTGTGAAGTGCCTGTTCAGTTCCTTTGCCCATTTATTTATTGAATCATTTGGGTTTTTTTGGTGTTAAATTATTGAGTTCTTTATTTAGCCTACAAATTAATTCTCAATCTGAGGTACTGGTAGCAAAGATTTTCTCCCATTCTATAGGCTCTCTTTTTGTGTTCTTGATTGTTTCCTTTGCTTTGAAAAAGCTTTTTATTTGATAGCATACTATTTATTGATTCTTGATTTTATTTCCTGCAATTTAGGATTGTTGTTGAGGAATTCGGTTCCCAAGCTTTTATGATGGAGAGGTGGGCTTACTTTTTCTTCTAGTAGGCACAGTATCTCTGGTCTAATGCCTAGGTCTTTGATCCACTTTGAGTTGAGTTTTGTGCAGGGTGAGAGATAGGGGTTTAATTTTGAAGGGTAGATGAAACGCACGCTGGGACTGCCATGTAGAAAACAGGGGATTTTATTAATCAGCTGAGGGGACACGTGGGGGAAGGGAGAATCAGCGCATGTGATGGAAGGAGAAGAAAAGGAAAAGGGGAAAAATGAAAAGGGGCCGGTTTCAGTCTGGAGAAAGCTTAAGTAGTGAACCGGTGGTCTGAGGGACCCCCCCCAGAGGGAACCCCAGTTCCATAGGCTGCTGGGGGTCAGAAGGCAGGCCCATATGTTGTAATTAGCTCAGTAACAAACTTGGGGAGTGGTCAGCAGCATGGTCAACTTGAGACGTGTCCAGCAGTTTGGCCGACCTGGGGAGCTTGGGAGTCTTAAGGCACCCAGGGGTGTGGCTAGTTGAGCTACCTGGGAGGCGTGCCTTCCCTGCCCAGAATCCAACATTCCCCCCTTTTTGTTTTCTTAGGAAGCAGGGTGTTGTGTTTCTTTCTAGCTGCTTCGAGCTGAAATGGGGCGACATGGGGTGTTATGAGGGGGAAGATACAGGCAGGTAGGTCAGGCTTGAGGGCAAAATGTTCCCAGGAGGCAGGCACCAAAAAGATGAATCTCTGCAGGAGTGGATTGGATGAAGGTTCCTTGAAGCCATAAATCAGTGAGGGTGTCAAACCAAGCTTCTGCAGAGGTCACTGGGGGAATCAACCAGCTATCTTCTCGAAGAGCATGCAGGAATTGTAGGCCTTGAGTTTACAGGTAGCATCTTAACACTATTATGAAAACAACAAAGAGAAAGAAGGTGAGAGTGATTATTGTCCGACTGCCTATATTTCACCGGGCGGGACTTACAACGAAGAGGCCAATAGAGACTGAGGGGGCCCTTCGGAGGTAGCCATCAAGGAGTCTTTTAGTTGATCCCTCCAGAGATTGGTAAATCTGTCCTGAGGTGAAAAGAAGTCATCTCTGGTTGAAAAGTCATCTGTGGTTTTTAGCAGTTGATAATCCCTGAGGAGAAGCTGGTTAAAGGCTTGATTAGAAATCTGAGAAATATGATTTTGAAGGCATCTTATAAGACAAGGGGCTATCATCAGGACAAGACATATAGTTATAAGTGGGCCTAGGAGAGGGAGGATCCATGGAGTCATCCCTTCCCATAATTCCCATGAAGACCTCTGCTGCCATTGAATGTACTTGTCCTCTAGATCTTGTACCACCTCCTTCAAGTGATGTACGTTTTGGTCCACCTTGCCTGACTGGTTGACATAATAGCAGCATTCTTCACCCAAGAAAATGCAGGTACCCCCTTTTTTCTGCTGTGATGAGGTCTAAAGCTCGTCTGTTCTGGAGTACAACCTCTGCTAATGATGAGAGTTGTTGCTGGAGGGCCTGGATGGAGTAGGCAGAGGCTTCAGCTGTGGTGGTGAGCTTATCTGTGAGATCAGAGAGCTCCTGTCCAAAGGATTGAGCCATTACAAGTGAATGAGCCAATCCTCCAATTGAGAGGCCTGCAGAGGCAATTGCGGTGACTAAGCTAACACCCACTAAGGCTGCCAGAGTGGCTGCTCATTTAGAGCGCCCCCCTTGAGACTGTAGGGAGGTAAGAAGGTGTTTAACCTCAGCCTCTGTATATAAAGTCAAGCTTGGAATTAAAACAACAGGATAGCAGGGATCTGGGGTCTTAGCGTCAATACATTGGAACATATGGGTGGAGCACCAAAATAGGATAGGGGAAGGGAGAGTCAAATGACCCGTTATGGGATGCCAGGTGTGTTCTGGGCAAGAGTCTTTGGCAGTGGCCCAACAAGAAGTAAAAAGATGGTCAATCGTGGCATGAGGAGGTCAGGGTGGCGTTGGCTTGAACTGGGACTGGGACCAACAGGGACTTGTGAAGCGGCGCACAGAGGAAACAGGTTGAGGCATTAAAGGAGGAATAGTTTGTTAATAAGGAGAGAGATAAAGAGAGGATGGAGTTCCAGGAAAAAGAGAGAGACTCGTTCAAATGTTGAAGATGGGTTCGAGTCTGTTGCCTGGTGGCATTAAGTATCTCAAGAGCCCTGGCAGCCTAAGAGTCCTTTATAGTCTTCTCTATAATGATTTTACCTCGACCATGGACCCAGTCGTGATTAGCAAACCCTACTGCAGCAACACGACTTTGCCAGGAAGAAGGGTTAGTAATCTTGAAAGTCACATTGTTACTGTACCTCCAGGATTGGAGTTGGCTTGGTGTGATTCCCCAGGAATTTGTTACTCCCATAACAGGTTAGGACCAGTGATATTTACAGCTCCAGGATGGACATCCAACCCATCCATTAGGGTCATTGCACCAATCCTCCTTAAAACAAAGGTAATTTGGTGATAGTGACATTTCAGGAAAGCATTGATGAGCGCATGTAGAGACCGCATCAAAGGTGAGCAGGATGGAGGGACAATTATCAAAAGGGCAGGATGATTGATTAAGGAGGCATGTCTTTTGCCCATGATTATCTAGTTGCCAAACCTCAAAAAAGTAATGGCATGGAGGAGTAGAGCAATAGGACACAGAACCTGCAGGAACAAGTGGAAAGAGAGAAAGAGATAGAATGAAAAGGACAGAAAAGGTCATTTTAGGTCAGTGTTAGAGATACGAGAGAAGCAGACTTTCAGGGATCCGTGGGCACGGGAGAGCAAGTATACTGAGGTAGTTGTTTGTTGTCCTTTTGTGGATCCTCAGTTGGTTGAGCAGCTGGTTTCAGTCTGGAAATATGAATCCAAGAAGTCAAATTACCTGAAGTTTCATGAAACTTAGCAGCCATGTATGTGCACAGCACAACCTGGAAATGGCCTGTCCACTTTGGGACAAGGGAGACTCTTCCTGTGTCCTGGGGAGGGGAGAAATATACCCAAGAACCGGGTGTTAATTGGAATGAAGCAATCTACCTGGTTCAGGCAGGATGAAATCTTGGCATTTTCATAGCTGATGTCTAATGAAGGACAAGATGGGAAGAGAAAGATCTTTGGGTAGGGGTCATTGAATTGGGGAAATTCCAGGTGGAAGAGCTGGTCGCCCAAACATAACCTCAAAAGGGGATAGCAAGGAAGGTTTCTTTGGGAGAACCTGGAGCCTAAAGAGGGCAAGGGGGAGTAACTTGACCCAGTCCAAGTGAAGCTCTAGGGAGAGTTTAGTCAGAATATTTTTAAGAGTTCTATTAGTCCTCTCTACCTTCCCTGAGGACTTGGGATAATATGGGATGTGAAAATGCCAAGGAATGTTAAGGGAAGTAGAAATATTTTGGGTGACATGGGAAACAAATTCAGGCCCGTTGTCAGACTGGATGAACGTGGGCAATTTGAAGTGGGGAAGGATTTCTGAGACTAAAATAGAGGCTACTGTGGAGGCCCTTTTGTTGGAAGTAGGGAAGGCCTCCACCCATCCAGAGAAGGTGTCTACCAAGACCAGGAGGTATTTGTGTTTCTGGATGGCTGGCATGTTGGTGAAATCTATCTGCCAATTGGCTCCTGGAAGCTGATCTTGAGCTTGGTGAGAAGGAAATGTTCCTGGTTTAAGGGGAGTATATGGGTTGGTTCGCTGACATGCAGTGCACATGGAGGTAAGCTTATGGAGAAACTGTGTGTCTTCCGAAGTCAGGGTGAGGAAGGAGGTAGTGAACATTTTGAGGACCTGAGGGTTATGATGGAAAAGAGAATGGAGATAGGAGAGGATTGATTGTGTGGAAGGGGATGTAGGGGTCTGGGTAGTAGATTGGACTGGAGCCAAAAGAGGAGGAGAAGATAGTGCTGCTTCCCTTGCTGCTCTATCAGCCTTCGTGTTTCCCTGAATTATGGGAGAGTATCCACCTTGGTGTGAAGGACAATGGGAAATTCCTATTAGCTTGGGCAGAAGAGAGGCTTGCAAGAGTTTTGATATTCATTTAGAATTAGTAACTAACTGCAGAGCCTTTTGTGGTCAAGAGTCCTCGCTCTTTCCATATTGCTGAATGGGAAATCAAAATATGGTAAGCATATTTTGAGTCTGTGTAAAGGGTGAGGTTTTCATCAGCAGCTAATTCGAAGGCACAAATAACAGCTATCAATTCAGCCTGTTGGTTTGTGGTGTTAGGGGGAAGGGGTGCTGCCTCAATAACCTCTGATAGGGAGATGATAGCGTAACCAGCAAAACATTGCCCATCTTTAAAGAAAGAGCTGCCATCTGTGAACCAAATTAGGGAAGGATCAGGAAGTGGTCCCTCTTGAATGTGAAAGGGATGGGGATTAAAGCCTTAAGCATCTCTATACAATCATGCTCTGGGGGCTCTGAGGAGACTGGGAGGAGGGAAGCTGGGTATAAAGAGGAGCAGGGTTGGAAAGTGATTGAGGAGTCATGCAGAAAAGAAACAAGGAGAGAGAGAACGCGACAGGGCAGGAGAGTCTGAAGGCTCTTATGGGTTAGTAATTCTTTTAAATGGTGTGGAGAGGCAACAGTGACCTGGGCACCAAAGGTCAACTTATTTGATTCCTGTAGAAGTAGGTAAGCAGCAGCCAGAGCCCTAAGACAAGGGGCCCATCCGCAAATGGTGGGGTCAAGTTGTTTAAAGAGATAGGCAACTGGAGCAAAGGTGGGGCCCTTGTATTGGCCTAGAACACCGAGAGCCAAGCCCTTCATTTCATGGACGTAAAGGGTAAATGGCTAAAGAAGGTCTGGGAGATAAAGAGCTGGGGCCTGTGACAGTGCCTGCTGTAGATGCTTAAACTCAGCCTGAATGCTTCAGGGAGGAACTTTTCCTCAATCCCCTTGGCTGCCTCATACAGGGGCTTTGCATAAAGAGAAAAATTGGGAATCCAGGCACGAAAATATTCTGCTAGCCCTAGGAAGGAGAGAATTTCTTCCTTTGTCTTGGTACATGAGAGCTCCTTGATGAGGGCCTTTCTGTCTACAGTAATGGCCTTTGATTGATGGGAAATCTTAACACCTAAATATACTACCTGGGTCTGGGCAAGCTGCACCTTAGATGGGGAAACACGATGCCAGCGAGAGGCAAGAAAATTTAGAAGGGTGTAAGAGTCTTCATGAGCTGTGAAAAAAGAAGGGCTGCAGAGGAGAAGGTCATCGACATATTGCAGGAGAGTGGAGTCAGAGAATTTAAGGTCTTTGAGGTCTGCAGCCAATGTCTGTCCAAAGATATGAGGGCTGTCTCGAAAACCCTGAGGGAGGACTGTCCAGGTCAACTGTTGAGACCACTGGGTATCTGGGTCTGTCCAAGTAAAGGCAAAGAGGTCTTGTGATTCTGGAGCTAAAGGAACAGTGAAAAAGGCATCTTTGAGTTCAATAACCAGGTGGATAAGGAAGGACTTAAGGAGAGAATAGTACACGAATTTGGGACCACGGGGTGTATGGGCTTAACAGCCTCATTGATGAGATGAAGATCTTGGACTAGCCGATTCGACCTGTTGGACTTCTGAACTGCCAATATGGGAGTATTATAAGGGGAATGGGTGGGTTTGAGAAAACGTTTCCACAAAAAATCTGAGATAATGGGTTGGAGACCCCTAAGGCTAGTGGCTGGAAGTGGATACTGGGTTCTATTGGGGAAATGCTGAGGATCTTTAAGGTGTATTTGTACAGGGTCACAATGAGCAAGGGAAGGAGTCTGAGTATCCCAGACTTTGGGATCCACTAGACCGGTGGGGACAGGGTATTGGGAGGTTTCCACATCGGTAGAGGTTTGAAGAGTTTCTGCATTGGTAGAAAGTGGCTGGAAGTGGATACTGGGTTCTATTGGGGAAATGCTGAGGATCTTTAAGGTGTATTTGTACAGGGTCACAATGAGCAAGGGAAGGAGTCTGAGTATCCCAGACTTTGGGATCCACTAGACCGGTGGGGACAGGGTATTGGGAGGTTTCCACATCGGTAGAGGTTTGAAGAGTTTCTGCATTGGTAGAAAGGTGGGGGGTTCCTGCCTCAGTAGGGGGCTGAGGAGTCCCCACATCAATAGGGGGTGGTGGGGTGTCCTCATCAGCTTCAGTAGGGGGTGGTGGGTCAGTGGCCTTTGAAACAGTAAGAAGAAAGATGGGAGAGGAGACGGAGTGAAATGAACCAGGGAGAACAACTGAGCTAGGCAGATCAGAGAACACAATTGAGGCCTGAAATTTGGCCAATATGTCTCAGCCCAATAAAGGCACAGGACATTGAGGCATTACTAGGAACTGGTGGGTGAAGGGATGGTGGTGTAGACAGCAAGACAGGATAGGAGTCTTGCGGGGGAAAATAGCATTTCTCTCTACCCCGACAATAGGGGATGGTGCTATGGTGGTGGGGCCCCAAAACTCCCTCAAGACCGAGGAGGTGGCTCCTGTATCTAGCAGGAAGTACACGGGGTGTCCATCAACAAGGAGAGTAACCCTGGGCTCTTTCAATGCGATGTCAATGGTCGGGAAAGGAGCCTCCAGGCTCCATCAATCTTCTGTGGCCAGTGCCAGCAGGCTGGGGATTGTGACCAGTCCAGCCCCCATGTGGGGACTGGGGCAGTCAACGCCCCAATGGCCCACCTTGGAACATTTTGGGCACGTGCTCTTAAGGGGCCTGGGATCAGGGCAGGCTCTAGCCCAGTGTCCATCTTTCCCGCACCTATAGCAAGGCCCTGGGGGTTCCTCCTGTGGGGACTTACGTGCCCCTGTTTTTGAGTCTTGAGTGTCAGGGCCCCGAAGGGCCTGGGCTAACATTTGGAACTTTGATCGCTCCACCTTTTCATATTTTTGAAACCTGCGACATTTGGCGTCTTCCTCATGGTTATGATAGACTTTAAACGCCATGGCCAAAATCTTGGTCTGGGGTCTTGCAGGCCCCTGCTCCAACTTTCTTAATTGAGCCCGTATGTCAGGGTAACTCTGGGACAGAAAATAAGTCATAAGGACTTGATGGCCCCCCTGAGATTCTGGATCTAAATTCGTGTAATGCTGAAGAGCTTTCATCAGCCTATCAAGAAACTCAGAAGGAGTCTCTTCCCTTTTATGAATAATTTCCTGAAGCTTATCAAAATTAATGGGTTTCTGAGCTGCACGTTTAAGACCACTGACTATGCAAACTAAAACTGCTCTCTCAAGACCACGTCCCCTGGGGCATTGTAATCCCAGTTAGGTTCTCTATCTGGAACGGCCTCAGGACCAAAAGAGAAGTTTGGGTTTACTCTGTGAGTCTCGTCCGCATATGCTCTTGCTTGCTCCCAGACCCGCCTGCTTTCCTCAGGAAGTAAAGTATTTGACAAAATGAAGTACGCGTCATGAAATGTGAGACTATAGGCTTGGGTGACCCACTGGAATTCCTTTACATAAGTTGTGGGGTCTGTAGTGTATGAACCCAATCGCTTCTCTATCTGGGACAAATCTGACATGGAAAATGGAACGTGACCTCATACAACTCCCTCTGCCCCAGCAACCTCTCTTAACAGGGCAATAACCTGGGCGCACTGTCTCGCCTCCTTCCTTGAACGGGTTATGGGTGGACTGAACGCGGAGGGTGGCAGAATATCCCGCGAGTCTGGGAGAGAGTCCATGAGCGCCTCTGGGGCCAGGAGAAACTCCATGAGCGATGTTGGGGAAGAAGCGCGCACTGCTCAGCTCTCTCCCTGTGCTGCTGCCGCTGGAGCCATTGGGAAAGAAACCCAAAGCAGGGCGGAATTCGCGGGGGTGCGGCTAAAGTCTGAAATGGTGTGTCTGGTGAAGGTCACGTTGCCAAAGATGGCAGAGGGGACGTGGCAGAAGATGACACAGGACCAAGTGACGGAAGTTGAGTGGGCGGGGAAAACAGCAGAGGAGGAGTAGGCGGGGAAGGTAGCAGCTGAGGCACAGGAAATGATGTGGAGAAAGAGGAGGGTCTACAGAGAAAGGCGTGGCGATTGAGGAAGTCAGAGCTGAAATGGAGAGAAGGGGAGGGGTGGAAGGTGAGGTAGAAGAAAGGGGAGCGTCTAAGCACAAAGGTGCGGCAATTTTGGAATTCAGCACTTGAGCCGGGAGGGGGGAGGGGCGGGAGGTATAGACTGTTGGTATGGGGGTGGCAGGGCTTCTAATCCTGGGACAAAGTCAAAATCAATCAAGGGTGGGGGCGTGTTACTAGGTCTGCATGCTAGCAAAATGGTTTCAGGACTACACTGAGTGCACAGGAAAGGATTTGAACGGAGAAGGAAAAACGTGTCTATATAAGGGAAATCTGTCCATCTTTCGACCATCAGCAAATGCTGGAAAATTCCTGCAAAACCCTAGCGTCTAGGGACCCTGACTCTGGCCACCGATCAGATAATGGGTAGGAAGGCCAAAATTTTTTTTTTTTTTTTTTTTTTTTTTTTTTTTTTTTTGTGGTACCAGGGATTGAACTCAGGGGCACTCGACCACTGGGCCACATCCCTGGCCCTTTTTGTATTTTATTTAGAGACAGGGTCTCACTGAGTTGCTAAGTGCCTCGCCATTGCTGAGGCTGGCTTTGAACTCGCGATCCTCCTGCCTCAGCCTCCCAAAGTGCTGGGATTACAGGCGTGCGCCACCGCGCCCGGCCGGAAGGGCAAATTTTTGTACATAATTTTATTAATTTCCTTTTCTTTCTGTGTGGCTTTAAGCCTAGGTTTGCCCAATTTCTCAGAAGGCAGTTAAGGGGAGAGTCAGCTGGAATTGATAAGGAAGTTTCCATATTTCCCGTTAATGGAGAGAGGCTAATACGATATTTCGAAAAGCGTCCCTTTCAATATATGTATTAGAGTGAGATCCAAGTCCGCTGGCCCAGCCATCACCAGATCAAGCAGAAATGGGGCACCGTGAGAAACGTCCTTCTCAGGGTATTGGAAAACTGTGAGCCCCCTGCACAGGGAATTTTGTGTCCTGTCCAGGACAGGAAAGAAAAGCTCACATCTGGAATGTGGAGAGGAACTTCTCTAATCCCTCCCAGCTGAAAACTTTAATCACTACTGCTGAAAACATTTTAGAGCAGGCAGATAGAGTTCCTGGGGTCCACCATAGCCTTTAAGACTTGGGTGGGGTGCTTTCCCCCCTGCACAGGTCACAAGTGAAATTGTTGGAAAATCGATGGTCAATTTTCACCATGTAATTACCAGACAGGTTTTAGCAACTCGGGGCACGGGACAGCTTACCAACATCCAGTGATGCTGTAGTGGAAAGGATGAACAGATGAATGGAGACACGCTTTCCCATCCAAGTCACCAGCAACAGAATGAAGGGTAGATGAAATGCACGCTGGGACCACTGTGTAGAAAAGGGGGGATTTTATTAATCAGCTGAGGGGACACGTGGGGGAAGGGAGAATCGGCGCGTGTGACGGGAGTAGAAGAAAAGGAAAAAGGGAAAAAAGAAAAGGGGTCAGTTTCAGTCTGGAGAGCGCTTACGAAGTGAACCAGTGGTCTGAGGGACCCCCCCAAGAGGGAACCCCAGTTCCATAGGCTGCCGGGGGTCAGAAGGCAAGCCCATATGTCATAATTGGCTCAGTAAGGCACTTGGGGAGTGGTCAGCAGCATGGTCAACCTGAGGCGTGGCCAGCAGTGTGGCTGACCTGGTGTGCTTGGGTGTCTTAAGGCGCCTGGTGGTGTGGCTAGTTGAGCTACCTGGGAGGCGTGCCTTCCCTGCCCAGAATCCAACAAACTTAATTTTGCTACCTATGGATTTCCAGTTTTCCCAGCACCATTTGTTGAAGAGGCCATCTTTTCTCCAATGTCTATTTATGGCGGTTTTGTCTAGTATGAGATAACTGCATTTATGTGGGTTTGTCTCTGTATTCTATTCTTGCCATTGGTCTTCATGTCTGTTTTGGTGCCAATATCATGCCATTTTGTTACTATAACTCTATAATATAATTTAAGTTTTGGTATTGTGGTGCCTTCTTCATCACTTTTCTCACTAAGGATTGGTTTGGTTGTTCTGGGGCTCATATTTTTCCAAATAAATTTCATGATTGCTTTTTCTACTTCTATGAAGAATATCATTGCAATTTTAATAGGAATTGCATTAAATCTGTATAGTGCTTTTAGCAGTATTTCCATTTTGACAATATTTATTCTGCTTATCTAAGAACATGGGAGATCTTTCCATCTTCTAAGGTCTTCTTCAATTTATTTCTTTAGTGGTCTGTAGTTTTCATTGTAGATATATTTCACCTTTTTTGTTATATCAATTCCCAAATATTTTATTTTCTTTGAGGCTATAATGAGGTAGTTTTTCTAATTTCTTTTTCAGTGGATTTATCATTGATGTATAGGAACACAATTAATTTTTGGATGTTAATTTTATATCCTCTATGTTGCTGAATTCATTTATGAGTTCTAGAAGTTTTCTGGTGGAGATTTTGGGGTCTTCTAAATATAGAATTATGTTGTCAGCAAGCAGGAATAGTTTGAGTTCTTCATTTCCTATGTGTATTCCTTTAATTTCTTTCTTCTAATTGCTCTAGCTTGAGTTTCAAGAACTATTGAGAAGTGGTGAAAAGGGGCATACTTGTCTTGTTCCAGTTTTTAGAAGGAATGCTTTCAATTTTCCTCATTTAGAATGATGTTGGCCTTGGGTTTAGCATATAGTTTTTACAATGTTGAGGTATATTGCCACTATCCCTAGTATTTTTAGTGTTTGAACATGAATGGATGATGTATTTTGCAAGATGCTTTCTCTGCATCATTGAGATAATCCTGTGATTCTTGTCTTTTCTAAGCATGTGATGGATTACATTTATATTTTTTCCATATGTTGAACCAACCTTAAATCCCTTGGATGAGCCCCACTTTATCATAGTGCACTATCTTTTTAATATGTTTTTGTATGTGATTTGCCAGTATTTTATTAAGAATTTTTGCATCTGTGTTCATCAGGAATATTGGTCTGAAGTTTTCTTTCCTTGATGTGTCTTTGTCTGGTTTTAGCATCAGAGTTTGGAATGGTTCTCATCTTTTCTATTTCATGAAATAATTTGAGGAGGATTGGCGTTAGTTCTGCTTTGAAGGTCTTCTAGAACTCCACTGAGTATCCATCTGTTCCTGGGCTTTTCTTTGTTTGTAGGCTTTTGATAGGGTCTTCAGTTTCATTTCTTGAAATTGATCTGTTTAAATATTCTATGCCTTCCTGACTCAATTTGGGGAATTCATATTAAACAAAGTAAATTTATTCCATTGTTTTGAAAGCTAGAAAGACCAAGACTGAGGATATGAGATTGGTGAGGGCTCTCTGGTGAGGGCATCATCCCATGGAGAAGGCAGAAGGGGAAGCTGAGAGGTGAGAGGCACAATGGCAGAGATGGAGACACTATGATAATAATATTAATTCATTAACAATGGCTAAATTCTCATAGGCTGATCTCCTATTACTTCCCACCTGTTAATACTATTACATGGCAACTCAATTGCAACCTGCATTTCAGGGGGAATAAACATTCAAACCATGGCAGTATGTAACTTCATATATATATATATATATATATATATGTATTTATGTATATATAAAGTTTAACATATACATGTTTAATTATAATTCTATTACATTTTATTAATACAACATTAGAATAAATTATTATAATTGAATAATAACATATGGTAATTTATCTAGTAGTGTATATCCCTCCCCCAGCCTTTTATCATATTTTTGGCTATTATTTGCCCTTTTTGTTCTCCCTTCTAAATGTTAGAATGAGCTTGTCTTTTTGTGAAGAAAAAAAAAAAAGACCAGTTTTTAGAGCATAATTAAACCTTTACAATACATTGGGTATAATTGCCATCTATCTTTACAATAGTATAGCCTTGAAAAAATTTTAAACTAGATTTTCTTTCCATTTTAATATCTTTAAATAAAGAATTGTAAGTTTCTTAACATAAATATTCCATATAGCTTAGCAGAATTATAGAAAATCAGATCAATATATCTATAGTGGAAATAGTATTTTTATTCTGAATATTGTTAGTTTCACATTGCTTTCTTTTGAAAAGGAAATTGTGGATACTCCCACTAGCTTTATGTTTTAGCATGTAAAAATAAAATAAACCTCCATTAAACCAAAATTTTAACTGAAGAAAAAGTTATCTTTAAGAATGTTGTATCTGTCTCTTAATGATTTAAGAATCATTAAGAATGTTGAATGATTTCATTTCATTCCTTCACATAAATAGGTAACTATTGTCCTGAGTTTTGTTTAACATCCTCTGGTCACTTGTATAATCTTAGTAGATAAGATTACTTACATTATATTATTTAAGTTTTTGGCTTTATTAAACATTCTATATTTGGTCAACTGGGAATTTCATGTTTACTTAATATGAGCTTTCTAAGACTCATCTGTAATGCATGCATTCATAATTTATTCATGTTCACTGCTGTATTTCATGTTAATTTAGTAAGTCATTTATTTCTTCATTGTTTTATGAAGTTGTTTTTGACAATTAATACATATACTCTTTGTAAAGCAGATTAAAATATATATATATATATCCCAATAGAGTTTGTTGGACCTTTAATGAGATTACTGTAAATCATGTGACTATTTTTTATTATTGCCAATTTTTAGGTTTTTATAAATCCATACAAATTTGTTAAAAAGTTTAGAAAATTTTATACTGTAATATATTGGGCAAACAAAAGTAAAAAGTATTCTATTCTTCTGATCATATAACTTTTCTGCTAGAAGGGATTTTTGAGTCATATATCTTATACCATTATTGAACAGTTAAGAAAATCCATGTTCAGAGGGGTGAAGTTATTTTGTGGAGGTTACACAGCTGGTCAGCAAGTACTCCAACTGAGTGGCTTGAGTTTTAAAATGTAATGGGGATTTACAACAAATTTATTCACAGTGGAATATAATTCTGCAAAGGATACTTATCTTGGAAATCTGAATGGATTGTTTACAGAGACTATCAGTACAAAGATATTTTAATTTAAATTAATTTTCAATCCAATAGCATATACAAAGCACAAGCCATTGTTAAATCCAGGAAAAGTGTGAGAATATGGAGATTCATTTAAGGAATATAAAGGTATTAATCATGTATAGCTCATCTAACCTATAAATTTATCTTTATACAAACAATATGATACATAAAGTTATCTGTAAGATCTCACTTTTAGACACAAAGTCAAATACTTGCATGTAAATGTAAAACTGTATATATTTGTCATAGTTTCAAAGATTAAAATGATTGTGACTGTGCTGTGGAAAATGGGAGAAAAGGGACATTTTATTTCATGAGGTCCTATAAAAGAAAATAATAATTCTTTTACTCAAACCACATAATTTATTGATATTCCTGTAATTCATGACGACATTTCTCAAAATCTGTGGTGGCGTATCACTGTCCACAATTTTACTCATTCTGCTTGCTCCCATGAAGCAAATGCTCAATCTGGCTATGACATAGGAATGTGGGTGTTGATGAGTTAAGTATCTTGGAGGTTAGAAGTTGGCATTTATGTGAAGATTTCACTGGGCCATAGGTCAGGTGTAGACTAGAGGTTATTAGGAGACAAATAACGAAAGAACATCATGAAGATGTTCAGGAATTAAATTATTCCCTAGAATAAAAGAAGGAAAATATCCCCATAGTACATAGTTGAAGCAGCTTCTTAACTGAAAAGCTTGTACTTAGGTTGCATCCCTCCGAAGTGGGCCCTCTTCTCTACCAAACTTCAGTTAAGCTCCTATGAGCTCTCTTTTCAACTAGACCTCACAGTGGTCTGTTGCCTGTGCTGGGCCTGAGCCCTTTTTAAACAAAGACTTATCAAGAACCCTACTCTTGATTTCTGATGAAATTCCACATCAACTACCTCTGATATCTAAGTCACTGACCTACCTTTACCAAAGTTTAGCAAAAATCTCCCTACTCTTGATAATTGAGTTCCTTTTAATAATCTTTGCTGTATTTACCCCTTCACTCTGTTAGCTGTCTTGACTGTATTTCAAGTTGAACTCAATTCTACCAGTTTCTCCTATAGCAGTATCTTAAAAAACTTTGTTGTCATTTTAAATGTCTAGTGCAAACTTTTTAACTATCTCCAAAAAATCACACACAAAAAATTTCAAAACAACCAATTTATTCTCTTTTTCATGATATTTGCCAGGCCATCTGTTCTTTTTTATTGTTTCTTTTTGGTTATACATAGCAATTGGATTAATTTTGACAAAATCATGAAAGCATGGAATATAATTTGCTCAAATTCAGTCTCCAGTATTTCTCCTTTCCCTTCCCTCCTCCCTCTCCCTTTTCCCTTCTCTCTAATGATCTTCCTGTTATTTAAGTTTTTATTTTTTATTTTTGAATAATGTCTTGTGGATATACATGATGGTAAGATTCACTGTGGTATATTCATGTATGTACATAGAAAAGTTACATTAGATTTATTTCTCTTCCCTTTCCGGTGTCCCTTATCCTAGTCCCCTTCTTCCAGCGCACCAGTCTTCCTTCTTTTTAGATGGAATTCCCTATCTTTGCCTTTCTCTCTCTCCTTCTTTTCTCCTCCTTTTTTTGAACTAGCTTCTACATAGCAGAGAAAACATTCAAACTTTGATTTTATGAGACTGGCTTATTTCACTTAATCTGATGGTCTCCATTTCCATTCATTTACTCGCAAGTACCATAGTTTCATTCTTCTTTATGGCTGAATAATTCTACATTGTGCATATGTACTGCATTTCCATTCATCTGTTGAAGGGCATCTTGGTTGGCTGTTGTGAATTGTGCTCCAATAAACATTGATGTGGCTGTGTCAGTGTAGTGTATTGATTTTAGATCTTTTGGATATATACTGAGGAGTGGGATAGCTGGGTCATACGGTAGTTCTATTCATAGCTTTTTGAGAAATTGCCATACTTCTTTCCAGAGTAGTTGCACTAATTTCATGCCATTCTTTTCTTTTCTTTCTTTTTTTTTTTTTTTTTTTGCTCAGTTTTACCCTGATGGATTTTGTATGACATAAATGTAAATTCCGTCTAAATCCATTCAATAGTTTTCCACAACTCCCCCTTACCAAGGATACAACGGCTTCTCTTCCCACACGTTGTCCATATATCTTCTTTTGTTTTTGTTCTGAATGAATCAACAAATGTAATAGCTCCATCCTCACATTAACCAAGCCCAAGTGAACATCTGACAATGGCTTCCAGCATCTCCCTTATTTTGAAAATTCTGTTAGATACCACTGTGTACCCTCAGTTTTGAAGATTCTCTTTTGTTTATTATCTTTTTAATGTAATTATATTATTTCACATGGAAAAGTTGTATCAAAGGTATATTTAAAATATATGTGTAAATGAAACAATATTACATCAGTCATAAAGGAAAAGAAAATTTGTTTAATTTAATTTTTTAAAATAGCATGAATGGTTCTACTCTTTTTGTCAAAGCATCAGTGCTTGAGACTGCAACACCAATTTTTAAATCCAGCAGAACTTTCAAGCACAAGTTAAATACATTTTTTTTTTTTTTGCTGATACCTGAAGAAAGATTAAACTATGCAAATGAAGGAGAAAGAAAAAAAGAAGCACTATTTGTATGAGATTTATTGAGAAGTAGGATAGAATATAGTTCCTTAGCATCATTATCTAAATATTTTTAGAATAATTTTGACATATGCAAAAAAATAGAACTTGACCTCACAGAAAATATCATGTTATACCTTGATTATGCCCCTGGCCAGCCCCAGAAGAATTTCAATGGAGTTATTTACTTTCCCTGGTAAATTTTTCTCCAGTCTCTAAAGATAGATTAATCACTCTACTCACTCTGAATGCTACCCACAGGCAAGTGGCCATTGAAGGGTGTACATCAGATTCAGAGTTGGAGAGCTACCCTTTTTAGTGTGACTTCATTGTCCCAGATCTTGGGAATTATCTTTTCTACCACTGCTTCTAAACCTGGGTTGATTTTTTACCACCCTGGAGACATTTGAAAGTATCTGGAGATTTTTTTTTGTTGTTATCAAAGTAGGGTTGAGGTACAGGAGCTTCTGGAATCTAGTGGGAATAGGTGAACAATGTTATTAAATATTCGGTGATGCACTGACTGTGCATCAATTAAGAATTTTTTGGCCCAAAATATTAATAGTGTTGAGGTTGAGAATGTCTGGCATTTACAGTGAGATTTACATATTATAATACCATTTTGGCCAACTTGTTCCCCCAAGACCTTGGTTTTACCACCAATAGTACCATTTTCTGTGGATCTCTCAATACTGGATAAACTAGGTTGGTTTGTAATCTATATAGAGTGTTACTTCAAACTGGTGACTAAATTCTGGGAAGCTCTGAATTTTGAAGTATTTGGTATACAGCTTTTGTCCATGTTTAAATATTCTGGCAATGGCTTGTAATTATCTTAGCTGAAGTTTACATAGGAAATAATTTTCATGTTAGCTAACAAATACATTGTGAACAATTCTGTTAAATAAAGTGTTTACTAACACTTAGAGATTCATGTATAGTATTGTTTCATTGCAATTTGACAGTTCTTAAATTGGATATTCAACTCCTTCAGTTACCTCATTATAGTTAGATGAGGACTGACCTTGACTAAGTCAATCCCATACTTTATCAAAAATAGATATGCATGCAAACATCTAAGAATTTCTAAGGAAAACATTTTTTTTTCAGTGTATGTTTAAGATACAACAAAAAATATATATTATCTTATAAAATACCTAGAAGGGTTGAATTAGATAACAGAATAAAGTGCCTGGCACAAATAAAGAAAACATTTTTATACATAATGGCTATGGTTTGGATATGAAGTGTCCCCCAGAAGCAGGAATGTTTGAAGGTGAAATGATTGAATTGTGAGAGCTATAACCTTATCAGTCCATCCTACTCTGAATGCAGTGAGTGGTAACTGTAGGCAGGTGGGGTGGGGCTCTGGGAGGTGGATTACTCTAGTTGTGCACTGGAAGGGTTCATCTTGCTTGCAGCCCCTCCCCACTTCTCTCTCTGTTTACTGGCCACTATGAAGTAAACTACTTTTCTCCACTGTGTCCTTTGACCATGATGCTCTGCTTCCCTTGGGCCTAGAGCAATGGACTTAGGCATCTGTGCTAAAGACCTCTGAAACAGTATACTCCAAATAAAATTTCCTTCCTCTAAATTGTTGTTGTCAGTTATTTTGGTCACAGTGACACAAAACTGAATAACATAGAAATTGCTGTGACTAACCTGATTATGTGGTTCAGAAACCTTTGCAACTGGTTTTTTGGAGGAATTTGGAAAAGTCTGAAAATACAGGCTGGAGAATCTTCAAAATGTTTTAAGAAGAGTTTAAAATGGGTGATTCTCATAGGAGCTCAGAAGACCTGAATGTAGACAGTAAAGACCATGCTCACGATGTTTCAGAAGGAAAGAGGACTTTGTTGGGAATTGGAATAGAGGTCACTCATGTTATATTCTGTCAAAGAATGTTTCTAAATTTTACCTGTTTCCTGAAACTTTGTGTGAGATTGAATTTTAAAGTGATGGACTAGTTAATTTGGTGGAGGAAATTTCAAGGCAGCGCAACATTCAGTCAGTGACATGAATACTGCCAGCAGCTTTTAGCCAGGTTTACCATGAGAAACAGGAACAGAAAACAGAGTGAAAGCATTTAAAAAATTGTAGTTCAACCAGAAAGTGCATGTAAAACTTGCCTTCCTCTAAGTAGTCTTGTCAGTTATTTTGGACACAGTGATGCAAAGCTGACTAATGCACTGGCCAAGAATCATAATACCATTATAGTTTTCATCATATTTATTGTAGGTATAATATCTTTTAGTCACAAATGTATAACAAATTTTGCATTAGTTTTAGACAGAGGAGCAAGTTTACTGAGTCAATGATTCATCTTGTTATGGTACTATTACTGCTTCCTGTCTATTTTAACTAAAATTTTTTAAGGTAGAAACAGTATGACAATACTCAAAATGAATAAAACTGGTTGTTATTTATAAACCTGGACAACCCTAAATAACATCAATTTTGACATAGAAATTATAATTTTTTGATATCTTTATAAAAGTTTGGATTATGAGGAATCATTCCTCTTCCCAAAGTTCCTATAGTATACTTAGACTGAAAGAACCATGGCTGACTATGGATTTGCCTTGCACTGGGCTCAGGAAATAGAGAGCAGAAGAGGTCCATCTTCCTGCTTATAATTGTGAACATAATGTGGAGAGTACCTACCTATAAAATCTGATGTTTTGGAAACTGGCATCAGCCCAGATTATGCATACACATGTCCTGATGCTGTCTGCTTCTCAGAATATAATAATCATAGAGAAAGAACTTTCCTGGTCCTGGTCATGATCCTGACTTATTCCCTGTTTTACTTCTACTGTGGAAGCTTACTGATGCCCCTTAGTTAAGTCTGTGGCTTACATAAAATCACATTTTTAATATATAATTATTAACTCCATATGTGTGTATATATACATACATATATATACATATATATATATATGTATATATATAATCTCCAACACATTGGATATATAGAGCAAAGCTGTGCCCCTGCAAAGCACAATATGAATATGATTTCTATTCACAATATGAATATGAAAACTATTTAGTTTTAAAAATTAACCAATTTCAAGTTTATTTGAGAAATGGATATGAATGTCATTTATTAGTGTAAGGATGATAGGACTTTTAAGTAATGGGGGAAAATATTTTTAATATCTTATAACTACATCTGAACTTACCTTTAGTCTGCAGGGAAAATTTGTTTATTTATTGCTAATGTATTTATTTTAATTGAAAAAATTGCCTAACATAGAAAAGATACATTTTTAAATTGTATATTATTGCTATTACCTCTCTTTATTAACTTGTTTTTATTTATCTGAGAATTTACGTTTGTTTGGTTCAGTTGTCCAATTGTATCTTCACTTGATTATGAGACACTTTGTCCTTTTGCCTGTGAATAAAAAATTGTAAAATGATTGATGGCTTTTATAGTAAGAAAAATCAACTTGTTTTATGTTTCCAAAGAAGTTAGAGAATATGTTATAGGTAGCAAATTGAAATAAAAAATTTGCCATAACCAAGAAGTTAAGTATTTTTTTTTTTTAAATATTTATTTATTTATTTTAGTTGTACACAATGCAATGCATTTTATGTTTACGTGGTGCTGAGGATCGAACCCGGGCTGCGCACGTGCGAGGCAAGCGCTCTGCCGCTGAGCCACAACCCCAGCCCCAAGTATTTTTACCTTAACCAAAAATGACACCAACCATAACTGTGTAAAAACATGAAGCAAACTCTTAAAAGCTTTTCTCCGAATTGATTATCATGCGTTTCTTTTGTGTATTGTAATGTGTATTTCAGGATAAAATGAATTGTATCAGTCAGTGAAATTCAAATAAATTTAATGAGACTTCTCTTCTTTGGGGCTGAAACTGTTCATGCCTTGATTAAATTGCATGCAATGCTTGTATTAAGTTATTTTTCACTGTATTAAAATCTTAATTCCTGGATTTGGCTCCCTCAGAATTCTTGTGATTCATTACAGGATTTTCTCTCCTTTAGCTTCTTTAATCTAAAAAAAGTTTCATTCAGAAATGTTGTAGAATGTCTTCATTTTAGTAATTAAAGGAAACTTTTATATATAAATAATACTCTCTGTTCAAAGCCCAGCAGAAAAATACATACTTTCATTAACAGAATTTGAGGTAAAATTTTTCTTGTTTCAAAAACAAAATATACATTTTTTTCTTAGCATTTCATTAAAAATAATTTGGATGATATTAATATGCTAATGCATGTTTTCTGTTTTTAATGTTTTTTTGTTAATGAATCATTTTCTGAAAACTTTAAGTGAAATTATTTAAGCAAAAATTATTTGGAAAGGTTGATCCTCTAGCACAAGATTGTCAAGTGGAGATATAATGCCAACTACATATATTATTTTAAATTTCCTGTATCTATATTAGAAATTGAGCATTTACCTAAATACTATCTTTTCAATAACTAACAAGATAGAATTATTAATATACTATTATTTATGATTTTCAGTAATAAGTTTTTAAAAATATAGTATGTATTTTACCATTGAAATACAACTCTACTTTTTCATTGGTGTGTAAAAACTATACAGAATTGTGAGATTCACTGTGGAATATTCATATACACACATAATATCCTTTGATCAACTTCATTCCCCAAGCTTCCTCTTGCTCTCCCCTCCATCCTCCCTTTGTGTTCTTTTCTCTACCTTACTGGTTTCTCTTATATTTTCATGAGATAACTTTTATTTCTTTTTTCTCTCTAGCTTCAACATATGTGAGAAAACATATGACCCTTGACTTCTGAAACCAACTTCTTTCTATAAACCCGATGCTTTCCAATCCCATACATTTTCTGCAGATGACATAATTTCATTATTTTTATGACGGAATAAAACTCCATGGTGTATATATGCCACATTTTCTTTATCCATTCACTTGTACATAGACAACTAGGCTGGTTCCATAATTTCATAATTTAGCTATTGTGAATTGCAATGATATAAACATGGATATACACAAAATAAATCTCAATTTGTTTTATGTGTGTACTGGGGTTGAAACAAGGGCTGCTATACCACTGAATTATATCCCTAGACTTTTAAACTTTATTTTTGTTTTTTTGAGAGAGTCTTGACAATTATTTTATGTGAACTTTATGACTAGACTCTTAATTTGACCTGTACATGATAAAAGTATATCTAATGCTGAATTCTAGGAACTCCTTATTAGCTTTATTTTGAAAGACAAGTTTTATATTGTTATTCTGGAAATTTGTTTTTTCTTATTATATAAAAACAATGATTATGTAGTTAGAGAGTTATAGGAATCCTGAAAATAAATACATTTAAAATATGGCAATTTAACATTTATGTCTTTAATGAAACAACTTTCAATGTAGTTTACAGTATTGGGATTACTTGATTAAATATTTTCAAGTTTTTACAAAATCTAAAGTGATGTAAAATGTATATTCTTTTTTTTACTCAAAAAGTATTTGCATATGGTACATAATGGCAATGATCTATTTATTATGGTTAAATGTATATAGGATTTATCAGTGATTTATAATTAAGTTTTACTTTGTTTATGAAAGTAATCTGTACAGTAGCTGTAGAAGTCTGCTTTGGTGTTCTTAGTTTAGCACTTGACAAAATACAACATCCCTTCATGTTCAAAATGCTAGAAAAAATAGGGATAACAGGAACATACCTCAACATCATAACGGCCATCTATGCTAAGCCCCAGGTCAACATCATCCTAAATGGAGAAAAATTGAAAGCATTCCCTCTAAAAACTGGAACAAGACAGGGATGACCTCTCTCACCACTCCTATTTAACATAATTCTTGAAGCCCTAGCCAGAGCAATTAGACAGACGAAAGAAATTAAAAGGATAAAGAAGAACTCAAATTATCACTATTTGCAGAGATGATATGATTCTATACATAGAAGATCCAAGAAATTCCACCAGAAATCTTCTAAATCTAATAAATGAATTCAGCAATGTAGCTGGATATAAAATCAATACCCATAAATCAAAGGCATTTCTTTACATTAGTGACAAATCCTCAGAAAGAGAAACTAGGAAATCCACCCCATTTACTATAGCCTCAAAAAAAAAAAAAAATTGGGAATCAACAAAAGAAGTGAAAGACCGCTACAATGAAAACTACATCACACTAAAGAAATAAATTAATGAAGACCTTAGAAGATGGAAAGATCTACCTTGTTCATGGATAGGTAGAACTAATATTGTCAAAATGACCATTCTCCCAAAAGCACTATACAGATTCAATGCAATACCAATCAAAATCCTAATATCATTTCTCATAGAAATATAAAAAGCAATCATGAAATTCATCCGGAAAAATTAGAGACCCAGAATAGCCAAAGTGATTCTTAGCAAGAAGAATGAAGCGGGTAGCATTACTATTCCAGACCTTAAATTGTACTACAAAGCAATAGTAACAAAAACAGCATGGTATTGGCATCAAAATAGACCAGTTGACCAATGGTACAGAATAGAAGACTCAGAAACGAACCCACACACCTTCAGTTATATTAGACAAAGGTGCCAAAAATGTTCACTGGAGAAAAGACAGCCTCTTCAGCAAATGGTGTTGGAAAACTGGAAATCCTCATGTAATAAAATGAAATTAAATCTCTTTCTCTCACCATGCACAAAACTCAACTCAAAGTGGATCAATGACCTAGGAATTAAACCAGAGACCTTGCACCTAATAGAAGAAAAAGTAGGCCCAAATATCCACCATGTTGTTTTAGGCTCCAACTTCCTCAATAAGACCCCTATAGCACAAGAACTCAAAACAAGAATCAATAAATGGGATGGATTCAAACTGCAAAGCTTCTTCTCAGCAAAAGAAACAATCAGTGAGGTGAATAGAGGACCTACAGAATGGGAGCAAATCTTTACCACAAGCACATCAGATAGAACACTAACCTCAAGGATTTATAAAGCTCTTAGAAGCCTTAACACCAAAAAAACAAATAACCCAATCAATAAGTGGGCCAAGGAACTAAGCAGACACTTCTCAGAAGATGGTATACAAGTACTCAACAAATATATGAAAAAATATTCAACATCTCTAGCAATTAGAGAAATGCAAATCAAAACAACTCTAAGATTTCATCTTACTCCAGTCAGAATGGCAGCTATCAAAAACAAACAAACAAACAACAATAAATGCTGGCTAGAATGTGGGGGGAAAGGCACACTCTTACATTGCTGATGTAACTGCAAATTGGTGAAGCCAATCTGGAAAGCAGTTTGGAGATTCCTAGGAAAACTAGGAATGGAACCACCATTTGACCCAGCTATCCCACTCCTTGGCCTATTCCCAAAGGACTTAAAAACAGATTACTACAAGGACACAGCCACATCAATGTTATAGCAGCACAATTCACAATAGCTAGATTGTGGAACCAACCCTGATGCCCCATCAGCTGATGAATAGATAGGGAAACTTTGGTATATATACACAATGGAACACTACTCAGCACTAAAAGAGAATAAAATCATGGCATTTGCAGGTAAATGGATGGAGTTGGAGAAAATAATGCTAAGTGAAGTTAGCCAATCCCAAAAAACCAAAGGTCAAATGATCTCTTTGATATGAAGATACTAATTTATAAAGGGAAGTGAGGGGGAATGAGAGGAATGAAAGAGCTTCAAATAGAACAAAGAGAGGGGAGGGAGGGGAGGGAAAGGGGATAGGAAAAATGGCAGAATGAGTTATCCATGATTACCCTAAATACATGTATAAAGGCACAATTGTTGTAAAAATACCTTATATTAAACCAGCAACTTGAAAAAACAATTAAAAAATAATAATAAAAAAAATAAAGAAGATTTGAGCTAAAAAATACTAACTGAAGGCACATTTTAAGAACTGCTAGGTCAGTGAATCATAATTGTATAGTGAATTTACTTAAAACTGTACATTACTAAAATAATGAATAAAGTGGGGTAAGCAAAACTTTGCTTACCATTCTTTTATTTACTCATCATTTTTATAGCAATGTATTTCATTGTCACATATTGAAAAATGTTCTGAGGCAATGGTAATCGTTAACATTCCAAAGCAACTCAACTGAAGACATTTGGATATGTTGTCATGATTGCAATAGAGGAACAAAACCTGTTGGTCATTTAGGTTAGCTTTAGCTTTGCTGTCTCTAAATAATTTTTTTCCCCGTGTGTTACTGGGGATTGAACATAGGGTCATTCTGCCCCACCTGTTTTTATTATCTATTTGAGACAGGGTCTAGGTAAGTTGTCCAGGCCAACTTTGAACCTGGAGATCCACCTGCCTCAGCCTCCAGAGTCTCTGGAATTATAGGCATGAACCACCAAGTCTGGCTCTGAGGGTTCTTTAAAAAAAAAAAAAAAAAAAAAAAGAAAAGAAAAAAAAAAACACCTTAGAAGTTGGGAATTTGAAAATTTAAGTCAGCAATTTCATATCATAATATGGCTAAGGGTGCATCTCCTTACACACACACACACACACACACACACACACACACACACACACACATACTCACCCCTATGTCAACACATTTTGCTATGTGACCTCACAGATTCCTCATGTACATGTTCCCACATCTCAACTTTTGGATATGCATGGAATTTGCTTAAGCCAATCGAATGTTACTGGGTACTATTTGATTAAACATTTGAAAATTCCTTGTACATTTAGGATATTTTCCTCATACTATTGCCATCACCAGAAGATGGACACCTAGGATAATTCACCTAGGATAAATCTTTTGAGGAATGTGAGCATATATAGAACATATACAAGTAGCCAAGGTCAGTCAAAATTTAAATAATCCATAGACTCGTGAGTTAAATAAATGATTACTCATATTTCTAAACATTATTGATAATTAATGTTAGCGAATTTTATTAAATGAGAACTAATTTTAATGGTATAAAACAAATCAGTGATGTTGGGTAGGAGACTGGTTAAAGAGGGACAGAGAGAAGCTGGAGGGAAAGAAAACAAAACTACATGAGGGACCTCTGGGAGGCAATGGGTGTATTCATTATCTTTATTGTGATGGTTTCACAGCTATGTGTGATCATGTGTCAAAATTCATCAAATTATATTCTAAAATGTGAAGTTTGTTGTGTGTAAATTATAGCACAGTAAAGCTCTTAAAATGTGTATTGTTGTCTGTGCAGTTTAGGGTTGTTATGTAGCATGTTGTGACCATAATTGGCCTAATTACAGGCTCTGTAAGTATGAGCTGCAGCAGTTTATTGCTTTGTTAAACCATGGTACTTTCACTACTAAGAAACCACCATGATGTTAGTATAATGATAATGAATAAAGTTATACTTTTTACTATTCCTATGTAAATAGCATTTAAATTTCATTTATTGATTAAACAAATGTTTTCAATTCATAGCATTGCTCCAGGTACTATCTATACAGAACTTAAATTTTCATGGGCAAATGAATGACAATTATGAGATACATGTAATACATCAAATGCTTTAGGTTTTGGTCAGTCCCAAAGGGGGAAAAAAGAAAAGAAAACAGAGCCTGGGGTGTATCTCAGTAGTAGAGCACTTACTTAGCATGTACAAGGTCCTGGTTCAATCCTCAGCACCATACACACACAACAACAACAACAAAACAAAACAAAACCCTAAATATATTCATTATTCATTGATAATTAAATACCTGTCTCCTATCAATGTAAGCAATACAAAGACAAATATTTGGGGATACACATATTAGAATATTTAATATGTGCATATAAAACAGAGATAAATATTACTAACCATAAAAGATCATCACCATCTCATCTGTCTTCAGGAACTATATAAGTAAGTAAAACTTGTAAAAGTACAGAAATACAAGAAATACAAGATTGAAAAGAGTATTGCATACTGTAATTTCTACAGAGCCTGCTCCACATAGAAGCATTTTTATTCACACTTTAAAAATTATAGTATCATGTAAGCAACTAGTTTACATTCTAAAGAAAGGCCTTGAATTTCCAGTCCTTAAACTAAATGTGTATGTGTTTGTATGTGTGTGTGTGTGTTTGTGTGTGTGTGTGTGTGTGTGTGTGTGTAACTTTTAAAGTTAGAGATAATTTCAATTAAGGGATAACAATCTCAATGACAAAAAGAGAACACAATTTTGTTTTTCATGCAAAATTCTTGGCAATGATCTTAGTTGGGTGGTTTTTGTACTTGCAATCTTCCTGATAAACCTCAGAGACCTTGTTCCAATAAACACAAAGTCTTCCTGAGCAAATTATTCTAGTTGCATTTGGTACAAATTAGCCAAAGAATAAAGTTCTTGGGTGTATACTCTCCTTTCATAAAAGGAACAGGTTTCCTTCCTCCCTTCCTCCCTTCCTTCCTTCCTCTTTTTTCTTCTCTTTCTTCTTTTTCATGCTGGGGATTGAATCCAGGTGTGCTTTCACTGAACTATATCCCAGTACGTTTTATTTTTTATTGTGGGACAGGGTTTTTTTAAGTTGCCCAGGCTGACCTTGAACTTTCAATCTTTCTGCCTTAGTTCCCTGAGTCCCTGTGATTGCAGGTGTTTGCCACCTCATCTGTTTCAAGATTTTTTTTTTTATCAAGCTCTGCTATTCCCTCATTGTTATTTGTGGGATAAAACCAATGAGGGGAGATAGGAGGTCTGCAGTAGGTAAATATTGCCTTCTGAGATTCTCACCTCAAGAGAAGCTTTTGTAGTCTCCAGGCCAGAGTAGACAGCTCTCTCTTTGCAAGTAAAGTGGGGGCTTTTGCTAAGTCTCAGAGTTTTCCGATAAAGTTGAGAATTTGTAGTTCTCAAACTCATCTAACCAAATGTCCCATCCTAGGTCTCAAATGTCACACTTCTTTCTCATAATTACCCTTATTTTTCAATAGAAGGCATCAGGAGTTATTAATTCTTTCTCTCTCCTAACTTTGCAATTTTACCATGAAATATTTGGCCTGACTTTAAACACAGCCTGTCTTCCAATTATGGGAATTGTGAGTCTCTTGAAATACTGCCATGAGTATCTTATGGCTATTTCATATTATGCTTTAAAGTGATAGTTGCCTTACCTGTTCTGTTATGTTCTTCCACCAATGTTTTCAATAGTTTGCAATAGCTCGCTGACTCCACAATCAGAATAATTACTATTTCTAGAGTGATTGCAAAAATTGGTGTATCCTTTTAAACTATTTTCTGTTCTGATTTGTTACAGGTAGAAGTTTCAGCAACTGTAATACTATAGACAACCAGAATTTATCATGGTGCTATCAGAAATCCAACAGCCTGTTACTGTCTACCCAGAGAGTAATCAATCCAATTCCCCTAAATCCGTGCAGGGATTCCACTTCCTAGGACTATTTCTGATATCAGCTAATCTATCTTTAAGATAGATTCCCCTACTAAGAGACTCTGAAAGAAGTTTGTGTGTTCTAGTCTAGTTGTCATTTAGAAAGTGATAAGTGAGTAGAAAAGTGATAAAATCAAGTGATAAAAGCCAATGTATATGCTTTGGTTAGCAGTTTACAACTCTAAGCAACTGAGATTTTTAAATTTGGATTTCATAGTCAATTATAGTCAAATGTAATTTAACTAATAAAATTTAATTTTAACTAACACTTCTATTTGCTTTCAAAAGCTTTGACTGATATTGTATGTTTTTTGAATCATGTTAACTATAAAAGTTAACATACACTGAATACTTTCTTTATGACAGGCAGTGTGCTAAGTGTTTTATACACATGACATTTAATACTTCATGACATTTAATACTTCAAAGCAGTTGCTATGGTCTACATTTTATATAGAATGAACTTGAAGTTCAGAGGGATCGCCTCATTTTCCTAAGCTCACCTATTTGTTAGGTGAGAGAACCCTATCTTGTATTCATAACCGTCTGATTAAAAGTTTGCACCCTTAATACTATAACACCCTGTATTTGATTCTGTGATCAAAGATACACTATTAGAGATTAAATCTTTCTTGTTCTAACTTAGACTCTTTGTGTACAACCAATGCCATTTACCATTGTAATTTCACTTGAAAGCTTGTCAAATACTTGATTATAGTAATTAGATCCACAGACTCATTCCTATTCTTCTTCAGGCAAACCCATTCAATGCTTAGCTTTCCTTTTACAATTGTTACCTTGTTATAAACATGCTCTAGATTGTATTTCTTAATACTTACTATCCAGAATAAAATACAAAATTTCTTGAGTGGCCTTTCTGTGTAATATATTAAGTAGGATTATTGCCTTGCTTGTGGAATATACATAAAAGCAATCATTGTTTAGAGACATCTAACCTATTTTTAATTTTTTGTTATTATTTTAATTATAAAATTTATGGGTACAGTGTGATAATTCAATATAAGAGTACAGTATAAGTATATTTCTATCTCTTAAAACATTTTCTAAAATTTTTGATTAACACATAATAATTTATATATATATTTATGGGGTACACTATGATATTTCAGTACATGCATAACATAGTTATTGACCAAACACAATAAGATAAAAGTAATAAGTGCTTTTGAACAATGAGGTGATTAGAGTTCCCAAAATCTATTGTATATTTCACAAACAACTAGAAGAGAGGAGCTTGAAGACACCAAGCACAAAGTAATGATTAAGAGATGGAAATATTAGCTGTCCTAAAATGATCATATCTTACTTTTGAAGCATATTAAGTAAATTGAGTTTTTAGCTCTTCTCATATTAACTATCATTGAACTAGCTCTCTCCATTCTGAATGGCGTTGTTTCAGATGCAAGTGCAGGCCCTTGCACAGTCACTATTTTATTTATATTGTAATAGTCTGTTGTTTTAGATCTGTCAACATTGTTCTTAACTTTAATCTATTTTCAATTTTATTTAAAAAGCCTTCCAGCTTTAAGTCTTCTTCAAACAAATAAATAATCTTTTATAACTTCACAAAGTAATAGCAAATTGGAACAGGCTACATACTGCATAGTAGTTAAAATATATAAATTCAAATGGGTTTTAAAACATATTTGAATATTATAATTTCAACAGTGACTAAAATCTTATGATATAAGCGCATTGCTCAGAGCTCTCCCGTGAATATATCTTGGAAAGTATATCAGACATTTTTTCTCAAATTCATCTTCACCATTGCCGGGGCTACTGAGTTATGAATGGGGCCGAGTTCTAAGCTACCTCCCCCTTTTGGGCCCAAAAGGGGGTTTTCCCTCTGCCCGCAGAAGGAAAATGTAACTTACCCGGCGAGGGTGGACTTAAGGGCAAAAATAGCTGGGTGAACCTCTGTCTGGTGAACAGAAAAACCACGCCACACCCAGGGAGTTTTGTATAGCAAGCGAGAATCCAAAAACTCAGATTTATTGGCAAGGTGCTGACTTAAATAGGCCTAGAACTAACCAATCAGCCAGCAGGGGCGGTCGGGTCTCTCACGCTACGTCATAGCCACACCCCTTGGCTCAGCCCCAGTCCTACTAGGGCGTGGTAAGCAGCCAAAACCTGTCCCCTTGGCAGACATGGAGTCCCAGCACACCATCATTACTGTGTTTCCAGAATTTCTAAGAATAGCATATAGTAATAACATTAAAGTAACTCAATTATTATTCTAGGATCCTTATGCTTATGAAACTATAGATTTATGAATAAATTATCTAAAATATACATCCTGAAATCTTATCAAGACTTATTTTAACTCGACTGTTATCTGTTTGCTGTACCTGTGCTCATGTTTTTGGGAAGTGGATCACTTGCCCACTCTTAGTTTTCTGATTCCTCTTCTGTTCTGAACTCTGTAATGATCACTTTTCCCATGATATAATCCATGATTATATAATTACATTTGGGCAAAGGGGCCTGGATTCATCTGTAGTAACTATAGTCTGTTAGTAACTCTCAATTATATGAGAATTCAGATTGCTCTTCATAATACTCTTCCTTGTTTTTCCAACAGAACGTGATGTTTGTAGACAGAAAAGATAAAAGCAAAAGAGTAATAATGAAGTTTGAATCTATCATTTTTGTCAATCAGTTATGAGCACCATACCTATCCATTTTTAGGAATTTCTAGAAACTTAAAAAATTTTAAATTCATCTTATTGAAACAATATATTATTAATGTAGAAAAAATTTAAGATAAAGACATAAAATTAAGACAGCTTGGGCTGGGGATATAGCTCAGTGATAGAATGCTTATCTAACTTGCATGAGTATCTGGGTTCAATTCACAGTACTGCAAAGAAAAGAAATCTCCAGATATGTATATATGTGTGTTTACATATAGGTATATAGGTGTGTATAAAATTATTATATGTTTCCCTTAATCCATTCTAGTATGTATTATATAAATAGTATGACATTATTATATATTTTAAGCTTCCTAGTCAATACCAACTATTGTACTATGGTTTACTTAACTTTTATATCAGTGTTAGATGCTTAGATTATTTCTCAAAAAGCATATTTTAAAAAATACTTATTTAAATACATATATTTATTCAGATGCAATTCAGAAAATTAATGAGTGTTATTTTACATTGAAAAGGTTATATTCATAAATTTTTGTCTATTCATATCAAGATTATTTGACACTGTTCTCCAAATTGAGTATGATTTTTTTTTTTTTTTTTTTTTTTTTTTGGTACAGGGGATTGAACTCTTGGGCACTTGACCACTTATTTAGAGACAGGGTCTCACTGAGTTGCTAAGTGCCTCGCCATTGCTGAGGCTGGCTTTGAACTCGTGATCCTCCTGCCTCAGCCTCCCAAGTGCTGGGATTATAGGTGTGTGCCACTGCACCAGGCTTGAGTATGATTTTGACTTGAATCATAAGATACTTAAAATGTTCTGTACAGTTTGTAAACAACATTGCATTTACTTTTAATGGTCCAAGTCAGTTAACAGGAATATTTGGTACAATTCCAATAAATTAAATTGAAGTTTACTTTTATATTATCTTTCTAAATAAATTTTTCCTCTACTCCAGAAAATTTTCTTGCAATAAATATTCAATCTTAATAACAGGGAACTCAATTGAGTTGCAATAATTTGTTGTTTGTTAATTTTGAATTTCTGAGGTTTGAATCTAGAGCTTTGCACAAGCTAAGCAAGTGCTTTACCAGTGGTCTGCACCCCAGCCCTAAAATAATATTTTTACATATGTTTATTACATATCATTAATTATCTAATTTACAAAATACCTCCCTATTGAATTTGTGTCATATATTTTTCTCATCATAGGTGAAAGATATTTGATAGTTGATGGCAGTATATATAATTGAGTGGACAATTCTAAAGAACAGAATGAGACACACCAGATTAGGGGAAAAAATGGGAGTCATGTATGGTGGTGCATTCTATAATCCCAGAGGCTTGGGAGGCTTAGACAGGAGGATTGTGAGTTCAAAGCCAGCCTCAGCTACTGAGACTCTAAATAACTTGAGACCCTGCCTTTAAATAAAACATATATGTAAGACACCAATACACTAAGTACATATATAAAAACACAAATGGTGTGAAAATACTTTATGTAAAACTAGTGACTTGAAAAACTGTGCTCTTTATATGTAATATGAAATGAATGGCACTCTGCAAGCATGTATAACAAATTAGGATAAATAAATAATTTAATTAAAAAATATATATACGTAAAAGTGCTAAGGATATGGCTCAGTGTTTAAGCACTCCTGGATTCAATCCCCAGCAACAACAACAAAAAGAAAAGGTGGGGGCAGAGATTTAGGATCATTTATTCTGCATAGTTTATAAAGATGTATTTTGTTTCAAGATGGTAATTTTCCACTTTTCTCCTTTGTCTGTTCATATTTTACTATAGTTGACAACAGTATACTCACTGACATTTAAATATGAAGCCTCATATCAGGAATTAGCTTACTTATAAAAAAGAATATTTGATAAATTTGTATAATTTATTAGGAGCATATAGTCCCTGATTGTGAATACAGTAAGGGGAAATATGCTAGAAATTGGCTATTGTGAGAATTAAAGAGTTTTCACAGCTTTCTTTAGTCTTCTTTGGAGTCTTTCTTACTTAAACTTTGTTACTATGGATAGAACTGGAAAGCCAATGCAAACATACACCAGTAATAATTGAAAGGATAATGAAGCCACATAAAGTTGAACATCTTGAAAGTTACACATACATAAAGTTGCAGTGAGGACCAAGTTAATGACAAAAGACCTTTTCAATTAAAAAATCATGAAACTGAAATGAATTGGCTACTTCTTTGATTTTTACATAAGTAAATATCACTTTGGCTACTCTCAATCTATAGTTATTATTCCAATTTGTGGAGATAGAATAACAAAGTGAAAATATTTATGTTAGAGTCCCAAACATCTAAAAGCTCACCATAGAGAAGAGGTGCCATGTACATGATTTCAACGAACTATGATGCAAGCACCTACAATTCTATACCAGACTACCAAGGGAGGTACAGGTGGAACATCAAAACAACAAGGCCTGTATGAGAAACTAGACTAAGACAAGTTTTATTTCATATGACAAGAGGGAGAACAGTAGAAGATATAGAAAATCTAGTGTGAATTCTAGACAGAATCTGATGTTACTGAGGATTTTTCTGGTTAATCTTGAGGAACATATTCCACATAACCTTAGACCATGAAACATTGAGCCAATGCTTCAATCTCACCTCAATAGTTGTCTGGGTCTTTGTTGGTGTAGTTCCAATCTAAAGTTGGCCCTCAGCAAAGTCTATCTACCTGAAGTCTCTGTGCTTATGTTACTCAGGCTTAGTCACCCAGGTGCAGCTTTTCCATTATCTGTCATTCACTGTGCTAACAGTAATAGATTCACAGACTATTCCTGGGACATTCAAGTCATAAGAGTATTTTAAAGAAGGACAAAGAAATAAGATTGTAACAGAGACAGCAGTGTGAAAGAACTGAATTTGCTTGAGCACTCTGAGAGTTAAGGCACTTTATTTTAATAAATTGAAACTATCTGTACCAAATATAGATTGAAAACAATTTGAATTTCTTTAATTTATTCAAACATTCTAAAACGGGATATGGATATGTAACATCAAATGAATGCGTTTTCAAAGGTTATTCATTATTAACTTTCATGCTGACATTAACTCTATTTAATCACAAATAATTAGATTCTGTGTGACTCTGTTCAGAAAATATAAAGAATAATAAGTTAAAAATAAAATCTGTTTGAAAGGATCTGGAAATATATAATGGCATTAAATCAGACTTTTCAAACTGCAGCCCTTATTGCTCATATGTATTATCTTATATTTAAGAAGGTTTTTTGTATGGAGCAAAGACATAGGTATGGCAAAAGTTCAATTAATTTCACAAACAAAAACATATGATAAAATTAAGAATAAAAGTGTCCTCAAATACACATTAGTACACTGTTTGATTATAATTGCATATATCTTATGATTATCTTAGGAAGGAAAATGACCTATAAAGATAGTAAAAGAAAAGAAAGGAAGGTGTCAGAGCAGCTTGCTGTTGAAAACCCCCAATGTAGAGGGAGTAGGGAGGATCTGTGCACAAACCTGTTCAAGCAGTTAGAGGTTTCCTTGACACCAGTAAGCATGTGTCTCAGCTTATTTCTGTGGCTGGAATCCTTCTCTAATTCTCATTTTTTTACAGTTGCATCCATGACCAGAGCTTAGACCTTGCAATCTCTCCTTCTCCATGAGAGATTTGAAAAAATCTTTCCAGTCAAGGTATTAGGACAATTCATCATTACACACCTCTAATAATATACTACTGTAATAGGAAAGAAAAAATGTCTGAAGCCATTTATATTAGAATATTAGAATAATATTCTTGACTAACTCAAGTATAATATCATTTCATTACTATAATGGATGAATCATATGTCAAATAATCAAAACACATCTCCTGACTAGTGAAATAGTATTTGCAATACTTTCCAATCTTGGTTTCCAATAGTTATATACTTTTGTAAAGAGTGTGTGTGATATACATTTCCTAGAGATTCATAATCCACATGGATAAAAGAGTCAGAGATATTGAGAACTAAATAATTGCACATACATATTTGTATCAGCATATTGCAAAGTTGTTTTCTCTACTTAATACCTCCAAACTAAATTTTTATATATTCATATATAAAACAAGATAGAGCTATTTATAGAATGTTTATGATACTATCAAATATTTACATTAGATTTATACTAATTTTATAATCAGAATATGCAATAAAGTTATAATGGAGTAAGAAATTTAATGTAAAATTTTAACATTTTGAAAAATATGAATATCATAAAAGAAATTTATATATATGTTTTACTAAGACACACACACATACACACAACACGTATCCATGTACATACGCCTTCATATATCCTGGCAAATGTAGCAATAAGCAAAAACAAATGGGGAAGATACTAATAAAATAAATCAGACCTCTATTAGGAAGCTCATTGATTCTAGGCCAGGGATAGAGATAATACAAGGTGGGTTAGGAGCATATTGCAGATACTTACAATGAGGCAATGATCAGAAGTAAATAATAAGACGATGTCATCGTATTAACAGACATAGAAGCCACCCTTAGAGAGCTCCCAATTGCCAAAGCCAGAACATTTAAATTATCATTAATCACACACTCCTTTTCCACTCTTCCACTTTCATTAAAAAATAAGTCTAATGAAGGTTATTATTCATTCCAACCAAAAAAGCCCTCAATAACCTATGTATATAGCTAATATTTGCAACGAATTATCATTTGTAGAAATTTTCCAAAGTGCCAGATCCTTGGTAGGTACATAAAATATGTCGTCTGATTTAATCTTCAGCAATTATATTAGGAAATTATCACAATTTACATGCAAAAATATAAAGACATGAAAAAATGTTAGGTATTTTTTTGAATTATGTAATTAACAGGTAGACAAGGTTTCAAAGCTTACCTTGTCTTTTTTCTAAAATATGCTTACAAATGTTTAAATTATAAGATTTTAAATGAATGAAAATATGGTGTGTGTGTGTAATTTTATCTATTATGCATTTAATAATTATTTTGGGAATAATTGTGAAATTATTGTTTATGTTACTAGACAAAAGAAATTCATATGATCAAGTTAAAGGGAATATAAGATATAAATATAAAGCATCGGAACTAAGTATTTACTATTGTTAAATGAATATTTATTCAACAAACATTTGCTGCATTTTCATTTACTTAAAAATGTTCTAGGAAAAAGGACTTAGGAATTTTTTGAAAAGGTAAAAGTTTCTGCCCTCATGGAGCTTATAGTTTTTTTATTTAAAAAAATATATTTATTTTATTTTTAAAAATGTACATTTATTTTATTTATTTCTATGTGTTACTGAGGATTGAACCCTGTGCCTCATGCATGATAGGCAAGCGCTCTACCACTGAGCCACAACCCCAGCCCCCAGAGCTTATCGTTTTGTGAGCAGATATGAGCAATAAATGCCAGTTAAAAATGTATAGTTTTAAGGTGATGTTCATGCATTCTGTCAAAAAGCTGACTTTTCTTTCTTTATTGGATTCATGTTTATTCACAGTACCAAGTCATCCATTCCTGAAAGTGTTTTGTTTGGTGAAGTGTGAAGTGCATAACTAGACATCCCTCTTAACTTAAGGTTTAGAGATTTTACATTAGTATGGGTTTGGAAGGTCTGCCTATTTCAGCTGAGCCTAAATCAGTGATGTCCTAAAGGCTATCCCCACACAATTCTGATTTTTGCAAACAAGCAATCATCTATGGTAAAATGAGAGGGAAGAAAACACCTCACCACACATAAGGCTCAAAAAAGTAAATATATATGCAGCATCAGTATAGAGTATATATCATAACTAGTCTTACTATAAGGAGAAATCTGTTTATTATAAAGAGTTTCTTCAAGTGCTTCAGGTACAGGATGGAGAACCGAATGGTGACTGATGACAGTGCTTCTAAGAAGAAGACAAACATCATTGAAACAAGGAGAATGTTGAAGACTTATTTCTGTTCAGGGCTTGGAAGTAATGGAGAAGATATAAGGTGTGGAGTTTAGACAGCTAGAACTTGATGGACTGCAGGAGAGTCCAAACAGAAGTTAATGAAAGTTAAGCCTGCTCTTAGACTTGAAGCTTGTTTACGGTACTAGAAAATATTTTACACATTTTAATGACATCTATAAAATCTACCCCAGCTATAAAATCTTTCATATAATGTTATAGAAAAGATGAATCATGTATTTTATTTAATCAAACTGGTCAGAGAAAGAGCAATGTGTTTGGAAGAGAAAGTTTAGATGTTAAAGTAGCCAGAGTGATGAGTTCCCAAGCGTTTGTGGGGCTCTGGGGGAAAGCTGTGATGTTTGTATCAGGCCATGATTTTGGGTTTAAGAGAAGAGACTGTATGTCATTTCCTCACATAGGCCTGATAGTGAGGCCATGGATCACTTTTAAATCATAGATGAGCAGAAACGTGATCTCTGAGAAAACGTTTCCTTAAAAACCATTAATTCTGTTAGAGCGCAGAGATTTGGCTATCTATATAGAAGCACGATTCCTTTCACTTGACAGGGCACAATGAAAGCAATAGCAAATGTAGTCAAGCCACAATTTGCTTTTTTTTTTTGCTGAGTAAACTGACCCTAGATCCATCTTTGACACTCACCCTAAACTCACCACTTGTGCAAACAGAAGATCCCAGGGTGGAAGTTAGGAGTACATGACTTTAATATTGCTTCACCCACTTATTTCTGGGATGATGTAATTATGTTTGTGACCCATCACCTTCATGGCTTTGCTGACTGTGACATTTTATGTTATTCATTCCTGACTTACTCAAAATTTTATTGCACTTTCTCAATTTCATTATTCTAGGAATTAATACTGTATCCATATTATCTATAGAAATGATCACGTGATTTTAGTAACTAACATATGCATACTATTTCCAGTTAAGGAGCTAAAATATATACATGACATTTCTACTTTGAGACTGTTTTTTAACAGTTTGTATTGATAATGATATTGAGAAGAACTTTTCTGAGGAACTAAAAATAAGGAGAGAATAATATCATGGTGGATTAACTTCATTTTGGAAAACACATTACATATCCTTTAAAGCCTAATTTGTCATGGTTAAATGAATAGACATTTTGACTATCTTGCTCTTATCTTAGTTTTCATTTGTAACACAGAAGGATATTTATTTAATTTCCTATATCCATTATCCTCCACCTCACTCACACAGTCTTTCAAAGGAAACTCCTATAGGGAATAGAGACTTAAATCCCCACAAATTCAATTCTCAGAATGAAATAAATATATTTTGTTATTAGCTTCTTTTTCTTGGGAAATATTTCTCATATTGATTTATACATATCTTTTAAATTTGCTTTGGAGTGTGATTCTCTAGTGTGCATGAGGAAAGTAATAATGATAAATCATCTTATGGTTATATAAAGTGATTTTAAATTCTTCTTGATGTTTTATCTAAGTTTAATAAGAGTCATCTCTATCTGGACACCAGATAAGTTATTTAGCATTTAGCACATGCTAAAAACTCACTTAGTGTTTTCCCACCACTGTTCTACTACTCAAGCTTACTGCAGTCAATTTCTGACTCCAAATTGCTGTGACATCAGAGAGAGCAGCATTTTTCTATATGATGTTTTCTATAATTTCATGTGTGTGTCTCTACAAACTCCTATGGTCTACAATTTTTAGATATCCTTCCCTTCACAAAGTTTAAAAAATTTTATGTTGGTGTCCCACCATCCCGATCTATCACCACAATGCACAGGCTAAAAGAGACAGGTGATGAAAAAAGGTTTCACAAACACTGTTTTGAAGAACTTTCACATCCACAACCTCTGCTGGGATCCACCAAATGAGTTTAAACAAATACATTTTTAACTCATCTCATACTTAGGCATAAGTAATGTTAAAAACCCTCAGCCTCTTCAATATTCCAATACAATTGAGCATATGATTCATCCAGTTAAGATTTTATGTTTATATACATGTGTGTGTGTCTGTATGTGTGTGTGTGTGTATAGTGTGTGTGTATAGTGTGTGTGTTTGTGTGTGTGTATATGTATATATATATATATATATATATATATAGAGAGAGAGAGAGAGAGAGAGAGAGAGAGAGAGAGATGGTACCAATTGATTTTTTAAAACCTTAGGCACTACTGGTTGTGAAAAATTTAAAAATTATATGTTGTGACTTTAAAAAAATATTCACAGGGCAAAATAGAACAGGTTTTCTATCATATTGATTCTGTAAGGGAATAGTGTCTGACTTTGTTCTGTTTTCCCAAGCTTGCTTATAAGGTTTCACATCAATTTTTTCTCTTATTTAATCAGATAGGAAGAACACAGCCACAGTCATCAAGGGCTTTTCTGAGGAGGCCACCTTCATTCATACTTGACACCAGCCAGGTCCTTGACTAGCTTAGCCAACTGATGCCATTATGTAATTATCAACTAATCTTCATGTGGACCTTTTATCAGGACTCTAATTTTAAACTACACTTCATTCACCCTTAAGGCTTGCCTTAGTGCTTACAAGCAGCACCCTGCCCTTTGCCTCTGATGTGAGCACAGGTTCAGAAACAAGAGTCAGTTGCAGAGTGTTATGCAAAAGTATTAATGCAGAGGAACAAGATTGAAGCAGATATTCAGGAGATTTGCTACTCGGCAAAGAGGAATAACTTCTGCATTAAGGAAATCAATAAATTCTTAAAATATCAGCCACAAAAAAATAGTAAAATGGAACTTTCAAATGTTAAATAAAATATCTGTATTCAGACCATTGCTCCAAAGGCAAAGTTTTTTTTTTTTTTTTTTACAAAAATCAAATGTGGGGCTGGGGTTGTGTCTCAATAGCAGATTGCCTCATATGTATAAGGCACTGGGTTAGATCCTCAGCACTACATAAACATAAATAAATAAAATAAAGGTATTGTGTCCATCTACAATTAAAAAAATATTTTTAAAAAATCAAATGTTATCCTAAAATATTGCTCTTGTTCAACCAAATGGCCCAAAGCCTAACTATCATTGTTGTCTTCCTTAAATTTTCTCCAAATACAATGTTTTATGGACTGTGGCATATTCATCACACAATTTACCCTTCCTTTAAACATTACTCTCATTTACAGATTGAGCAGAGGATATGTAATTGGCATTTATATCTGACTTCCATGAATGCAGATATCTGGAAGTCTTGCTTGATAATTCCATCTTCTTTAATCACTAGAATCCTAACAATCAACAAATCCTACTATTTTTGCCTCCTAAATATTACTCAGGTTTCTCTCCATTTCAACTTTCACTACTTTAATTAGGCTCTAATTATCTCCCACCTGAAGCACTAGATATACATTGAGTAGAATTCTCTTCGAGTTGAAGGGTATCAAGACAGATAAGCCGGGCATGGTGGCGCACACCTGTAATACCAGCACTTGGGAGGCTGAGGCAGGAGGATCATAAGTTCAAAGCCAGCCACAGCAATGGTGAAGCATTTAACAACTCACTGAGACCCTGTCTCTAATAAAATACATAAAAGGGCTGGGGATGTGGCCCAGTGGTCCAGTGCCCCTGAGTTCAATCCCCAGTACCAAAAAAAAAAAAAAAAAAAAAAAAAAAAACCAAACAAACAAACAGACAGATATGGTCTCACTTTTTAAATGTGCCAAATGTTCTTTTAGGTGTTTATTTTTTATTTTATTTTTTTTGGGGGGGTACTGAGGATTGAATTCAGGGGCACTCCACCACTGAGCCTCATCCCTAGCCCTATTTTGTATTTTATTAGAGACAGGGTCTCACTGAGTTGCTTAGTGCCTTGATAAATTGCTGAGGCTGGCTTTGAACTGGGGATCCTCATGCCTCCTCCTGAGCTGCTGGGGTTATAGGCTTGTGCTGCCAAACCCAGCTTCAGGTGTTTACTTTATAAGAGAGATGTTGTCTGTGTTAAGATCCTAAGCCTTCCTAACAAAATTAGCTACTTAATTAAGGGAAATGTGTCTTCTTATCATTCCAGAGGTCTGACATTTAAAATTAAAGTGTTGGCAGGGCTTGCTTTCTTCAGAGACTCTAGGGGAGAATACTTTTTTTTTTTTTTCTTCCAGCTTCTAGTGGCTACAGGTGTTCTTTGGCTTCTGGAAGCCTAACACAAACCCCAGCCTGTCTCTGCATGGTCTTCTCCCTTTCCTCCTAAGAAAACTTGTCATTGGTTTTAGGGTGCATCCTAATCTATGATGATTTCCTCTTAAAATATTTAATTACCTGTGGAAAACCCCCTTTTCCAAATAAAATCACAAACACATATCCAGGAGACAGTGAATTAAGTAAGTGGGTGAACATCTTTTATTTTTGTATTCTGGTTTGACCTTCTAACATTAAGATGGTTGAAAGACCTCTCACATTTAAGTTTAAACCCAGCCCAAACTTCAGTCTTGCTTAGACTTAGGTTTAAATCTGTTAGCACCATGAAGGACTCACAGTTAAGTGGTCAGTATGTGTCACACAAATGATAAGCAAGGAACGATACATTATTGTTCTCATAGCAAGGAAAATGGTGTGGGAAGAAAGGGCTTCATCAAGTCTGGGAACATTTCAGGATAATGAAAGACCAGAGGGTAGATAGTTAAGCAATTAGATGCCTGGGAAGAGAGTACAGGTGAATAAAGTAAGTTTATTCTTTTTCATTTGTTCTTAACCTGTGTCCCTTCCTTGAAATGCTTTTAAATGCCTATACAAGTATCAATAAAACTTAATTTGGGAGCAGGCACAAATCTATTTTAAGAAACAGATGATCACCAAGGTGAATCTCAACCACCAGAGATCACCTATTGATTTCTTTCCTGCTAAAATTATCTGGACTAGATTGGTATTTCTTTGCCTTCTTTTTAAAAAATGTATTTTTTAAGTTGTAGGTGGACACAATACCTTATTTTATTTTTATGTGGTGCTGAGGATCGAACCCTGTGCCTCAAACATGCCAAGGTGAGTGCTCTACCACTGAGCTACAGCCCCCTTCCTGCCTTTCTTTTTTCTCTACCCAAGAATATTGTTTGGTGTTTTTTTTTTTTTTTCTTTCTTTCTTTCACATATACTTGTACATCAATTACTAATGACTGTTTACTTTTACCTAGTTCACTATACCTTTTCTCTTTTACTAAATAATTAGGTAGGATGTTACACTTTGAGAGATTTTCTTTTATTTCTAAATATTATAGGTTAAGATTTTCTTATTCTTTAAAGTGCATACCTGTAATCCCAGTGACTTGGGAGGCTGAGGCAGGAGGATCAAAAGATCAAGGCTGGACTCAGCAATTTATCAAGGCCCTAAGCAACTGTATAAAACCCTGTCTAAAAAGTAATAAATAATAAAAGGAGGACTGGAGATGTAGTTCAATGGTAAAGGGCCCCCGGGGTTAAATCCCCAGCACCCTGCCCACCAAAAATGTACTAACTTGATGAGATACAATATATAGAAATCACATTCTTGCTTTTAGTCAGTTAAATCTACACAGTGAAATGTGAGTTAAAGTTTATCATGTGTAATGCATCAGTGCCTATATTGTGTTAGTCATTAGGATATTTAAAATTTTCATTTGCTGCTCTTAGATAAAAATAATAAATAGACTAAGCTACACATTAACAAAAATATTTAAATCATACTGAAGCAGTGGTCTCACTTTTGATTTGTGCTAAATGTGCTTTTCAGTACTAAAAGAAGAACACATCTTTTTCTTCTGATTTCATATGTTTCCCAGTTTTAAACATTCAGGCAGTCCTTATAGATTCAAGACTATAACTTGGCTTGGGGACTATGCTTTCCCATTATAAAAAACTAATATGTTTTCCTGAAAAGTATGAATTCCATTATGCATCATCAGCAATTTTTAAAAGTTCTGATAGTAATTTTTTTGGTGAAAATGTATAGGAAAACTCAATTTAATTTTGGTTCCTAAGTTGACTTTGCATTTCTTGTACAGTATTATTATTATTATTATTATTATTATTATATTTCCAAACTACATTTCTGTTTTAAAATTGAAGATATCCAATAGCATCAACTGATTGCAAGGGAGTGGAGTGGAAGGATAGGAAAAAATAGAAAATGGCAATTTAGGGGCTGGGGTTGTGGCTCAGCAGTAGAGCACTCGCCTAGCACGTGCGCGGCCCGGGTTCAAGCCTCAGCACCACGTAAACACAAATGCATTGCATTGTGTGCAACTAAAGCAAACAAATAAATATTTAAAAAAAAGAAAATGGCAATTTAATTTCACATCTTAAATATTGAAGAATGAAGTTTATAGTGTTTTTGGATAAATGTAGAAGAACATTCAGTTATTTAGACTTTCAGTTAAATTGGAAGAAGCTACTTTCCCTCTCTTAAGTTCCTTGCTGAAAATAGTTTCTTATATACTACATAATTTCTTAGAGTTTTATAGTATGCTTGCAGCCTGATTTCCTTAAATCACAGCGTCCCTGGGATGCAAATTTGATGGAAAATTTAAAACACAAAGCTTTATAGAAAAAAATAAGATAATGGTATATATTAGGCAAATGGGATATAAATACTTCTAATTAATGATGATTAGGTAATGGGTTCTTATTTGAAGTTAAACTCTTAAAATAATTCATAGGAAGTGATTTTAATAATAAGAATTATATCCAATTATGGGTGGGTAAGCAGCATGAGTCTTATGTAGAAAGCTTATTAGGTAGTGTGAGTTAATGGCTCCCAAAGAGCCTTTTGCTTAAGATTCAGGGGATTTCAGTTGTTTGTCAGAAGTCCAATTTTCACATCCAAATTTTACATTTTCTAGAGAAAACATTCTTTGTGAGCCAAGGCATATACATTTCCACTGATTTAGAAAATTGGATGTTTTCTCTGAAGAACTGCTTTATAAATGGAACATAGGATTACTGTGTATAAAGAAAAGCAAAATTCAGAAAGTTTGATACATGAGATAGAGCCAAAGAAGGTGGTTTCTTTGGTTTTGATGTGAGGGATCCTCAGAAAATATCTTCAAGATATCAAAAACCTAGAGTGAGGCAGAATATAGAGTAGGAGACCAGATGTGTTTAAGTCATCCTTTTACGAACATGTATATAAATAAGGAATTTTGAAAAAATCAGGCATTATATTAAAAGTAAAGTAAGCTGTATCCATTTCCTACACACTGCATCCTGCCTACCTTCAGAGATAGAGACAGTCCTGACTGGAGAAGTTTAGAAAGAAGCCATATAATTTCTCAAAGCTTCTTTAATTCTCTATCATGAGTGAACTTGGTCCTTTGACAATTGCCTGAGGAATCAGAGAAATAGTTTATGCTAAACATAAAAGGAATACTGGAGAAGATCTAGAAATGCAGTATTCACTGAGTTAGTGATTATATGTGGTTTTACTTGTTTGAATCTTGTAGCATTTCTCCTTTGTCTAATTTTTTAATTCTGATTTTCATGTTTTTTTCTCCCAATTTTAGCACATTGGATCTATTTCTTATTTCCATATGATTATACCCCCTGATGTGGTTTGTCGTCTTCTCCAAGCAAATCTTATTTATTCTCTGTATAAAAAGAATTACATGATCATTGTGCATAAATCATAAGCCATAAATGCTGCAATTACATTTTGGCTATGGCTTTTGCCTATTTTCTCACTCTTCAAAAGCAATGGTTCTTGATTTCCTGAAGTTAAGACAGAGAACATATTCATCAAGACTGTAAGGTATTTGATTAACCTCTTTGGCCACATACTGCTTCCACACTGCAGGAGTCAAACATTGTCTATACCAAAACTGACCTAGAGATAATTTTAGAGGCTATGAAATGAAAAAGTCCTAAAGATATTGTCGCCATTTATATTTTCCTTCTTCTAACAGAGTGAGCTTCTATATATGTTTGTTGGGGTAGGAGGTGGAAATGGAAGAGATGAAGAGTACTTTTATTAGGAAAGGTGGAGCTTGATGATGCAAATGCAGTGACTTGCCCTGAGAAATCCTGTCTTCTTGTCTTTTCTTTTTGTGAATTCTGCTATTTGATGATCTTCAAAATTCACTATGAACTGTGGGAAGCCACCCTGAGCTATTTTAGCTTCTTCACTGAACCTTGAGCCAAGGAGATTTTGGTTTGAATTGCAAGTTGTTTTGTGGCTCCTCCCACTCAACGGATTACGCAATGCACGTGACCTCAGACTTTGCTGGGCTAGGGAGACTGCTCTCCTAGCTCCAGAGTTGGGCATAACCCCTGTGCCTGGATAGCCCACCTCCTACCTTAAATGTTGAAGAACATTCTTTGGAAAAACCTTTGATGTTTCCCCCATATAAATCAACCAACCTCGGACTCTTGCTCTCTCGCTCCAGTGTGGAAGCTGACCCCTAATGTTGAAGAGCTTTCCAGCCCTCGCTTTCAAAATTACTTTCTTTATCATGTGTTTTATTCCCGGCATTCTTTTCTTAGCTTTATTTCCCAGCCATCTGGAATCAAGCAGAGGGAACCCAAATTCCACCGCCCATGTGGGTCATGGGCGCAAATGAACATTGATAAATCCATGTTGCTGGAATGCATAGGACTTTAGGTTTTCCAAAAATGTGCATCATTTCACTTTCATGCTTACGTGTGTGTGTGTGTATATATATATATATATATATATATATATATATATATATATATATTCTTTTCTTTTAAGATTTGGCTTTTTACTCTGAATGTATTTTTTTTAACAGAACTAATCTTAATTTCAATAAAGGAATCCAATATGTTTATTGCTGTTAAGTCTCTTCTACATGTGACATGTTCTGACCTACACTAAATTTGTTCATTACAGTTCATTGCCCAATGTCTAAATTATAGTTGACAGGAAAGTTCAGACAAACTTGTATCTCAAAAAGAGATTATTAAATGATAATCCATGATCCATTTAATAAGCAACATGATTTTGCCAACTCTTTTTCCTGTTAACTGTTATCCGTGCTGCTCTTAAGAGATACATATCTTGGGTTTGACCTGACCTTATAGATGATACCCCCAAACTAACCAGATCTGAAGAAATAATTTTAAAATGATTTTGAGGATTTTTTTTCTATATTCTGCAAGTCAGTTACCTGCATTTTCTGAGTACTTTCCTTAAAGCTCAAATTACAACTAAAAATGAAATAGTTCCTTTGGCCCTTTTTTATTATTTTCCCACAGATATTAAAGGGTTTGGGGAAAATAAATGCTTAGAATGAATGGTCAAAATCAGAAATCAACCACTATTTATAAAGGTAATTGGTAGCTGGGCATGGTGGCGCACACCTGTAATCCCAGTGGCTTGGGCAGCATGAAGCACAAGAATCGCGAGTTCAAAGCCAGCCTCTTAGCCAGGCACTGAGCAACTGTGGGAGACTCTGTCTCTAAATAAAATACCAAATAGGGCTGGGGATGTGACTCAGTGGTCAAGTGCCCCTAAATTCAAACCCCAGTAATCCCCCACCAAAAAATGGAGAAATTAGTTAGCGGGTAGTATGTAGGAAATTGTTTCCACAACTAATTTGCTGGTTTTTTTTGGGGGGGGGGGGGGGTACTGGGATTGCACTCAGGATCACTGAGCCACATCCCCAGCACTATTTTGTATTTTATTTAGAGACAGGGTCTTACTGAGTTGCCCAGCATCTCACCGTTACTGAGGCTGGCTTTGAACCAGCGATCTTCCTGCAGCCTCTGGAGCCACTGGGATTACAGGCATGTGCCACCATGCCCTGCTCAAGCGTAAATTTTGCTCTTTGAATAATGATATTGTATGTATAAGTTATTCAGCTGTGAGAAAATAAGAAAACTTAATTTGCAGTCTTTTAAAAAGTCAATATAGTATTTTGTCTATAAAAGTGTTGTAGTCTACTTTATAAAAGCTTGATTTTATTGGGACTCTCATGTGTCATTTTGAAGTAGTTTTTAGAAAATATTTTTCCAAGTTATCATTAGCCTATGTGTTTAACCAAAATACAGAGTCCATTCCTTATGTTGTGTAAGAGGCTGATAATTCTTATTAGATAACTATATAACAGAATTTGTTATTTTTCATCATAAATTAAGTGCTTAGTTGATCTGATAAAAGAAAATGAAGTCTAAAATGTACTTTATAAGTTAAAAATTAATAATGCCATTCTGACTGGAGTAAGATGAAATCTTAGAGTTGTTTTGATTTGCATTTCTCTGATCGTTAGAGATGTTGAACATTTTTTTTCATATATTTGTTGATTGTTTGTATATCATCCTCTGAGAAGTGTCTGTTTAGTTCCTTGGCCCATTTATTGATTGGGTTTGTTTTTTTTTTTGGTGTTAAGGCTTTTGAGAGCTTTATAAATCCTTGAGGTTAGTGTTCTATCTGATGTGCTTGTGGTAAAGATTTATTCCCATTCTGTAGGTCCTTTATTCACCTCACTGATTGTTTCTTTTGCTGAGAAGCTTTTTAGTTTGAATCCATCCCATTTATTTATACTTGGTTTTAATTATTGTGCTATAGGGGTCTTATTGAGGAAGTTGGGGCCTAATCCAACATGATGGCGATTTGGGCCTACTTTTTCTTCTATTAGGTGCAAGGTCTCCAGTTTAATTACTAGGTCCTTGATCCACTTTGAGTTAAGTTTTGTGCATGGTGAGAGAGATTTAATTTCATTTTATTACATGAAGAGTTCCAGTTTTCCAACACCATTTGTTGAAGAGGCTGTCTTTTCTCCAGTGAACATTTTTGGCACCTTTGTCTAACTCCAGTCAGAATGGCAGCTGTCCAAAACACAAACAACAATAAATGCTGGCAAGGATATGGGGGAAAAGGCACACTCTTACATTGCTGATGGAACTGCAAATTGGTGAAGCCAATCTGGAAAGTAGTATGGAGATTCCTAGGAAAACTGGGAATGGAACCACCATTTGACCTAGCTATCCCATTCCTTGGTCTTTTCTCAAAGGACTTAAAAACAGCTTACTATAGGCACATGGCCACATCAATGTTTACAGCAGCACAATTCACAATAGCTAGATTGTGGAACCAACCCCAATGCCCATCAGCAGATGAATGGATAGGGAAACTTTGGTATATATACACAATGGAACACTACTCAGCACTAAAAGAGAATAAAATCATGGCATTTGCAGGTAAATGGATGGAGTTGGAGAAAATAATGCTAAGTGAAGTTAGCCAATCCCAAAAACCAAAGGTCGAATGATCTCTTTGGTATGAGGATACTAACTTATAAAGGCAAAGGAGTGGGGATGAGAGGAATGAAAGAACTTTAAATATAACAAAGAGGGGGGAGGGAAAAGAGGGGGCAAGGGGATAGGAATAATGGCAGAATGAGTTATCCATCATTACCCTAAATACATATATGAAGACACAATTGTTGTAAAAACACTTTATATAAAACCAGCAACTTGAAATATTATGCTCTTTATAGGTAATATGAAATGAAATGTACTCTGCAAACATGTATAACAAGTTAGGTACTAAAAAACAAAGTGCAAAAATCATTTTAAAATTATTTCTTCAGAGTTTGGGGGATAAAGGTCAAAAAATAAAAACTTGCAAAAATAACAAAGTTGATAATAAAAAAAATTGAAAACACAAAGTGACACATACACAAAAAAAATTAATAATGCCCCATAACATTATCAGGTTACTTTGGATTATCAGGTTACATTGGATTATCTGGTTACCTTGACTTGAAGAACTATATCTGGTGGCATTTATATCCAAATTTTAGTAGGTGAATATTTATTACCAAAAAATCATGAATTCTAAATGATTCTCAGATACTGAATTAAATCAGTGAGAGGCCAATGGTGACTCCAACATTTATGATATTATTAAAAAGGGGTAAATGTTCTTCTTGTCAGATCTCTTTAAACTTGTAGATCATTGGTTGATATTACTGTTAATAGATACCTCTATAGAAAAGGAAAATAAAGTGTTACTCAATTTTTGGGTAAATCCAAAAATCTAGATTTTAGGTAACTCATTAGGACAAAGTATCAGTTTGTTCTGAAATGTTATGGTTCATAGAATATACAGTGTCAAAAATGTGTGAATATAGGAAGGTTAAATCCAGAAGTAGAATTTTATGTAGGAAATGCAATTATTATAGAAATACAATATGTAAATTGTTTACTCCAAACACTAAATGAATGTATCAATATCTTTGATGCACAACCACCTTCATATATAGTAAAGAAAAATGAAAGCTGAAATTCCAGAGCCTATAAACTTCAAGGTTTGGAGACTAAAGACACACAAAAACTAAATATCCATAAAAGATCATCTCAAGTATAGGGCAGAATTATTATGCTGATATCATAAAAAATAAGAATATAGCTCAGTTGCTCCTAAGGAAAGTAGCACACCACAGGACAAAAATGTGTTTGTCATCAACATTAGAAGATAAAATGGGCAGTTAGGAAGCATCATCTGAAATTCACATCTGTGTTTACATTAGTACTACTGGCAACTATCAGTTAGCTTGGTTATACTGGATCTGTGTTTATTTTTTAGACTATTCCCTTCCTTTAAGTGACAGACAGCACTGCAATAACATTTCACCATTATGCTTTAAAGAACATTTGTCTTCTTTGATAAAGTGTTCTTCAATTCATATTCACATTTTAGTAACTAAGCTAAGTATTCTTGTAAGTGAAATTATTTTATTTAAATTACCATCTAGCATGTGGTAAAAATTTGTTCCCAATTAGTAGGCTCTCTGTTCACCTCACTGATTGTTTCTTTTGCTGAGAAGAAGCTTTGTAATTTGAGTCTATCCCATTTATTGATTCTTGGTATTAATTCTTGTGCTACAGGATTCTTATTAAAGAACTTGGGGCCTAATCCAACTCTAGAATATATAAAGAACTCAAAAATCTTAATACCAAAAAAAACCCCCAAATAACCCAATCAATAAATGAGCCAAGGAACTGAACAGACAATTCTCAGAAGAAGATATACAATCAATCAACAAATACATGAAAAAATGCTCAACCTCTCTGGCAATTAGAGAAATGCAAATCAAAACCACTCTAAGATTTCATCCTACACCTGTCAGAATGACAGCTATTAAGTACACAAACAACAATAAATGTTGGAGAGGATGTGGAGAAAAAGGCACACTCATACATTGTTGGTGGGACTGCAAAATGGTGCAGCCAATATGGAAAGCAGTATGGAGATACCTTGGAAAACTTGGAATGGAACCACCTTATGACCCAGCTATCCCACTCCTTTGGCTTTACCCAAAAGACCTGAAAACAGCATACTACAGGGACACAGCCACATCAATGTTTATAGCAGCACAATTCACAATAGCTAGACTGTGGAACCAACCTAGATGCCCTTCAGTAGATGAATGGATAAAGAAAACGTGGTATATACACACAATGGAGTATTACTCAGCAATAAAAGAGAATAAAATCATGGCATTTGCAGGTAAATGGATGGAGTTAGAGAATATAATGCTAAGTGAAGTTAGCCAATCCCAAAAAGCCAAATGCCAAATGTTTTCTCTGATATAAGGAGGCCAATTCACAGTCAGGTTGGGATGGGGAGCATAAAAGGATTAGAGGAACACTAGAATGGCCAATGGGGAGGGAGGGGAAAGGAGGGGGCAAAAGGGTAAAGAAAAAAAAAAAAAGATGGTACAATGAGATGAATATTATTACCCTAAGTGCATGTATGAAGTCACGAATGGTGTGAATATACTTTGCATACAGAGATTTGTAAAAATGTGCTTTATGTGTGTAATAGGAAATGTAATGCTGTCATTTATAACTTGGAATAAAAAATAAATAAATTTTTAAAAGTCCAAGATTAAAATACAAAAAAAAAAATTACCATCTAGGCAGTTAAAAAACACTTTAATCGATATTATTAGAAAATGTCCTTGCTTATCTTCCCTATCAGAAAATGATGACTGTATAAAGAAAAAGATATTGGAATTTAGAGAAACAGAATTCAGCTGTCTCTTAAAACCTGATCTGGTGTTTGAAGAATTTTAACTGAGAATACCACAGAGAATAAAGATGGCACACATGAGAAAGTAGATCTAAAATGAATTATGAGGTCAGTGAGTCAAGTGACAGCACAACTTCCTTTCTTTCCATTTGTCTTGGGGAAAGCTCTCCAGTTTGTCTTTCAAGGAGCAGAATTTGAGAAGCAATTCAACTAGAAGCACTTGGAACAGTATCCTGTGGTGCGGAAACATCTTGTGATCACTGTTTGTAATAGTGAACAATTGTTTTTAAGCATAGTATCTTTACCACTTTCAACCCATGTGGTTATTGGGTTCCCCAGACATATCCTAGTGATAAATGATCCCAAACTTATTTCTTGCTCAAGCAATGCCTTATCATGATGTTTAGAATTCATATTACCTTTGCCAAAACTGTTTCTGTAGATTTCATGTGCTGGAGAGCCTGCCAGTCTCCAGTAAATATAAGCAATGATTAAAAGAGTCTTATTTAATCATTTTATGCCACAACCTTCGATTCAGAAAACAGAGAGTGGCTGATGGGGGATTAGAAAATACAAACAGAGAGAGAGAAAGAGAGAGAGAGAGAGAGAGAGAGAGAGAGCGAGAGCGCACTGGGACTACATGGGGCACCATTTCTGATAGAGGAACAATGTTCCAGAGCTAGTTTAGCATGTTTATTATATAGGTTTTATCATCAAAAGGGTTTTCTTTGAGAAAGTGTCTTCAAAGCAGGAAGGCTGAAAGACAAAACCAATTATAATTATATGCTTGTGCTTATAATTCTCTAGCCCTGGCAGCTGGTGTCTGAACTCAGGGTCAAGGCTAATAGGCTTATGCCTTATACAGAACCTCCTTTAAGCAGGGAGTCATCATAGCAACTGGGCAGACTTGACCTGCAGCTTTGCACAGGAAGTTCCCAGTGCAGGTGCATCTCCTGCTGTGAGACAGCCAGATTCTGTGATTCAAATCACTACTCCCCACAATCTTACACCTCTAGTTTTTAGTCTAAACACCTCGTTAATGATTCCATACCACTAAAGGGGTTGTTGTAAATACTTTAGCATAGAGATGTGGGAAAAAATTAATATTCACTACTTAAATTCAGAAAAGTGGTCTGGGTAGGGCTGAATAGGTAGAATAAATATATCCTTAAATACAGAGTGGAGCTATTGTCACAGACACTGCTAGCTGTAACACTTTATACAGACTACTTTTATAGGTGGTAATGAGGAAGGAAATGGAGCCGAAAGCCTTTCTCCATCATTATCACTTCTTTAATCATTCTGTGACACTTCTCTATCCTTTCCCAAACAGAAAAAAACCTATCAAGTCTGTCAGATTCAGGTATATCCAAAGTAAAGACTTATTCCAGAATGCTGAAGAATTTTTTTTTTTTTTTTTTTTTGTAAGGATTGTCTATTTTATACCTTCCTTTCCAATAAGAGGTTATCATGTTGGCTTTGGAATTTAACCTCTTGCTACAGTCTGAATTCACAGCTTTGAGCTTGCTCTTTTGTGCATTCATAAATAGATAGAAACTTTTCCTATCTTCCAAGGGGGGTGGGAGAAGCCTTCTCCCAGATGACCAAGCCCCATTCAATTGCTAATATTTTATTAACAACACTGATCAAAATTGAATATCCCCACCCCAAAACATGTGCATTTATGACTTGTTATTTTTAAAAACAAGGGCCAGCATGGTAAAATAGCCATCAAGCTAATGTGATTGTTTCTTTTCACAAATACTAGGAAACATTTTGAAACAAATGATAATGTGCCAACTAATGATATCAGGTTATGTATTTTTTAGCCTATTTATTATTTTCCATCTTGGTTAATTGTTATACATAATATTATTAATCCTTTATATCAGTTTTGCCCATTTGTGGGATTAATAAAAAGTTGACTTCAGAAAACAAAAGCACATATTGCACCACTTTAGGCTTTTCATTAACCAGATATTTCCCAAAGGCAATAGTACTGACAGCAGTATTTACATCTGTCTCAGAGTTAATGCCTTTGGTGACTCAGAATGAATATAAATGATAATTGAAGTTTAAGATGAAGTTGAAGTTTAAGTTGAAGTTTAAGATGACTTATAGATTGGTAAATTTATCAAAACCTTTAGTACCTTTAATTTGTGTTCAAACTTCCACAGCTCATTCTTCTTGTGTGAGATAAAAATCAAAATGCCTAATAGATATTAATTACCATTTTTTCTTTGCCTGTTCCTTATTTGGAAACAGTTTATCTCTTGCTATCAAGCATATCTCATTTGTTCACAAATATAAATAAGAGATAAAGGCCTTCACTTCTTTTAATTTTTAATCTTCAGGATGTTTTTACTCCATTATTTTGCCACTACTTTTCAGATCTCTTTGATTTGCCTGTGTTAAAGATTTGTTTATAATCCATTTCATTTAGCTTTATTCTTGTTTACTGTTGTATATGAAAATAATTTCATGAGTGTGGCATGAGTCACCTTGGCATAATAAATGTTTTATTGAGCAGAGTTCCAGCACTCACAGTCCTATAAGAAAGTAGTGTTTTTGAGATTAGACACTGAAAGAGAATTTCACCTCTATAGTCCTTTGCTTTTTATTTTATTTTATTTTTCTATTTTTATTTATTTAGTTTTTTTTTGTAGTTATTTGGATAAAAACTTCTGGTACAGAGTTTTTGTTGGTTTGTTTTTTCCCACTGAAGAAAATGTAGGAATGTTTTTAAAATATATTCAAGAGAGTTAAGTATGTCAAATCTCAATACTCCTCATCCCCCTCATCTCTTACATTTTTAAATACTAATTTTTTTTACTCAGGTAATTTCTTGGGCAAATTTCTATAACACCCATAAGAAAATCTAAACAATTCATTTGATGTGGGGAACAATTCATTTTTGTCTATAACTGAGACTATTGATTTCCTCTTACATAGATTAGATATGAATATCTATTATGGCCTTTTACCTTTTGATTAGAATAATTTTTGATATTGGAAATATGTGAAATTAGACACCTCTCTCTCTCTCTCTCTCTCTCTATCTATATATATATATACACATACAGAGACCGAGATAGAGAAACAAACAATAGGTATTTGAAACAATGATCAGCATGTGTATTTTTAGAAGAGTAGTTGCTCATTGAACCCTCAACTCTAAAGAATGAAAATTTTTAATTCAGACTGTACAGCTTTATAATATGGTCCCATCACTCAATATTTATGCTTTTTCTACCAACTCAATTTGTCTTGTTCTAAATTTTCTCATCCGTAAATGGAGATATGTGAGTACAACGTGAGATAATCCATTAAATTGCTTAGTATTATAAAGCTCAAAATAGTAAATTCTCCCCAAGTTTACTATTGTTAACATTTTGTAAGGATGCAGAAGCTGGTACTTTTAAATCCACATGATCTGCTTTCTTTTTGTGGATGGTGTGAACTGGTGGCTAAGCTTTATTTCCAAGAAGAGTAATATATTTTTGACACATTTCAGTTTCAGAATAAGGTTAAATGTCCTACATGACCTGAAGCAGAAAAATTATTTAATCTCTTGGGCACCAACATCCCCTGACGGGCTGGACTTCCTAGTAGATGTGTTGATAAAGGATTATGTCAGTGAATAGGAACTAAGCAGGAACCATCAAGGGGTGGATTAGCAATGTATGCCATGGCAGAGATAAGTAGCAACACCCAGTTCCAGTTTAGTGTGTTTGCTTTCTTCCAGATGTGGTTCACTCTGCACTTACCCCCTGCCATCTCTCTCTCTCTCTCTCTCTCTCTCTCTCTCTTTCTCTCTCTCTCTCTCTCTCTCTCTCTCTCTCTCTCTCTCTCTCTCTCTCTCGCTGTTATATTCCAAGCCATTGTGAGAGATAAACAGGAAATATTTGGAAATATTTTTAGCAACTCAATAATTATAAGCATCTATCCTAAGAAAAAAAACAAATGCACATACAAAAAAGGCAAAAATGAAATGAACAATAAAATCAAAAGAATTAAAGCCAAAACTCACCCATACTTCACTTTTTCTCTCTTTTCTGAAATATTAAATTCTCTATACTCAGGTAAATTCTTAGGTGAGCTTGTACAGCATTCATATGGGAGTCTAAACACTTCAACTGACTTGGGGAACTGCTCATCTTCATTCATGATTGAGATTGTAATTTCTTCTTACACATATTTAAAGTGAATATCTAGGATGATCCTCTCAATAAAGGCTGGGATAACTTTTATTGTTGGAAATATGTGAAATTAGGGAGTTTGTTTCAGGGAATTTTCTATCTATCCTCACATAATTTATTCTTTCCTACTGGTACTTATTCTCACTCTGTTTTCAGCTAGATATAAAATAATATAGTTCCTTTTTAATCTTGTCCTGTTTCCCAACATGAGAACTACAATACGACAGTACTCAGGCACAATGAGAGAGAGTTAAGCAGGGGGGTTTTCTATCACCTCTGAAATAATATAATTTAAGCAATTAACATTTCTAACCACTTATAATGTCAGCTCTATTTTTCCATAAAAGATTTTAGTAATTTTATTCTAACCACATGAATACAAATTTGCAGAGTGACCAAAGGTAGACCTGCATATGAAGGCCAATATTGATCAAGTTAGCTAAATACACTGCTACTTGGTTTCTTTGTCTGTGAAAAAGAATTTCATTTTCTTTTAATAATATTGCTTTAGGAATTCAACAGAGATGACATTTTCAAATATCTTTTCTTGAGTCTGGTATTTATTAGGCTTTTAAAATGGAACCTATTATTAATTGTGATAGAGTCTATCATCTTATTTTTGAGATGATAAAGTAAGTAGCTCAGAGACTTATAAAGTCTTGCATAAAGAGTCCTAATAGTTTATGTGAAAATTTTGACTAGAATCCAAAAGTACTTAATTCTAGAAAAGTGAAAATCACATTAACCCCCCAAAACTTTTGGAAAATACTGAAAATGAATTGAAGAAGTTATTCTGTATCCTGGTTACTCAAAATATTATGATCATTATTGTTAGACATTTTTTCTTTGACCTTTGATATAAGCATATTTCAAAGAGTTTATCATGATTTGGTGCATTTGTATTTCAGTTTATTAAATACATAATAGCTAGAAGACAAAGTGATTTAATGTAATATTATTTAAAAAGGCCTGACCCAAGGCCAGATTTTAACACATTTTCTCCAACATGTTCTGAGTTGAATTAATCTTTATTCTCAGACATGAAACTATTATTTTTAAATATGTTCATATATTTAAAATATATATATATATATATATATATATATATATATACACACACATATGCATATGATTACATATGCACACACTTAAAGCAATTCTGGAATTATATTTGAAAAGAATTAAAAATGTTTTGATTATCTTTTTTTTCATAACTTGATGGCCTTCTAAAAAAATGAAAGTATATTTTCTCAAATTTCATACTAGATAGACAATTAATTTCTAAAGTTAACTTTTGGCTACTAGATTATATCTACCCGCTTCTCCATCTTCTACTTATGCATTTTCCAGTTTTCTTGTATTTCATGATGTAAAGTTTCCTTATATTTGAAGTGTTTATCATGTTTTAGAATATTTATTAGTATACACAATTGGCAAGCAGTTCTACTGCTGTTGGGCAGTAGGTCTCTTTTCTCCATAAACCTTCATATGGCTCAGCAGAACCACTTGGAAGTACACACATTTGGGAAGGGATTACAGAAGCTTTTACTTCAGAGGCTGTAAAATGAGATTGATCTCAAATACTGAGAAAGACAGGCTTAATTCTGATGCAGTTGCTTTCTATAGAATTGCCTTTCTCTAGTCAGTTTCTCCCATTCTCTTCCAGTTTTCTGTTGTATTCAGTTTTTTCATTGCTGTGACCAAAAGACCTGTAAAGAACAATCTAGAGGAGAAAAAGTTTATTTTGGCAGGTGGTTTCAGAGGGTCACTCCATGGTAGGTGGACTCCATTGCTCTGGGCCCAATATCAGGCATCATGGAGGAACGGTGTGGCAGAGGAAAGCTGCTCAGAATATAGCAACAAGGAAGCAGAGAGAGTGCTCCCCTCACCAGGGACAAGATATAAAGTCTAAAGGCAGCTCCTCAATGACCTACCTCCTCCAGCCACATCTTGCCTGCCTACAGTTACTGTCAGGTTAATCCATATAATTGTATTAATCCACTGAGTAGCTGATGACTCTCATAACCTAATCATTTCAGTGCTGAACATTCTTGCATTGTCTCACATGTGAGCTTTTGAGGGACACTTCAAATTCAACCATAATATTTTCTAATAATGGAACTTCTTATCATTCTATTTTCTACTTTTCTGGATTGCTGCTACTCCAAAGAGGATGCCTAATATCTTCCTAACAGCAATGTCTTGGTTTCATCAATATATTCCTTTTATGTTTTCCTAAAATGTTGCTTAGCTCAGGGATTTGCTTGTATGCTTATTTATCTAAATATTTTCCAGATTGTTTTTGGTTTAGTGTTAGTACTCTTTTCTTCCTTTTCATTCTCTTTTGAGACATATAGACTTCCTGTATTTATCCATAAGACCTCTTAAAATAGTTTTTTATTGTCCATCTATTAGTTTTTCTGACATTTTGGGCATCTCAAGTGTCATTAACTCATGCCTCACCTTTTGTGAACAATGAAGTTTACTGGAACAGTGTCTTCACATAGTATTTAACAGTTGGGTTGTAGAGCATAGCAGACATATGAAAAATGGTCACACATTTTTTTCTAACTCCTGCAGTAATGTTTGATGGTTCTTTTTATTCAGTGGGGACTGAATTCCAGGGGAGAAGCTAAATGCATTATATTTTCCCTTGTTATGAAGAATTTAAATTTTTTACTATATCTCTAAGTTTTTGAATTATATTGATCTTAAGTGATTATTTATAAGATCAAATATTAAAGGGTTATTTTAAAATTTAGTCCATAATATCAAAGTATGTTAGCATTCATATATTTCAGTAGTATATTTTCAAGAATTTAATATATATGCATACATGTATATGAATATTTTATAATTAAATTAAACACATATAAATGTATATATTTATCCTAGCCTCAAAAAATAATTTGAATGTTTTTCAATATTGTATATTTTCTGAGAGAGCTGGTCTAGGAATGGTTTTCTTTCTTCTCATATGTTTGTGAAGATTCATCATTTAAACATTCTGGTTCTAATGTTTTTATTTTTCATTTTTTATCAACATATAAAGTTATGCTAATTGTTTTGGTTTATATATGAGGTGTCCCCCAAAGCTCATATGTGCATCAATGCAAGAAAGGGTAGTGGTGAAATGATTGGGTTTTGAGAGTCTTAGCCTAATCAGTGCATTAATTTTCTGATAGACATTGGGTGGTAATTGTTGGCAGGTAGGGTGTGGCTGGAAGAGGTGGGTCATTGGGGGTACCTCTTGAGGTATATATTTTGTTTTTAGTGAAGGAAGTCTCTCTTTCTCTGTTTCCTAGTGGCTATGTCCTGAGGTGCTTTCCTCCACCAAACTCTTCTGCCATGAAGTTCTGCCATATCTTGGGCCCAGAGCATTGGAACTAGTATTCTATTGACTGAGACCTCTGAAACTGCAAGCCCCAAATAAGCTCTTTCTCCTTAAAATTGTTTTTGTCATGTCTTTTGCTCATGGCAATGAATAAGCTGACTAAAACACTGATTATGGGGTACCATACACTGTTTTTATTCATATACGGAGAACATTGCTCAAATCAAGGTAAACATATCTCCTCAAACATTTGTCATTTCTTTATTAGGAAGCATTCAAAATCTTTCTTCTAACCTTTTGGAATATATACTACAATACCATTATTTCCAGTTACTCTACTGTGAAACAGAATATTGAAACTCAATTTTCCTAACTACAACACAGTATTTGCTGATCACCTCTTCCCTTTTCCTCCTTGCCTCTCCTCTCCTGAGCTTTTAACACCATTCCACTCCATCAATTCTAGGAGATCAATGTTTAATCTATTTCAATTACTTCTTATTTCCCTGTGATTTATTCTTTAAGATATTTTTATTTACAAACATCTTGTTCAATTTCAAATATTTAGGTTTTTCTAGGTATGCTTTCATTGATTTGTAATTTAACACCATTATGGACAGAGAACATTCTATACATCATTTTATTTCTTTTATATTCATTCAGAGTTGTTCTGTGACTCAACATATGGTGTGCATTTGGGAAGGTGCCATGTACACTTCAGAGAAAATGTGCATATGGCAATTTTATGTGAAATATTCTACAACTTTTAATTAGGTTGGATTGTGTGGAAGTATTGTTCATGTCTTCCATATACTTACTGATTTTCTGTCTACTTGATCTATTGATTACTGAAACAGAACTGCTGAAATCTCCAATGGTAATTGTGGATTTGTATATTTTTGCCTCCAGTTCTGTCAGACTTTACTTCTTCATGCATTGTGAAATTTTGTAAAAAAGTTCATATGCATTTAGAATTCTCTAGTATATTTCTTGTCCAGAATCATATTATATGATGTTAGTAGAGTTACTCTAGGTCTTTTCTCAATAGTATATAGAGAATCTCTCTTCGTCCATTACATTGCTTTCAACTTATTTTTTTCTGTCTATATTTAAAGTGCATTTTTTTAAACAGCCTATCACTCGATCTTATCATCTCTACCTGATCTCATCATCTCTCCCTTTGAATCTCAATGATTTTATTATTCACATTTAATGCAATTTTCAGTCTGGTGTTTTTAAATCTATCATCTAACTATTGGCTTTCTATATGTTCAATATGTTTTGTTTTTCTTGTTTTATTTTTTCTCTGTGTGTGCTTTTGTTAGTTTATTTATTTTGTTGTTGCTGTTATTGTTTTCTCCACCATGGAAAAATTAATTGATAATTTCTCTATTTAATATTCTGTATTATTTTCACTTTTGGTTCATGATATATACACCTTTGTAGACTACACTATAGTTTGAACTTTGTATCTGTAACATATTGATACCACCAGTTCTGCTTCCTCAAATATTGAAGTTTGAACATTGGAGAAGCACACAGAGGCAAATGTAGAAAGCAAGTTTTATTGAAATATTAAATGATAGTAACACCTATTCTCCTGGGAGGAAGAATGGAGCCTTAGCTGGTATCCTGGTTCTCCAAGAAGTGGGAGTGTTCTGCCCCTTTTAGACATTTTAGGTTTTCTTTGTTCTCCTGCCCCCTCCCTCCTCCTTATCTTTCTCCTTCCTTCAAGCACTAAGCCCAGGAGAAACCAAAAGGTGAGAAGCAAATGAGCAAAAGGGAAGGGTCAAAGGTGGAGTGATTTGGGCTGGAAGGAGCAGCCCAGGAAGCATTAATTAACAACTTTTATAACTCTCTGCAGGGAGGAACAATTTCTGGGACAGGTTACCTTAGCAACAGGTTGGAGCAGGAGCAGGTTATCTTGGTAAGGGTAGAGGAAGGGCTTTGGAAGCATTAACATTTCAATCCTCTAGAGGAAGCTTTCAACTTCCCAGACCCAAATAGGCCTCCATCTTCATCCCATCTCACCTGATTACCTATGTACACTAACTGCCTGTCTTGAATTCTTGCTTCAATATCACAGTTGGTACTGAAGCCAGAATTAGACAAGCGGTCAGTTTAGATAGGTATATTGAGTCAGGTCTGAGCCAGGAGGCCAATTTCGAGTGAGTCCAGGAAGTTGGAGACTGTTCCCTGTGGGATTGAAGACCTATAAAAAGGGCAGAACACCTTGCTTCTTGGGATACAAGGATACCAATATGGCCCCCTTCTCCCTCCAAGGAGAAGTCTATGTTACCCCTTTCTAAATAAACCCTGCTTTATATGCTTGCCTCAGCATGCTTCTCCAATGTTCAAACTTCCACATGTGGGGGAGTAGAACTCATCACTGATAACTGGCGGTATCAGTACTAATGTATAACTTCATATATAATATAAGAAATTTATGTGAATATATTTTCATTTGCCTCTTTCTGTTTATTATTTCTTTCTTTTTTTTTTTTTTTTTTTTTTTTTGGGAAGTAGGAGGTGTTACTGCTGATGCAACTCGGGGGCATTCAGTCATTGAGCCACATCCCCAGCCCTATTTTGTATTTTATTTAGAGACAGGGTCTCACTGAGTTGGTTAGGAACCTTGCTAAATTGTTGAGATTGACTTTGAACTTGATCCTTCTGCCTCAGGCTCCCGAGCCACTGGGATTATACTTGTGGGCCACTGCACCAGATTGTTCTATTGTTTCTAAGTCTCTTGTACTTGCATATGTATTTAAAACGACAGAATAGACATATATTAACTTTTTATTTTTGCTTTGGTCAATCAACTTTTTAAAGAAAGCATGCAAAATATTTATATTTAAGTTATCTTCAGATAACTTAAATTATAGCACTTCTTTTTTTCTTGGGTACTGGAGATTAAACTCAGGGATACCCTATTACTGAGCCACATCTCCAGCCCTATTTTGTATTTTATTTAGAGACAGGATCTCACTGAGTTGCTTAGCACCTTGCTTTTTGCTGAGGCTGGCTTTGAGTTCATGATTCTCTTGTCTCAACCTCCCAACCCACTGGGATTACAGGCCTGTGCCACCATGCCTGGTTTATAGCAATTCTTTTAATATTTATTGTATGGAAGCTTTTTATTTCACATTCATTTTATGTATTTTGCTAGATACAGATCAAGATCATTGTTTGACATTTACATCATCTCAATAAATATTCCATTCAATTTTCTTCTGGTTTGCATTTCTCTATGAAATCTGCCATTTTTCTTTGTAATAGGTCCTTTTACTCTTCTTTATGTTAAGAATGCCTCTTTGTACGATCTCAACAAGATGTTTTGAGGTAATTTTCTTTTTGTGTATTTCTCCTTAATCCAATAAGCTTCTTTAATCTTTGGGCTTACAGTTTTCAACAAATTTGGTAAAAATCTTAGTCATAATGTTTAAAGATGAAATTGAAATATAGAGTTGTTAGGTATAATTCAGGTACTTTTATCTTCCAGTCTTCTAAACAAAGTTTCCATGAGGGCATCAAATCAAAATACTATAACTTCAGAAAAACTTTCTAAATTCCTTGAGGATGAATGATATTACCAGTTTTTCTTTGAATGCTACAGTTTCTCAATAAACATTGTAGGACACAATTTCAACACATGACTTTTCTCTATAAACTTGCTAATTGTGAAATAGAAGGGCATATATTTTCATAATATTTCCCCATAAGGTGCATTCTTTGCAATATTTTATGAATGGCCTGTACATGTGTAGATCCTTTAACCTTTTATTAAATCCTATCCATTTTGATAATACTCTCATTGAATCCTCTCGTATTTTGTCTAGTGAAGAATATCCTATTTGACTTGTTTCATTAGCTTTGAAAGCATTTTCCTTTTACTGCAAAGTAAACATTTTAGTATTATGTTCTTAAAGTTACAACCATATTGTGAAACTGGTACAATATTGTATAAGACACAATAATGTCAAGTGAATTTAGAATAAAATAAATTTAAATGTGTAGATGTGCTTAGACATTAATGCACTGATATGTAGTAACATCCAAATATGTGTATATGCATGAATATACATATATATGTAAATATACATATATATGGCATTCAGAATAAAATTTTTATATTTAGCTTTTATTTTAATCAGAATTAAGTGCATATACAGTAATAAAATTTCTATGAGGTTTCATAAAAACTGCAGGGTTCTACATTCACTTCTTCTACCATTCCTTTTTCCAAGCAGACAATCATTTTCAATTCTTAGCTGTTTTGTTTTATTTATTTATTTATTTACAGTAACAGGGATGGAACCCTGGGCCACTCAACCACTGAGCCACATCCCCAGCTCTTTTTTAAAGACAGGGTCTCACTGAGTTGGTTAGAACCTTACTAAATTGTTGAGGCTGGCTTTGAACTCACAATCCTCCTGTCTCAGCCTCCTGAGCCATTGGGATTATAGGTGTACACACAGCTGTTTATTTATTTATTTAAAAAAATTTTTTAGTTGTAAATAGACACATTACTTTTATTTATTTATTTTTTTTATGTGGTGCTGGGAATCGAACCCAATGTTTCACACATGCTAGTCAAGCGCTCTACCACTGAACCACAATCCCAGCTCTAGCTGTTTTTTTTTTTTTTAATCCTGCCATATCTTCAAGTAATGTTCTTACATGTCTGGTTTTTGATCTTGGCTTATAGTTGATATCTGTTGATATTTTTTTCTATTGTGGGAGATTAAGATTTAGCATCCTGCATCACATCACATGCACTCTCCAGCATTAATCATCACAATATTATTGAATCATGAATGTGATAACTATGCAGGTTTATCCTCCATAGAAAGACATTCTAAGTCATTCCTTTCATTATCCTGAGATCACTTTTCATTTCCCTCACAATATTTGGAGGTTTTCTTACTAACAATTGGCTTGTATTTTTGTTTACTTGGTTTTATATTTCCATGTCATAAATTGAGCACATGACTCAGTTTTTGAAGGTTTTTCATAACAGATTAGATGATATATTTTTTTCTAATTTTTAAATAAAACTCTCATAGTGTCTTCTGATCAATTGAATCTTACCTTTTTGCATCCCAGTTTTGATGCAGAGTTGTCATGCAGATATATTCCTTTAATATCATTCTGGAAATTCCCCTCATTGGTCAACCATGTCAATTGTTTCCCAAGACCTGTGACTGCTTCCATCTCATTTGTTCCCTTATTATTGTGAGAACAACCTTCAATACCTTGTTGACCCAGGGTTATAGGTTAGCAAAATTTCTGAAACAACACACATGTGAAAATGTCTCTGTTGCCCTCCCCCACAAATGTATCAACATAGTTTAGTTGGATACAGATGTCTGGGTTAGAAATATCCTTCCCACAGAATATGAAAAGCATAACATTTTGGTTCCTATTACTACTATATAACTCTAATACCACAATACCATTCTTATTTGTGATCCCTTGTGATATTGTATAGGAATTACAGCTTTCCTTTGTCCTCGGTTTCAAAATATCATGTTAATGATTTGTCATGTGGATTGATTTTTATATAAATGTGCAGGTGCATAGTTTATTATTATAATCTAACAATGTGTATATTGTAGATCTGAAAAATATACTAGGATGATTATTGTTGCTAATATTTTAATTGAAATATTTAGAATGAATTGTAGAATCACATGCAGTAGTTATCTGTGTACACAAATCTTTCCCAATTGTAAAATTTTGCAAAGTAATAGCATAATGCTATGATAAGGATATTGAAGTAGATAAAGTTAGCTAATTTTATGTAGGTTTTCCCTGTGCTTATACTCATGTGTGTGTGTAGGTGCATATTTGTGTGTGTGTGTGTGTGTGTGTGTTCTACACAATTCTGCCACATGTGTAGTTTCACCACAATCAAGATATTGAACATTCTCATAACTGCAAGCACTTTCTGTGTTTTTCTTTTATAACCACATCATATAACCATATCAACTTATCCTATATCCTTTTCATCTCTAACATTTATCAACTAGAAGTCCTTTCTTCTTATTTATAAATTTTGTTATTAAAAAATGTTACATAAATGGAACCAAACGGTCATGTCACCTTGTGAGGTTGCTTGTATTACTTAGCATAATTCCCTGGAATTTTATGTAAGTTGATGCATATGCCCACAGTTTTTTCTTTTTTATTCCTGTGTAATATCCTATGTATATATGTATCACAGTTTGTATAACCATTTACCCATTGAAAGATAAATGAATTGTTTCCAGTTCTGGCTATTAATTATAATATAAAACTTAATCATAAGGTTGCTATAAATATAGTACAGTTTTTATATAAATATAAATGTTAGTTTCTCTTGTATAAATGCCTTAAAGCATATTTGTTGGGTTGTATGATAATTCCTGTATTATCTAAGAAATGGCCAGACTGCCACAGTTTACATTCCCTTTGGCAATAAATGAGTGATTCAGTTTTTCTAATTCCTTCACAGCATTTGGTGCAATCAGGCTTTTTCAATATTATTATTTTAGCTATTCTGATAAGTGTATATTGAGATCCCATTATGGTCTTCATTTGGATATGTTTTAACAGTTAATGATTCTGAACAGCTTTCATATGTGTCTGTATAGCTACACACACACTCAAGTGTTAGTATCTTTTTCAGAGAATTGTCTTGTCTCTAAAGACAAACAAATTTAGAAGTCTTCTTCTCAGATATCTGTAGTTTGCCCTGGTGATTGATTGTCTCGGGTGAGGCTCGATCCTAAACTCTTGTCTCTAGGCTTAGTCTATCCCCTTTTTGAGATGGATAGAAACTAAATGAGCCTGCCTCAACTGAACACCAGAGACAGGATCCATCAAAAATGGCCTGTTAAGATCCTGATGTTTGCCAGGAGAGCCCTCTGATTTGGCAGAGGTGTGGATTCATTTGAGAGGAAGAACCTGTTACTCCATCAACAATTTTGTGTCTAAATCTGTCCCCTAAAACATTTACAGCACACTCTGAAATGGGGGAGAAGTGTATGGGTTTTTCTAGGCTAAATGGGAGCAGTTTCAGTTCTCCATTGCATCTTATCAGCAGTATTCCTCTTTCTAAAATGATTTCTTTACCTTTCTCTTCAGCCTTTTCATACCTGAATGAAGAGTTATAAAAGAAAATATTAAGTATAACTTTTGAACTCTATGGTCCTTACAGAAAAGAAGACATCTTGGAACCTTTCTTGCTCCCCCAGATCTCTAGCTTTCTGTAAAAGATGATTACATTTTTAGAAGAATAAGGTATTGGGATTCAGGAGTATGATAGTGGGAAAGTAATCATATTCTTTAATATTTTAGGTTCCTTGATATCATTATGGGGCAAAATTTGTTTCCTTCAAATCTTAATTCCATTAGCATCTATTCTTAAACAGGAAAGAAGATAATGGCTCCAACACTTTGTTGATACACTAGATATTCTGAGACATTTTCTCAAAATAGATAAAGCCAAATTAGACTCACATTGAGCCATTCACTAAAGTAGTTTCCTCTCCTTTATCTCAATAAAACCCCCAATATTCCTAATTGACTAAACATTTCAGTTTTAGAAACAATAAAATGAGTTTTTAGTCAGCAGTTCTATGATTAATCTACCTGTATGATAAAATGATCTATCCATGAAATGTAATTGTATACAAAGCTATTGAAAATTCAGTTTCCTCTACCCTAATAAAGGCCTATTAAAACATAATTTTGGAGGTCAAGCTCTGCGAAACTATATTGCCCAGTGGCTTTTTATATGGCATAGATGTTCATCTGCTTAGAAAATACTCAATTAGAATCCAAGCTGGTGACAAGTCCAGAAATAATATATTTATAGGATGTTGAGAAGACAAGGAAGAACTTCCAAAGTATAGGTGGAAAACTGGATCATATGGTAGACCTACTGTGGCATTTTCCAAATCACTGATTTATTATAATTTTCCTATATGTGTCCAAAAAAATGTTATTTTGTTCCCTTGAAATGAATATGGTTTCCAGTGGAAATAGTTCTCCATCTAAAACTTACTGTTTTATCTTCAAAGATCAGATTGGCTATGGGAGCAAATGTGTCCTCATTAGTTATGAGAGTAAATGAGTCTTATGAACTGAAAGTGATTTCTTGGCTACTTTAGTGTGTTAGACGTTTTGGCCAAAGGATGACTTCAATAGGTTTGGGAAGCAAACATTAAGTTCAGCTGAGATAACTGGCTTTTACTCCACTAGAAATTGCCAAGCTGCAGTGAAATTTGCTGAAATGACTGGACAGTGCTTCCACACCTCTCAGAGCTTCCAGAACTTAGCAGGTTCTATATCTTGAAAACAATGTAAAAATATTTTTGTTAGAAATAAAGTATATATATATAGCTATAACACACACAGAAACACTTACATACACAAAGCATACCCCATTCCTACCCCATTAACATACATAGAAGATCATTACAAGTAGAAACTATGGAAATTCAAAACAACTGAGCTGGATACTATACATATCTTGGAGAAAGTGTTTTTTTAGTTCTCTTAATTTTATTTTTATTGACATGTAAGAATTGTGCAGATTTATGGCATATAAAATGATGATTATATACACATACATAATGGAAAACAACTCTGAGTAATTAGCATATTTACTACCTCATATATTTGTCATTTCCTATGGTGAGAATATTAAAAAATCTTCTACCTATTTTGCAATATACAAAACATGACTTTCAAACATTATTATCACTCTGTGCAGTTAGAACCCTAGTACTTATTCTTCCTGTTTTCAGGTAGCTTTGTACCCATTGAGCAACCTCTCTCCATCCCCCACCACTCCGTGGCTTCACATGTCTCAAGTAACCACTCTACTATTTTCTACTTGTAGTCAAAATTCTTTAGATCATACACAAGTGCAATCATAGAGTATTTATCTTCCTATATCTGGCTTATTTACTTAACAAAATGTGTTCTTTTGAAACACTTTTATTTCCTGTGCATTTTCTATCATAAAAGCTTAGAGTTACTTTCTTCCAAGGAAGAAAAATCCAGATAAACTGATCACTATAGTCTTTGTAGAAAGCCCTCTCAGAAAAAATATTAAAGTCCCACATATGTCCTATTATATTTAAAGTTATTTGAATATACTCTTCTATTTAAATGATTTCACATTATAAAACCCTTGAAAATATAAATTTAAAAATAATAAGATAAGGTTCACATGGTACAAGTTAAAAAATATTCTTCCAAAAGAATTGTAATAATCCCTGAAAGCACATGCCTACATGAAGGATTATTGAAAAGGACAGAACAAGATGTAGAACTTTTCAAAGAAAATATTCTAAAAAGAATGGAACCATACTGGTCTTAACAATTACAAGTGAATTTAAGGGTGGCCTATGTAACAATATTTATATGTGACATGATTTATAAATCGTGACTGGGTATTTCCCTCACTCGCTACCTTCATTTAAAATGCCATGTTACCAATTTACTTTCTATATTTAAAACACAATATAAATTAATCCTACCTATAGTATGCAAACTATATTTCTCCTTATTATCTGCATTTACATCTTCCCTGTTTCAGTTGAGTTCACAGGATACCAGTTTACTTGCTATGTCTAAGCTTTCATGAGTTTCATAAATCCCACTTGCTTTTCTTATTTATAGTAGCAAAATGCAACATTGCTAGACAATATAGCAAACATAAATTGTAATCACCTCTAAAGTGTTCAGATAATTAACTTTAATAAATCATTACAAATAAATTTAAAACTACCACTTATTAATGTAAAATAGGATCTTTATAGAATTCACCTTATTAACCTAAGAACAAACACTCAAATCCTTCCAAATACCCAAAGATGAGGTTCAAGTCATGCACCACTGGGTATCTACTTAATAGTGATATTTGTGGATTTTAACACAGATATATGTTTGACTTTGTTGGATACTCAAAATAGCTTTACAATGTGTTTATTGTTTTGCATGCGTATCACAAAGTTTTCATTTGCTCCACAATCTTGACAATCTTTAATGTTGCCAATTTTTTAAACCACTTCAGTAGATTCAATGTGGTATTTGTTTAGTTTTAATTTAAATTTCCTATTTATTACATCTTGAAAACCTTTTCTCATGCTTATTGTCCATTCAGGCATTTTACTTTGCTTAGTTTGGGTCCTTGCCCAATTTTAAAATATGTTATTTCTTATTTTTTTTCTTAACATACTAACAAACAAAAACCAATAAAACTATAGAAGGTATTTTCAAGTAACATAATGGACTTTTAGCTATCAATGTGCCAAACTGCAAACAATGGACATACAAGCCACGATCTGGAGAAAATTCTCTCAGCATATGCACGTAACAAGGATCTTGTATCCAGAATCCTTTTAGATCAAGAATCAATTCATGTGCAACTCAACAAAGAAGTGACATATGATTTAGACAGTCATCTAATCTAATAAGATATAGACATAGTCAACAAACCCATAAAAATGTGCTTATGAGAATGTGTATGAGGATGTGTGTGTAAATAGATATTCTCCATTAAGAAAGATTCTAGGTCAGTAATTGATATTCAATTTATAACAATAGAGTTCTAAATTCCATAAGACAACTTAAAAATAAATTTCATGACATCACTTTGAACTAAGACTGATAATCAAGACGTTATAAACAAAAACAAACAAATAAAAAAACAACCCTAAGGGGTAAAATAAGTTGATTGGAAGTGTTGGTAGAGGATTATCTTTTATCCATCTTATCAGTACATTGTATCAGAAAAGTAGAGGAAGTAGCAGTAGATCAAACCTGCTTTCCATAGACTACTTGGCTATAGCAGATAGACTTAATTCCTTCTTACCTGAATAAAGCTTTTAATTATTTATTTTTTTTTTTTTGATTTGGTAATTTGGAGGGAGAAGAAAACCTATGGAGGATATATATGACACTTCTAAATTGTGATTAAATTTGTAATTAAGTCCTCCATGTTTTTATTACATATTGAGTGAGGTATATTACCCTACCCTATCACTATGTTTTATTTTTACTATAGTTCATATCAGTATCTTATTTCACACTTATTATCTTATAAAGACATTTCTATTAACCTGAATATTTCAAGCTTAAAGAAGTGAACTTGTCTCTTCTGTTCATCCTCATAGTTTTGGCACAGCACAGCACCTCACATGTGGCAGGTACTCAATAATAGTTGCCAAATAAATGAATCATATATATGTATAAATGCCTGAGCATAGCTACTTTATACATAGTTTTAAATGAATAGTAATACTAGTCTTATTTTAACATCAAAAGATTACTTTTTGTTTATAAACTCTAATTCAAAAGCACATCCTGTTATAAAATAGGAATTTTAGATGGAGTGAAAATTTTAATTGACAATGAAAAAAATAAGTCTGTGGTGGAAGTTAGAGGTTATTGAGATGATTTAACTCTGTTTTAAGTAACTTGTGGAAAAAGGAAAAACTTATTTATAATCTAAGTGACAGTTTTTCCTGTCACAGAACTAGGACCATACCTGAAATGTAAAATTCATTAGTGAATGTTTCCTAAGTGAGGAAGTACAGATATGCATGTTCGTGTAAACATGACTAGAGTATGCAACTAAGAAGGATCAAAGGGTTGGGGCTGGGGATACGGCTTAGTCGGTAGAGTGCTTACCTCACATGCACAAGGCCCTGGGTTCAATCCTCAGGACCACCACCACAAAAAAAAAAAAAAAAAAAAAAAAAAAAAAGAAGAGGGGTAATTTGAGCAAAGTTACCATGAATTCAAAGTCCCCTTATCAATAGTCATTTTCCTAATGTGTTCCCTAATTCCACTTCATCAGTATCTTTAAGTTCAAACTATTATTGAAATGGGTTTGAGAAGACAGACTAATCTGTGTTATTTTACTATAATTTTAGTAACTGAAAAGCAAGCAAAGAACCAGTATCAAACAAAGATCAAAATAACTAGAAAATAGCCACAAGCCTCCTATTGGATTTTTCATTGTTTTGAATGTTTAATCTTGAGGTTAAAATTGACAGTATGTACTTTTGCTAATTGATGTGGCAGAGCTTCACAGAGCCCATAGTGTCATTAATAATGTCAGGCTAGCTGTCCCTGGCCATGATCGTTAGTACCAATGGACTTCACACTGGTGCGCTCTGACAGTATAAGCCAGATTGTGCCAACATTTCCATTCAGGACCCTGTGTTTCCTATTGAATGTGCAGAGCTGGATGGAATGCAAAAAGAATGTGTCAGCGTTCAGGTTGATACCATTGGGTAATATATCAACTGACAGCTTTTCTGCCCACACTGAAATAGCTCCAGGGGTAGAGAGAGTACACTTAATACCAAAAGCAATTAAGATAACAGACAATTATTTTGTTTTCCTATTTTTTTTTTTTTTCACCTGGATCAAGTTAGAAAAACCTGGTAATGAATCCGCAATGGCAGTCTGCCTTCCCTCTTTACACTTGGGTAGATTGTGTGCAAGCTTTTCTCAGAAGAGTTGGATTTGGTCGATTTCTGCATTCTTAAGAACAGAGTTATCCTGCTGGATTATTTATAACTAGGAGCAATTACAGGTTTTAGAGACACTAGCTACTCATAAAAGGTCTTCCTTGCCTGCTAGATCCTGAGACAATTTCTGAAAAGCAATTTGTTTTTTGTATAAGATAGTCATTCAGATAAAATTGTATCTCAGCTTCTCGGTTATTATTATGAAAATCTGCAAATCTCGACTATTCTGCTCCATATTCATTTCATCTATATAAAGCTATATAAATTTTGAAAAAAAAATTGGCATTCCAGACATGTATGCTAATAATGGGGAGCACTGGCTGCTCTGAGGCATTTTTTTTCCTCTGATGACATATACTTATACCTCAGTTGCTATTATTATTATAAATTGGAAATGCTTTAACATGTCACTTTCAAATTCATATTAATCTTGAGTGGATGGATAAAGAACTACATGAACATTTTGGCTACTGTATAAGGGGGATATTTAAATACACAAAGCTGTGTTTTATTTTGTTTTCAAAATTAAGATGATCATGCATTCTTTAAGGCTATCATGATACTTCTTATTCTGATTTTTTTCTCATTTTAATTTTAATTCTCTTCATTTTAACAGCAAAAGTTCTTCTTTCTTTAAAATTCATTTTGTTTTCTTTGGTTCTGAAAAACTAATTATTGCACTTAAATAAAGGAAAGTCGGGGTGGGAGGAAGAAATTTATATGGCCTGTCCAGTTTATCTCACTGAGTCCAATTTCACAAGTCATTAACACTTTGAAGGGAGAAATTAATTTGAATATCTGCCATACTCTCAAAAGGGGTACACAATGTTAGAAAATATTGTTCAGTTGCTATGGAAAGAACTGCTTGATAAAAGATGCATTTATATTCTTATAAAATGAAGAGATGAATTTCTATAGAGATGTGGGAGATTCTCCCTACAAAGCTTATTATATTAATATTGTAAAAAATATCCTCTATGTCCTGGGAGAAACATGAAGAGAAATTAGAGAAAGCAGTGTAGATTTCACAGAACTTTCCAATGAATTCAGCAATAAATAAGAATGTGCATTACCTGTGAATTAAGTTGAGTGTAACTAGAGAGACCTATACACTGGTCTGGGACTAGTCTTATGGATACTAAAACAGAAGTATGCATCCTTGGGCACATTTCAGACAGTGAATTGAATTCTAAATGTTATCAATCACATAAAAATAGCAAATGAAGTCTTGGGAAATTCCAAGATGGCCAAATAAAGATGCCTAGTGCTCTCTTCCTCCTTCTCAAAGAATAACAAAAATAACAGATAGTTAAGTGACCATGAGAGTACACTGGACATCATCAAGGGAGATCCTGGGATTTTTTTTTAACACTTGAAGATGTGGAACAACAGCTTAAATAGAGGGAAAAAATACCCTGGAAACTGGTTCCCCAGCAGTTCCACAGCTGGAGTTGGGGAATTCTCCTCTGTAGCAGAAAGGGTGAATGGGAGAGTCCCTGCAACTACAGTATTGCAGATCCTGTCCATCCTAGTTCCTGGAAAGGTTCATAGTCATTACAGACTTCCAATCCAGTTAGGGAACAATGCAGAGTCTGCATGAATCTTTATTTTGGAGAAGGATGTCACATTGTTTCCTCAATAACACCAAGGGTCCAGGCTGCTATAGCTAGATAAGATCTTGAGAATGGAGTTATTGTCTGAATTCATAATGCTGGAGAAATCAGAAACTCTTGCACATTCCAATCTCAGAGACCCGACAGTAATTCTACCACACTAGCACTGGGGGTTACACCCTAACAAATTTGACCCAGCAAAGCAACTGTGATCGCAGGATACAAGCTTGCCTAATACCTGGCACTGTAAGAGAAAGGCGTTTTAGAGAAGAGGGGAAGGGAAGGTGTTACACTGAAGAACTGAAAGATCCTGATATTTTTCCTCTGAGATTTTGGCATGGCCAGCCCTACGTGGAATGATGTCAATGCCAGGAATGAAAGCAGAATCACCATATTAGCTATTATTGCTTCCCTGTACAGGTGTCTGTTTGTGGACACACACTACCACTACTGCTGAGAGTAGGTGGCACAAAGGGAGTGCCATGGTTCCCAGTGCCATACACCCCCATCATTGTCCAGGCCAGGAGTAAGTACAAAGTTCCCACTGCCAATATCTTGTACTGTCCAGGTTCACTCACTGCCAGGACTTAGGGAAGGCATTACAGAGGTACCATTGAAGTTGATGCCACTGTTGCTTCCTACACAATGGGTAGGCCTGTCCCACTGCCTGAACTGCAAACAAATGTTTCAAGTCCCTGCTGCTACTGGGGCTGCCAATGCCAAAGACCTTGCCAGCATCAGAGCTTACCTCGGCAGTGTCCATCACAGCAGAGCTGAGGAAACATTCATCACTTGACTGTTGACACCTATTTCACTGCTCGACTGGCAATACAGCAGGCATCCCAAACCTACTTCTGTGTGTACCACTCATGCTGGGGCCATTACAGTGTTCTCACCCCTGCATGGCCTTGGACACAATGAATCTGTCTGATTCTACCAGCATGCACACTGTACCCAAAGTTATTAATAATCAAATAAGCAATAAGGAGACTATAGTAGTGTGCCTAGCTATAACCAAACATAACATTGCATACCAAACTGATGCCCCAAGATACACCATTAAAAAGTCACTTACTAAGGCCACCCTATAAAATTGATAAGAGATAAATTATCCAACAGATGAGCAAATTTCAACATAGGAACACAAGAAATATTAAGGAAAAACATACAAGATAACATGATACTTCCATAATAACAAAATATCTTTCTATAACAGATCCCAAAGAAAATAAAATTGACAAAATTTCTGATAAAGAATGTGAGCATTAAAAAGAAGATCACTACTCAGTGAGATTCTAGAGACTACAGACAGTTGGACAAAACTAGGAAAATAATGCATGATATGAATAAGAGATTCAACAAAGAGATAGAAATCTTGAAATAGAACTGACAAATCTCAGAAATGAAGAGTAAGTTGTACAAATATACAGTTGCAAAACTCTGAAACAATCTAGATCAACAAATGAAATAATATTTGTCTTGAAAGACATGTCTTTTGAAATATCCTGCACACCAAGAAAGAGAAAAAAAAATAAAAAGAAAGGAAAAATCCCCCAATAAACAAACAAAAGAAAGAAAAAACAACACAATATCCTTATTTTTGAAGTCCCTAAAGGGAAAGAAAAAGGAAAAGGCATTATAATATATTAAATAAAATAATAGTTGAACATTTCCCTAATTTTGAGAAAGAATTGGTCATCTAGATATAGAAGACCCATAAGATTCCAAATAGATATGATCAGAAAAGATCCTCACCCTGAAATTTTATCATCAAATGGCTAAAAGTAAGAGATAAAGGGAAATTTCTAAAACTGCAAGAGAAAAATTCCAGGTCACATTTAAGGGATATCCAATTAGATTAACAGAAGATTTGTCATTCCAAATTCTGAAAGAAAATAACTGGTAGTAGTACCACACCAAGCAAAGCTATGCTTCAGAAATTAAGAACTAAAGGCTTTTCAAGATGAGAAAAAAACTGAAGGGAATCATCACCACCAGACTAGGTTTACAAAAAAATTACCATTAAGGGAGTCCTATATCCAGAAGTTAAAAAAGAAGATAATGACCATTATGAAAATATATGGAAGTATAAAGCAACTGGTACACACAAAAAAGAGAAATAGAAAATAATCAAACATTATCAACACTATAAACTACTAAGCTACAAATGAACAAAAAGAGTGAAAGTTTAGAACAAAAACATTCAGAAAAAAATGGAAAAAAAATTAACAAATGCTATGAGTAAGTCCTTACATATCAACAATAACCTTGAAGATAAATGGACTTAGTTTCCAAATTAAAGATATAAACTAACTGAATGGATATGAAAACTAGCCCCAATAATATTCATTCTACCAGAAATTCAACCAGTGAAGACATTCAGACTGAAAGTGATGGGATAGAAAGGGTATCTCATCCAAACATAAACCAAACTAAACAGAAGTAACTTTGCCTGTGTTCGATAAAAGAGACTTAAAGTCATAAACCACAAAAGATACAAAGATGGTCAATTAACCAAGGCATCAATTCAACAAGAAAATAGAACAATTACAGAGGTATATGCACCTAATATTGGAGAACCCAAATTATAAAACAAACTTTTTTTTTAATCTAAAGGGAGAGACAGTATTCAATATAGTAATTGTAGAAAATTTCAACACCACATTTCCTAGAACTAAACAATCACAAAATCGTTAAGAACAAATTTAACCAAGGAAGGGAAAGACCTTTACAATAAAAATTGCAGAACTCTGATGAAAGAAACCAAACAGTATGCACACATACACACACACTCACAAATGGTGAAGAAGACCTCTCATGTTCATGGATGAGAAAAATTAATATTGCCAAAAAGTCCATACTTCCTAAATTTTTGTATGGAATTTATGTAATTCCCATTGATATACCAATGATATTCTGCATAAAAAATAGAAAAAAACTTCTTAAAATTTATATGTATAGTAGAATGAATCAGAATGATTGCCCTATGTGCATATATAACTATACAACCAGTGTAATTATACATCATATACAACCAGAAGAATGAGAAATTATACTCGATTTATGTATGATTTGTCAAAGTGCATTCTACTCTCATATAGAACAAATAAAAAAATATGGAAGCACGAAAGATCTTGAATAGCCAAAAGAATCTTGAGCAAAAAGAATGGAACAAGGATTATCATATTACCTGGCTTTAAAATATACCACAAAACTACAGCCATCAAAACAGAATGATATTGGCATAAAAAATACGCAGGCCAATGGAATAGAATTGAGTGACCAGAAATGACTACATCTACAGCCAACTGAATTTTTTAAATTTTTTCTTGGTACCAGGAATTGAACTTCGGGATGCTTAACTATTTACTGAGCAATATCCACAACACTTTTTATTTTTTATTTTGAGACACAGTCTCCCTAAGTTGCTTAGGGCCTTGTTAAGTTGCTGCAGCTGGTCTTGAACTTGCAATCCTCCTTCCTTAGCCTTCAGAGTCACTGGGATTATGGGCTTTGCCACCATACCTGGCTGCAGTCAACTAATGTTTGACAAAAAATGTTGAGAACATGCATTGGAGAAAGAGCAGTCTTTTCAATAAATGCTGATGAAAAAATTGAGTATCCACATATAGAAGAATGAAACTAGATTCCTGTCTTTCACCAGATAAAAATAATCAACTCAAAATGAATTGAAGAGTTATATACTAGATGAGGAACAATAAAACTATTAGAAGAACACCTAGAGGGAATTCTTCAGGAAAGTGGAATAGGCAAAGATTTTTTATTTTTTGGTACAAAACTGCAGAAGCAAGGAAAGGAAAGTGAAAACACGAGTAGAATAACATCAAACTAAGAAGGTCTTACAGGAAACAAATAAAAGAGTGAAAGAGGCAACCTATAAAATGATTTAAAAAAAGTATTTAAAAGCTATAATTTGGGCAAGGGTTGATATCCACAATATATAACTAACAAAAATGCAAAAGCAAAAGGAATAAAATAACCATTCAAAAATCATAATAGACCTAAATTTCTCAAATAAATGGCAAAAAATACATGAAAAATGCTCAATCTCATTAATCGTCAGGGAAATGCAAATCAAAACCACAATGAAATACCATCTTATTCTGGTAAGAATAGCTATAATCAAAAAGACTAATGATAACACGTGCTGGTGAGGATTGTGGAGAAAGGGTGTCCTTTTCCCACTGTTTGCAGGAATGTAAATTAGTGTTACCATCATGGAAAAGAGTAAGCATGTTCCTCATAAAATTAAAAATAAAACTACCATGTAATCTCAATACTGTGTGTATACCCAAAGGAAATAAAATCAGAATGCTAAAAAGGCATCCACCCTCCTATGTTTACTGCAGTACTATTCACAATTGACAAGATTTCAAGTCAATTTAAGTGTCCATTAACTGATGAATTCATGAGGAAAATACAGTACCTATATACAATTGAATAAAAAGGAATGAAATCCTGTCATTTGTTAGAATATGGATGAAATAGGAGAGCCTTATGTTAAGTGAAATAAGTCAGGGACAGAAAGACTAGTACTGTATGATCTCATTTATATGTGGAATATCAAAAAGTTGATTTATAGAAGTTCAGAGCAGAATGTTTGTTTCTAGAGGCTTGGAAGAGCAAGTGGAAAGGAAGGATGGGATATTATTTTTCAATGGGTACCAATAGGTGCTTAGTGACAGAGAGGAGTAAAAAGTCCCAGTGTAATATGAGGTGACTATAGATATGCACTGTTTTTCTCAAAAAGCTACATGGAAGTATATTAAACGTTTGTAATATGAAGAAATGATAGATGTTTGGGAAGATAGATATGTTTTGCCTGATTTAAATATTATACTCTATATACATATTGAAACATCACATAGCATCTCTTTAATATGTGCAATTTTTAGATTTTTATTTATCAACTTAAAAAGTTGAGCATATTGATTCAGAGAAAAAAAATAAGAATATCAAATGACCAGGAATTGACTAGGTTCTAAGAGCCAGTCATGTTTATTTGATAAATTACCAAGAGAAATATATATTGTCAATTTTTGTTCAGTTTTTTAAAAATTGAGATATACTTATACATTAAAAAGTGCCCATTTATTAAGGATACAGCTTGATGAGTTTCCTAAGGTATAGACATTGCCTTTTTTCCCCCAGAATAAATATCCTCAGTCCCTTCTTCCTATTTTATAGAGATAACCCTTATTTTGTTTACTATCCCATTAGATTACAGAAGACAAAATGTATGTAGTCTTTTGCCTTGATTCTTTTTTTAAATTCTAATTTATTATACATGTTTGCAGAGTGTAATTCATTTAATATTACATATAAACAGCACAATTTTCAAGTTGCTGATTTTATACAAAGTATTTTTACAATTGTGTCTTCATACATGTACTTAGGTTAATGATGACTAAATGCCTTGATTCTTTAATTCAAGCATTTAAAAATTTTTCCATGTTGTTGTGTGAATCAGTAGTTAACCTCTGTAATTTCTAAGTAACATTGATTTTAATAGTCATTGTTACAGGAATATATAACAATTTGTTTCTTTGTTTTACAGTGAGATATATCATACTATTTAAAAATATTGGTTTTATAAGTAAAGGTACAATTATCATTATTATAATTAAACACATTTTTGTGTGCCTATGTATTTATATATGTTCATATATATGTATAACTTACAATATGTATTATGTGTAATTTTTTTGCATAATAAAATAGAAATAGAATTTTTTCATTGTAAAGAATTTTTAATAAATTTATTTGTAAGCACCAAATAGTTTTCCAAAATGGTTGTACAATTTTGTACCCATACCAGTAATGCATGCTAGAGAAAATTATTTAGTAAAGGCTTTACAGTATTTACTTTTTATTTAGTTGTTCTGTGTAACAGTGGTGCCATATCCATTGTGGAATTGATTGGTATTTGAATACTGACTGATACTGCCCATTCTCCCATGCTTATTAACCATATATAAACCATAGAATGTTTTGTTGCCACTAGATTTCTGTTTTATTATTGATGTTTTGGAGATTCTCACAACTCTGGATGCATGCTATGTCAAAAATGTGTGTGAATGATTTTGCTTACTCTGAATCTTGTTTTTTTTTTTTTCATTTGAATAGTGTATTTTGATAATCAAATTGATTTTTGTTCTTTTATTCTTTAGTGAGTGTTCCTTTTATGAGGAAAAGTTTATTAACTGAGCAATAAATATGAATTCTTTTGATGCTTCTTGGATTAAAAAAAATACAATGAAAACGTTCCTCTGTTCTTTAGTACTAATTATCTTAGTCAATATGCATTCTCTCTTATACAGATTCATTGAAACTCTGTATTATTAAAAATTTTATTTTTTTTCCTTTATTTTTTATTTATAATAGTAGTGTGTATTACAATTCATAATGCACATATATAGCATCTTTTTACATACACCTGTTTGTATACAAAGTATATAAGTACCATTCAGATCTTCAATCATGCATTTAGGATAATGATAGCAATCTCATTCAACCACCAATTTGTTTTTCCTTTTCCCCCCCCTCCCTCCCCCTTGCTCCCTCCCTTCCCCTCCCTTTCCTTTGACCATTCTAGTGTTCCTCTAATCCTCCTATGTACCTCCATCCAACAACACTGTGAATTAGCCTCCTTGTATCAGAGAAAACATTCAGTATTTGGATTTTTGGGATTGGCTAACTTCATTTAGTTTTAGCATTATATTCTCCAACTTCATCCATTTACCTGCAAATGCCATTATTTTATTCTCTTTTATTGCTCAGTAAAATTCCATTTTGTATATATACCACATTTTCTTTATCCACTCATCTACTGAGGGACATCTAGGTTGGTTCCACAACCTAGCTATTGTGAATTGTGCTGCTATAAACATTGAAGTGGCTGTGTCACTGTAATATGCTGGTTTTAAGTCCTTTGGGAATAGACCCAGGAGTGGGATGGCTGGGTCATAGGGTGGTTCCATTCCCATTTTTCCAAGAAATCTCCATACTGCTTTCCATAGTGGTTGCACCATTTTGCAGTCCCACCAGCAATATAAGAGTGTGCCTTTCTCCCCACATCCTCTCCAACATTTATTGTTGTTTGTGTTCTTGATCGCTGCCATTCTGACTGGAAAGAAATGAAATCTTAGAGTAGTTTTGATTTGCATTTCTCTAATTGCCAGCGATGTTAAGCATTTTTTCATGTATTTGTTGATTAATTGTGTATCTTCTTCTGAGAAGTGTCTTTTCTATTCAGCTGTCTTATATTAGACAAAGGCGCCAAAAATGTACAGTGGAGAAAGGATAGCCTCTTCAACAAATGGTGCTGGGGAAAACTGGAAATCCATATGCAACAAAATGAAATTAAACCCTTATCTCTCACCATGCACAAAACTCAATTCAAAGTGGATCAAGGACCTAGGAATTAGGCCAGTGACAATACGCCTAATAGAAGAAAAAGTAGGCTCCAATTTCCAACATGTCGGATTAGGCCCCAAGTTCCTTAATAAGAATCCTGTAGCGGAAGAATTATTACCAAGAATTAATGAATGGGATAGATTTAAACTGAAAAGCTTCTTCTCAGCAAAAGAAACAATCAGTGAGGTGAATAGAGAGCCAACTAATTGGGAACAAATATTTAATACGTGCACATCAGATAGAGCACTAATTTCTAGAATATATAAAGAACTCAAAAAACTTAACAACAACAACAAAAAATCCAATCAATAAATGGGCTAATGAATTGAAAAATTTTATTTTTAGAGCAGTTTTATTTTCACAACAAAATTGAATGGTATGTGCTCTTAGATTTCTCACATTTCTTTGTCACCACATGTGCTTGGTCTCCTCCGTTATCAACATTCATCACCAAGAGTTGTATGTTTATTATAAATGATGGACCTATATTGGCACATGATTATCAAGCTTACTCTTGCTATTATGTATTCTATGAGTCTGAACAATTGTATGATGGCATGAATCCAACATTATGGTGTCATGCAGAATAATTTCACTGCCGTAACCACCTTCTATGCTTGCTTGCCTTCTGTACAATTTATTTGGTGAGGTGTTTGTTGAAGCTTTGACTCAATTATTTTTTTAATCTGGCCCTTTTTCTTATTGCTGAATTTTAAGATTTCTTTGTATATTTTGGATCACAGTCTTATCAGATGTATCTTTTGAAAATATTTTCTCCCAAATTGTGACTTACCCTCTCATTCTCTTGACACTGTCTTTCACAGGATAGATGTTTTGATTTTCATAAGGCCCATATTATATTTTTCTTTGCTTTAATATTCTACATATTGAATGCAATATTCTGTTTTAGCTTCATGTTTCTGTGATGAAATATTTGAGACAATTAACTTGTAAAGAGGAAAAAAAAAACTGATAGCTTAATCCTAGGTTTATAGAACACTTTCCCTCTTCCCACACCTTACCACAAGATTACTAAACTGAGGATTAGGTGTCAGGTGTACAATTTTGGTTCACAGTTCTGGAGTTTTTACTCCAAGACTAGGTAGTTGTCAAATTATGGGTTTCTGTTGAAGGTGGCATATCATGTTGCCAGTGAAGCAAACCTCACATCTTCAGAGCCAGGAAGGAGAGAGTGTGTGTGGGGGGGAGAATGTTAGGGCCCAAGATCCCCTATGATAGCATGTCCCTAATGACCTAAAGACCTTCCATATGGCTCCCCTCCTGAAGGTCCATACTGCCTCCCCATAGTCCTACCCTGAGGACTTTCACCCATGGACCTTTGGGGATACCCAAACCATACCATGCTTAGTCAGTTTTTCTGGCATTTATCCTGCTGGGTCTTCTCTAAGCTTCCTTTATCTATGGTTTATATTGTACATTAATATGTGGGAAATTCTCAATCATTTAAAATATTTTTTCTGTTAAGTCTCCTTTTTGTATTCTCAATACATGTTGCATATTGCACCTTGTATAGTTTCCCCCACAGGCTTTGGATATTCTGTTCTATACTTTCTAATCAGTGTTTTTTAAAAAAAAAAAAAAACATTTGTTTTTCATTTTTGGAATTGTCGATAGAGATATCCTTAAGGTCAGAGATTCTTTCCTCACTCATATCCAGTGTACTAACAATCTCATCAAAAGCATTCTTCATTTTTGTTGTAGTATTTTTTGATACCTAGCATTTATGTTTAGTTCTTTTTCTTTTTTTTTTTAATATTTCTATTTCTCTGCTTACATTGTCAATCTCTTCTTGCATGCCATCTACTTTATCCATTACAGCTACAGCTCCTTGCATATTAATCATAGTTGTTTTAAATTTCCAGTCTGATAATCCAAACATCCCTGCCGTATCTTAGTCTACTTTTAATGCTTGCTTTGTCTCTTCCAAATGTTTTTATTTTTGAATTTTAATATGGCTTGTAACTTTTCTTAATGCTGGATATGATGCACTAGGTAAAAAAAACAAAAAAAAGTGGTATAACTAGCTCTTCAGTAATGTGGTAAGGTGTGGGAAGAGGGAAGATAATCTGTGAACCTAGAATTGGGTGTCAGCTTTCAAATGAGCCTGTGCCTTTGGATGTGAATTTCACATGGCTTATCAGGTTTTCTCCCCTGCCCTAATGTGGGACGGGTAGCTAAAGTTGCATTATTTCCCTTCTCCCATGTGGAGGGCTCGCAGTACTCTATTAAGTATTTCCCCTTATCCACATAGAAAGAGATAGCTAGAAGTGGTCATTTCCCTTCTAAAGGTCACTTAAATTGTAATAAAACTTGCAGGTTAGGCTCTGGTTAAACAGTTCATCCTAAGGGCAGAGAGTTGAATGAGCAAGTGTATTTCATAATGATTCTTTTTCCTTTACTCCTGCCAGAAGCACAAAAGGAATTTTTTTTTTCCTCCAATATTTTCTGCGATAACCTGGTAAAGCTTCAGGAGGTAAAACTCACAAAAGTGTGAGGGCTGCTGATGACTGGGTCCCCCACGGAATTTTTAAATTGCTAACTTGTTCCACAGAGTCTACAGCAATTTGTCAATTACATCTTAGGTTTTCCTACTCCAGCGCTGGTTCCCATCGAGGTTTCTTTCTGCCTGTGGGCTTCTGCTGTGATTAAGCTGTGATTCTCCTTACAACCCTGTCTTTCCACTTTGGAGGGGTGAGGGCAGCTGGTTGACTTTTAACCTCACTTTCCTGTAAGAAGAGTTATTAATTTTCCAGTTTATTCATTATTTTGGTTTTGCTTGTTATTAGGAAGACAGGACATCATTCATGCTCCTTATATGAGAAACTGGAAAAAGAAGGCCCTCATCATTATTTATGAAGTGAAATTTAGTAATATTTATTTTATAATTTTTAACTTAAACTTTCTTTTTGGATTTTATTTTAGGAACTACAACTTTGCTTGCATATTTTTATGTCTGTGTTATTTTTGTGTATGAAGCAATACAAGATACCCTTACTCTCCTTATTTTAAATTACAAATAAGCACTTGATACAGATGCATTTATTGAAAAAAGATTTTTTCAAGTTTAGCTGAATTATTGTTTCTGCTAAATATTATTTGGCTACTGACTGCAAATATTTTCCTACTTAACTGAACTTTTTTGACTATTCTTATGGCAAGACTACCTTTTCTTATAGTAGCTTTATAATAAATTTAAATTCATGTTGCATTAATTCACTCAACTTTGATCTCTCTTTACAAAATTGTTTTTATGTTCTTACATAAATGTTAGAGCATCAGTTTGAGAATGCCTAAAATATGTTAAAATAACTCAATTTTAAATGAATAGGTTTTAAAAAATTGAGTCATCAATTTAATAGTTATTCTTAATTTTTTTCTCAGCAATGTTTTATAATTTTAGTATTAATTTATCTTTCCGTGCAGACTATATTTTAAAAAATAATAGTACATTTTTATAGCATTAATAAATACTTTCAATTTTGGAGAAAAATTAGAGTAAATAGCTTATATACACAAATAGGACATAAATGATCCAAAGTTTGAGGAAACAAAATTCTTAGATTTTAATTTTAATGATATCCTGATCCCACTTAGTCTCTATTTCCAAATTATTGTTCTTCGTTCCCTTGATCTTCCTGCTTTTTTCTATCTAACCAAGACATCAATATATTCCAGCTGATAAGGAGAAGTCCATTTAAAGGTATAACATGGTCTTTGAAATATGGAAGGTATGGCTTACAATTCCAGTTCTGTCACCTCCTTAGAGTATTAGTATGAACTGAATTAACCTCTCAGTGTTTCCATTTCCTCAGTCAAACTAATAATCATGATAGTATACCATTTGGCACATAATCTTTGTTCAGGAAATGTTCCCATCTTGTTTCCTGATGCTGCTTGTTTTTGAACCTACTTTGATTACTGTTCTTATTGTTACTCTTCAGCCTAGCTGGAGCCCTGTAATTACTTGACTATTTAGAATCTTGCTAGAGCTGCCTTATATTCATCCATTCATCCTTCAATAAAGAATTGGGAGACATGAAAACAGCTAGAATGAATGAGAGTTCTTTAACTTAATGTTCAAATTCTAGTCTTCAGTCACCTTTTCATCTTGGTCTTCCGCAGTCTTCATGGTCTAACTCAAAGTTGCTGCAAAAACTGAAGAGTTAACATTCCTAAATACCTCCCTATTATGGTTTGCAAATGTATTCTGATAACTGTAGTAAAAATTATTATGACACATTCAAATGCAGATGAAGCACAAAGGAAACACTGTGCCAGCAGTTATACCTAACAGAATTACCAAAGTGCTCATGAATATTTACTAGAAACACAATTGTATTATATGTCTCTCAGCTCTTTAACATAATCTATTGAGGTTTCTACCTAGGGTGTTATTTGTGTGGAGTTATTTCTTAGAACTTGTGTGAAGAAATGACTAATTAACATGCATAAGGTCCTTTTCAAAGCAAAATGTAATAGGTTCAAAAAATGTCTTCTGATGACTTCAACAAGTTGAAAAATAGTTTGAAGTATATGCCAGAAAGTATGCTAGAAAGTTTCTCATGGGAGTTCTCATTAATACCTATGGAAAAATCTAACAGCCTTTATTTTGTAGAGATGAGTTTTACACACACACACACACACACACACACACACACACACACCATAACACATATCCCCTGGCAAATTTCCATTAAAATTTTAGCACAAAATCTGCTCTCTTAAATTTTGCATGGAATCGGAATAAATTTAGGGGATTTATACAGTAAGTGTTGAGTATTACATTATAAAGGAACATCCTTATATTTCAAGTGCTTCATTTATTTTCATTCATGCCTCTTGAAAACAGCGAAGAGCAGTGATGGTTTTCTTCTTCCAGGTTCTATAAATGGAGAGAGTTCAAGTACCCAGACAAGGTTCAGAAGAGTGCCTCCAGGGAAATTAAATGACAAGAAAATTAAATAGGTTATACAAAGTTTAACTTTGGCTAGAGGAAGAAAGTAAAGTTGATCTTGAAGCTAACATTATGTTTATGGAACACAGGACAACTGTGAAGTTGTCCTCTACCACCATTATGGCCTTATAAGCAAAAATGAAAGTAAATAAAATAAACATAAACATAAGAATATATATACAAAATAGTCCAAAAGACTGAGAAATATTGATTTTATGGTGTTCATGGTGCTTTCATTTATGACATTTTAATCAATAAATTTTTTGGAGGGGGCGCATTGAACTCAGGGGCACTCGACCATTGAGCCACATCCCCAGCCCCCTATTTTGTACTTTTTTATTTAGAGACAGGGTTTCACTGAGTGGCTTAGAACCTTGTTGTTGCTGAGGCTGCCTTTGAACTGGCAATCCTCTTGCCTCAGCCTCCAGAGTTGCTGGGATCACAGCCCTGTGCCACTGTACCCTGCTAATCAAGAAATTTTAAACTAGTCTAGACTCCCATAACACTGTATTCTTCATTCCATAGAACCAGAAGCTAATTTTGCTTGAAGAAGGAATGATTCTCACTGAAAAACAAAACAAAACAAAGAGACACAAAAACACAAACACAAAACAGAACAAAAATGAAACAGAAAACAACCAAAATCACAATTTCCTGCATTCCTTTAGTACTAGAGATGGATCACCTTATGTCAGTTCTTATAAAAGGAACAAAAGCAGAAATAGATATTCTAAAAGATATTTCTGCCTTTAAACTTCCTCTCATTCTTCTGCACTATAATCTGGATGCATGTTTGATCCTATCATCTTATTTTTTTTTTTAATTGAGAGGCTTGCTGGAGTTCTTCATCATAGCAATAAGTAAAAAAAAAAAAAAAAAAAAAAAAAAAAAAAAAACAGTGAGGTGGCTCCTCCTCCCCCAGATGTTAGGGGTCTTTCCACCGGGAGAAGGATGCACCAGAATTTCTTAAGGCAGCATGGGATGAGAACTAGAAAGGAATGATCTATGGTGGATGTTCTAACTATATACTAGACAATACTCTGATTGAGGAGGGGCATTATGTCTCCAGGCCAAAAAAGACATTCCTGCCCTTCTCTGACAGGAGGCATCTGCAGTCAAGGAGATTTATACTCAAATTTGATTCATTCATTTCTTAACCCTGCAATCCTAGAAACAATTATTAAAATTTCTATGTCTGAATTATTTTTCTCTTAAATAATGAAAATAAACTTTATAGATATACATTTGAGAATTAATTGAATTATATATCAATGGTGTCTCCTTTATATTTATTATGTACTGTTGAGGGCAGAGTTAAAGAGAAAGGATAGATTTGCTCATGATAGTATCATGGAATTTATGAATTACTTGGAAGAATTTAGGATCTGTGAATGTAAATTTCCTTTTTGTATACTCAGGTATGTTGCATAAATATATTAAAAATAATTCCTGTCTGAATATCTTTTGATTCAATAGTTAAATTAAGTGTTCAAAAAGTAAAGACATAGTAGGGTACATTTAAACATATTTTTCTGAAAGTATTGTATTTAATGGACTAGTATATTTTAGTAAATTAATTCTCAATTGCAGACAAATAGTATTTCTCTGGGAATAAATTTCAAAAAGTTGGATAAAAGTAAGGACAGAAGAGGTTACGGGTACAACCTGTGCCATGATTTGCAGGAGCCCTGTTTGGGGATTGGCTTGAATTGCAGTTGACTATGAGCCTTGGAGATTTGGCCATTGTCGCCACCCGTAGTCTCACGGGATTTTGTTGCGGGATCTCGAGTGACTTGGCCGAAATTGCTGATCGGGTCAGCGCCATTTTTAGTGGTGTGTTTGGTGTGAGTTAGTTGTTGTTAGAACCAGAGAGAAAAGTTATCAGAATAAAAGGCTGTTTGTCTCCAGTTTGCTTCTGAAGTTCTTCCCGCGGCTCCGTTGCTCCAAGCGCTTCAGGCAGCAACAGGTGGCGGCCCGTACGGGGAACTTCGGAGCGGACAGGTAAGAACTGAAAGGTCTGTAAAGATGGGTTCGAATATAACTGAATCCCAAGTGATAGAGGCTATACAAAGACTCCTTGATATACCTGACTCTGTTCTCAGTGAGGAGTATATAGACAAAAGTGAAAGTGATCAAAAAAGTGTAGATTCCACTGGGCCAACTGAGACCAGTAAAGAGAGTATTAGAAGAGACCCAAAAATGACAAAAATCCAAGCTATTAAAGCTATTCGGGAGTTATTGGCGAAAGCTGAAGGATACTTGCTCTCACTGGAACCTGGGCCTCAGGATATTGCTGTCAGTGAAATTAGCAGTGGTGAGGAAGCTAGTAAAAGTGATCCTGAGAAAATGAGGAAAAAGAAATTAAAAAAGACCGAGAAAAAGGTCCGTCAGGCAGAGGAGTCACTTGTGTCCTCTACTCCCCCATGGGTGGAATCCATTACAGAAAATATGAAGGGTATTACTAGGCATTTGCATACCCTAGAAACAGAAATAAAAAGTCTTTCTGATCGCTTATGCGCTCTCGAGGACAACTCACAGATACATTGGGAACCGCCAGCATTTGAAAAGAAAAATGGACAGAGTGTCCATCAGTCAGTAGATTTCAAAACAATAAAAAATCTCAAAGAGGCAGTAATGACTTATGGGCCCCAAGCTCCTTTCACGTTGAGTATGCTGGAGTCCCTTAACACCATAACCCCCTCAGACTGGCAAAGTCTATGTAAAGCAACATTAAGCGGGGGGCAATTCTTGGTTTGGCGATCGCAATTCCAAGAACTTTGTATAGAAACAACTAAAAGAAACGCGGCTGCAGGGTTTGAAAACTATAATATAGACATGCTCACAGGAGAAGGGCAATTCGCAGACTTACAGGCTCAAACAGATTATGACCCAGATATATATGCTCAGATAAATGCAGCTGCCTTAGAGGCATGGAAAACTGTACAAGGACCTGGGGATCTACAAGGTAGCTTGTCAAAAGTGATTCAAGGACCTAATGAGCCGTATGCCGACTTTGCTGATCGACTTTTGAGAACTGCAGGTAGTGTGTTTGCAGATGTTGACCAAGCTATGCCATTAGTTGTTCAATTAGCTTATGAAAATGCAAATAAATGGTGCCAAGCAGCCATCAGGCCATGGAGAACTAAAAAGGATCTTTCCGTATATATACAACTATGTAAAGATATAAATGGCGCCTTTGTCACAGGAAATGTGATTGCAGCCTCAATGAGAGGTGCTTCCTCTCGAAATTTCACAAAGGCTAAACGTAGATATTATAATCAATCAGGCAATTCTAGGCAAAATCCCAAAAGAGAAATAAGATCAAGCTCATACCGTGCCCCAGGCCGCTGCCCCAGGTGTAAAACGGGAAATCATTGGGCCAATAAATGCTATTCAAAATTTGACATCCATGGAAATCCTTTGTTCAGGAATTCAAAAAACGGGGCACGGGGCCCAGTACCCCGGGGCCCACAAATGTACGGGGCATTGCAGAAGGAGTATCCTCAAGCATCCACTCAGATGCTTCCCCGACACAATCCCTACTACCCATCCACTCCCTCGCCAGAGGAACAAGAGGAAATGCAGGATTAGACCTCTGTTCCACCGCCCGAATAGTGTTAACACCTGAAATGGGGGTTCAACTGATTCCCACAGGAGTCAGGGGACCTCTTCCCTCAGGGACTGTAGGACTTATTATCGGGCGAAGTCCTCAAAGCTTAGTAGGCTTGCAAGTGACCCCAGGTGTAATAAACTCAGACTACAAAGGGGAAATAAAAATAATGCTTAGCTCACCCCAAAGTATAACTTCTGTTAATCAAGGAGATAGAATTGCTCAGTTGCTTCTCCTTCCCAATTTACATAATTCATTGAAAATGGGTATGCCTCAAGAAGGGAACAATAGAGGATTTTGTTCCACTGACTCAAGTCCCATGGCTTGCTGGGTTCGAGACTGTTCAAGGAGGCCTATGTGTAAAATAAAAATCCAAGGAATAGAAATGGAGGGATTAATAGATACTGGAGCTGACTCTTCCATTATTAATTTACGCCAATGGCCCAAGCACTGGCCTCTGCAAAAAGCTTCAACCAGTTTAAGAGGCTTGGGATATAATAACCTCCCAGATAAAAGTGCAGTAATTTTAAAATGGGAGGATGATGAAGGCCATAAAGGAACATTTCAGCCTTATGTTTTACCTAATCTACCGGTTACTTTATGGGGAAGAGATATTTTGCAACAAATGGGAGTACACCTTGCAACCAAGCCTGCAGATGTTAAATGTGAAAACCTACAGAGTAATCTTAACCATAAAAGAACTCATTATCAAAAAGTACAGAGTAATCTCAACCCTAAAAGTAATCATTGTCATAAAGGAAAAAGATATTTTTTTTCGGGGCCACTGAGAAAATAATTTTGAAAATACCATGGCTTTCTGATAAGCCAGTGTGGGTCCCTCAGTGGCCCCTATCTAAAGAGAAATTACAAGCAGCCCACCAATTAGTTCAGGAACAATTAGAAGCAGGTCATATAGAACCTTCCACTTCTCCCTGGAATTCCCCCATATTTGTGATCAAGAAAAAGTCAGGAAAATGGCGATTGTTACATGATCTTAGACAAATCAATAAAACCATGCAAGTTATGGGCCTACTCAACCTGGACTTCCTAGTCCCGTAGCTATTCCAAAAAATTTCCATCTTATTACTCTTGATATAAAGGATTGCTTCTTTTCTATTCCCCTACATCCTCTGGATGCCCCCAGGTTTGCTTTTTCCGTTCCTTCTATGAACAATAATGGCCCTGATCAGAGATATCAATGGAAGGTTTTACCACAGGGAATGGCTAATAGCCCCACCATATGCCAAATATATGTGGACAAGGCTATCCAACCCATTAAAAATAAATATCCAAACCTCATGTGTCTACATTACATGGATGATATTTTATTGGCCCACCCTAATCAAAAAATCTTATTTAATATATTCAGTGATGTGGTAGAAAATTAAAAAAAAATATGGATTATATATAGCAGAAGAAAAAGTTCAAACCAGATCTCCCATATTATATTTAGGATTTAAAATCATGGATACTTTTGTTAGACCCCCCAAAATTTTAATAAATAAAGAACATTTGACCACCCTCAATGATTTCCAAAAACTACTGGGAGACATTAATTGGCTTCGCCCTACACTAAATCTCACTACTGGCCAACTAAAACCTTTATTTGACATCCTTCGTGGAGATCCTGATCCATCTTCACCACGAACATTGACTCCTGATGCTAGGAAAGCTTTAAAGTTAGTAGAAAAAGCCATCGAAGGAGCTCACTGTGATAGATTTGATTTAACTCAACCGCTGATGTTGATTATTATTTCTTCACAATATACACCCACAGGAGTATTTTGGCAACAAGGGCCTTTATTATGGATACATTTGCCCGTCTCTCCTAAAAGTATAATTGAATCTTATACCTCCATGGTGGCTAAACTTATTCTTCAAGGACTTAAGACTTCTACTAAAATATTTGGCATTCACCCTGCTACTATTATTACTCCCTATTCATCATCACAGATTGAATACTTATGCTTCAATGATAATGATTGGGCTATAGCTAAATGCTCTACTTCTGCAAATTTTGATAATCATCTTCCTAAGTCCCTATATTATCTTTTTGTATTAATCATCCTATTATATTTCCACAGGTAATAAGAAATCAACCTATTCCTAAGGCATTTAATGTATTTACAGATGGGTCCTCAAATGGTACTGCTACAGTAGTCACTAAAAAAGAAATATGACTTACATAACTGCACACAAATCAGCTCAACTAGTGGAATTGGAAGCTGTGGTAAGAGCTCTGGAAAATTTTAGGGACCAGCCCGTAAACATTTTTTCAGATAGCCACTATATTGTACAAGCCGTCCCAAAATTAGAGTTAGCAGGACCAATAGCACCTCATACTCCAGCCTTTAAATTGTTTTATCAAATACAAAAACTTTTGTGGGCAACAAAAGAACCTCTATTCGTAGGCCATATTAGAGCACATACTAATTTGCCTGGTCCCCTCCATGAAGGTAATCAAAAGGCTGATGAACTTACAAAAACAGTATTTATACTTTCAGCACTACAACAAGCTACTTTATTTCACTCCCAGTTTCATGTCAACAGCACCACCTTGCAACGTAGGTTTAAAATCACAAAGGAGCAAGCCAGAACAATTGTAAAAGATTGTAAATCTTGTATGACACATTTGCCCAATCCTCATTTCGGCGTTAACCCTAGAGGATTAATGCCCAATCATTTGTGGCAGATGGATGTTACTCATGAGCCAAGTTTTGGAAAATTGCGATTTATTCATGTGACCATAGATACATGTTCAGGCATGATTTTTGCTTCCTTACATTCTGGAGAAAAAGTTAAAGATGTTACATCTCATTGTTTGCAAGCTTTTGCTGCATTGGGCATCCCCAAAATGCTTAAAACAGATAATGGCCCCGCATATACGTCCTCATCTTTCAAAGAGTTTTGCGCAAAATTCAATATATCCCATAAAACAGGCATCCCATACAATCCTCAGGGTCAGGGCATTATTGAAAGAGCAAACCGAACACTGAAAATTATGTTATTAAAACAAAGAGAAGGAAATTGGAAAAGTCCTAAGGACAGATTGGCAGTTGCCCTGTTTACCTTAAAATTTTTTAACTTTAGACTCTAATGGTTATTCTGCTGGAGACAGGCATTGGAATCCACACCAACAACATAAACCTTTGGTTTACTGGAAGGATGTTCTTTCAGGTACATGGAAGGGTCCAGATCCAGTATTAATTTGGGGAAGAGGATCTGTTTGTGTTTTTCCAAAAGACGAATCCTCTCCAATATGGATACCATCTAGATTAATAAAACAGGTACCACATCAAAATGATCAAGATGAAGTTATTGAAGAATCAAGATTAATAAAAAAGGTACAAAATCAAGAGGACCAAGATGAAGGTATAGAATGATTCCCTCAAAAGAGTCCTTCAAAATATTTCACAACTTAAGTGTCATTTCTCCCGGCCGGGACGAGGAGATCTCTCTTTAGTGTGCACACAATTGTATTTTTTTTTCTTTTCTTTTTATACATGTCTTTATGTCTGTACATTTGTCTACATTTCATGTTAATGTGACATCACAAATATATGTTTGTATGTTTGTTTGTCTGTCCAGTGTGACGTCACATAGAACAAAGCGCTTATGAAAAAGAAAAAATATATATATATATGGATCCAAATAACTTTTAATTCATTTTAGGTTAAGAGTATTCAATTTAGGTAAATAATTTTATAAATGAAGGTACTTTCAATTTTGATCTATAGGTGTCCCTGGGACTTCTCTTTAGCAAACAATATGACTAGTGCTATATAACCTGATATTTTGGTGTTTTGACTTAAGATTGTTTATTTGTTATTAACTTCATTTGTTTAATAGCTCATTAATTTCAATTATCTCAACAGGTAAAAGATTGCTCTGTATACAGAGACTCAAGGGTTCCAGCTAACAAATTATTTCTCTAAAGTGCCTTTACCTTTTCTTTAATCTATCTTTAATGCAGTAATTACCCTCAGTCTTTCTTTGTTTTGTTCTAAATATGATATTTTTTCCAACTTATGTTTGTAGAAGCTCAACCAGCGATGTGTGTGAACAAAAATCAACTTTAATTTTCTAATCTAATTATTCTATTTTGTAGTTTGACAACTCGCCTCTTGACTCAGTGCTGCAATAGCACTGCCTTTCCTTTAATAATTGATGCTTGAGTTTCTAGGTAGCGGGCCCTGAAGATTTTGCCGGTGGCATTGTCTAAACATAAAAAAGACGTCTGCTGCTACAGCTGCAGGGATCGCGGCCGCCGCAAGCATCCCTGCTGCTCAAACATCAAACAACCTCACCAACAGTGTGGCCTCTGCTCTACATGCATGGGGCCTCCTACATCAACATGTTACAACAAATGGACATTTTGATCTTTCATTGTTTGGGATTTTACGGACAATGCCTTGCGGGTATTTGTCTAGAGAATTCAGTGTGTTACTTGATGGAACTTAGGGCAGCTGATTTGTTTAAACAATTTGATATGCTATGCAATTTGGCTCATCACCAAAAGGCTTGTCGCCTTAAAGCCGCAACATCTCCTCACAATTGGACGGCTGTTAGTCATCATATATAGTCGATCCTAAAGGGCTGGTTAGCCAATGACGGGTAAGATCCCCAGAGGGGGACAACCTAAGACAGGCACAGTCGCACGGGACAGTCTCATGTGGCCGACATATCAACCTAAGACAGGAGTCAAGGGCACAAAATGCAGGAGCCCTGTTTGGGGATTGGCTTGAATTGCAGTTGACTATGAGCCTTGGAGATTTGGCCATTGTCGCCACCCGTAGTCTCACGGGATTTTGTTGCGGGATCTCGAGTGACTTGGCCGAAATTGCTGATCTGGTCAGCGCCATTTTTAGTGTGTGTTTGGCGTGAGTTAGTTGTTGTTAGAACCAGAGAGAAAAGTTATCAGAATAAAAGGCTGTTTGTCTCCAGTTTGCTTCTGAAGTTCTTCCCGCGGCTCCGTTGCTCCAAGCGCTTCAGGCAGCAACAGGTGGCGGCCCGTACGGGGAACTTCGGAGCGGACAGGTAAGAACTGAAAGGTCTCTAAAGATGGGTTCGAATATAACTGAATCCCAAGTGATAGAGGCTATGCAAAGACTCCTTGATATACCTGACTCTGTTCTCAGTGAGGAGTATATAGACAAAAGTGAAAGTGATCAAAAAAGTGTAGATTCCACTGGGCCAACTGAGACCAGTAAAGAGAGTATTAGAAGAGACCCAAAAATGACAAAAATCCAAGCTATTAAAGCTATTCGGGGGAGTTATTGGCGAAAGCTGAAGGATACTTGCTCTCACTGGAACCTGGGCCTCAGGATATTGCTGTCAGTGAAATTAGCAGTGGTGAGGAAGCTAGTAAAAGTGATCCTGAGAAAATGAGGAAAAAGAAATTAAAAAAGACCGAGAAAAAGGTCCGTCAGGCAGAGGAGTCACTTGTGTCCTCTACTCCCCCATGGGTGGAATCCATTACAGAAAATATGAAGGGTATTACTAGGCATTTGCATACCCTAGAAACAGAAATAAAAAGTCTTTCTGATCGCTTATGCGCTCTCGAGGACAACTCACAGATACATTGGGAACCGCCAGCATTTGAAAAGAAAAATGGACAGAGTGTCCATCAGTCAGTAGATTTCAAAACAATAAAAAATCTCAAAGAGGCAGTAATGACTTATGGGCCCCAAGCTCCTTTCACGTTGAGTATGCTGGAGTCCCTTAACACCATAACCCCCTCAGACTGGCAAAGTCTATGTAAAGCAACATTAAGGGGGGGCAATTCTTGGTTTGGCGATCGCAATTCCAAGAACTTTGTATAGAAAACAACTAAAAGAAACGCGGCTGCAGGGTTTGAAAACTATAATATAGACATGCTCACAGGAGAAGGGCAATTCGCAGACTTACAGGCTCAAACAGATTATGACCCAGATATATATGCTCAGATAAATGCAGCTGCCTTAGAGGCATGGAAAACTGTACAAGGACCTGGGGATCTACAAGGTAGCTTGTCAAAAGTGATTCAAGGACCTAATGAGCCGTATGCCGACTTTGCTGATCGACTTTTGAGAACTGCAGGTAGTGTGTTTGCAGATGTTGACCAAGCTATGCCATTAGTTGTTCAATTAGCTTATGAAAATGCAAATAAATGGTGCCAAGCAGCCATCAGGCCATGGAGAACAAAAAAGGATCTTTCCGTATATATACAACTATGTAAAGATATAAATGGCGCCTTTGTCACAGGAAATGTGATTGCAGCCTCAATGAGAGGTGCTTCCTCTCGAAATTTCACAAAGGCTAAACGTAGATATTATAATCAATCAGGCAATTCTAGGCAAAATCCCAAAAGAGAAATAAGATCAAGCTCATACCGTGCCCCAGGCCGCTGCCCCAGGTGTAAAACGGGAAATCATTGGGCCAATAAATGCTATTCAAAATTTGACATCCATGGAAATCCTTTGTTCAGGAATTCAAAAAACGGGGCACGGGGCCCAGTACCCCGGGGCCCACAAATGTACGGGGCATTGCAGAAGGAGTATCCTCAAGCATCCACTCAGATGCTTCCCCGACACAATCCCTACTACCCATCCACTCCCTCGCCAGAGGAACAAGAGGAAATGCAGGATTAGACCTCTGTTCCACCGCCCGAATAGTGTTAACACCTGAAATGGGGGTTCAACTGATTCCCACAGGAGTCAGGGGACCTCTTCCCTCAGGGACTGTAGGACTTATTATCGGGCGAAGTCCTCAAAGCTTAGTAGGCTTGCAAGTGACCCCAGGTGTAATAAACTCAGACTACAAAGGGGAAATAAAAAATAATGCTTAGCTCACCCCAAAGTATAACTTCTGTTAATCAAGGAGATAGAATTGCTCAGTTGCTTCTCCTTCCCAATTTACATAATTCATTGAAAATGGGTATGCCTCAAGAAGGGAACAATAGAGGATTTTGTTCCACTGACTCAAGTCCCATGGCTTGCTGGGTTCGAGACTGTTCAAGGAGGCCTATGTGTAAAATAAAAATCCAAGGAATAGAAATGGAGGGATTAATAGATACTGGAGCTGACTCTTCCATTATTAATTTACGCCAATGGCCCAAGCACTGCCTCTGCAAAAAGCTTCAACCAGTTTAAGAGGCTTGGGATATAATAACCTCCCAGATAAAAGTGCAGTAATTTTAAAATGGGAGGATGATGAAGGCCATAAAGGAACATTTCAGCCTTATGTTTTACCTAATCTACCGGTTACTTTATGGGGGAAGAGATATTTTGCAACAAATGGGAGTACACCTTGCAACCAAGCCTGCAGATGTTAAATGTGAAAACCTACAGAGTAATCTTAACCATAAAAGAACTCATTATCAAAAAGTACAGAGTAATCTCAACCCTAAAAGTAATCATTGTCATAAAGGAAAAAGATATTTTTTTTCGGGGCCACTGAGAAAATAATTTTGAAAATACCATGGCTTTCTGATAAGCCAGTGTGGGTCCCTCAGTGGCCCCTATCTAAAGAGAAATTACAAGCGGCCCACCAATTAGTTCAGGAACAATTAGAAGCAGGTCATATAGAACCTTCCACTTCTCCCTGGAATTCCCCCCATATTTGTGATCAAGAAAAAGTCAGGAAAATGGCGATTGTTACATGATCTTAGACAAATCAATAAAACCATGCAAGTTATGGGTCCTACTCAACCTGGACTTCCTAGTCCCGTAGCTATTCCAAAAAAATTCCATCTTATTACTCTTGATATAAAGGATTGCTTCTTTTCTATTCCCCTACATCCTCTGGATGCCCCCAGGTTTGCTTTTTCCGTTCCTTCTATGAACAATAATGGCCCTGATCAGAGATATCAATGGAAGGTTTTACCACAGGGAATGGCTAATAGCCCCACCATATGCCAAATATATGTGGACAAGGCTATCCAACCCATTAAAAATAAATATCCAAACCTCATGTGTCTACATTACATGGATGATATTTTATTGGCCCACCCTAATCAAAAAATCTTATTTAATATATTCAGTGATGTGGTAGAAAATTAAAAAAAAAATATGGATTATATATAGCAGAAGAAAAAGTTCAAACCAGATCTCCCATATTATATTTAGGATTTAAAATCATGGATACTTTTGTTAGACCCCCCAAAAAATTTTAATAAATAAAGAACATTTGACCACCCTCAATGATTTCCAAAAACTACTGGGAGACATTAATTGGCTTCGCCCTACACTAAATCTCACTACTGGCCAACTAAAACCTTTATTTGACATCCTTCGTGGAGATCCTGATCCATCTTCACCACGAACATTGACTCCTGATGCTAGGAAAGCTTTAAAGTTAGTAGAAAAAGCCATCGAAGGAGCTCATTGTGATAGATTTGATTTAACTCAACCGCTGATGTTGATTATTATTTCTTCACAATATACACCCACAGGAGTATTTTGGCAACAAGGGCCTTTATTATGGATACATTTGCCCGTCTCTCCTAAAAGTATAATTGAATCTTATACCTCCATGGTGGCTAAACTTATTCTTCAAGGACTTAAGACTTCTACTAAAATATTTGGCATTCACCCTGCTACTATTATTACTCCCTATTCATCATCACAGATTGAATACTTATGCTTCAATGATAATGATTGGGCTATAGCTAAATGCTCTACTTCTGCAAATTTTGATAATCATCTTCCTAAGTCCCCTATATTATCTTTTTGTATTAATCATCCTATTATATTTCCACGGGTAATAAAAAATCAACCTATTCCTAAGGCATTTAATGTATTTACAGATGGGTCCTCAAATGGTACTGCTACAGTAGTCACTAAAAAAGAAAATATGACTTACATAACTGCACACAAATCAGCTCAACTAGTGGAATTGGAAGCTGTGGTAAGAGCTCTGGAAAATTTTAGGGACCAGCCCGTAAACATTTTTTCAGATAGCCACTATATTGTACAAGCCGTCCCAAAATTAGAGTTAGCAGGACCAATAGCACCTCATACTCCAGCCTTTAAATTGTTTTATCAAATACAAAAACTTTTGTGGGCAAGAAAAGAACCTCTATTCGTAGGCCATATTAGAGCACATACTAATTTGCCTGGTCCCCTCCATGAAGGTAATCAAAAGGCTGATGAACTTACAAAAACAGTATTTATACTTTCAGCACTACAACAAGCTACTTTATTTCACTCCCAGTTTCATGTCAACAGCACCACCTTGCAACGTAGGTTTAAAATCACAAAGGAGCAAGCCAGAACAATTGTAAAAGATTGTAAATCTTGTATGACACATTTGCCCAATCCTCATTTCGGCGTTAACCCAAGAGGATTAATGCCCAATCATTTGTGGCAGATGGATGTTACTCATGAGCCAAGTTTTGGAAAATTGCGATTTATTCATGTGACCATAGATACATGTTCAGGCATGATTTTTGCTTCCTTACATTCTGGAGAAAAAGTTAAAGATGTTACATCTCATTGTTTGCAAGCTTTTGCTGCATTGGGCATCCCCAAAATGCTTAAAACAGATAATGGCCCCGCATATACGTCCTCATCTTTCAAAGAGTTTTGCGCAAAATTCAATATATCCCATAAAACAGGCATCCCATACAATCCTCAGGGTCAGGGCATTATTGAAAGAGCAAACCGAACACTGAAAATTATGTTATTAAAACAAAGAGAAGGAAATTGGAAAAGTCCTAAGGACAGATTGGCAGTTGCCCTGTTTACCTTAAATTTTTTAACTTTAGACTCTAATGGTTATTCTGCTGGAGACAGGCATTGGAATCCACACCAACAACATAAACCTTTGGTTTACTGGAAGGATGTTCTTTCAGGTACATGGAAGGGTCCAGATCCAGTATTAATTTGGGGAAGAGGATCTGTTTGTGTTTTTCCAAAAGACGAATCCTCTCCAATATGGATACCATCTAGATTAATAAAACAGGTACCACATCAAAATGATCAAGATGAAGTTATTGAAGAATCAAGATTAATAAAAAAGGTACAAAATCAAGAGGACCAAGATGAAGGTATAGAATGATTCCCTCAAAAGAGTCCTTCAAAATATTTCACAACTTAAGTGTCATTTCTCCCGGCCGGGACGAGGAGATCTCTCTTTAGTGTGCACAAATTGTATTTTTTTTTCTTTTCTTTTTATACATGTCTTTATGTCTGTACATTTGTCTACATTTCATGTTAATGTGACATCACAAATATATGTTTGTATGTTTGTTTGTCTGTCCAGTGTGACGTCACATAGAACAAAGCGCTTATGAAAAAGAAAAATATATATATATATATGGATCCAAATAACTTTAATTCATTTTAGGTTAAGAGTATTCAATTTAGGTAAATAATTTTATAAATGAAGGTACTTTCAATTTTGATCTATAGGTGTCCCTGGGACTTCTCTTTAGCAAACAATATGACTAGTGCTATATAACCTGATATTTTGGTGTTTTGACTTAAGATTGTTTATTTGTTATTAACTTCATTTGTTTAATAGCTCATTAATTTCAATTATCTCAACAGGTAAAAGATTGCTCTGTATACAGAGACTCAAGGGTTCCAGCTAACAAATTATTTCTCTAAAGTGCCTTTACCTTTTCTTTAATCTATCTTTAATGCAGTAATTACCCTCAGTCTTTCTTTGTTTTGTTCTAAATATGATATTTTTCCAACTTATGTTTGTAGAAGCTCAACCAGCGATGTGTGTGAACAAAAATCAACTTTAATTTTCTAATCTAATTATTCTATTTTGTAGTTTGACAACTCGCCTCTTGACTCAGTGCTGCAATAGCACTGCCTTTCCTTTAATAATTGATGCTTGAGTTTCTAGGTAGCGGGCCCTGAAGATTTGCGGTGGCATTGTCTAAACATAAAAAAGACGTCTGCTGCTACAGCTGCAGGGATCGCGGCCGCCGCAAGCATCCCTGCTGCTCAAACATCAAACAACCTCACCAACAGTGTGGCCTCTGCTCTACATGCATGGGGCCTCCTACATCAACATGTTACAACAAATGGACATTTTGATCTTTCATTGTTTGGGATTTTACGGGACAATGCCTTGCGGGTATTTGTCTAGAGAATTCAGTGTGTTACTTGATGGAACTTAGGGCAGCTGATTTGTTTAAACAATTTGATATGCTATGCAATTTGGCTCATCACCAAAAGGCTTGTCGCCTTAAAGCCGCAACATCTCCTCACAATTGGACGGCTGTTAGTCATCATATATAGTCGATCCTAAAGGGCTCCATTGGATGGCTGGTTAGCCAATGACGGGTAAGATCCCCAGAGGGGGACAACCTAAGACAGGCACAGTCGCACGGGACAGTCTCATGTGGCCGACATATCAACCTAAGACAGGAGTCAAGGGCACAGCCTTGATTATCCGATGACGGGTAAGAATGTTGGTTGCACATAGACGTCCTAGAGCATTACCTCTTTTAAAACAAAAAGGGGGAAATGCAGGAGCCCTGTTTGGGGATTGGCTTGAATTGCAGTTGACTATGAGCCGTGGAGATTTGGCCATTGTCGCCACCCGTAGTCTCACGGGATTTTGTTGCGGGATCTCGAGTGACTTGGCGAAATTGCTGATCGGGTCAGCGCCATTTTTAGTGGTGTGTTTGGCGTGAGTTAGTTGTTGTTAGAACCAGAGAGAAAAGTTATCAGAATAAAAGGCTGTTTGTCTCCAGTTTGCTTCTGAAGTTCTTCCCGCGGCTCCGTTGCTCCAAGCGCTTCAGGCAGCAACAATGATTTGCTTTTTGGCATAAAGTAATTTTAAGAAATGTTTTGTCAAGCCCTCTACTTATGAATCTTTTTCCTCTGTTCTCTGTAGCTACAACTGTCATTTCCCTGCCAGATTCAAGTTAGCGTGAAATTCAAATTTAGCGATCTTTATTATTTAGTTGTAGTTTTAGATGCATAGAAAAATTTGGATGAGAGAATTCCTATATGACCCATGTCCCCATGCATGCATAATATCCTCCACTATCAGCTTTCCCCCCAGAGTCATACATTTTCTGGAATCATAGACCCTTCCTTCATATATCATCATTACCCAAGATCCATAGTTTACATTGGAGTTCATTCTTGCTGTTAGGCAGCAACTTTACTGGTTGTACTAAGTTTTATCTGGAAATCCTACCTGTATATAACCAAGGCATAAGATTGCTGCTGATCTTTCCATGACACAGATACCTCTCCTTTCTACACAGGCTCTGACACCTATGATAAACTCACTGTGCTTAGACTCTGACGCTCTCTAAACTGACCTTTCATATGAATGATTTATTCAATATCATGGGACCCTGAAATCATATTGAAGCCAGAATTAGACAGGCAGTCAGTATAGATAAGTAAATTGAGTCAGATCAGATCAAGAAAGCCAATTTTGAATGAGTCCCAGAAAGTTGGAGACTGTTCCCTGAGGGATTGAAACATTACTTCCTTCAGAGCCCTTCCTTCACCCTTATCAAGAACCTGTCCCTACCCCAACCTGTTGCTAAGATAACCTGTCCCAGGAACTGCCCCTCCCTACAGGGAGCTATGAAGTTGTTAAGTTGTTAATTAATGTGTCCTGGGTTGCACCATTCTGCCCTTCCCCCTTCAGCCCATCTGCTTCTCACCCTTTGGCCAGCCCATGGAGCATTCTAGTATTCCTGGGTCTGGTCAGGAAGGAGAGAGATGAGGGGAAGAGGGCAGGAGAACAAAGGAGGCCCTAGGACATATAAAAAGGCAGACCTGCCTTGCTTCTTGGGATACCAGGATACCAGCAATGTCCCCCTTCTCCATCCTGGGAGAAGTCTATGTTACCCCTTTTAAATAAACCCTGCTTTATATGTTGCCTCTGCTTGCTTCTCTAATACTCAAACTTTAACATTTGGGGGAGCAGATCTCATCACCAACAATCAGAAGTATCACTATAATGGTTTTCTCCTCTGTAGATTTATGGACTAGCACTGATGAACCCAACCTAATTCTATCCTAAAATTGGGAGCCATAAAGTTTAAAAAAAAAATTTCATTTCCATTTTACTAAGATATTTATTTGGCCTGACCATACTCAAAGGGCTAATCTTGTTTGGAATTCCTGCCCATGCTCTGAACTCACACATGCCTGGCTGTCCTTGACCAGATAACAACTCTCCCTAAAACCTCAGTGGCACCTCATAAATTCCAACAGAAATCCTAATTTACTCCCTACCTTGAAATTTTAAGCCATGTAGATCATTAGCCTGCTATCTGCCATTATATCACATTTGCCAGAACCCTGTTAGCTGTAAGTTCCCAAGACATCTCCTTTTTTTGTAACTTTCTGTGCTATAAAAAACCTTGTCTTTTCAGAGGGCCAGTGTTTGGGAGAAGCAGCCAGTGGTCAGCTCTCTTTGTGTACACAATATAAGCTTGCTTTGATTTGATTTAAAATTGGAGTCGGTAGTCTTTTCTTTGCGTCATCAATCAACAGCACTCCTCATCTTATATCTAGTGTTCCCCTTCCTACTTCTCATACCTGTATGCCTTTCTTATGCTGTCTAGGTCCTGACTCCTCTTGCCAGTTCACTTTGCCATTTGACCTGCACATTACACCTTTCTTTCTCACTTTGGACTCTAAAACCTAATTTTGACCCAATACTCACAACTATGGGCTTATTATGTGCATATTCCTGGGCTTCAATATTCTTCATTTGGCTACCATGACATCCGTATCAAAGTCTCACTTGCTATTCTTTGCTCCACCTCATGGCTTTAAAACCATTTTTTATTTTCAGGGAGAGAAAAAAGACAACAGAGTAAGTATTAGCAAATATTTGATAATGAATCTGAAAATACATGATATTAATGAATTAAAAACTGAAAAATGAACACTAAGATGGGGAAATTACAGAACATGAGCAAGAAGGTTTTTTTTTTTTTTTTTTTTGTATTTTTGTTTGTTTGTTTGTTTTATTTTGGTATGAGGGATTGAACTCAGAGGCACTCAACCATTGAGCCACATCCCCAGCCCTATTTTGTATTTTATTTAGAGACAGGGTCTCATGGAGTTGCTTAGTGCCTCGATGTTGCTGAGGCTGGTTTTGAAACTGTGATCCTCCTGCCTCAGCCTTCCAAGCTGCTGGGATTACAGGCATGCACGACTGCACCTGGCAAGAAGACGTTTGTGATGGAGGAAATAAATTATTATGATAGCATTCATGGTAGAGGCACCAGAGTTTGTGAGAAAATACATATCATGTATATTGTACATTAACAGGTAGTAGAATCTTTATCTTAAATGAATGTGCCTTAGGTTTCTGGTCTTGGTTATTGTTAAGAATTTAACAAAATCATGAGTATAGGGGGAAAAAATCTTGTAAACATGAAAGGAATTCAATTTTTGGCATATTGCAATTGTCTTGAGACATTCACAATTTAAGCAATGGAAAAAATATTTTCAATAATAGAGAAATGTATTTCTATAATTGTTATGGTTTAAGTCATGTGAGTCAATGCAAAAAAGTTTAGGGGTTAAATGAATGGGTTATGAGAGCCTTAATCAATCCACTGGTATGGATGAACTGGGCAATAATTATAGGCAGATAGTGTGTGGCGGGAAGACGTAGGGTACTGGTAGTTGACTTTGGGATTTATATTTTGTTCCTAGAGAACAGAGATGTCTCTCTGATTCCCACTGCCATGTCCTGAGCTGCTTTCCTCTGTCATTCCCTTCTGTCATGATGGTCTGCCTCATGGGCTCAGAGCAATGGAGTCAGTTGTCTATGGACTGAGATCTCTGAAAACTTGAACATCAAATAACCTTTTGCTCCTCTAAAATCATTCTTGTCAGTTCTGCTGTTCACAACATGGAAAACTGACATAAAACAGAAATTGGTACTGAGAAGTGGGGTCATTGCTGTCACTAAGCTGACCATATGCTTCAGAAGCCTTTGGATCTGGTTTGTGCAGGAAGAATTTTGAAAAGTTTAGAGATGCAAATTAGAACAGGTTTAAACTGCTGTAAGTGTAGTTTAAAAGGTGGTTCTGGTGGTGGCTTAAAAGACCAGAATGCTAGTAGGACCATGGGCAGTAAAGACTGAGTTCATGAGGTTTCAGAGGAAAAGGAGGACTCCACTGAAAACCAGACTAGAGGCCATTCATGTTATGTTTTGGCAAAGAAATTGTCTTCATTTTTCCCATGTTCTGAGACTTTCTGTAAGGCCAAATTTAAAAGTAATTAACTAATTAATATGGCAGAGGAAATTGCAAGGAAACACAGTATTCAGGCAGTGGCATGGATAGTGCTGGCAGCTTTTAGCCAAGTTTACTATGATAATCTGTAGCAGAAAGCAGAATAGAAAGATCTGAAAAATTTGGAGTTTGGCCAGAATAGTGGTAGTAAATCTGGGTCTAGGGCAGAGGTAGTTGTTAAAGACACTAAAATACTAAAAAAAAAAAAAAAAAAAAAAAAAAAAAAAAAAATGCTAAATGCTTTACCCAGAAACAGTAGGAAAGATGGCTTGAGGGCATCTTAGGAATTGGCAAGACACAACCATTTCAGACTCCAGAGTATAAAACTAAAATTTGCCTTAAGAAACAAAGTGGGTATTGCACAGGGTGTCCTAGGAAGATTTTCCTCTATTCTCTGCCATCCAGGCACTCAGGTTTTTGCAGCCATGGTCCAAGAAGATTGGCTACTACTCAAGATGAAGGCAAACGTAGTGTTACCATGTTTCAATCATCTATGCAAAAAATGAAGCAGCAAGGTAAATTTAGAAATATTTTAACTGAATAAAAAAATGAAAATAAGTTAAATTAAAATTTATGGAAACCTACTAAAAGAGAGTTTTTAAAGAATTATAAGGAAATTTTACAGTGTTATGTGTTTAAATTATATTAAGAAAGGTTCAAAATCAGTAATTTAAGCTTTAGATTCAAGAAAGAAAGTGGAAAAAAGAACAGAGTGTATAAGGAAAGCAGATTGATAAAAGCAAAAATACGTAATATTAAAACAGAAAAATAGCAAAATTAATAAAACCAAAATTTTGTCCTTTAAAACAACCATAAAATTGACAAAACTCTACTGAAAAAGATCACTAGAAATTAAAGAGAATATCACTATACATCTGAGACGTTGAAAACGTAAGTGAATATTGTGCCCATTATATTAACAAAAATCAGTCAAGAAGAAATACTAACTTAAGTAGTCATCTTTCCAAGAGAAATTAAATTTACAGTTAAAATCTTTCCAACAAAGAAAACACCATGCTCATATGACCTTATAGAGAAATGTACTAAGAATTTAAGAAAGAAAGAATGCTGATTCTGCAAAATATACTCTAGAAATCGCAAGAGGAATGTTTATTTGCCATTTATTTTCCAGGCCTCATTATCTGTTATTAATACAAACAACCCCAATATAAAAAGAAAACTTGGGACAAATACCCTTGATAAATACAGATTCGAAACTACTCAATAAAATATTAATATATCAATTCAGCAGTATATAAAAATAATACATCATGACCAACTTACTTTATGATCCTGACCATATGAGGAATGAGTCTGGCTCAATACCAGAAAGTAAACATAATTCATATGTAAAGAATGAAAAATAAATCTATTTTATCATCTCAATACATGTAGTAAATATATTTAAAAATTTTAGTGTTCATTCATTGTGCAAATATTTCCAGAAAACTGTAAATAGAGGGGATTTCTTCAGCCTTTTATAAAACACACATAGAAAACTAGGAAAAAAACCCTGTAAATTACATCTTAGATATTATTGAAAGACTTATTTTTATCCCCATCATTGTGAACAATCCAACATTTTCAATTCTCACTATTTCTACTCAATAATGTATTGAAAATTCTAAATAGTACAACAAAGCAAGAAAGAGAAATTAAAGGTGTTAATTTTTGAAATGAAGAAATAAACCATCCTAGTTTTCTGAAAGCATGTCTTTTGACCTAAATTAACCCAAAGAATATTATGTAATGTAACTCTTAAATATAAATTAATGAACATACAAAATAATTTCATGTCAAGGATTTTATGTAGATCATTAATTAATGAGACAATCCATATAGCCCAAATATTCAAAAAGAATTTGAAAAATAAAATGTCTGTAGGCAATGTTAGGATGTGATTGACACAAAAACAGTTTTTGTGTCCCATCATATATATAAAACATATATCCAAAGACCATAAACCATTCTCATGAAGTTATTTGTTCCTCTGGGCAGAAATTATTTGCATGTTTACTAAATAAAAATCTAGAACTTAGTTTTTGACCCATGAGAGGCATAATAGAGACTAGACAATACAAAATCAATCCCAGCATGTTACTCAAAGAGTATACAGTGATTTCTTTTACTTGTTTTATATATTTTAAAAAGATTTTTAAAGATGGACACAATATCTTTACTTTATTTATTTTATTTATTTTTATGTGGTGCTGAGGATCGAACCCAGTGCCTCACATGTGCGAGGCAAGCTCTCTACTGCTGAGCTATAACCCCAGCTCCTATACATTTTAAATAATTTTTGTGATTGTATTTTTGGAAAGCATATTTCCCAAAGGTGAAATTTCTGTCTAATTTTCCTTTAAAGGTTTGTGAGAATTACAGGAAGTGAGAAATTATAACTGAAAATATGTAAGTTAATAAAAAGTACATAAGTCTGATTCATGTTTTTCTTCATAAAAACACATACTTCATAAAATAAACCATGTTCTGTTAGTTTTATTGATAAAAATTATACCCTTTTATATAAATTTGTCACTGAAAAATTATCACTTAAGTTCCAATGAGTGAATCTTATATAGCCATTTTTACTCTGCAGAAATGCAGCCACAAACTTGAAGCTTCTAACTATAAAATGAAAGCATGTTATCTATATCTCCAAATTTCTTGACACTTCTGCAATTTATAAAGTATAGATTTCATGACTATTTCTTGCTGTTGAGGAACTGTCACCTTTATAAATATTTATAGTTTTTTAAGCTAGTAAATTGTTGATTATCACATGCTGGCTATGTGTGTTATTAAATATACAACTAAGAAAGCACAGTGTTCTTACAAATACTTTAATTCTGTTACTAAGGATGACTGTTTCTAACAGAAAGCCCCATCACCTCTGCCAGTTGAACTTCTGCTTGTCTATTTGGTGAACTGAAATGTCAGAGCCAGAAGGCACTGGCAACTCTTGATCTAACAAAAAAGAATAAGGAAAGGTATAAGCAATTGTAAAAATCCTTATTGACAGAACATTTATAAGTCCATTTGAAAGACATGGATATCAAATCTGTACCTCATGCTCCCTGAAAAATTAAGAGTAATATTTACTAAGTATAAAGAAGGCCAGGTTTTCATTTGAAAACTTCACATTGCCTTAAATTATCTCCCTTTACTTTTATATCCCTTGAATATGTGAACCTTTAAGAAGCTGTGTTAGTCAGCTCTTTTCACTATGACCACAATACACAATAATAACAACTTAGAGGAGTGAAAATTTATTTTGGTTCACAGTTTCAGAGGTTCAGTCCATGATGGGCAGATTCTATTGATATGGGTCCTGGTAAGAAAGAACATCATGGTCTCCTCTGATTTGTTCTATCATCTATTCATTATCCAAAAGTGTATTGTTCAATAGTCATATGTTTATATAGTTTCTATAGGATGTTTTGGTGGTGATTTTTAAATTTCATTCCTTATGATCTAATAAGATGCAGAAAAGTATATCATTTTTTGCATTTGCTAGGAGTTGCTTTGTGGCCTAAAATATACATATCTATATAGATATAGACATATTATATCCATATAGATATCTACATATACATGAATGTAGATATATCTATATATAGATTTTTTTTGTAGTTGTATATGGACAGCATGCCTTTATTTTATTTGTTTATTTTTATGTGGTGCTGAGGATCCAGCCTAGTGCCTCACATGTGTGAGGCAAGCCCTCTGACTGAGCTATAGCCCCAGCCCCAAGATATATGTTTCATAAAATCTCTTAGGCTTCTGTGGCAGGAGCTGCAGCATGGCCCCATATATATTGGAGAAAGTTCCACTAGCAGCTAAGAAGAAAGTTTATTTAGCTGTCATTGAATAAAATATCCTATAGATGTCTGTTAAGTTCATTTTATTTATAATATTTTTTCAGGTCCAAAGAAATTTTGCTGAGTTTATGTCTGGACAAGTTATTTGTTAGTGAGAGAGGTGTGTTGAAATCACCCAGAATTTTCATACTGGGGCCATCCTGAGGCTGTAATTTGAGTAGTTTCTCTTATGTAATTAGGTGAACAAACGGTTAGGACATAAAAGTTTACTATTATCATATATTCTTGTTAGCTTGTTCCCTTTACCAGTATGGCAGTGACCTTCTTTGTCTCTTCTGAGTAATTTTGGCTTAAATTCTCCTCTGTTGTATATGAAGGTAGCTACTCCTTCTTGTTCTGGGGCTCCATTGTGATATATAACTCTCCATCCTTCTACTTTTAGCCTGTGACTTAGACCCTGAAGCAAAGTCCCTGAGTGTATTCACCCCAGCCTGTTCAGATTCCCAACCCTCTTCAGCTGATCGCATGGGCTGCTGGACTCAAAGGGAAAGCAAGATGGATGTCCAATTATGTTTCTGATTTGAATCTGCTGGGTCAAAATCATCTTTGTGCCTGCTTCACTTATATTCTGATAGGTTCACCCCAGGTCACACGTTAGATTCTTTCTTGGGTAGTGTGGCAATGTTTGATATAATCTCTCAGGCTCCTGTGGCAGCAGCTGCAGCATGGCTCCTTAACGATGACTCCTACCTCAGCTCTCCACTTGCCAATTGAGAAATACAGAGTAGTTTTCAAACACAAGTTTGCTACACAGCCTCTGGATCAGTTAAGTTCAGGCTGCTTTACTGATCTACAGATTTTTCCGTGCCAAATATTTAAATTGTGTTTCTCTCTGTGCTATTTCTCCTGGCTCTGGTGAACCAGAGCCCTGAGACTGATACTGTCACAACTAACTTGGTTCCAACGTATCTTTCTTATTCTTGTTCAAATTTCTGAGTCTCTGCGACATTTTGACTTTCCATTATTGAAATCCCTTTTTCATGCACCTCATCAAAAAGCAGTACTTCTGCTGCTTAAATCACAAGCCATGGAGCACCTGGAAAGGCAGAATTCCTCTTCCCTGGCATCTTGAACCTCTTTGATCTCTTAACTATCTTAAAAAACTGTGAATGCTTTATGTTTTGTTTAAATGAATAAATACCTATTTAAGGAAAAATGATAAATATAATAATATATAAAAAAGACATTTAAACTGTTCAATCTTTACCACTCAGTTATAAACATAATAGTGAGGTAAACTATGAGGTTTGCAGGACATGTATAATGTTTACTATTTAATATTGGTGTAATGAATATTTAGAATATTTTTCACCTAGATTTATAATATAAATAGGATATCATATAATTAAAGAACATCCCATGAACAATATATTCTGACCACAAAAACTGACAGAAGCAAGAACAAATTATTATTAAAAGCTTAGTGAGGTGAAACAATAAGAATTTATAATCTTACAGTTTGGGAAGTCAAAGGACTAAAATGGTATGGCAGCAAAGCATTGCTTCTGGAAGCTGTAGAGGAGACTCTTTGTATTCCCAGCTTCCAGAGTCAACCTACATTACTTAGCTCATTACCCCTGTTTCATCCACAGCCCAGCTGTGCCAGAGCACTGGGGTAGGTTGCTGATAAACCAAAAGAAGTACCCAGAGATAGCTTGGGAGACATAATTTATTGGGGAGATTTCACAAAAGAAATCAGTGACTGCTCCAAGAAGAGTTCCACAGTGACAGACTGACAGCACCTATGTCCCTTATGATGTCTGTTTGCCAAGGAGGACTTTCTCTCCCTCATGATGTTATCTCCAGAGGTTACTGGCTAGATAAGTGGAACATATCCTTTCCACAGTGCTCTCAATCTCATTCCTGTCCACACTCAGAGAGCAATTTTATACCTTAGGCTGCAGGAACAGTGACATCATCAAAATTAGCTTATTCAGTTTGATTAGTTTGTTTGTATGATCAGCATCCTAAGGAGCAATTGTTCCAGCATACATGAAAGAAAGTACATTTTTACAGTTAACACTAACTTGCCCTCGTTTCCAGTGTGCATAAGGAAAAGCCAGTGTCCTTCAAGATAATGACTTTCCAGCCCAGGCTTGCTCTCATTTTCCCTTTAACTTGATTAGGTTTTTTGGGAACAGAAAGGGGACATTCAGAGACATGGTGTTTTATTCTCTCCCTTTCCTATAGGGATGATACACCACTTCATATAAAAGCAAACAGCACAGCAATTTCAGTTTTCATTGGTCTCCTTTCTCTACTTCATGAAGACCATGTGATTATATCAGGACCACCAGAGAGTATAATACAAAATATTTTCCCCACTTCAAGCTCCTTAATTATTTCTGCAAAATTCCCTTTACCATGTACAAAATCATGTAAATCAATTTTGGAACTAGGACATTGACATTTTGGGATCCAAAATTCAACTTACAATATAACTCTATTTTTGCATTTGCTGTCATTTTCCTTGCTATTATAAATAACTGCATTTCATATATGGATGTGTATACCTCTGTTTTTCAGGTAACTTTATAAAATTGATTTGCTTTGGTAAGATTTCTGGGTTACTTTTTAGAAACACAACTATTATTACCAGTATCCTTGATTCATGTTTCCAAATTGTTCTTTTAAAAAGACCACCAGTTTACATTTCTTCCTAAAGTTCACAAGTGTGTCAAAAATGACATGTATTATATAAATAGGTTAAGAGACATTGTTAACTCTTAAATAAGTTCAGAATATATTAAAGTACTGACAGCTTTTGTCGATGAACTCATCCCTTCCCACAGGCAATTCTTCCTCTTTTCACTGTTTAGTTGATTGCAATGACATGCACAGTACAGAGATGTTTGTAATTCACATTGTATCCTTAGTTCTGTTGGGAGCTATGTCCACTGACTTTTATTCCAAGTTTAGGTAACAAACTCTAACTTCAGGTCTGTTTGAATATCCATAGGACTAATAAAAACTAGTTCTATATGGAAATCATTTTCTAATTAACAATTGTGTAATCCTACATACCTAATGCTAAATACAAAGATTCATATATCTGCCCTTTTATAGAGATTCTATAGATAAAGTGGTTTAGAAAGAAAAAAATTCTAAATGAATGTTAGAAATAGCAAGCACTGCTTTCAACTTTACTTTTACTCTATGGTGATAAACTCTTTACATTAACTGATGAAATAGCTTTGTTTTAACTAATTTTTAAATTGTAAAATAACCATACACTTAAAAGAAGTTGCAACAATAGTAGCATATATTACTATAATACACTACAAAATCATGGAATAGGTATTGATTAAATATGATCATGATTACAGGGCAACCTGGTATGTGAGTACTTCTTGTGAGTACTGCTTATGAACACTGGGAAGTATAGTGCTTTTGAATTTCTGCTTATTTTCAATAAGATTCCATAGTTCATAGATTCTAATAATCAATCTATTATTGTTTAATTCTCTGAAGTTGCTATATAGGGAGTTTGAAGTCATTTGAATAAATATTATTTTTAGAAGGCATCATAGACATTTCAGGAGCTACCCGGGAAATATGAAACCAAAATCATCATTTTTACAAAGACCATTAAATAAATTCAAAAGGTTTAGATTGAAATAATGCCTAAAGAAACTCTGTCTTAACCATCCTGTGATTCTACATACTTTCAAAAGATAAACATCACATTCTGGGGGGTTTCTATATGAAATTCCTAATTTGAAGGTTGTTGCTAAAAATACTGATGACATCATAGTCTTCCAAGAAAAGAAAATCTTTCAAAATGGAATGATATTTTACTTCAGTTCTATAAGCAAAACTAGTAATTCTTATTCAAAAGGTAACCAATAAAATTCTGATTTGAAGAATATGCCTTTTTGAACACTGAGAATACATATTATTTGATCTTTCCTTGAATGTATAATTAGAATAAAAGCTGTATTTATTTGGGACTATTAGGTCCTTTGGAGGTGCCAGTGACCTTCAAGGACATCTTTATTTATATTTCTGATATCTAACAAATATCTTGCCTTTTCTTTCGTTTGTAAGTATGCTAGAGTCTTAAGTTTAAAAAAAAAAAAATATATATATATATATATATATATATGAAAACAAAAGATGAACTAATTGTTAGAGCCTCAGATTCTCAGATATTTTACACAAAAGTTTGTGAAAAGATAAATCATTGCCATAGGAACAATGATAAGTTGTGGGAAAAACCTATTCTCTGGTATAATTATCTTTGTAATAAAAAGACTTACTGCTTATTTTAAAAACATTATTTTTTTCTTAATTTTTGCCTCTATTTTTTTTGCAATACCTGAATTTTTTTAAAAGAACCAATAGTATAAGAAGACTACATCTTTCTCAATTTTTTAAAAATATGCATTATATCATTCCATATTTTGAACATCAACCACATGATAAGTAGGTTTAGAAACTGAAATATCACTAACCATCTACCATCTACTAGTTTCTATAGTAAAGTTTAATAAAACAGCTTAAAAGTCAAAATTTGTTTCTTGCACTTATGTACACCATTTATTATTTCTTCAATATGTACCTTAAATCCAAACACATGCATTCTCTCTCTCTCTCTCTCTCTCTCTCTCTCTCTCACACACACACACACACACACACACACCATTTTCCTCTCATAAAATTCATAATATTTTTAAGAAGTCTAATGATAATATATAAAAAACAATGTTCCCAGATTCATTAGACTTCTGGTTTTAGATTCAGCCTGATGATTTCGATAAATCTCACATCTATTTATAGTTAAGTCAGTACTAAAAAATCATATAACAAGGTTTATATACAAGGTATATTTAGTCTACTTGGAAATAAAAACCAAACCACATGAAATAAATAGTTTAAAATATAATCTTATCCGAATTTCAACAATAGAGCATCCAGTAGAAAAATCAATAAAGAAAAACCCATTTGAATAACATCATAATAAACAAATTAAAATATAGGCAAATGACATGAAGAGACATTTTTCCACAAAAGACATACAAATGGCCAACAAGGATACCAATGTCTCTCAACATCACCAGTTTGCAGAGAAGGAAATACAAAACTACTGCGAGATATCACCTCACATTCCCTAGGAAGTAAGGAGAGGTAAAAAAAAAATAATAATAATAAAATTAAAAAATAAACATCAGCAGGGGTATAGAGAAAGGAAAACATTGTATATTGTTAGGAATGTAAATTGGTTCAGCATTAGAGAAAACAGTATGAAGGTATCTCAGAAAACTAAAAATAAAACTACTGTATGATCCAGCAATCCCTTTGCTGGTTATGTACCTCCCCCCAAAATGAAATGAGTACATCTCAGAGTTATCTATACTCCCACATTCACTGAGTACTGAGAATGACAGTCAGGATACCAAAACAAGCAAAGTGTCCATTGATGGATGAATGTATAAAGAAATTCTGAAGTATATTTGACCTTAAAACAGGAAATACTCTCATTTACAACAACATGGATGAACCTACAGGATTTTATGCTAAGAGAAATGAGCCAACAACAACAAGAAAAAAAAATCCTGTAATTTCTCTTCTATGTGGAATCTAAAAATCAAAAATTGAATACATAGCATCAGAATAGAGTGGTAGTTGCCGGAGGAAGAATAGAGAAAGGAATTGGGAGAAATAGGTCAAAGGATACAAATTTGTATTGATGTAGGATGAAAAATCTAGAAATCTAATGCATTGCTTAAGAACTATAGTTTCTATTGTTCCATTATATTTTGAAAATTTACTAACTGGTAGATATTAGGTGTTCTTACCACAGATAAAAGTTTAATATAAAAAGTGATAGAAATGCTAATTGACATTTGCAGAACTTACTTCATTATTTATATGTATATTAAAATATCATGGCTTACACCTTAAATATGTATAATAAAAATAAAAACAAATAAAAATAAATAATAAAATATATTTCATGTGAGGAAATAAATAACTTTTGTTCTAATCAACAAGGAGCGATTTCCTGCATTGGCTCCCAATGTCAATCATACATACTAGGTAGACTTCTTCATACTGTCCTAGAAAAGGCTAAATTAGAGAAAATAAATGTCTAGACAACAAAATCTTAGAAAACATTATTAACTACATATAATTTGACTCAAAATCATAAATTTATGTAAAATTTCCAAACAAGTCTCACTTACTATGGAGACGTTTTATTTTTTGTACTGGGGATTGAACTCAGGGGCACTCAACCACTGGGCCACATCCCCAGCCCTTTATTTTATTAGAGACAGGGTCTCACTGAGTTGCTAGGTGCCTTGCCATTGCCGAGGCTGGCTTTGAACTCGTGATCCTCATGCCTCAGCCTCCCAAGTTCTGGGATTACAGGTGTGCACCATCGCGCCTGTCTACTATGGAGATTTTTAAAATTAATATCAAAAGCTCTAAATTTACATAATCTTAGCCATAATGGAGTGTGCAGGTAATCCCAACTAAATGGGAGGATCACTTGAGCCCAAGAGTTCAAGATCAGCCAGGGCAATTACCAAGACCCTATCTCAAAATAAATAAAATAAGTTTATGTAATATTTTTGGTGTTATTCTACTCTTCCACACTTCTCACAACACAACATATTCACCATCCAAATCTAATTTGACCATTTAACTAGGGGGGTGGAGCCTGGAAAAGGGGGAATGCATGTTTTTTTCTAGAACTGGATTGTGTAAGTACTTCACAGAAATCTCACAGCTATACATTATTTATCCCCTGATTTTTTCAAAGTTATATGAATACAGGTATCTTTGCTCATCATTCTCAATTTCTTTTATGTGTCAGAATTTTGCTTCTCACACACTTGGCATTTAATAAATATTTTAAAGAGTGAAAGAAATAAGCTCACTTCATTTCTGAATGAGTGCTCTTGAAAATTGTGTCATAATTATTGTTTAGTTTGAGAATTTCTAGGGAAATTATGAATCATATCATCCACACATTTGATTATGCTAATGAAAAGTTTAATAACTTGTCAAGGGAAACATAATTAGTTGAGTGAAAAGTTTAAAAACTTGCTCCCAAAGAGACAGTCAATTTCTTTTGAGACTAATCCTTGATTTGTTCAGGGAACATTTCCATAAATAGGCTCCCAAATCCCATTTGGGTATGTTTTTTCCAGTTTGATCTGTTATAATGGTGAGTCTAATGCAATCTTTTAGCAGCCCAATAGCACATCAAACATGCTTAACTTTTGATCATTAAATAGCAGATCATTTCATGTGCAATAATGCTTTGTTTCTTCATAATATAACATTTATTAGTGCTATGTTCTAAAATAAAAATCAAAGTTAATAAGGCATGTTCTACTTCTATGCTTATATTTTGTTTGATTTAGAGTCTCCTTCTTGCACACGCTGAAGTAAAAATTCTGAAGATCATCTTACCTGTAAGAGCAATAATATTAATCATTGATGATGAACTCTGACCCCATCAAGTTATGTTACTGGAAAAAATTACTATTTATATTCTAAGTAGCAAGCATCCAATGAAAAACTTGAGGGTTCTAGTCACTTCTAAGGAGGTTATCTTTTAACAAAACTGGAAAAGTATTTTAAAGTTATTGAACAATCTATTAAGAAAACAAATCTATTAAGTATAATGAATTGAGAATTTTTGGAGGTGAATGATTAAATCCATATATTTAAATATACTATATGTATGCATATAACTAGAAAAAAGCAATTTCATTTGAAAAGTGGACTTTTAAAAAAAATAGCAACATATTTTCTTATCTTTTTATACACCCAGTATTTTCCCTAATCATTTCACTATTATTTACCCATGTAAAATAAAAACATATGTCCAAATAATGATTTGTACAGAAACATCACAGTAAATTTATTTGTACTAGTTAAATCCTGAAACAACCTAAATGCACATTAAGAGATAAATAGATACATAATTCATGGTATTTTGGTACACTGATATACTTTTTAGCAATAACAGATTTTATGGGCTATTGATAAATTAAATAACATGAGTGGATGTAAAAATAAAAATCATTTGGCTGAGTGACTAAAGGTAGAACCTCATAAAAATTTACAAAATTTATAATTTTATTCACATAAAATTCTAGAAGTCCTAATATAATGTGCAGAAAAGTTAAAAAAAATGCTTATACAAGTGTATTATAGAATTAGACTATTTTTCTCTGTTTTAACTCTGTGTTTTTAATAAGATATTAGGTTCAATTAAACAACATTTATAGACCTGCCAGTTTGTCTTTAGTAAGCTAGGAATAATTGCTTTTCTTCTGCATCTTATGTGAATTTATTGACTCTAAATTTATTGTTCATACTCTCATACAGAAGAATCATTAAAGAAACAAACCAGTTGTGAAAACATTTGCTTAAGAGGAAACTTCTATTCAATAAATTATAGTAATTTAAATTCACTTTGAAAATTTTTAAATGAAGTCGTAAGAAAATGAAAGTGGATTCTCAAAGTCCATCGCCCATTAAATCCTGTAATCAAGTTCATCTTTTGAATCCATTGCAAATTATTTAAATTTGATTAATATTTCCATACTAAATAATTTATTTTCCCAGTACTGATCAAGCCATAAATGAGGAGAGAGTAAAATATTTCTAGATGCATTTGGAATAGCTGGTTTTAAATCTTATACCAAAGACAAATAGAACCTGAACAGTAAGTAGAAAGGGATAGTACAAGTAGGAAACTAGAGATGGAAGTTTTCCTTATAGTGTGTGTTGGCAAATTTCAAAAACAGGTCCCTATGTTCTCTGACTCCTGATATATTCACACTTTATGTTTGGGTTATAACTAGCCACTTGTTGCTTCCTAATAGAATAAATTAAAAGTGAAATGATAGCTTTTTCATGATCACATTACAAAAGACCATAACATTACCATGTATCAACTGCCTTTCAATTTCATTGGCATTCTCCCATTCCCTCATGTTTGTTTTTTCCTGTGGCAGCTCTCTGTCATGTTTGGAGATGCTCTTCAGAAAAACCCAAGTGGCAAGCAACTGAAAGAGACATCTGACCCATAGTTTCTAAGGAACAGAGACCTTAATCCTGCTTATAAACCTGGGATTAAGTCTTACTAGCATTCATGTGTGAGTTTAGAACTAAATCTTCTCCAATGGAGAAGACTACATGCGACATTCCAACACCTTTCCTGCAACTTTGTGAAAGGCCCTGAAATGTATGCATCAGCTATGCTGTGCACAGATTTCTGATTTAAAGAAATTGTGGGATAACAAATATTTGTTATTTTATAATCTACTGAGTTTCAGAGTAATTTGTACCTGCTATGCAACAATTTATACACACACACACACATACATATATATACATTATTTACGGAATTGAGAAACATGAAAATGCACCTTAAAATACATTATCTCATAATTTTTTAGTTAAGGATATAATTTTTTTTATTCCGTACCATGTTCCTCTTTAAGTCCTAAAATGGAAGCTTTGCACCTTTGTATAATGTGCTGATTTGTTTTCATTTCTTGAACAATCAGCATTGTCTTGCAAAGCAATTGCCTCAAAGAGGCAATTAAGGTTTCCATAGGCAATGCAGGATTAATCCCTTCAGCTGACAGTGAAGAGGCTGTTATTCTCCAGAGACATTCTAGTAGCAAAGAGGACACAAGAATTTGGGAGTTCAGTGTGCCCAGAGTCACCAGAACCTGTCTTCCCACATGTTTCCATTTCAACTTTCTGAATCTCATTTCTCCCTAATCAATTGTCCTCAATCAACAGGCAACGTGAGAGGCTGGGGATTCAATTTCTCTTATAGATCCGCCCTTCACAGGACATTCTGGATTTGTTTTACAGCAATCTCACTCATTTTGCAGCTACAGGAGATAAGAGTCTCTCTTGTGACACATACAGAAGTTTTCAGGTCATTTGTGCAGCATTTAAGCTGAGAATTCAAATCCTTGAACTCATCTTTTTCTTCTTTACTTTGTGCAGGAACACTAGTAGCAACCAGCCAATCTTAGTATACTAATTACCTTGAGAAAAATGTTCAAAACTGTCATTATTTGGCCATTGTCATTATTTGATCCTTGCTTCTTATGAATGTTTGATCAAGAGTATTCAACAGTGATATTTTACATATTTTAATCACCAGATTTTGCCATTTACTGTCAGTGCTCTCTTTACTACTGGAAATAAAGTCATTGCTTTCTTTAAATATCTAGCAATTAGAGAAATGCAAATCAAAACTACCCTAAGATTTCATCTCATTCCAGTCAGAATGGCAATTATCAAGAACATAAGCAATACTAAGTGTTGGTGAGGATGTGGGGGAAATTGTATACTCATACATTGCCGGTAAGACTGCAAATTGGTGAAACCACCATGGAAAGCAGTATGGAGATTCTTCAGAAAACTTGGAATGGAACCACCATTTGATCCAGTTATCCCACTCCTCAGTTTATACCCAAAGGACTTAAAATCAGCATACTACAGTGATGTATCCACATCAATGTTTATAGCAGCTCAATTCACAATAGCTAAACTATGGGACCAACCTAGATGCCCTTCAACAGATAAATGGATAAAAAAAAAAAAACAACAAAAACAAAACTGTGTATATATACATAATGGAATATTACTCAGCCTTAAAGAAGACTGAAATTATGGCATTTACCAGTAAATGAATGGAGTTGGAGAATATCATGCTCAACAAAATAAGTCAAACCCAAAACACCAAAGGCCAAATGTTTTCTATGATAAGTGAATACTGATTCATAATGGAGGGGTGTAGGAACTTTGGATTGGGCAGAGGGGAATGAGGTGAGGGGAGAGGGTGAGGGAAAGGTGGTGGAATGAGACAGACATTATTTGTGCTACCTGTGTGACTTTGCACCATGTACAGCCAGAGGAATGAGAAGTTATGCTCCATTTGTATACAATGTGTCAAAATGCATTCTACTGGCATGTATAATTTATTAGAACAAATTTTTTAAAATTTAACAAGAAAAAAATGATCTAAAATTTTTAAAAATGGGAAGTATGCTAACACTTTTCTGCGATAATATTTAAATTTAAAGGGAATTTTTCACCTTTGTAATTAGTTTTATCATGTACACAAATGGTGCTTTTGTCTATTTCTATTTTCTCAAATTCTACATATTTCTTTGTAAACCTGTATTCATGTGAAATATTACATGCATGTGTCATCTAAAAAATAATCAAATTGACTCGAAGAATCAAGTCCAGAAAGACCAGAACTTATTTGGAAAATTCAACTTTAATATTCTATTTGTTCAGAACTCTTCTCAGGACCAACATCTGTTAGGCAGGGTTCTCAGGAGAAAACAAAACAAAACAAAACAAACCCCCCCCACAATATTATAGGTAGATAGATGACAGATTCATTCATGTGATTATGGAGACTAAAAAGTTTGATAACTGCCAAATAGGCCAATAGTCACCAGGAGACCCAGGATAGTTGATGTTCCAACTTAAGTACAAACTGGAAGTCATAGAACCACAAAGCCCAAAGGCAATCTTATGGAAATTCTTTTTTGCTCAGAGGATGCTGGTCATTTTGTTGTATTTAGGCCCTCAACTCAGTATATGAGACCCACATTATGGAAGTTGATGTCCTTTACTGAAAGGTCCACTGAAGTAAATATTTGATTTCATCCAAAATCTTTCACAGAACTACCAAAAATGATGTTTGACCAAATATTTTGGTACTCTGTGTTCCAAAAAATCTGACATACAAAATTAATCACATATATCTATAGACTAGAAGAACAAAAGATGGATTTTCTTGAAATGAATCTTTCATTGTATGACTAATTTAGGTGATAATCACACTGTGTAAAGAACATTGTGAATTGGGATGAACAAAAGATGAAATTGAATCATAAAGTTACCAGTTTCAAAGACTAAGAAAAGCTTTCATTGATATATAATCATATGCTTTCTCTATAGTGTTTTCAATGGTAGATGTAGATTTAACCAAAGGAAAAAAAGATTTAGGTACTAAAGTTTAATTGTTAAAACTTTAGCTCTAAAGTTGAATGAAGTCTATTAAAAATTTGAAGGCAAAAGACCAAAACTTTATAGTCTAGATAAAATATACTATATATGTTAATAAGAGCCACAAAAGAAATTTGCATTTTAATTTTTACATTACAATGACTTTAGAATTTTACTGATTGTAAAATCCCTGGTATATGAAGTAGAGAAAAATGCAGTTTATCAATCTATGTATATCCATCCATTGATCTCAGTCTATAATAGAGTTATTGAGACTAATTTAAATGATTAGTTTATGTATGTGGCTCTTCTACTATGATTTCCTCCAGGATCATGATCTTGTTAACTTGCCTTTCATATTTCTGAACACAGGATTCACTACATTTACAACAATCATCTAATCAATATGAACAGATCAACTTTACGTTTTGGCTAAATTTGTCATATAAATGCTTATTTTTCTTACTTTATTAAATTAATTTATAGGAGGCTACTCAAGTCTTCAGAGAGGTACTAGATCAGAAACTCCTGTGATTATAATCATAATGCTTTTAAAATTAATCCAAGATGTTTCTACTCATGAAGTACTAGAATGCATTTCAGGTTGCCATGATTGTTCTGCTATCAATTTACAAATATAAAAGTATGTTTGTAACATTTAGTTAAATGATGTTCTTGTCTTTAAAAATGTAATGTATTTTTAGCATCTAAAAAACAGTGGTTTCTTTTCTTTTTAAATTTATAAAAGATATTATTGAGTGATAATTTATATAAATAACACAGTCTAGGTTTTATTTTAAGCCCAATTACTAGCATCTTCTAACAAACATTTTAAATATAAAATCTGCTTACAATTTTTCAGAAACTTTAACTCTAAAGCATGACCTTAAACAAATTCATCAGTGTGTTCAGGTTTATCAACACAATCTTGCCTTCCTGGTAAACAGAATGAATATTGATAATTTTCTGATTCCAAAAATTAATGATGGTTGTGGTTTGGACATGGTCTGAGAGTGTCTTCCAGGGTTTCATGTGTGGGAGCTTGGTTCCTTAATGTGGAAGAGCTGAGAGGTGGAAGGACCTTTATGAAGGGGGACATAGGGGATGCCCTTAGGTTTTGGGGGGAAGCTGACTTCAGAAGCAATTTAGATAGTTCCTGTGGGACTCCTAAGATCTTGTAAGAGCAAGTTGTTATAGAAGCAAAGTGATCCCTAAATTACTCTGTGACTTCCTATTCTGAAATATGATCCTGTCCTCCCACATGATGTCATGTGGCTGCTGCCATGATGCCATTGACCATGATGCAATGTTGTCAGGAAGGCCTTCAGTAGAGGCCAAATCAATGGTCTTGCATGATCTTGGATCTTCAGTCTCCAAAACTGTGAGCTACATAAACCTCCTTTTTTTATACACTTACCATTTCTCAGATATTTTGTTATAGTAATAGCAAATTGATTATACGATGTTTGAATATTTAGTGTAGGGTAGGGTGAATGCTGTATTTTTGAACAATGAAACCAGATGTTACTGTGGTAATTGAGCAGTCAGGGTACTCTTTTGATAATCTAAAGATTAAATACATTATCTATTTTTATTCCCCTCTGTTTCCGCTTTCTAGCACTCTCCAATGTTTTTGACTGGCCATACCCATCTTCTTATTAAATGTAAAGATGTTTTCGGGAACTTTTCAATATCAAGGCAACTATCTAAAAAATATAGCATTACTTTCATAACATAGACACATATACAATATAGGATAACACAGGTATTTCATAGCTATTTGATTGCTAACTTTCTTTGGTTTACAGTTCATATTTCATCATTCTTACACTGTCCTCCCAATGATGTTCATTTGTCACTCAGATGAGGTTAATTCTGAGAAACTTCAGAGCAGTATACACATATATATGCATACATACATATATATACATACATGTGTGTATACATATACACACATAAATATGAATGTGTAAAAATATTAAATTATATATACATATATATAAACTATAAATTTGACGTGTAAGTTCAGTCATATTTAAATTTTTTAAAAACACTCCTTCTCTAAGATTAACTGTAAAACAGTTTAGGTAGATTGGATATGAAGGATAACTGAAAGCTTCCTATATTTTCTAGGTACATAAGGTCTTACAATATTTTTTGTTACTTGTTGCCCCATGTACTACATACACCCCCATACTCTCACCCTTTTTACTTTTAGTGTTTTCACTTATAGGCTAGTAGTCCCCAAGTGAAAGTCTAAGAGATTCCCATATATACATAATTGTGTGGGAGGAGAAGAGTTATCATTGCCATACAGCCTGTATTTACTTATCATTTAAAGACTACCATTTATCTTTCTTGGAATAAATTTTTGTATGACTTTAATATTGTGCCTTTCCAACTTCTTTTAGTCAATATTCCTTTCGTGAAAAAGTGATGATTTTAATTATATTTATTTTTCTGGGGTGTTTTATTCATTTGATGTTGTTTGGCAAAATAAAACATGATATTGACTTTTCTTCTCCCTTGATTTTTTTTCAGAGTATATGGAATATAATTCTGAAAAAAAAAAAATCACTGCACTGTGGAGTAGAGCTCTGTTAACTTTAAAATCTTATTTAGAACTTTATAATCCATATTTTAGCTGGGAGACTGACATCACTGTCATAGAATCTGATTTTTAATTTAAGCTCTATCACTTCCAATCTAAATAACAGTTATCCAGTCAGATTATCTCCATGAGTCCAAGTTTCCTTACCCGTGAAATGCAAATATTAACTCTTGCCTCCCAAAGCAAGATTTATTTTAGGTTATCAATATTGGCTTAAATTCTTGAAGATCAATCAGAGTAATTTGGCATGTAATGATCTTTTTATGTGCTGACTGGGCTACAATTTTGATGTGTTAGCTTGACTAGGCTACAGTATGAGGCTAGAATTCAATAACATCTTGAATAGTTATTTAATAACATGAACTTAACTGTTATGAAGGTATTTTGTAGATGTGATTGAAGTTCATAATCTGTTGACTTTTTCAAAAGTGGAGGTTATTCTAGGTAACTTGGCCTGCATGATTTAATCAGTTCAAGGCTTTAGAAATGAAACTAAGCCTTCCCTAAAGAAGAAGAAATTCTGATTATTGATAATAGCTTCAGCCCATGCTCTAAAATTTCAGTCTGTCCCTCCTGATAACCTGCCTTATGGATTTTAGGCTTGCCTAGCTAGTCCTCACAAATTGTGTAAGTTAATTTCTCCTGATAAACCTCTTAACATCTGTCTCCCAGTCTGTGTCTATGGTTGAACCCTAACTGGAACACACTATCTTAAACGAATGAAGGCAAAAAGCATATGATCCTCTAAATAGACTCAGAAAAAGTACTTGAAAAAAAATCCAGTGTACTTTCTTGAGTTTATTGACAAAACTAGGGATAGAAGGGAACCTCCTCAATCAAACAATATAATATTTATGAGAAACTCACAGTTCACATCACATTTAATGAAAAAGCTTTTGTAAGATCATTAACACTATCAGATATCTGCACATACTGCTTCTCCTCAACATTGTATTGGGAGTTTTATAAAGAATAATTCAACACAAGCAAAAACAAAAACAAAGAAAACAAAGAAAGAAAAAGAAATAAGAAAAAATCTCGATTGAAAATCTTTAAAAACTTTTAAAAAAACCATTTCCATTTGTTGTGCTATTATACATAGAAAACAACAAGAAATTCTCTAAAAAGTCAATTGGAACTAAGAAATCTGTTCATACAAACTGTTGGCTGTATTATTAATATGTACAAATAAATTGTACTGGCAAAGTAATGGTACTGATAGTGAGGGTCCATCCTTATATGAAATACCTAAATTCAGTATTAAAATGAATAGCTCATGGGCCACAAATATCAATAATTTCTTAAGAGTAGATTTATTACTACCCTAATGTCTGATCCAGAGTATAAGGAAAAGAAATTAAAAACAAATTGAGAAACACAGTGTCCCAAAGATATGGAAATTAACAAATAAATTATTTTCTTTTCATTTTTGGATCACATACTAAATCAAAATGTTAAACTGAGTATTTATAAGAACATTTTTTATGAATAATAAACATTACTACAAGACAGAAATATATGAAAAGAAGAAGAAATGGAAATTAGAAAAAGTGCACTGATTATCAAAGATCAGAAAACTTCTAATTTATATTCATCTTACCAAGGTGTATTATACAGAAATTCATGCAGACCTAATAATAGACCTTTTAGTGGCATTTAAGTCAAACTATGTAAAATGAAAAAAAAATCTGGTTTAATTAATTGGAGAAAATAATATTGATACCAAAATTTATTGAACAAAAAAAAAAAATTGCCCATAAGGTTTACTTAGATATATCACTTCAAAATTCTCAAATAGATAAACCAATAACTAGTAAATATAAAAAAATAAGATAAATAAATGAAGCATGGTACTGACAAAAATTAAAAATTATATTATGCCACATTAATTCAAAGTAGCATAGCACTAATCTATTGATAGAAAATTTAGAAATTATGTTAAAATGCTTAAATTTGTTTAGTGTATTGTTATTATATTGATCAAATAAAGTAACTTTCAAAATGTGTGAAAATCATGGATATATCAACCAAAGGGTTGGAACAATTAGCTCTTTCTTGGGAAAAGAAAGTAAAGTTGACCATCAAATTGCACACGAAGATGAATTTACATATTATAATATTTAAATTTTTAGAATATCAGAAGTATTATGTAAAGTAGAAGAGAAATACAAGTATGCACACACACATGTTCTCTCTTTTTCTTCTTAACAGGGAGCAGTTGCACTGTTAAAGATCAATTATCACCTTGATGGCAAAATTTCCCAAATTTACTGTAAAATATCCATTAATGTTTCAGTAAAATTTGGAGCATCCAGATTGTATTTGTGTGAGATTGGTTTTAGCACTTTAAATTTTAAATTTTAAGGTGGCAATTATAACTGGCAACAGAAAATATCTTTTGTTTTTAAATATCTAAGACAGACATCAAACATCATAATTTCCATATTCTATTCAGGTTGTGATCACCATTGCACATGTGAGCTGAGAACTTATCCATAAATTCTAAATATACATTGTTATTAAAAATAAGGCAATTTAAGGGGGTCAAATTAGACATTCAGTTGTATTGATTGCTATTTACATCAATCCCCAAGTCTGTAATAAAAAATCCTACCTGCTAATGTGGGGATAAGAGAAGCACACACACACATTAAAGAACACAAACAGGGGCACACTAATATATATGAGTGACTACCAAAGACTGGCTAGGTGGGAGGAGTTGTATGTGCTAGTGGGGATAAGATATATAAAAGAAATTTATAAAATTCACTAAAATTTGATCTGGCTTTTTTTTTTTTTTTAACCTCCACGTTCATGCAAATCTAAATAAGGCCAATGACAATAATACTCTTCGTGGGAAAGCAATCTTTTGGTGGTTTAAATTTTACAGTGTGTGAATGTAGAGAAGTTTTATTAATAGATTTATACATACACAAACATGCATGTATGTTTCAAATGGGAATGTGCTACTGTTGGTTATCCTTTAATAAACATTGTGAGAATGATGGATTTTAATTAGAATAACTGAAGGTTAATTGAAAGTTCAAGATGTAGATTTTGAAACACTGACCTGTAAGGAACACAATAACTTTAACTGGGAGGTAGCACCAGATACCATTTTTGTCTTTTACATCTGTGTTAATCCCCATTACTTCATATAAATTGTATATTCAAAATAAATATATATAGCACAGTGATTTTAAAATTGAAATATGGAAATTAGAATTATTTTAATTCATTCTTTCTAGATGACTAATAAGATACTTTATTTGTGCTTCAAATTTTAAATAATAAAATATAATATGAATCACGAGATACAATATCCTAATTAAGAAGAAATTTTAATCCATTGTAAAATATTGTATAGAATCTCAACAGCATATTGGAAATTGTAAGTTATTCCTTTAAAATTATGAATTGTTTAAAATTAAAACTAAAAAATAAATCAAGAAGTTACTATTTGAAATATTACATGCTCTGGGCATGGAGGTGCATGCTGATAAATCCAGCTACTTGGGAAGCTGAGGCAGGAGGATTGCAAATTAGAGGTCAGCCTGGGAAACAAAGTGAGATCCTGTCCTAAAGCAAACTATAAAATAGAAGGAACTGGGGATGTGGCTCAGTGGTAGAGTGCTCCTGGGCTCAGTCCACAGTAACAAAAGAAAGAGAAAGATCACAAAATTATTATTAAGAATTATTCCATTCCATACTGTTATATTTTTAAATGATGTATTCCAGGTGTCAAAAATATTGATACACCACTCACACATAATGTAATGATTTGCAATGAATAGAAGATTATGTAGCAAATAGTTATAACCCCTCATCTAATCCACATGTGGCATATTTGGTTTAACTTTTAGTTGATTACTATTCACTTTCTGATGAAGAAAGACCAGGAATTACATAGTGACAATTGAGCACAGTGGGGATGCTGTTCTTGACATACTTAAGAGTTTGTGATTTATTTGAAACACTGCTATATTTGCCTGCAAGATATTTGGTTTCTAACACATTCTCTAGCTTTCCTGGGGGTCAAACCAGCAAGTCAAACAAAAAAATGCAGCAAATAGTGATTATCTGAATATATTACTATTTAATCCATCTTTTAAAACAAATATGAAATTTGAGACCAAAAATATTTATTGCCAACTGGAAAATTTCCCAAAATCTCTTCAAAAACACTAAACACCAGTGTTAATTAAATTCCAATAGGGAAATTGCTTTAACAGTTCTAAATCTCAAAGGCATTGCTCAGACTAACTGAGGCAGTAATTTTTTTTACTCACATGAACAATAAAATTAATATTGTTTTCAAAATGTGCTTTCAACCTCTTTCTTTCTGAAAGTTCCCAGAAATATCAGTTCAGTAATTATCTAAGTTTTATCTAAATGATGTAATTATGTACTGGATGAACGGATGCATGTTACATTAGAAAAGGTGATACAAGAGAAAGCTCTTTTCATAAATATCTTGAAATTATATCATTCTCAGTCTAAACATATCCACTAAATCTTATGCTTCCCCCAAAATGAAAAAAACATTACTTCTTTTTGATGAGGAACATATACATAGCCATAGCACCTATAGCGGACTGATAAGAAATGCAAATGCAGCAAAATTATAAGATGAAATTGTCTTAAATGGTATAGCTCACAAACTCCGAGAAGCATGTTACTTACTTTTCACATATTTAATAACTCAGGAAAATAGAAAGCTGTTTTTTCTTTGGTAATGTTGATTTAGAAAGGTGCATCTTAAAATTTATGATGTTGAAAAAAATTTCTGTTCAAAATACAGAGTGTATGGCACCTTCAATATGTCTTTCAAGAATGCTCTTGAATTTCACTTCTTTTTCACCCAAAGGAGAGGGGGAAAAGGCATACAAAATACCACTGGGAGATATATTTGGACCAGACTTTTCTAGGCCATATTCACATCTCTTTATCATGTGTCCTCAAAAACTGCCAATTAGGACAACAATGGTATAAATTCAAATTTGACCTGTGCCACACAGAAATTTGTGGCCATGAGGCAAATGCTTATTCCATTTTTCTCCTGAAAAGTTTTTCCCCTTAAAATGCAGATAATTGTATTATCTATATCATTGACCTGTTATGAAGAGCAAGTATATTCTTCAAATATGTATACCTTTCAACTAGCATCCAATACATTTTAGCTACTATTAAAAGTATTTTCTATCTATGCACATTTTTATTTAATTATTTTATTTTAAAAAAAGGTTAACTCTTGAATAGTAAGAAAAACAACATGGTATTGGTACCAAAATAGACATTTAGACCAATGGTAGAGAATAGAAGACACAGAGGCAAACACACATAAATACTGATATCTCATGCTAGACAAAGGCACCAAAAGCATATAATGGAGAAAAGATAGCCTATTTAACAAATGGTGCTGGGAAAACTGGAAATCTATATGTAGCAAAATGAAATTAAACCCCTACCTCTCACCATGCACAAAATCAACTCAAAGTGGATCAAAGACTTAGGCACTAGAACAGAGACACTGTGCCTCATATAAGCAAAGGTAGGCCCAAATTTTATCATGTCAGCTTAGGACCTGATTTTCTTAACAAGACTCTTAAAGCACAAGAAGTAAAATCAAGAATCAATAAATGGGATGGATTCAAACTCAAAAGCTTCTACTCAGCAAAGGAAACTGAAGGAGCCTATAATCAAGGAGATAGCTAAAGATTGCGGTTAGCTGAGAGCCATAAAAGATGTTCTAGTTTCCACCTGATATTAATACATTATTCAAAGAATCTTTGTATGCCCGTGAACACTCTGTGACACACCTGTAAGCTTGAGCTGTAAGCACGTGTCCTTGTTAAAGCTATATGTATACAACTGGGTGAGGTTGGTTAGAGTGTGTGGGAAGAAGAAGAAGGTGGTAGTTGGAGTTAGAGCGTTTGGAGTGATTGCTGGAGCCGGAGAGAGAAGAAGAATAAAAGACCTTTTTTCATTTTCATCCTGCCTCCGAATTTTCCTGCGGCGTTTGTTGCTCCAGGCAGCTTCCACTTCAGGCAGCAACAGGAAACAATCAATAACATGAAGAGAGAGCCTACGGAATGGGAGACATTTTTACTACATGCACCTCAGATAGAGCACCAATCTCCAGGATATAAAAAGAATTAAAAAAATTAACATAAAAAAACCAAATAACCCAATCAATAAATGGGCTAATGAATTGAACATACACTTCACAGAAGAATACAATTGATTAGCAAACATATGAAAAAAATTTCATCATCTCTAGCAATTAGAAATATGCAAATCAAAGTTACTATAAGATTTCATCTCACTGCAGTCAGAATAGCAATTATCAAGAATACAAGCAAAAGTAAGTGTTGACGTGGATGTGGGGATAAAGGTACACTTATACATTGTTGGTGGGACTGCAAATTAGTGCAAACACTCTGGAAGTGGTATGGAGATTCCTTAGGAAACTTGGAATGTAGCCACCATTTAAACCAGTTATCCCACTCCTCAATTTATATCCAAAGGACTTAAAATCAGCATGCTACAGTGACACAGCCACAGCAATGTTCATAGCAGTTCAATTCACAATAGCCAAACTATGCAACCAACCTAGATGCCCTTCAGCAGATGAATGAATAAATAAAATGAGGTATATACACAATGGAATATTACTTAGCCTTAAAGAAGAATGAAATTATGGCATTTGCCAGTAAATGGATGGAACTGGAGAATATCATGCTAAGTGAAATAAGCCCAACCCCCAAAAACCAAATGCAGGATGTTTTCTCTGATAAGCGGATACTGATCCATAATGACAGGAGGCGACTAGGTAAGAATGGAGGAACTTTGGTTGTGCAGAGGGGAGTGAAGGGAAGAAGGGGGTGTGGGGATGGGAAGGATGATGGAATGAGATGGACATTATTACCCTATATACATGTATGATTACACTACTGATGTAATTCTGCACCATGTACAGCCAAAGGAAGAAGTTGTGCTCCATTTGTCTACAATGTGTCAAAATGCATTCTACTGTCATGTATAAGTAATTAGAACCAATTTTAAAAATGTAAAAAAAAAAACAAAAACAAAATAAAATAAAAGGTTAACTCTTTCTGTATATCCAAACATTTTTTTTTTTTATTTAAAAAATGTTAATCACGGGGAGAAAAAAACAAATCACTAGTTAGATATTTAATTCTGACTATCTCCTGAGATCAGAATTTCATTTCCATGAAGCCCGACACACAGCCAGCACCCATTTTGTCAGCAGTCTCTGGACAGCATGTGCCCCAGGTCTGTCTGTCATAGTCCTATTGCTCTTGTTGCTACATGGATTATTACTTTCTTTTCATTAATAATTGTAATAGGAACTGATAATTTTATTGCTGTGTATTTCTGTCTTCATCCTACCTTTTATATTGCTATTCTATCCACATTAACAGCATAGAGAACTATTTTTAAAGGATTCAAGTTTTACCCCATTTCTTACCTAAGCAAATAGTTATCTTCATCCAGGACAATCTTCCTATGTGCAAATGTATGTGGAAGAAAGATACTTGTGTCTTTCTCAAAAAAATAAAATCAGACTTGTATTTCTTTGCACTAAAAAAATACTAGTTTATTTCTATAAGTATTTTTAGGTAGAATTGAAAATTCCAGCTCTTGGATAATGGTATTTGCTGGGAAATTACGGTAATGGGCTGAGGTTTCTAGCCCCACCCCACATCCCCCGTGGGCCCAGGATGGGCCTTTCTTTGTCCAGCATAGAAAGGTAGGGAGAGCGTACCTTAACAGTGAGACAGGACTGAGAAGGTAGAAGTCGCTGACGCCTCTCCCCCCCCCCCCCCCCTACGGTGCTGGAACTTATTTATTGAAGAAGGTGGACAACCTTTATAGTGGACATGAGCCAATCAGTAAGCAGATTATAGAAATAGGTAAAGAGCACGGGCACATGTCATTGGCAAAATCCCCTAGAGGGTGGTTCCGGTTCTCATGATATATTAGAGCCACGCCCCCTGCTTAGCTCAGGTCCGTGACAGGGCATGGCAAGCAGCCAGAGAGCCAGAGCTTTCCATCCCCTTGGCTGACGTGTTTCAAATGCCCCGACAGGTATTTGGCATGCAACTCTAATGTTTTATGTCTGTTTAATAAAGCAGACATGGATTCTTGGAGTTGTTGATTAAAAACATAAATGATTAAAAAACATGGTAAATCTTGGTTGTTGAAAAATCACCAACATATATATGCACTGTTTTCACCATTTTATGTTTTCTGTCCTTTTGTAGGGTCTTAACACACCTCAAATATTATTCAACAAATGCTTCCCAATTTTATTTTTATATTGATTTATTTCGAAAGAAGCTTCCCTTCTCAAAGCCACTATTCAGTAACATTACTTTTCTTTTGTTCTGTATTTAAACACAATTTGTTCAGCAGGCAATTACCTATTTGGCTTTCAGACCAGTAGAAGGCAGCATTATGTTGCATTGAGTGAGAGCTCAGCTCTGTGCAAGAAGGCAATTCCAACATGCAGCTACAGTGATTGGTTTAAACCCTCTTTGGGGCTTGATGTAAGAATCATCAGGTGACACAACAAAGTTTTTACATACAGAAGCCCAGAGGGTTTTGTTCATTGTACTTAAATTTAATGAACACATTGCATGTAACAAATTATGTCATAATAGTCTTAACTCAACATTTTGATTTTGTACTAACTTTGTCTAATTCTTTTTGTACTAAAAATGATCATTTAAAAACAATCAATGACTAAATGAAGCTATTTTAAAATCAACATGATGCTGCTGCAAAAACTAGGTAACAGAGATGTTTTTCAATTTATTTTTTAAAGTAATAGTTATACATTAGCTGCATTAAAGAATAAAAAGAAAATAAAAGAATCTCTTTATAGTTTTAAAATCACCACCACTGAAACTGTGAACAACCCAAAATTATAATAAAAATATCAATTATAGAGAGACACATAATTTTAAATAATTTAAAAACCTCTAATAAATGCCATTAAAAGGCACTATGATATCAAGTGATTTTTATAAAAAAGGAAAGTAAAATGTGAATTAGAATTGATATGTAAATGCTAATTAAATTTGTATGTGTATATTTTAAATTCTTACTAAATTTGTGGCTATTGATGATTCACTTAAATAATAGTAAGCCATACTCTAAAGTTGATGTCCTATTAAATATGCTTAAATATACTACATCAGAAGGAATACTTCAGTATTGTTCATTATTATTTTCCATGTAGAAAGTTGAAGCTCTGTACATTTGAATCATAAAATGACAAGTTGAAAATTGAATTGTAAAGTATTTTAAATAGGAAAACCCATTGTCATCTTTAAATTGAACATGTGGGTGACCAGTCCAGTGAACCATCAAAAACAGACTAAATAATATTTTGCTTCCATGTTTATCTTTCACTTTTGAAATAAATTATCTTTGTATTGTTGGTTGTTGTATTATATTTAAGAAAAGTAAAAATTTTATTGATGTGATTGCTATTCAAATGACTTAATGTACAATTATATCATATGACCAAGTGTCTGACATTTTTAATTGAATTAGATGACTGAATCAGTGTTTTCAAAAATTATGAAGGGTCTAAAAACATGTTTGTGAGTACAATTATTTTTAATATTTTACTGGTTGCTTTAGACTACACATTGTCAAAGCAGAGTGCTCATATTAAATCCAGTTTTCATAATTTGTTACCGCTAGGAGTCAAGGAAGTTATTTAATTATCCTGTGCTTCTGTTTTATTGCTATTACTGTTTAAATACATAAAATGAGAATGATAATATTTTGATATTTTAGGGAATCTATATAATAAAATAATATACTTTGAGTAATTTGTAATTAGTATAAGATCTTACAAATGGTAAATACTTGATAGCTGCTAGTTACTATTTAATTAGCTTTCTATTAATTGTAGTGTGATCTATACTGATATTTAGAAACTCATGGTTAAAACCTAGGGTGAAGTTTCCATGGCAAAAGTTCTCTAAAAATCAATTTGTTCATACTTTTATGATAAATTGATAGAAATATGTTTAATTATGTAACTATGTTGGAAAACAGTTTATTAAATTAGGCACATTTTAATAATTTCACAATACTATTCAAAGACATTTGCCAAAAGAAATAAAAATGTGACCACAAAATAAGTTGTTTAAGAATGTATATACTAACTTTATTTATGTTCACGAAAGTCTGGAAATAACTCAAGTTTTCATCACATGATAAAAAGCAAATTGTGATATTTTAATGCAAATATCACTGAACACTGCATAATAGTCTTCCCTAATCCAGTTTCACTTTATGTCTATAATATTCATATAGCTTGATTCTTTCAAAAGAGAGGGCCATCACATCCACCTAACTTTTAATACAATACACTGTTGTGTTCTATTTTATTATATTTGATTGTGCTTGATTTATAAATTAAACTTCATCATAAGTATGTATGTAAAGGGAGAAAAAACTCCATTTTGTTGGACTTGATAGTTTCAGGCATCCATGGGAATCTTGGAACATATCTTTTACAGGGGGAGATTAATGTAGTCTTAATTTAATATTACATAACTGTAAACAAGAAATAATTACATCAAATAAATTAATTGACCTTCATGCATGCATTAAATGAAAATGTCAGACACAAAAAGCAGACTATGTAATAGCCTATATATGGTGGTGAAAATAAGTAACTAATGACAAAATTCAAAGCATTGTTTATATCTGAGGGTTTAAGAAGACACATTGAAAGGAACACAAGGAAACTTTTGTGACACAAATGTTCTATATCAGGAGGTCAGCAAGCATGGACTGCAGGTCAGGTTGTCTGACTATTGATATTAATAAAGTTTTGTTAAAACATAACTTTGCCTATTCTATTGCATATTATTCATGACTTCTTTCATGTTACAACTACAGAATTGAGTGTTACACTGATTTCATATACCATAAAGTCTATGATATTTACTCTGGGGCCATTTCCTGTTTCCATCACAAACCTTGTTTTACACCATCAACACCTAAAGTAAACCCACATCAGATCTGTTAGGAATAGGCCAAGTTAATATCTCATGTAGGGAAGAGAGTTCCTGGTGATTATTTTCAGCCTTCTTTCTCATTCAAAAGGACTATGGTGACCCTGTTTGTAACTAGAGAGAAAAAAATGTGGCCAATAATATTTCATAGAAACCTGCAATGATCATTAGCTTTCTTAACAGTAATTTAACAAAAATACATAACAATTTAAAAAGGATAAGAAAGAAGAGAGAAATAAATGAAGTTATATTATCTATGGTATTCTTAAGGCAACTCAAAACATCTCATAAAAAACAAAAATATGCATACATTTTAAGACTTATTCAATAATATCAGAACAATAGCATTAAATGGCACACACTATGAGATATTTTAGCCAAATAAATAAGCAAATGCTTCAAATTAGAACTTTTTCTTTAACAAAGAACCATTTGTTGCACATTTTCCATTATAGCATCATATGTTCAATATTCATGGGTGTAATGACTAAAAGCTGTCTATATTTTCTAACTAGTATTGTTATGGAATGAATGTTTGCATTGCCCTAAAAGTCATGTGTTGAAAGTCAATCCCCGGTGTTAGTATTTGGCGGTAGATCCTGTGGCAGATGTTTAGATCACAAAAGCAGAGTGCTTATGAATGGGATTAGTCCCCTTATAAAAGAGCCACAAGAAACTCCCTAGTTCCTTCCATCTTGTGAGAACACACACAAAAAGGTGGTTATCTGTGAAAGCAGAGCCTCACCAGGGAGCTAATCTGTTGTCACCATAATCTTGGACTCCCAGGCTCCAGAAGTATAAGAAATAGAATTCTGTTGTTTGTAAGTCACTCCATCCATATTTATTTTTGTTACAGCAGGCTGAATGGACCAAGACATTATGTTTTCTTTGGGGTTAATAGTGAATATCTTGACTCTACTTTCAAGTTTTATTATGCTCCATTGTATACAATTTAAATATAATAGCATTTTAATTTGATATTTCCAACTCTTCCTCTATGCTATTGTTATATACTTTATTTATACCTGTGTTAGAAACCCAAAATGTGTTGTTAATATATCTGCTTCTATAATCAATTATCTTTTAAATAATTTAAATATAAGAAAAAACCTTAAGTATTTATAAAAAATAGTTACCATTTCTGGGATTCTATTATTTTCTAGAGATATAAAATTCCCTCTGCTGGTAGTTTTCTTCTGGAAAATTAACTTCAGCATTTCTTATGGTGTGAGTACACTGCTGATGAATTCTTTCAGATTTTGTATGTCTGAAAATATCACAATTTTGCCTTCAAATCTGAAACACTGTTTTCTAGGTAGACAATTCAAAATTGAAAGTGTCATCTTTTATCATGTCAAAAGTATTGCTCCACTATCTTCCTTCTTGAATTTTTTCTATGGGAAATCTATCATGTTTATCTTTGATACCCTTTAAACAAAAATATATATATATATTTTTTCTGTTATTACCTTAAAACCCTTTTCTTAATCTGTTATTTTGATAAACTTAAATGTGATATTCCTTAGTGTTATTTCCTTTGGATGTCTTGTTTTTTGTAGTTTGTCTGGTTTCTTGGTCTTGTACTTCTAGTTTTCATCAAATTTTAAAATGTTTCAGCTATTGATTTTTCAAATATGTTTTGTTTTCCTCCATTCTCTGCTCTACTGTTAGTTCCCCAAAACATATACACTGTGTTTCTAGCAGTTATCTCATGGAACAGTGATGCTCTGCTGATTTTGAATGTTTTTCTTTCTCCTTTTGTTTTATTTCTGTGTTTTCTCCTGTTTTAATTGAGCTAATTGTTTCTTTGGGGAGGTTTAGTCTTCCCTTGATGTCAAATAGTGAATTTTTCTTCTGAGCTTTTGTATTTTTTATTTGTAGAAATCAATTCAGTCTTTTGTATACCTTCACTTTCACAACTTAATTTTTTAACATGTAAGATATTATAATTTTATCAGTGTCTTTTTTTTGTTTTTTAATTTTAGTAATCAGGTCAGTTTTTAGTAAGTGTGAATGGATTGATTTTTCTCTTCTCCTTTTAAGTCATTTATTATAGCTTCTTTTCAGGCCTGGCAATTTTTTCTATTAGATCTTAGTATGATTTTTATCATATTCACTATGGTACTGTATTTCTCTAAATGTCATTGAGTTCTCTTCTGGGATGCAGTTAATTACAGGAAAACAGTTTATTTCATTGTGCTTGCTTCTTAAATTTGTTGGGGGTGAGATCAGAGTCTTCTTTAATCTAAGCTAGTTATTTCTCACAAAGAGATTCAAAACTATCCAAGAGAATATTAAAAATATCAAGCATTACTTTCAACTTTACTTTTACTCTATGGTGATAAACTCTTACCATTAACTGATAAAATAGCCTTGTTTTCTACTAATTTTTAAATTGTAAAATAATTATACTCTCAGAAGTGGCAACAATAGTACAAAAATGACCTAGGTATCATTTACTTTGATTTTCCCAAGGATGATAGCATAAGTAACTGTAATACACTATTTTTTTTTTTTTTTTTTTTTTTTACAAAATACCTTCTCACTATGAGTTTTCCCAACAGCTGCTGAGAATGCTTACCATTTCTGGTCCTTTGTGAGCAATGTATACTGTTCTCTTTCATCCTTCAAGTGATTCTTTCTTCAGACTCCATCACTTATATGTGGTAATCAGTATTCTTCCAAAGAATCAAGGAGTAGACTTTGTAGATCTGTAGATTTCTACGTCCATCGCTTTTCTCTTTGATGCACTTTCCTGCAAACTCTAACTACCTTGCCATCTCTGAACAGTCAAATTCAACTCTAAGTAAGTCTGCAAAGTTTCACTTGAAAAAGTTTTCTCTGTGCTAGAGTAGGGTAGGGAAACACAACCTACCTTAGATTATTTTTACTATTTTAAGCCGTCATATAAATGTGACTATAAAGTATGGCATTATTGTATTTACTTGTCTAAATATTATTTCTCTCAATGTGTGTTTTCAAATATATCTTCATAACATTTTGATAAATTAAAATATCACAAGCATAAAATTAAATATTCAATACATGGCAATAATAGATTTAATTAAAATACATCAAGGTCAATACATGGTTAAGGGAATTAACAAAAAAAATTAACACCAATTAATAAAAAGAATATATACCTAATAAGTTAATAGCTGAAAATGTAATAGTAAATATTCTCTGTCTAATTGAAAAGAAATCAAGAGAAGAAAAAAATTATGCTGAAAAGAAGAAATGAATAGAAAAATAATAGAAATCTGATTTAATCAAACATCTTAGAAACGCCACTCAGTTTAAGCAAAGATAGCAAATCACAAGGTAAAGATTATTATAGCATCTAAAATATGACCTATGTATACACAATAAATATTTATACCTGTAATATAAGAACACTTAATTTTAAAATATATGAATAAAAGATAGGTACTGTACTACAAAAACTGATAAAAAAGATGCTAATTTCATGCATAAAGATCATCAATATAACCAGACTATAAAAGATGATCAAAATATTTTATCAGGTAGAAAAACATCTTAAGTCAATTATTTTTATTATGCTAAATGACATATAGAGGAAAATGTCAAAATAAAAAGTAAAAAAAAAAAAAACAAAAACAGGAAAATTGGGCATCAACATAGAAAGTGAAGCAGTGATTCTAGAGTTGAAAAAAATACCTAAAAAATAAAATGAAGTAAATAAAAATTTAAAATCTTACCAGCATAACAGAAGAATAAGAATGATATTTGAAAGTGAAAATAAATTTGAAGATAAATGAATAGATATCATCTGAATAAAGAAAGTAAAAAGACTGAAAAATTAACAGACCATCTTGAATATGTAGCAAATATCAAACTATTTAGCATGCATGTCATATGAATGTGTGCCAATGAGAAGAGAATGGTGGAGAAAATTTTGACTAAATGTCCCAAATTTGATAATATTTCCCAACTCTTCCAGTTGAGTATAAATTATACCAGAAAAAAAAAAAAAAAAAAAAAAAAAACAGCAACAACAACAAAACCAAAACCCTCAAATCTTCATGAAGTAATTAATAGCATTTGAGAAAGTAAAAATATGTAAGATCATTTAGTTCTCTTGATTTACTTAATATTTATATGATTTCAAATAGGCATAGTATTTTCTCACCAAGTTTCAAAACATATGCAGATGTTATACAAATTATAACATGTTATCTAAATAAGATGGTTTCAATGACCTATAATTTACATGAATTGGTACAATATTAAAATGTGAAGACTTATTAATATAAGTGAAGAATGACATGTAATTTAATCCCTATTCATTATTAAAATAATGCAACATGTTATTGGAAAAAATAAATGGTAAATAAAAATAGGACTCTAAAAACACATATCAAATAAAAAAGGGGGGGAAGGGGGGAATAAAAATACAGATATGAAACAGAAATCACATGATAAAACAGAAGACCTAGTCTAACTGAAATAAATATTAATACAATAAGAGATCCAAATAAATTGAGAAATTGTACCAAAACTAGATACATCTTAAATGACTCTAAATGGAATAATATTATATATTATTTTGTATATGCACACAGTGTAGCATTAATTCCCAATATCAAGGGATAGTCCACTAACATTTACATCAATCTGATACACATTATTCTAAAAGAATCCTTAAACAGAAAAATTCAAACAAAATTCTGTGTAATGCCATACTATACGGAAACCCTAGAAGCCCCATGTTAATCACCTTAAATTCACTATCTACACAAAAATTAACACTTTCTTAACATTTAAGAGAGGTTGTCTGTTTTGTCTGTTCTAAAACATGTTATGATTTTCATCTTACAATGTCTACTTCCTTATGTTTTAATTCATTTCAATTAACATTTTCCTTCTGTTAATCATTCAACTCTTTCCTGAGAGTTAATGTTTGTTTACATTGGATATTGCTATCCACTTTATAAAGAAGTCAAATACAGTTATTCATTTTACTGTTAATAAGCATTTGTGAAGTAGACAGAACTATCGTGAATACTAATAACATAAACATCCATGATGCATGTGTGTTTAAAATATACATATAAGTCTTATGGTGGAACATACACTAAGGAGTAAACTTGCTTTGTGGGGCATGCATGTTTACATCTGAAACTACTGGTAGTTTTCCAAAGTGACTTTATTAACTAAAAATTTTATCTTTAGGAAATATGCTTTTTGGAGGGCTTCACATTATTACCAAAACTTGATATTTACTAGCTTCTTTACTTTAGCTATTCAAGTGGTTGTATTTTATTGTAGCTTTGTTCTGCATTTTTCCCAGTGATGAATTAATATAATAATTTTCAAATTGATGTCTTATTAACTCAACATCATTTATTCAAAAGACAATAGTTTTCACTTCAATGAAATATAATTTTTGCCATAAATCAAGTCATTGAATATATGTGGTCCAATTATGCAGTATCCATTGAATTTCACTGATTTAATTATGTTATGATTTCAATGCTATTATGAATAATATTGTATTTTAACTATTTTTATCTTTAATGTGATCATAACAGGCATCCTTATTTGTTCCTATTCTTGGAAGAATTCTTCCTTATTTTATGGGCTAGTATGGAATATGTGTAAATTTTTATAGATAATTTTATCATATGAATGATTCACCATTAGTCCTAGTTTGTTAATTTTAAGGTTTGTCAAATACATTTTTGGAATCTATCCAGACAGCTAATTAAGTTTTAATTCCTTCTGTTTATTGAGTCACAGTTATTAATTTTCTAAAGTTAATCTTTACAATAAAATCCACTTGGTCAGAATTCATTGCTTTCTTATATATTAATAGAAATTTTCTTATATTTCATACAAGATAATGTTTTAATATTAATGGAAATTTTCTTATATTTCATATAAGATAAGGTTTTAATCTATATTCATGAGAAATAGCATGCTATCTTTATGACATTTGTAATCTTTGTTATGTGTTTTGTTTATGTTGGATCTCTCTCTCCTTACAAGTCACTAATTATAACACAAACAGTCCCTTATGTTAACAGAAGGTAAAAACTTGAACAGATGCTTTATTTAAAAAAAACTGTATAAAAATAAACAATAAGTACCTGAAAATGTGCTGAACCATTTTTATCATAAAGCTGAAAATTGTATTGTAATAAGACAACACTGTGTATTCACAGTGTTCAGATGAAAAAGTACCTCTCCCTGTTGGACTTTAAAACCTCCTGGGTGTTCTTGCAAGCCACACTCAAGTGAGGCTGCTAACTCTCCACACCTTGAGACCTAAAGCATCCACTCTGCTTATTAGAGGCTTTTGCTTACCTTTTCTAGTCCAGCACAATTGAAATAATACATATAATGGCCTGATTGATTTATAACCTTGTTAGTAAGCCTATAGCCAGTGCCCTAGATAGGGGAATCCTTCCCAGATCAGTGGTGGATTCTCAACTCTCCTCTAGAATGCTTCTTCAGAATTTTTTTCCTCTTAAATACTGTTGCTTCTGAAACTCTTTCATGCCTTCAAAAGTAAGTTTGATACATGAGTAGTCTTGCTCTGCTATTAATATCCAATCCTGTCAAGTGTTATCTAGAAGAATCATTCTTTTATAGTGTATTTAATTTAAAACTCAGTTTTTTAGTGTGATGGTGTAAAAAACTTGAAAACAAAATTGAATTACCTATTCTATATTTGGCCCTGTCAAGCAATAGGGCTGAATTAATGATATTTTAAACTGTATGATACATTTCAATGAAAGCATTTTTCTATGAAAAGCAAAGATGAAACTAAACTAACCACAAAAAAAATTTCATAAAAACAAAAGTGAATATTCTGCCCTCCACAATTTTCCTTTTTAAGATATTTAATCATCCTAATTGTGCTTCATCTATCAAACACATTTTATCCTTCTAAGGAGAACTTCTGACATGAATTTTAATATTTACTGAGTCTTCAGTTGAAACAGATTTTTTAAAATTTTTCTTAGTTCAAGAACACTTTTTGTATATATTTAAGCATACTAAGGTTAAATTCTTAGTATGAGAAATCAGGTGTCTTTCTTCTTTAGGGAAGTATGTGTAGGAAACAGATGGAATAATACAATTATTAGCAGTTGGCACAACAGGTAAGAAATGAGAAAAATTTAAGGACTATTGAACGCTAGGGAACAATATTCATACTGGCACACAGGGAATTAACCATAAAGCTCTTAGTTTTAATGAGTAAGTGCACCCAATCTGGAAATTTTCACATTGAATCAGCACAAAGTTATGTAGCACAGGTGTTTAATTGTTACTGGATTTAACATTATGATCTCAATAGATTAAAAGACTGTGGGATAAAAAACTATCAGTCTCAAAGAGAGAAAGGTCTGGGAAACAAAACTGTTATTTTAAATTTGAAAAATATTTTGAAAACTTGTGAAACATGTTGAGCAGAAATTTGCTCTATCTCATTTAATACATTTATGTTTAGAGGTACATTTTTGTTTCCCAAGCACTGCACATTAAAATATTTAAGGTATTGTGATTTCAGTATTTTATTCTATTTTAATTTCAATAGGTTAATTTTATTTAAATATATTCTGTATAATAAATGTCTTTTTTCGATACTCAAGAACTAAAACTTTATTAATATTTCTGATACTCAAGCACTAAAACTTTATTAATATAATAACAACAATATCCTAGGGGTTCACTTCAATGACTGTTAATGAATTTGTCTTTTTTTTTTTTTTTTTTTTCTTGTTTAGTGAGATAGCAATTTGTTATCTTCTTATGTAATCCAGACTAGGTGAAAGTAGACATTGAACAGGCTGCTTTTTGCTAACCATATTTATGTAAATGTTTTTGCTATTTTTGTACATGAGATTTGTAGAAATCACCAAGAAACTTGATATCATATCTTGGCAACTCCAGAGATTTACTGTATTTAGTTTCTAGTTCACAAGATACCGAAGAGAGACCTCATGGTCTCTTCACCACTTTTGAATATATTACAGATATTTTAGTGAATTTGTTTTCAGTAGTTAAGCTTTATTGCATTGCTTATTTTCCTCATTTGTCCAGGCAGTCATATTTACATATGATTGCAATTGTTAAAAAGTCATTATTTGCTGAACTACTTTTTAAAATCACATGGTTAGAGATGGCAAAACCTGGACTGAGAACATGTGATTAGTTTTGATAATTAACTATCTCTGATTATTCAAGATTAAAGTTCCTATAACTGTGTGTTGTTTCATTACATAATTTCTATAGCCATGCAAAAATGATTGTGGAATATTTACATGTTCCCCCATATTTCATACATTCTAGACAGGCTATTCAAACTGCTGAAACTTTGATCTCTGACATATAATAGAAATGAGACATTTTCTCAGGATAAAAAGGAATCAAGGAGTAAACTATTTCTGTAACTAAAGAACTTGATAAATATTGGGTGTTCTGTTTGTCATATGTTAACAAGCAAGGGAATTATTTGAAGACATGCATAATAGCCATTCTGTTGTCCCAATGTCATGTTTCTGATTTGGTAGATATGTGTTAGGGATTGGGAATTTGATACTTAAGACATATTTATTAATTTATTATTTATTTAATTTTCAAAGTGTCAAAAGAGTGAAAGTACATGTCCAGATGAGAGCCGAAAATTAAGATCTTTATCATTGATAGTTTCCATAAAAATTGAAAAAAATAAGAATACTTTTCCCTAAAATTTTTTAAAACGTTTTTGCAGTCTTGATTAAGGACAATTATCTGTATCTATTTTGCTTATTTCTGAAACTGTTCCTGTAAGAAAAAAAAAAGCAATTACAAAACAAGATTTAGCTTTGGATTGGCTGTGGTAAGGCACTTGCCTAGCATGCATGAAGCTCTGGGGTCAATCCCCTGTATCACATAAACAAATAAATAAATAAATACATACATACATACACAAATAAAAAATTCATAAAAGAAAAATGTACTACTCACAAATGATTGAAATTGCAAATCCCCTTCCAGTTATTAAATTTTTTTATTTATTCTAATTTATTAAACATGCTAGGTACACTAATTTTCTAAATCTGTGCCTAGACAAACAAATACAGTGTCACATCTTTAGGCTTTTCTTATTTTTTTTTTCCCCTAAATTTGAATTCTTCCTTTGTCTTTGTTAAAATCCTAATTAGCCTTCAAAACTCAGCTCCATTACTCCCCAATCATCTGAGTCTGACACAAATTCTCTTGTGTTGGCACCTTAATAGTGCATTCTTTTCTACTACAGGCAATTATATGAGCTTGTGTGTTACCAGTATTGGATAAGAAACTTCTTTGGAGTACATACTGTTTTTTACTTATGAGTTTAACTCCACACCGGAAAAAAAATTTTACTTAAATAGTATATACTCTGTGTTTGTTGAATCAAACTGACAGTGAAATTGTTAAGTTCTTATTATACTGTGACCACTGCATGGCTTCCAGAAGCATGCTGGGGATGTTATGTAGTGATTTTCTGCAGTCTTAATGAAAAATTGTCATAGATGAAAAGACAGCTAAAATGAGCTTGCATGTAGTTATTCAAAAAGTGGTATTTAAATGTCTTTTAAGGTGTATAGTTTTAAATGCACCATCAAGTATAATTAAATGGGAACATATTTTTGCACAATTATTTTCAAATTTTGCCTTATCAAATCTGGAAATTATATTTTTCTAAATCAACTATGAATTATTTCTCAACTTTTTTTCCAACATTAATCTCCATGCCTACATTACACTTTTGAATTACGCTACAGAGTGAAAACTATTAGGCATGAAGTTACTTGCAATACAAAATGCATGAGGTCTCATCAGGATTTTTCATTAGGTGTTTTAAAAGCAGAAACAAATTTACTCTTCATATCAAAGAAGGAATGAATTACCCTAGTAATAAATGGTTGAGATTTTGTTATACTGAGACAAGGAGAAGAGTAAGGAAAAATAGTTGACACTAGCATGAGAATCCTTTTGTGGGCAGAAGCATCCCCTAAGGTAAAGACACACATTAGTACAGGTAAACAATATAATCAGCAGGAAAGGGGCCTGGTAGTTGACATAAGGAATTAAGTAGAAAGAACTCTTAAATAGTTATGACTTAAAGCTAAATCAAACTTTATTGATGGCGAATTATTAAAAATATCAAGTATTAAATGAGCTCTATAATTCAAATATCATTTCATTTGTAAAATCTTCCCAAAATTTTTTTTTCCTTATGAAATCTCTTTAGATATAGTTATATGTTTTGTTTTACAATGTAATTTTAGAGAAATTTGGAATGAACAGATGACAATTAAAACATTACAATTTTCAGAGGAGGAAGTAGATGGAGGGATGTAAACAGTATGTGTAACCATATCACCTGTATGGAATAATAATTATTCAATATGCAACTAAAAACTCGGTCCCTGTCCCCAATGCCACCAATGCCAATTTAATAATGAGGACATGGTTTTGAGAAAAAGGAAAAAGAAGATTTATCACTTTGCTAGCAAAGGAGAAACGCAGGGGATACCTGTCCCAAATCTGTGACTCTCCAGATCAGGAGGGGATTTAAAGGAATTCTTCCAGGGTTACATTCCAGTTGGGGATCCCAGGGTGCCCTGATGGTATGTTAGGATTCACTTGTTAATTTAGGAGTTATTCCCCTCCCAGATCTTCAGCAGGCATCTCCTTCCTATAGTGGGTGTGTTTAAGGGCAATTAATTAGGGGAAGAAAAAATAATACTAATTGTTTTAGGGAGGGGGAGAGGGGAGAAGAGAGAATAAACATTTAAAAAAATAATAATAAACCTTTGAGCAATGAGAAGGTGAAGGGCCCACTGTTACATATACACATGGTAGGGTATTCATGCCATTTTCATAGATTATAAAATAGCCAGATACATTACATAACCCTTCATGTATTATGTAAAGACAAAAGATGATGATTTATATACAGATGAAATATATAATGGTTTATCTTATTTAGTGCAGCATAGTTAAGTAGCATATGGCATGTTGTTTTTTTCTAGAATTTGATTCATTTGGTTTAATGTACCAAAAAAGCTGACTACTTGACACATTTTATATAAGGTAATGAGACTATTAGAAAGAAAATTTCATTTTTTTTAAATTAATAATTTCATATAGTTGCAGATGTTAGAATAGTGATAACATTTAAGGTGCTTAATTTGCTAGCTATGATTTAAAAACAGAAGGAACTAAGATTAAGTACTTATGAAATGGCAATGATTATTAAACCAGAAGTTATCCTTGGTCATCAAATTCATTTATCAAATTCCATATCCATTGATGTAGGAGCCCTAATTAAGGAGATAGCTAAGATTGCGGTTAGCTGTGAGCCATAAAGATGTTCAAGCATTATCACCTTCCATGGTCTCACGAGACTTGGCCCGGGACATTGCAGATCGGGTCGGCGCCATTTGGTGGTGGTTGAAAGAGTGTGGATGGTGTTGGAGTTGTTGTTGGAGCCGGAGAGAGAAGCTAGCAGAATAAAGAACCTGTTCGTTTCCAGTCTGCCTCTGAACTTATTCCCACGGCGTTGTTGCTCCAAGTGGCAATCGCTTCAGGCAGCAACACATTGAAGAGAAACTTTTTATATAAAGTAGAAAGGAATGTTTAGAAAATTTAGAAATTTATCAATGCTAGGTAAAACAGACTCCATCTGTTTGCACTCTAAAATGAATGAGAACATTGAAAGGAATGAGAAATTGGTGAATGGAACAATTAAAATAGAAATTTTATTACACCTTTACAGTCTTATTTTATGTACTGGATACTTTCTATGAAATAAGGGCATAACCATCTTATTCACCAATAAAACAATGATTTGCAATTGGAATAACTAATTAGTCATAAAAACAGCAGACTGAAAAGTGAGTATATGACAGTGTTGTTATGTCAATTAAAATTTCCAAGGAAGTATTTCAAATGTCTAATTAAAATAGACAACCAGAGGTTTTAGCATAGTTACTGTGATATGGGATTCACAAATCTTTTCATTATACCTATGGTATTGCCCTTTCTAAAATGAGTTGGCTGCATTGGAAAAGGTTTTATTAGGAAAGCCTAATATTAGTATTGGTATTGGATAGTGAGATGGTGAAGTTCATACACTAATGCAGTTTTATGTGCCTGATTAAATTTTCTTTTTCTTTTATCAGTAAATATAAATCATTTCTTGGTTTGGGGGGAAATCTTGTATTTTAAAGAATGACATGAAATTATACAACAAATGTAAGTGATTATTATGTTTTTGAAAACATTAATTACTGTTACAGACATAATTTTTTCCAATCCTACATTCACATATAAAAATGATTTTAGGAAGAAAACTTTCTCTGAAGCAATTCTCCATAAAACAAACACATTTCATAGACAACAGAAAATTTCACAGAATAAGGGATATTACTATTTTCTTCATGTAAAGGTAGTTGAGAATAAAACAAAAATATGACAATAACTCAAATCAGTGTACTTTAGGTACCAAACATCTATCATTATGGGATAAAACTCCTCTTTGTATATAAATTGTTATTCTGTCTTCTGTCGATTCTCAACAGAAAGGGGGAAATTTATTTTTAGATTAAGCTGGAAGTATTTGGAAAAATTGTTGATGAACAAATTGCATTTTGCTTAAAAATGTTAAGTCATTTCAAAAACTATAATATTTCTAGTTTTACTTGTTTTTCTTTAGTTCATGTACTGGCAACAACTTTCTAAAGACAGAGCAGACTGTCCTTATGTGGAATTAAGTCTTCTACAAAGCAATTAATGGAAACATACATTGTTTCCCAGATAGGAAAATCCTGTTATGTTTAGGTGAAGGGCAGATGAACCATGCTGGGACCATCATGTAGAAAAGGGTTTTTTAATGGCCCCTAATGGTTGGTGGGGACTTAGGGACATGTGGAAGGGAATGAGGAAAACCGGCAGGAGGACAGGCAACAAAAAGAAAAGAAGAAAAAAGTGGGGGGGGGGGGTTCAGTAGGGAGAAGGCTTAAGTAGCAAACCTGTGGTCAGAGGGACCCCCAACTCCAAAGGCTGCCAGGGTAAAAAGGGGAACCCTTGTGTCACAATTGGCTCAGTAAGGCACCTGAGGTATGGTCAGCAGCATGGCCAGCTTAAGGAGCTTGGGAGGTGTGTCTTGTCTTAAGGTACCTAGGAGGTGTGGCCTGTTGGCCCGGAATCTAACATTAGGTATGTTTCAGTTTGTCAGAAATTAAATATTTTCTGTCTCTGCAGATATACATATTCATCATAAATGACAGAATAGAGTATCAGACATATAAAGCCTTGATAAAAAGTCAAAATCACTGATTATTTTACAAATATTACTACATATTCATAGTCAGTTATTCCCTAAATAGTAGAAATTGAAAACTTCCCTGAATGTAATATTTGTTTCTTACAATTTTCCTCCTGTCAACTTGGACGCTTTTATTCACATGTGCTCAAAAGAAATAGTAACTTTATCAGATGGAGAGTGTGAGCATAAATACTGTTGAATTTCAAGTTTTCCACCCCCCCCCAAAAAAAAACAATTCTTACAGTAAAATTTACTCCCATAGAATTAATGCAATTTTTTTCATAGTTATTTTAGCCATGAAATAAAAATGCCGCAATAAAAATATTTCTATGAAACACAATGTTGTGGTAGGCAAAATTATAGACACAATCAAGCAAGAAGGGAAATAATTAAGGGAATTTGTGTGCTCTAATGAAAAAAAAAAGGTGTAAATCAGACAATTTTTAAATTAATCCCATTTTAAATCTTATGTAAATGATGAATATTCCAGATGAATACGATATTTTCATTTTAGATAATAATTATAGAGAAAAAAGTAGAAAAATTTTAAGAATCATCTGTGTTAGGTGTATGTATCCATATATGTGTGTGTGCTTAAATATGCATCTCATATGATGTATGCCACTAGAAATTTTCCTAAAGATCTCATTTATTTATATAGTTTTACATTAGAAAAGTAATATGCCATGGTGAATATATATTTTAAGGAATGCAGATGTTTATATACTTTGTAAATATTGGAATAAGAGAGAGCTACACAGCACACAGACTTTAAAAATGAACCATCTATAGGAGATGAAAAATTAGTGAAGCTGGCTGCTTAGTAAACTCACTTTGATCTTTATAGTCTAAAGTCTCCTCCACAAACCATTTTCCCTCAATCCCTAAAGTCGTACAATGAGGAAAATGTGGAGCACACATCTCATTGGTTTTCTAGAAATCTATTAACATTGTCATGAACAAAGTTATATAATGAGTGTTTCATTTAATAAAACCATTTTAAATATGTATTTGAACTAAATAGTACCACAAATACAAATTATTCTGTTATCATAAATCTGTTTAAACATTTTAATTTTATTACACTTGGTTCAATTTCTAAATTTTAACTTTTTTGGCTTTATGATTGAAATTTGCTATGGACAAAAATATTTTTTTAAAAAGTAGATTAAGTGATTTTTCCAATATATATAAGATATATATGAAGATATTTTGAAAGTACTTGAGGTGATCAAAATTTTTTTATCATATTTCAAAATTCTCTTCAGTGGATTTAAATGCCCTTAGTATTATTACCCATCCCAAATACTAATGTGAAATATAATTTTGCTTTTTCATATTATAATACATTTTAAATTCATAGTTTACATGGAATGTTAGTGTTTTCTCAAAATTTATATCTTGTAGACCCAACCCCTAGTAAAATCCTGATCCTATAAACTCCGATCAGTAAACCCTGATCAGTAAAACCCTGATCCTACAGAATTAAGGCCCTTGTAGGAAGAAATGAAAGTTCTCTGTCAATATCTCTTTCTTCTTTTCCCAAGCATGTGCACCAAAAGAGGTCATGTGACCCTTGAGATGTCAACTACCTTCTAGCCAAAGGGAGGTGCCTATATCTCTGTCACCTTGTTCTTAATTTCCAGTCTTCAGAACTGTAAGAAATAAATCTTTGTTACCTAAGTTACCCAGTCTATGGTATTTTATGGCTATCTTATAAAAGAGGCTCTGAACAAATTATGAATGGATACTATGTTTCCTTTTTAATTCTGCATGACAGATTACCACATATTCATTGGTTCAAGACAAGTATCTCACAGTTTCCTTGGGTCAGGAGTCCTAGTACTAAGTTCTTTGGTTAGCATCTTACAATGGTAGGTTCCATGTCTGTGACAATGAATTTTAATCAGGAAGCTTAACAGAGGAAAAATTGGCTCCTAATAATGTCCTGTGCAGCTATATAAATAAAGGCCTGGACTTTTTGCCTGCTGTCAATCGTGGTTGCTTTTACTTCCTTGAAGCTGATGTGAGTTGATCAAGGTGGACTATAGTTTCTTATCAGTTCAGCTTCCTCAAAAATACCATCTTTCTTATCAAGCCAACAAGAAAGTCTTCCTCCAATCAGCTAAGAGGCAGTTTTATATAAAGTAGCAATCATGGGAGTGCCATCCCATAATTTTTGTCATATGATATATTCTAATTAAAGAAGATTCTATCACCTTAGCTGTATTCTATTGATTAGAAACAAGATACAGTTCTCATGTGCACTCAAGGAAAGGGCACTGTACAAAGGTGAGACCATCCAGTGGAAGAATTACAAATCAGAGTTTGGTTGCCATAGATACTTGTCTAATAAACAATTTCTTACAAAATTACAACTTCCAGTAGCATTTTATCACCAATGAAATTCAATGCTTTGAATCTCTTTCAAATCATGGTATCGTAATGACTTATTTCCAATTGCTCTATGTAATTTTGAACTAGGTAATAAGAACATTAGAATGAAGTAGTACTTTTCCCTCAATCCTAATTCTGGTGCTCTCATATTAAAATGCATGCAACTCTGTCACACATGGTCTGTCAAAGATATTTGCTTGTCTGTTTGACCATTACTCCCTCTTTTCTTTCCCACTCCATTTGTAAGGTCTTTGCTAGCAGATCCTTTTCCTGTTTGACATTTTGTGCCCTGTGTGACTTGCCAGTCACAGCAAATTACTTTTATATTTGAAGAAATAGCTATCTCAGGTCAGTTTAATGTCTGTGCTCTCACTGAGTTACTTGAGTTATTTGCTCTTGTGTGTGTGTGTCTGTGTGTTCCATTGGTAGATAACTCCAAAGTGGGGACTTAAAATTTAATTTTCTTTTCTTTTTTTTTCTTTCTTTTTTTTTTTTTTTTTTTTTTTTTTTTTTTGGTACTGGGGATTGAACTCAGGGGCTCTCGACCACTGGGCCACATCCCCAGCCCTTTTTTGTATTTTATTAGAGACAGGGTCTCACTAAGTTGCTAAGTGCCTCGTCATTGCTGAGGGTGGCTTTGAACTTGCGATCCTCCTGCCTCAGCCTCCCAAGTGCTGGGATTACAGGCGTGCGCCACCACGCCCGGCTAAAATTTAATTTTCTGAGTGACATTTTATTGCTACACGTTCAGTTTGGGTAAGTTTCACAATAATACAATTCCCCCAATGTCTGGCAACACTGATATATTATTTATGTTAACAAAATTCTCTAAAACACAGGTATTGTTTGCACTCTAACCAGAACTATGAGCCATTGGCAGTCTAAGCACTGGGAGGCAGGGAAGTAAGAACTGATTGTAATTATAGCACAAACTATCTAACTAATCATGTTTATTAAGCAGTATGCATTATAAAACTGATTTAATTCTATACAAGAAAAGGGAAAATAAAACAATTGTATCTCCCCATGTCTTCCTAGTGAATGTTTTGATAAGTTTTGGTACCCAAAGAACTAAAAATAAACATTTTCCTGCACATCCAGGTGCACTAATAAAACAATGTAATGCCTTAGGGCTTCTGATTTAGATAGCATAAATGTATTATATGCTATAAATAATGAAGTAAAATAGGTCTTTATGTTCCTGAAAGTAGTCATGAAAGGTGACATAAACCATTTAAAAATTATCAGATTATATTAACATTTGTATGTTTCACAAATGTTAAAAACTGAATTAACAAATTTTATTTCTTTGTCTCCACTCACATTATTTCTTTCACCATCTATACACAAATATTTTGAGTTTCACATTTTTTAACTATAAGATTTTATTTATGCAAATGAAAGCATATGTATGTATGTATGTATTCATATTGCATCTCAGTCTTAAATATAATACATGCAGTTTTATAGTTAGAAATTACCCCTACCTTAGACTCGGCTTTCAAGATTCTTTGCTGATAAGCACAACAAAATCTTGATCTTTCCTTAATCAGGTACAAAATACCCCACTTTTTTTTTTTTCCTCTCAGCTACTCCTTGTTGCTACTAGTCCCTATAAAAGTTTCCACGTTTATAAGCAATGACTGAGTTAATGTTTGTGTAAATGTAAATTGCACAATTTTGTCTGTAGATGTACAGGTGTGCGGAAATGTCTGTAGGACCAAGTCTTGCAGTGAGGGAGTTGGCTGAAAAAGTCAATGTATTTTTAAAGCTGATGAATGATGCTACAGTCTCCTGTGCAAGCATCATTTGTATTCCTTCTAGCTGAACACAAAAATGCCAGATTCTCACACCGCCTCCTTAAAAGTGAACCATCAAATGGTAGAATTATTCTTTTTACCTACAAACAGGTGAAAATAATATTTAAGTGTACAGAAACCCCCTTTCTCCTTATCCACCAAGGATAGGTTCCTAGACCCCCAGAGAATGCCTGCAACAGCAGAAAGTACTAAATCATAGTTTGTTTTTCCTATACCTACATAATTATGATAAAGTTTAATTTTCTTATCATGTGAGCATGAATAAAATGCTGAAAATTAATTTTCCCATTTCAAAGCTTTGGGGAGGAATATCCCAAAATTACAACAATATTAATGATAAATCTTCATAATTAAGAATACAAAGATTGTGCAAACTTAGGTTTGCAAAAGCACATTTTGTTCTCACAGAACTGCAGAAGCATAAAATTTACAAGAATGTTTTTAAAAACAATTCCTTGTGATTCTTACTCTGTATAACCTAAAAGTTTAAACAAATGCTTTTTTAAAATGATAAAAGGTAACTGTCAAACACATTTGACAATGACAATTTTAAAAAAATTTGCCCAAATTTTAAATCCTGGGCAGAAAGTTCTTTCTCCTTTTCCCTTTTCTTTTTTTTTTTTTTTTTTTTTTTTTTTGGGGGGGGGGGGAGGGGGTGGTGGGGGGAGGAGCGGGGGTGGATACTTGGGATTGAACTCAGGGACACTTGACCACTGAGCCCCAGCCTCAGCACTATTTTGTATTTTATTTAGATACAGGGTCTCACTGAGTTACTTAACACCTAGCTTTTGCTTTTTGCTTTTTGCTTTTTGCTTAAACTGGCTTTGAACTCTAGCCTCCTGCATTAGCCTCCCAAACTGCTGGGATTACAGGCTTGCACCACTGTGCCTGGCTATAAAGTTCTTTCTTTACAATGTGCTAAGAAACACTTCTTCCTGAATTTGTCCTGGAATTATCTGTGAAATATTTGTGGACTGTATTTGACAGCAGGTAATTGAAGCCATGGGAAATGAAACCATGAAGGGTGGATTACTATAGTTTTAGTTTCTATATTCCTGACATTTAGGACTGAATACCCACTCAAGTCCAAAGGCATAGGGTTTTATCCTTTTCTGTGAACATCTGTTCTTATTCTCTATGTGTGTTTTTATGGGATTGATATTTCTAAGACTTCTTAAAATATTACACTTTATTTATCAATTTTTTGTTAGTACTTTAAGTTGTAAATATTGTCTTCCAATCTGTCATTTGAATTTTGATCTTTTGCTCTGCTTCTGCCCCTTCTCTTCTCCTCCCACTCCTTCTCCTTCTCCTCCCCTCCAAACATTTTTTATGGCTTTTAAATATATATTATTTACAACCTATTTTCTGGTCTTCAGAACTAGAGAGATGAATTATTATCACTCTGACTATTAATTTGGTATATTTTAGCACACACAATATAACTTGTATGTCTTCTTGACGAATATTCCACTCTTTTAGTTTTTAAGTTCCATTTTTATTCATTAATGCATGTCAGTTAAGTAGAGGAAAATATTTTCAAATACAAAATATATTAAATTGTAATACACATCATGCCACATCTAGATATTTCCATATTGTGCTAGTTTCCTTGCATTCCTAAACATCAAATCTCATAAATCTGGTTAATGGGCATGACAAACATGTCATACTAATTAATTAAAACTACATATTTTTGTTTGTGTTAAGCTTTACACTTCATCCGCATATCTCCTTCTTCTTGTACTATATGCATATAATTTAATGTTATAATTCAAAGACATGAATATAAAATCAATATAATAATAATAATATGTTTGTGAATGCTGTGAAATATTATAATAGCAGAAAGGATATTCTCACTATAATAAAACATTTTCTGAACCATAAAAAAGTATGTTTGTTTTGCTTCATTTTGATTTCTATAATCTTTTTCATCCTAAAAGTCTGGTAAAGAAACCCATTTTTACCAAGAATGCATTTCATGCTTCTTGGTTCACTAATGGATTTTGCTCAACCACACTTTCCTTCAGACATCATTACAAAGATTTTTAAATAGATTGAAAATTTTGATGCCATAGTTTCCCCAAATTCTTTTATCTGGCTTCTCAACTCATGAAGACCTCTGGCTTTGTTTGCATCACCTCCTTGTTTGTGTACTGCTGTCCTGAGGCACCTTGATATAATCCAGTGCAGTGCAGAGCTCTTATTTGCTTCTCTTCTCTGAGAAGTTCAGACCTATACTGTTGACTAATCTTTTATAAAGTTTTCCAGTTTTCTAGTTGTATAAGGCAGAAGGGCAGATATGGTCCTGGTTACTTAATCTTGATCAGAAGTAGTGGTATGTTTCTTAATGTTTCAATATGATAATGTGTGAGTGTCATTTCAGTTTATCTAATACTTATATTGTTGTAATCCTGAAGAAATATGAAAAATCATTGTGATAATACAACAAATGCAATCTATCAACTTAATGTCCCTACCAAGGTTAAATAGAGTTTTTATTATGCATTAGATATTCTTAAGGAAATGTGAATCCAGTTTTCATTATAAATGTTTATGTTAAGATAAAAATATACAAATGGGAGATAATCATTTTGTGGTGGTAAGAGTATTTTACTGGATTCAGAATTAGTGATTTCTGTGATGGCTGGCTGTATAGACCTAGGAAAGTCAAGTGATGTTTCAATAACTCTAGGCCAGATATGTAAACTCCCAAGGTCATGGTCATATCGTTTTTTCTGGAAACAGGAAAATTGAATGCAGTAATTCATGGAAACAATGTTGTATCCATGGCATGCTTTGGAATTTATGAACACTCTATTCAGTGATAAATGGATCCTTTTATATTATTTCCTGTTTTATTTGCAAGCATTCATTTCCAGTTATTAAAAAAAAGTCCTTAAAATAGACCTCACATTTAAATTTGCTTGGATTTGGGGGAATTAAAGGATTATACTTTAGTAGTATGAACATTTAAATCAGATTTCATATTGCCTTTGTAAATAATATTTCTGTGAATCAGGGGCAGGTAGACTAAAACAACAACCAATTAGCAACTTGGCCTTATGAATCTTGGTTTTAATAGCATTGGTGGAGAACTCAAGTGCATAAAAGAAAAATATATGGAAGAAAGCACGATGATAGTATATAAAATAGAAATTAAAAAAAAAAGATGCAGTTTGTTCTTTGTCATCTCTCCTTTGAATAAATTATAAATCTTTCCAAGGGCCCACCAAGGTATGTAAAATACTGATAGAGTAGATCTGTGATTCATTTAGACCTCTCAACAGTAGAAATAGTTTGGAATTTGGATAGAACGCAATAATTCTACTATATTAGAACATGAATACTCATTACACATTTAATTACCTCAATAATTTCTGTCACCCTTGATCTCATGGAAGTGCTAAATTGCATGAAGCAAATCTGCCTTGCTACTTTTCTAACTCTAGTGTCAATCATAATAACTACCACAAAGTAAGGGCTTAATAACATAAATACTTGTTGAATTATTAAATAGTGTGCACTGATTGCCAGCAATCCTGAATATGAATAGCCTGTATTTTTATTCAGAAGAGTACAGATTTGGGAATCCACAGGGCTCTGTGGAAATGTTAAGGATTTGGAGGGATAAATGAAATCCTATTCTTCTGCAACGTGGGGAGATTTTTCTAGTGTCTTCCAAATGATAAAACATTAAAGTCTATTCTGGGAAGTGAAGATCTTTTGAAGAAAAGGTGAAATTTATTGCTTATGATCTGATTTCCCAATACATATTACCGAAAAACCTAAGAAATATATGCACACATGTATATGTACACACAAATATGTGTATGTACATACATATACATATGCCTTCATATGTGTATGTTGATATTTACATAAAATTTTTATACACAAATATTAATAGTTCAGACAGTCTTTGTCATCTGAACACAATTGTGGAGGTCAACTCTTCCTTTTAAAATTAAAGTATTTGGGAATGTCAGTTAATTCTGAATTTTTTATTTGTTTAATATTATTTGATAATGCAAAGAAAATTGTTCCTAAGTTACTGTGAAATTCAATAAGTAATTTTGATTTTAAGATATATATATATAAAAGCTCCCTGACAGAGAAATCCATTGCAACTTCTTTTTAGCTAATTCCCATTTTAGCCAAGTTGAAAGTCATGGAGGAATATATCTCTATTATGAAAAAAATATTTTTAGAATTTGCATATGGAATTATGTGTATTTTGTAATCATACCTGTATCTATAAAATTGGCCACATTACTACATTGTTAATTTACCTAAACCAAATTAAAGACAACTATTACTGATGAACACTGCTCCGTAATTGTGTGTGTGTGTGTGTGTGTGTGTGTGTGTGTGTGTTTTGCTAGTTTTTGACCAAACCCTTTCTCCAGAACACACATAAAATTTTTTAAAAGGCAACAAAATATACCACCTACAGGGCACCCACCAAATGATCATTTCATATCGCGGCATTATTCCTAAAAAATATTCAAACAACCAGTAACATATACTGCTAGAAAAACAATGATTAGATATGATTAGATGTGTAGTCTAAAAAAGAAAGAGGGAGAGACAGAGAGAAAAAGATCAATATTAATTTCAGCTTTAAAGCCTACGTTTTCCAATATGAAATGTCATTACTGGTTTCTTTTCTTCTTGAACAGGATAGAAAGTGTCAATGTTCTAAAAGTTTGAGTGGCCTAGTGTTGGTTGTCTGAATAGAAACCAGAGCCCTGGGAATGGAAACATCATCTTAATATATCAGAACAAAAGTTCTGTGTTTAACAAGCTTCTTGATGAAAAGTCTGGTTAGTGTAATTGGTTCTCAGTTGTAGTATTGTTATTTTTTTTTGTTTTTTAGATCTTGAATATTTATTATCAAAATTATGTTAAAATCCAAGGTTTCAATGCCCCAAAGAGATTTACAAAGTGGATCATTATAAATATTTTTTCTGTTTAAATCCATTTCTACATAATCTACATAAAAATGAAATAGGTAATTATTAAAATAAAATTATATTTACATAATCCATATTTATTCTTGTGCGTTTGATATTCTTTCCTTATAGCATGTTGAAATTGTGAATTTATCTCAACATATTTGGATCTTTGATAAGAACATTTTAAGACACTATTCCATAACCTGCCAACAATTTTCTAACTCTTAACTCTGAAAAGGCAAATTGGTATTAGTAGGGCAAGAAAAGGATTTTATATTTGTCAATTTTAAAACATTGCTCTTTTGTTTCTCATTATTCTCATCTTTGCCATTGTTAATCTACACATATTTTCAATCCAAATATAATTTTAGCACATTTTAGGATGATTTAAATATGTAGATATAGCAATTATGTGAATTGGTTTGATAGTAAGTTTTTTATGCATCCATTTCCTCAGACAAGGGTGAACAGAAAAAACTTTCTGTCCCTGTTTCTGAAGTTGCTTACCCAGACTTTGTAAGACCATCTCTAGTAGCAGAAACCAGTAAGGGCCTACCAGTGCCTTCTAGGAAGAGTGCCAGAGTGTGGTCAGGGACCTACAAGAGTGAGCCCAATTCAATTTTTTTCTCTTAGAAATGTTCTCAGACTCTTTCCCCTGTCTATAGAATTGATTGATTTCCTCAGAGAGTTCTAAAAAGCATAGTTAGGGGGACTTCTAGGTCCTAATATCAGGAGAGCAACCTATAAGAGAGGCATTTCTACCAGTTGATACCTTTTTTTTTTTTTTTTTTTTTTTTTTTTTTTTGTCCCCCACAGAATTTTGGGAGATTAACTTGTGGAATAGTGTGGATATGCTAATTAAAGGTGAATTTCACACTCATTGCACACCAAGATGAAGAATTGTCATGGTCACTGATTGAAAGTAAAATAAAAGCAAAAGAATGAAATTAAATATTTTACATGTTTTATTTGCTTGATTGATTTCTGATGAGAAGCCTGCTCTTTTTTGCTTCATGAAAATTATCATTTTTCTCTGACTACTCTTAAGATTTTCTCCTCATTACTGATTTTAAAGAATTTGATTATAATGTACCAGAGAGAAAATAATAACAATTACTGTTATTTCTATCTAGGTGGAAAATTAATGAGATAATGTAAACCATAAAGTACTTAATGCTTTTGAAAGGTTTCACACTAGGTTTTGAAAATATTTATCAGATGGACACGTGGAAGTACATTCCAAGCAATGGGTACTGTATTTGCTGGTTACTGGAGTGGATAGAAACATTTTGGGAAGGGACAGATTTGATGTTGAAATGGGAACAATTATGGTGATTATGAGTAATTTGTATGTATTAGGTTGGAAATGCTTACAAAAAAGCTAAGAAGACTTAAAGCCAACAGTTTTATGTTCAAGTTATCAGCCGTGAGGCAAAGTTAGGATCCATATTTATAATGGGTAGGCATGGGTGGCATTTAAATCATAGGGGAAATCTTAGGATTAAGAACTGGAAAGACAAAAAAAAAAAAAAAAATAGATTGATGTAGATATTTACTAACATTCCATAATAACCAAATATCATTAATGCTTACATGAACTATAGTCTCCTAAATTATCTGTTTTCAAATTTACCCTGGATGTTGTTAGATTTCTAAGTACGTGTGTGTGTGTGCATATACATGCTCATACACACTTGATCTAAAGTGTCTTCAAAGCAATTTTCTAATTCCTCACTAATTAGCAATTTTCTAATTCCCCATGGGATCAAATTGACAGCCTTAAAGCAGGTAATCCAAAGGGTATTCTTTTCCTGTACTCTTGGTATATTCAAATCATTAATTTCCTCATTCAATACTCCCTTTTGCTTTATGTATTAGAAGGGGGCATACCAAAACAGCAATTTCTCAGTCTCTCCTAAGTATAAAGTTATTCTCTCATGTTTTTAGGTCTATAATCTCATATTTATATGATAATTTTCCCAGATAGTGCCTAATATCTGCGATTATATTTTTATAGTAACAAACATCTTAACTAATAAGACATTATCTTTCATTTGATAAGTAAACATACATCTGACTTCGAATCAAAAGACATGGCTCTAGAGAAATGCAAACAAATTAATAACTACATACTTGAAAGTGAATCCAAATATTATAATAGTATAAATTTAACTAAACAAATTATGCAAAATAAACATTGGCAGCTCAATCTGCATGGAAATACCTTCAACAAAACTTCAGGGACCTCTAAATTCCTATTATAGTTTGGCCAATGAAGATTACCCATAGAAGATAGGAGCCAGGTATCAGAGTAAGATCTGGATATTTTCTTTCTAATTGTGTTTTTATGGGAGATTTTTTATGTTATTCAATGTATTTCTGCTCCACACAAGATTATCAAGTCTATAGAACTTCTTCTCAAAGGGGCATAGAAAGAATGTATAGATGCAAGTTTTCTAAAGTCAATTCAGAAACAGGGGCCTACCATCAGAAGACACCTGTCTAAGGTTGTATCAAACTGAGGGGAGCACTGAGGTCAGGCCACTTTGGACATATGCTCATTGATCTTTTTCTGGTACCTAAGGGCGGTGCAAGACATATAGCAAGCACTCAAGGTATATTTGAAAAATCGTTAAAACAAAACAAATCAAAAACCTGCTAGACAAATTATATATTGACATGCAAAAGAAGAAGTTTAATTTTCAGTAAAAGCTATATCCAGATGCTTTCCTATTTTTGAAGGAACTTGTATTAATAAGGCAAATTCCAGTGAGTTGGGCTTTATAAAATTACACAGCTCAGAGAATTTCAATAACAAAGAAAAATCACATACTTACTTCTTTTAATGATAGTCAACTATTTTGAAATACATAGTCTTTTAGTAGCTCTTTTTTATTTTGTACAGATACTTCCGTTTTACAGGCGAGTAACCTCCCTATGTCATTATATGACTGCTAGCTGATCTCTTTATGCTCTCAAAGTTCATGCAACAAAAACAAACTGACTGCTAACTAGTCACTTTCCACCTGTGTCAGAGTGGCCAAATAAATTTTACTCATATGCACTGTTTTGTTTTCTTAGAAGAGTTGTTGAAATAAGCTGAATGATGGAACTGTAGAAAATATAATAGTGTCTGTTAACAACAGCTGCTTATTCAGATTTTGCAAATCCCTGTGTGTGTGTTTCCAATATATATAGTTCTCTCACAAGTGGTGGTATTTTTTTTTTTTTTTCTGAACTGTTTTTTTTTTTTTTTTTTTTTTTTTTTAATGGGGGCGGGTGGGTACCAGGGATTGAATTCAGGGACACTCAACCACTGAGCCACATCCCCAGTCTTTTTTTGTATTTTATTTAGAGACAGGGTCTCACTGAGTTGCTCTGCGTGCCTCGCTTTTGCTGAGGCTGACTTTGAACTTGTGATCCATCTGTCTCAGCCTCCCAAGCCACTAGGATTATATGCATATGCCACCACTCTGGGCTTTTTTTTTTCTGGACTCTGAGAGACTGCTTAAGCAAGGGTTAACACAGAGCATGGAAGACTTTTTCTAAGTATTTCTGGAGGGTGTAACTTTTATAAATTGTCTGCCCTAATTTCAACTAATACATAAATAAGATGAATAATAATATAATTGCTCCCTCCCTTAGGGAACATAAGAATCTAACAAGTAGCCTAACTTCCTTAGAAATAAATGGTAGGTACTATAAAATCCCAAATATAAATGGAAGCAAGAGTAATAAATTATGTGTTGAATTTCTAGCAGCTCATTTTCCTGTGAAATGGTGCAATACAATTTCAAACTACAAAAACCTGTAAGTTGAATTCTACTTACTCTGGGCCTATTTACTTCTTCTATAGAACAATTTAAAATGTGGTACTTGTAAGTCTGATATGAGATGTCATTTTTTTTCTTTTTCTCTTTAATATCCCTTTTTGGAAATAGCAACATGCTTCCACCATCATTTTTTTTTTTATTGTGTTTTGAAAACAACTTTACTATTTTTCAGAAATATTTCCTAAAAAATTTAATTATGCAGTATATGGTTTTCCCTTTTCTTGATATATTTTTGTCCACTACAAAAAAAAAAAAAAAAAAAAGAGCAATAAAGAGTAGCAGAATACAAAGTTTATCTTAAAAAAAAGTGGCTGAAGAGGTTTTCCATACTTCCTGCAGTGACATGGACAGCTACCAGGAAATGATCCCTTTCAATTCATTAGTTGTGTCCTCCACTGTACTTAGATTATGCAATAAGACAACAATACATAAGGTAGTTCTATTATTTCTAACAAATGGGATAGGGATTGAGTAATATAAAGCAGTAGTTAGTGATTGTTTCTACGGGGATATGAAAAGTCTTAGAGCAGATTACATTTGAACTCGATCTGAGGAATGTTTAAGGAAGGCATTGATATGATTCAGTCTGTGCTATAAACAATGTGTGATCAGTTAGTGGTGACATCTTTGGAATGAAAAGTCTCAGATGATTAAAAAACATAGACCATAGAAAGGTAGCAGGAAATGTCAAGGTGATGTGTTAAGCAGGAACTTTATGGAAAAAAAAAAAAAAAAAAAAAAGCAAGTACTGTAAGATTAGGGTTCTGTGCAGAAGGAGGGTAGGTGATTTTGAGTGGATAGAAATCACATTAAACCAGTTTTAGAGAGCAGTGGTAAAGCAAGCCTCTTTTGAGAGATGATGGTTTGAGGGGTGTTTATACTTGTGATGCCTTTGGGCATCTCAGAAGGATGTCTGGCAAGGTACTGAAACTTTGGATACAGTTCTTGAAAAGAGTTGTTGATAAATGATAGCTAAAATGATATTGGAGATAAACTGCATGGACAGGTTGCCTATAAAGAGAATATAGAATGATAGGAGAAAATTATCAACAAACAAATATGAAAGAATAACAAATGATGCAGGGAAGCCAAGAGAAAAATGTTATCTGCAGAACTTAGAAAAAATGTGCTAAGGGAATTTTAAGATAACTGAGAAGGCCGACTATTCTGTAACAGAAATTAAGACAGGAAAATAGTGCAAGTTCAAGATTCAAAAATTGTTACACATAGTGTGATAAAAGAAAGGATCATTTTTTTTTTTTTTTTTTTTTTGAGACAAAAAAGAAATAAACGTCTGGAAATGGACCCTTTAGATCAGCAATTATTTTAGCAGGGAGCTGTTCATTATCTGGGGTATCAAAATTCAGATTGGAGTAATTTTAGGTAATTTAATGTGAAGAAGAAAAGTAAAGACAATACTTACAAGAAATTTGTAGGGGAAGCAGGCTGGAAGAATAGACATTTTATTATTATTATTTTTAATTTTTTTGTGTGGTGCTAGAAATTGAACCCAGGATCTCATGTATGCCAGGCAAGGGCTTGACTAAGCCACAACCCTAGCCCAAGAAAAAGGATTTTACAATGAGAAAACATGTTTTGTGTAAGCATGTGATAAGGTATTAATGACTATGTAGAGAATGAATATATAAATGATAAAGTATATATTTCAACAAATAATGCACTCAGATTGTATGAAGGTGTATTAATTTGCTTTAGTTACACATTAATAAATTTAAAACTATAATATTCTAAACCAAGAAAAATATAAGATAATAGTTATTTTGAATGCTGGAAATAAGGAGAATTTATAAATTTAAAATGCAAGGCTTAATCTGCAAGGGGAACACAAATAGCAACCAATAAAATGAGTACATAGTAGAAATGGGCAGAAGTTCTTGGGTGGAAACACAAAGTCAATTCTACCCATGACTGACATTTAGCTCATACATCTGGAAATGGCTGTACCATTGCTAATGTATTGCTATACTGGCTGGTAAATGATCATATTAACACCCTTCCAATTGCCCCCTTGCTACTCAAATTAATAAATTTCTCCAAGAATTCCCAAATATTTAGCATCTAGATAATAAAGGATAATTTCTGGCCAAAGCTGGGACACTCTTAAGACCCAGCTTCTTTTGCAAAGTTTTTATCATTGTTAGAGAAAAATGGTATCCCATTTATAGATTGTGAATATCATTCAGGTCTTTATCAATGCAAGAAGCAATAACACAGGAAGAGATATAGGCCTATAAACTGGGAGAAATAATCAGATGAACAGGGAGTCCTTAATTGTACAGAATATAAGCCAAGTATCTAGAAAAGTGAAAGTGGAATTGTGGTTACCAGCATCTGGGAAAAAGAAGGAGAAAGGTAGGGGAGAGGGAGACTGTGGTTAATGAATAAAAAATTACAGTGAGATGAAAAGAACAATATTTTGTTAAATATTTTCCCTGCTACTGTGAGCAAAAGACCTGACAGGAAAAATTATAGGAGGAAAAGTTTATTTTGGGGCTCATAACAAAAAAGTTCTGGTATCCCAATTTATTTTGTATTTCAAAATAGCTGGAAAAAAGAATTTTGAATGTCCCCAACAAAGATATAAAAATATTTAAGGTGCCAGATAAGCTAACCACTTTGATCCAAGTACTGCACATTGTACAAATGTATTAAAGTATCACAGTGTACCCCAGAAGTATGTAAACTTATTATATGCCAATTTTGAGAAAGCTTAATTCAGTAAAATGGGCCAGGTTAGCAAGAGCTAGAGATGCAAGGTTCAAAGAGAACTTATGACCTGGACTTGCTTTTCTCAGTTGGCAATCTGAAAACTTTAGAGTTACTAATCCATATAGCACCTGGACAAATAAAAGCTAGACTTGTCTATTTTAATTTCTGAGATATATTAAAATGATCCTCACTTATTAAATCAAATAATTAATATAAATATGTTGGAACTATTTTTTTTTTCTTCCCTGGGAACTCTAGTACCATATATGACCCTTTGGTATAATTTATAAAAAGGTTCTTCTTATGGGAAGATAATTCATAAAAGTTACCCCATTCAGAAATAATTAGAAAAAAGTCCACAATGCTCTGAGTTGTTTTCTCTATGTTAGGGCCATTGGCTTGGTAAGCAAAGTGTGGAATGGATTCAAGTTCGATTTGTGTCCCTTTAAGCCAACTCCTTTCATTAAGGTACAGTCTCTATGTATGGGCAGGGTAACCCCCATTGTACACCCCCATGTTTTCATGAAACTTTGATGGTTCTCTGTCTGGGTTGATTAAACTGGATGACTGTCTTGGGTCTGGCTAATCTAGGATTCTTGGAAAAGGCTGAAATCTAGATTTTCAACCCAAGGTAAAATGACATAGCTAAAGTGGATTTCAGAGCCTCCACACTCCCTTTTACAGCTGCACTTACACAGTGTGTCACCTCGTCAATATCTGTTCTTATCTCTTCATAATCACTTAAATATTTGTGGTTGAATCAACAGGATTTACACTTTGGAGGAAACATTTCAAAGTTTACCTTAAAGCAAAAAGGGTTTTCACTGCATTACTTTTTCCCGCAAAGTAGTTCAGAGAACATTTGTTAAAAAACTTCATATAAATGTCCCCTACACATCCCAAAGTCCATAATTACTTACACTCATTCTTGTGGACACTTATTTGGTGTGTCTGCCTTTTACCTTAAGCTCTTTTTCCTCAGAAGGTTAGCCAACCTCTTCACATACACTGTACAATATCCAGAACATACATTATTTATGAGTTTGAATTGCTTGAGCTCCCAGCTATCACATACTTGCACTTCAATTTTTGATATATTACTATTAAAAATTTTTTGAATCTTTGATGTTATTTCCAAAATAAACCCATGGACTGGATTTGGAAATGTGTGTTTAGGTCTCTAAAACCTTATGACAGAATAATATTTCACTTGTGGAGGAAGACTCTCTGGTGGTTCACTGTTCCAATGCATCACTAGTACAATGGTGCTTTGATAATATACTACTCATCTGTCAGTGGAGACTAGGGAGAGGAGAGAAGTCAGTTTAATTATTTATTAGTGCAATGTATCATCACAGTGTTACTAACTGGTGCTCAGGAACCTGACCTCAGATATGAGATGCTGTGCTCTTATTTTCATAAGTAGTGTCCTTGAATCCAAGGTGAATAAATCTAGGCTCATTACCAGGCATGCCAGAGAGAAGGTGTTATATAACTGCACTGTGGATGAAAACATTGCCAATGATGTCTATTAGCAAATAGAGGTTGTAATTTATAAAGCTAAAATTAAAAACTGTAATTTTATATTCTTTAAAGTATGTTTTAGTTAGTATCACAATTATGTTTTAAGAAAAAAATAATTTTGAGTCTACCATTTTATGAAGTAGGTACTATTTGTTTTGGGACTGACTATATCTATAAATCAGCTAATAAAAATAAATGAGGCAAACATTGAATAAAAAAATTGCAAGAATGCTACTTGAGCTCTATTAAAAAAGACTAGCCACATTTTTGTTAGTAAGATTAAAGCAAGATATTAGTTCAACAAATATTTGAATCTTTATTACATGTCTAGTGTTACAACAAGTTCTTGGGGTTGAACCAGAATGGTATTCATAGCTATGCCTCAGTGTTTCCTTTGAACACAAATACTTCCAGAGATGAGTAATTGAGGTAATGATTGGGCAAATAAATGTGAGGGGCTGATTCTGGAAGTGTAGAAAAATTGTACGTAATGGATAAATGAGATGAGGAGATTCTAGGCAAGAAAAAATCAGTAGTTTAAGAGAAATAAAAATGCGCAAAAATAATAATAATTAATGCATTAGAAGATTTATACATATCAAGCTCTATTCTACATTCCTTTTGCTAATTAATTTGTCTGGTAATAACACTGTGGATTAGGAACTAAGGAAGAAAGAAGTTTCTGAAAGTCACACTTCCAGAAAATTAAGGACCTAGACTCACACAACAGATTCTCAATCCATGCAAGAGCCAGGGTGCTGCACAGAAGCACAGATATACATTATTGACCATTTGACCAGTAGCAAAAAAGATCAGTGTTGCTAGGTCTGATATCTTACTTTTTTATTCTTATACTCCAATTGCAATGAGGGAACAATATCAAAATGATTGACTATAATATCTACACCACAGTTTGGTTTTTGTAGGAGTTTGAATTCGAAACAGTTACAGAGAAATTTCCAAAGAATCCATAGTACTACTTTATATGAGATAGAACACTCAGACAGTAGTCACAAAGAGGCCACCATAAATCAGTCTACCCATCCATAGTAAAGTAAGTTTTATTCTGAAATTTGTCTTTTCCATGTCCTGAAGGCTGAAAAAGCTGGTTTCAGAAAGATGAACAAAAGAGAGTAAAATAACAGAATAAAAACACCCTCTGCACTTAAAAGTGTAAAATTATGGAATGTCATAACTTGGAGAAATGGATCTAAGAGAAGTTTTTAGATTGAAATTTTAATTTCCATTGGTATGGTAGGCAGAATAATAATCCCCCTGAGATACCCTAGCTTAATTTTAAAAACCTGAGAATATGAGATATTAAGTAATACAACCAAGAAAAGAAAATAATCCTGCATTATCCTAGAAGACCAATCTAGTCAGGTAAGCCCCTAAAAGCAAAGAAATTTCTCAAGCCAGAGACAGAAAAGAGATGTTAACAGAAGAAATTAGAGATTACAAGTCTGAGAAGGATATAAATCTGAGTTGGAGGAGTCCATGTATAAGACCTAAGAGAAGCTTCTAGCAGCTAAGAGTGAACCCAGATGAAAGCCAGGAAGAAAATGGAGACCTAGGTTCCATCCTAACAAGGCAATGGATTCTGCTAACTCCCTGAATGAGTCTGGAAGCAGGTTGATTTCTACGTTATGGAAACCCAGAACAGAGAAACTAGCAGGGGTAAACCAACTTTTTTATTTACAAAGCTGTGATATGACAACTTTGTCCATTTTAGTTATATATGAGAGCAGAATCCATTTTGATATAATTATATAAGCATGGAATATATCTTATTCTAGTTATAGTCACATTCTTATGGATGTACATGGTGTTGGGATTCACTGTGTTGTATTCATATATGTACATTGGAAAACTATGTTAGATTAATTCTATGGTCTTTCCTTTGCTTGTACCCCCATCCCTTCCCTCCATTCCTCATGGTTTAATCAACTGTTCTATTTTTCCTCCACTCTGTATTGTGGGTTATCTTCCAAATATCAGAGGAAATATAGGACCTTTAGTTTTAGGGTCTGGCTTACTTCACTTAACATGATAGTCTCCAGATTCATCCATTTACTGGCAAAAGTTCTAAAGTCATCCTTGTTTATGGCTGAGTAATACTCCACTGTGCATATACATCATATTTTCTTTATTTATTCATCCACTGAATTGCACCTAGTTTGGTTTCATAGGTTAGCTATAGGGAATTGAGCTGGTATAAATATTGATGTAGCTGTGTCACTGTAATATGTTGATTTTAAATCATTTGTGTATAGACTGAGGAGTGGGATAACTGGGTCAAATGGTGGTTCCATTCCTAGATTTTTGAGGAATCTCCATACTTATTTCCAGAGTTATTTCTCTAATTTGTAGTCCCACCAGCAATGTATGAGAGTACCTTTCCCCCCACATCCTCACCAACATTTATTGTTACTTGTATTCACAAGTGAGGTAAAATTGCAATGTAGTTTTAATTGGCATTTCTCTAATTGATAGAGATATTGAACATTTTTTCATAAATTTTTTGACTATTTGTATTTCTTCTGTGAAGTGCCTGTTCAGTTCCTTTGTCATATATTGATTGGGTTATTATTATTATTATTATTATTATTATTATTTTTGGTGTTAAGATTTTTGAGTTCCTTATATATCCTGGAGATTAATGCTCCATTGGAGGTCAGGTGGCAAAGATTTTCTCCCATTTTGTAGGCTCTCTCTTCACATTCTTGGTTTTTTCTCTTTCTGAGAAGAAGCTTTTTAATTTGATGCCATTCTATTTATTGTTGATCAATTTTACTTCTTGCATTTTAGGGTTTTTATTAAAGAAGTCAGTTCCTGGAGTGTTGGGCCTATGTTTTCTTTTAGTAATTGAAGGGTTTCTGGTCTAATACCTAGGTCCTTGATTCACTTTGAGCTGAGTTTTGTGTAGGGTTAAATTTTATTCTATTACACATGGATTTCCAGTTTGCCAAGCACTATTTGTTGAAGAGGACATCTTTGCTCCAATGTATGTTATTGGTGCCCTTGTCTACTATGAGATAACTAGTAATTATATTTTTGTGAATTTGTCTCTGTGTCTTCTAGTCTGTTCCATTGGTCTTTTTGCCTGTTTTGGTGCCAATACCATGCTGTTTTTATTACTGTATCTCTATAGTATGAATCAGAATATAACTTAATACACATGGATAACTGAAAAGCTTCAGGATCATTTCAAGTTATTCATGGGAAAGTGGTGGGGGGCTTTGTCTGAAAAATGTGCTTAAAGACAGTTATGAAAATAATCAAAAACCTCATTGTGTATCTCCATGTAATTGAGTCTATTTAAAAATCTGCACATAAATATTAACCTATGACCTAAATATTGCTTAGAGATGTAAATTACAGGTATAAATATCCTGGGGAAATCTCCAAATTCTGAAAAATAAACTCTTTTCAAATAACATCATGGAAGTTTCAAGTAACTTACAATGCAAGTCAGCTATTGGATTCTGAGGCTGAGTCCGCTGGTGAAAGCATTGTGAAAATTAAGGTCATCAAGTCTTAAAAACTAGATTCAATATTGTTAGCCATCCATTTCTATAAGATATGATGCCTACTTTGTAAAATCACCCATCTCAAAGACAATTTTAAATCTTTAACCCCAAAGCTTCAAGACAGACTTCTCTGGTTTCAGTTAGGAACTCTTCTGTAAGCTGCCTGTCATGGCCAGCCACGGCGCCGCGGGAGGAAAACTCGGAGGCAGAGTAAAGCTATTACTACTTTTACTTCTACTTTCTTAGAGAGAGCTTAGAGAGAGAAAGAAAGATTTTTCTTCTTCTTAGAAAGAGCTTAGAGAGAAAGATTAGAGAGAGCTTTCTTCTTTCTTCTGTTCTTCTTAGCTTAGAGAGAGAGAAAGAAAGATAGAGCTTTTCTTCTTCTTAGCTTAGAGAGAGAGAAAGAAAGATAGAGCTTTTCTTCTTAGAGCTTAGAAAGAGAGAGAGCTTGAAAGAGAGAGATTTCTTCTTTAGAGAGAGAGAGAGAGCTTAGCTTTTAGAGCTTCTTTCTTCTTTCTTCTTTCTTCCTCGGGAGCCTCTGCCTGACTCTGACCAGGAATTACTTCTTCTATCTGGTTTCTCTTCTGTCTTCTATCTGGTTTCTCTTCTGTAACCGCTCTGCCTACGTTCTGGCCGCTCTGATTCTTTTCTTCTTCTCCGACCCGAACTCTTCTTCCGACCGAGTGACTGCATGACTGACTGAATGAATTCATTCTTCTCCTGACTCCGACCGCTTTCACCTGGTTATATACCTTTAGCTTTGCGGGTGCCTCACGTGCACTTACAGGTGCATCACATACATACTTATTATCAGGTGGAACTTATGGCTTCCAGCTGACCGCAATAGCCATCTCCCTAATTGGGGCTCCTTCACTCTTCTGCTAGCAGTCTTGTTGGTCTTAACAGTCTTCTCCTCATTATCTATGAGCCTGTCCCTTAAACCTTTTAATTTCTCTCTTCTGCTCTCCAATCACTGAACTTTATATTTTTTCCATTTCCTTTTCTCTGACAACCACATTTTCTTTTACTAGTTTTTAGTTTCTTAACATGTCTAAAATTCTTTTAAAGCCTCTCTACAGCAGGAAACAAAATAAAATTGGAATCAGATAAACTATTTCTCTATAAGAATTAATATCATTCTGCCTATTAAAATGGTTGTCTAAGACCTTCTTAAACAAAAATTAACCATTGAACACAAGAAATGCAGTTGAGCTTGTCATTGGATGATAAAGGAGACAAAATAGTGTTACTACTGTTATTTCACATATTTCAATTCTGATAAACATAAATTTTTTATTTATATTATCTACTTTAATCTTTAAAATAACTCTCTGAATGAGGTTCATATTCCCATGTTAAGATTAAGAAATTGAGTACAAATGGTGGGAAGATATTTATTATTCAAACATCTAATACAGATGTACTGTTTAAATGAGAAATACTTTAGATTATCTGGCAGAAAATTTTGTCTGACTAAACTGAAGAAAGAAGTAAAAACAGTAAGGACAACTAAACTCTTGACCCATCCCCTCAATATATACCTTGGGGGAATATCTTTGATTCTTAAGTTCTTTAGACCATGAATACAACTAATCTAAGTAAGTCCCCACCTATAAATAACATAGTGCTACAATTCATCTAAATCATTATAGTTGTATTTATGGATTTTTCTAATTGTAATTTTATTTCTCAAATAACTATTTTTCTGCATTAGTAATTTTTGCATATTATAATTTTAATTGATATTTTTATCTTGTAATATATGTTTTAGAAGTACAGCACACTTACATGTTTAATAAATTATTTATTCACTGTAAATCTTTTATAAAAAATGGTCCCACTGAAAATTTGTACAACCATTTGGAAAGCAGAATGGAAATTTCTCAAATGACTAGAAATGGAACTGCCATATGATCCTGTTATCCCTCTCTTTGGTATTTATTCAAATGATCTAATATCAACATATTATAGTGATACGTGCATACCAATACTTACAGCAACATAACTCACAATAGCCAAGTTATTCAATAGATGAATGGATAAAGAAAATGTGGTATATATATACAATGGAGTTTTACTCAGGCATAAGGAAAAATGAATTATGTCATTTGTAGGCTAATGGAGAATATCATGCTAAACAAAATAAACCAGACCCAGAAAATGAAGGTTTAAAAATTTTTTTTTACATGGAAAAACCAGCGAAAGAGAGAGGGGTCAAAGAAGAAAGCAGAAGCAATTTTTAAAAAAGGAGATCTCACTAAAATAGAAGGTAGACCAACAGAAGAGAGAGGGAGGAAAGTACTGGGGAAAGAAATCTACCAAATTGTTCTATGTTCATGTATGAATAATGAATCCCACTTATTAATAAAATTATAATGCACAAATGAAAATAATAATAAAAGGGAAATCAGTAGAGTAAAGCAAGTGGATTGGAGGAGAATGGAAGGAAGAGAAAGAGAAGTTACTGGCGAATGATGTTATGTGCATAACAAATATGAATAGGAATAATAAATTCCACTACTATGTATAATTATAATGAAATATATGAAAATACATAATGAAATATATAATCAAATACATAAATAGTTCTGGATAAAAAACTTCCAGTTCATATTTAATTTGCTAACATTAGTCTTTCTCTAAAAACAATTAAGCAGGTCTCTGCTGGATTTCAAAAGTAATGGCCAAATAGTAATTTTTTCTTGGAGATCTCATTGCACTGAATAATATTTACATGATTGGCTTTGTCTGCAAATACATATATACTATATATATAATTTCTAAATAACTGTATATTTATATATATGTATGTATATATATATATTTGTAGAATATATATACATACATATATATATAGATATATGTAGAATATATTTACATACATATATATATATAGAATATATATAGAATATATATACATATATATATATATATATATGTATGTATATATATTCTACAAATTAAGTGATTCTGCAAGTACCTACCTTATGGAAAAAAGAGGAAACTACAGTATTGTAGACTTTCATGCTGGAGATAGTTATAAAATTTTGGGTGCTAAATTTTCACACAAATATGTAATATGATTTTTATTATAATAAAAATACCTTTGGGGGCTGGGATTGTGGCTCAGTGGTAGAGCACTCGCCTGGCACGTGGGCGACCTGGGTTCGATCCTCAGCACCACATACAAATAAAACACATTATGTACAATTAAAAGCAAATAAATAAAAATATTTAAAAAAATAAAAATACCTTTGAAGAATATATGTACTCAGAGGTACATAATTAATTAATTCATTTAAATAGATAAATGCAGTTCTTCAAGGATAAGAGAGTTTCATCTGAAATTAGACAATTAGACTCTCAAGAACAGCATGCCCACCACAGAGATTAAATTGGTACATTTCAAAATAATTGTACAGATAATGGTGCTGATGATAATGATGATGGTGATGATAACAAGCCAGGAATACTGCTGCCTTTTCACCCTAAATTGTCTGATTAACTATTTATCCTGCTAGGAGACAGTCTGGCATTGTTTCTCAAATAGGAATATGAACTTATTTGGAAATACTCCTAGGACTTTTAAATGTAAGATTGTTAAATTTCATGTATTCTTTGTAATCTAAAAATAATGTTAAATACTTACTGTACATCATATTGACCATTAGGCCACTGAAGATTGCTAATACTTTGTAAAATCACAGTGATTTTTGCAAACAAGTACTTGTAGTGGTCAGAATAAAACAAAGATTCAGGGGAACAGGGTTGTAACAAAGCGTATTCTTATGTAGGTAGTAGAATTCAGAGAAGTTGGTGCTATAGTCACATTTTGAACAGATTATTTTCTTATATTTGAACCACCTATTTACATGCACTAGCCTGCAACATTCTCTTATGAAGTTATAATAAATATGCCAGGCATAATTTCATAACAATGATTGGATTATACGTTGATTCAATTAATGTTCATTAAACCATAGGGTTAATCTTATATTTAAGGGAATGAAGTGACATATAATAATCAAATGGCACACTTTTAAAGTGACACATGCTTATAAGTTGAATGTAAGATGAATATGAAGTCTGATTATCTATAATAAGAAAACAAAATATTTTCAGATGCATATTATGCAACACAGTTTGTTAATAAATGTACTCTACATAAGTAATAGTGAAGTAAAAAGAGAAAGAACAGATTAATTATAGAACAAGACCTCGAAAATCATTTTTAATCGACGAACAAAATAAATGACTTATTTTTAACCTAATGACACAATGCATTAAACTCAGATAAGGTTGTTAATTAGATTTTTACTGTTTGATCATTATGTTAATTGGTAAATTTGTCTGTAGTTTATAATTACTTAACCACAAAAGAAAAAGGAATTTTAACATAGTCTGTATTTGTATAAATAAATAACACAGGAGTAAAATGGACATATAAAATCATATGTTATTAAAAATATATTCATACATGATTCAAGTTTAAGAATATTTCTTAGCATAAAGAATATAATAAGAGATCCAATCCCGCGCCCCAGAGCAGGAGACAGCAAGGACAGACCTGCAAACTCTGCCTAAGCCCAGGAAGGCCCAGGGTAGTCCTGTGGACCTTCACCAGACCCAGGTCAGTCCCACAGATGCCCGCTGGTGTGCGACCAGCCACCAGCCAGCCCCGCTGAGCCCCAGAGCAAGAGACAGCAAGGACAGATCCGCCAACTCTGCTTAGAGTGCAGGCGGGCCCAGGGCAGTCCAGGGATCCTACATCAGAGTTCCGCCAAGCCCAGGCTCCATCCAATCCCACTGACCTCCGCCCCAGAGCAGGAGATAGCAAGGACAGACCCGCCAACTCTGCTTAGAGAGCAGGCAGGCCCGGGGCAGTCCAGGGGTCCTGCATCAGAGTGCTGCCAGGCTCAGGCTCCATCCAGTCCTACCAACCTCCACCTCAGAGCAGAAGACTGCAAGGACAGACCTGCCAATTCTGCCTGAGCCCAGGAGGGCCCGGGCAGTCCCACTGACCTTCATCACAGTGTGGTTAGCCCCAGACTACCAGAAGAGCTCAGACTCAACCATCCCGCACCAACCAGTGTTAACCAAGCTTCAGGTAGCATACTTTGAGGGTCAGTGGCGGGTTCTGATAGTCCAGCACTAAGGGGAGGCACAGACAACCTGCAAAGGTATTAAAAAATATAGGGAAGAATCTGTAATAACTCAGATTTACACTGCAAGAAAGTAAAGCAAATAGACATCATGAAAAAACAGGGGAGGAAAATATCCCAATCAAACCAGGATTCTACAATAAAAGAACCCATGCTCAGTGAAGTTGAAGTAATGTCAGAGAAGGAGTTCAGAAGGTTCATAATTAAAATGATCTGTGAATCAAAGAATGACCTAAATGAGCAAATACAGGCAAAAATTGACCACTACAACAAAGATATAAGAGAGCAAATACAGGTAGCAAAAGATTACTTCAAAAAAGAGATAGAAACTCTGAAAAAAAAAAAAAAAAAAACAGTCAGAAATCCTTGAAATGAAGGAAACAGTTAACCAAATAAAAACCACAACTGAAGGCATCACCAAGAGACTAGATCAACTGGAAGAAAGAACTTCAGACAATGAAGACAAAGTATATAATCTTGAAAATAAAGTTGACCACACAATGAAGATAGTAAGAAACCATGAACAGAACATCCAAGAAGTATGGGACAGCATCAAAAGACCAAATCTAAGAATAATTGGGATAGAGGAAGGCACAGAGTTTCAAACCAAAGGAATGCACAATCTCTTCAATGAGATAATATCGGAAAATTTCCCAAGCATGAAGAATGAATTGGAAAACCAAATACAAGAGGCTTATAGGACACCAAATGTACAAAATTACAACAGATCTACACCAAGACATATTATAATGAAAATGCCTAACATACAAAACAAGGATAGAAATTTAAAGGCCACAAAAGAGAGGAATCAGATCACATATAGAGGGAGACCAATTCGTATCACAGCAGATTTTTCAGTTCAGACACTCAAAGCTAGGAGATCATGGAACAACATATTCCAAGCTCTGAAGGAAAAGGGATGCCAACCAAGAATCTATACCCAGCAAAATTAAGCTTTAGATTTGAGGATGAAATAAAAACCTTCCATGATAAACAAAAGTTAAAAGAATCTACAAGTAGAAAGCCAGCACTACAGAACATCCTCACCAAATATTCCATGAAGATGAAAAGAAAAACAATGATGAAAATCAACAGAGGGAGGTATTACACTAGAGGAAAATAACAATCAGAAGAGAAACCATGTCAAGGTAAATACCAACAATAAACAAAAATGGCTGGGAATACAAAACACATCTCAATAATAACTTTGAATGTTAATGGCCTAAACTCACCTATCAAAAGGCATAGAATAGCAGATTGGATCAAAAAACCAGACCCAACAATATGCTGCCTCCAAGAGACTCATCTCATAGGAAAGACATCCATAGGCTGAGGGTAAAAGATTGGGAGAAATCCTGCTACTCATATGGACAGAGGAAATAAGCAGGGGTTTCCATCCTCATATCAAATAAAGTAGACTTCAAGCTAAAGTCAATCAAAAGGGATAAAGAAGGACACTATATACTGCTCAAGGGAACCATACACCAACAAGACTTAACAATTATAAATATATATGCCCCAAACAATGGAGCATCCATGTTCATTAAACAAACTCTCCTGAAGTTTAAGAGTCAAACTGACCACAACACAATAATTCTGGGTGACTTTAACACACCCCTTTCACCACTGGATAGATCTTCCAAACAAAAGCTGAACAAAGAAACTATAGAACTCAAAAATTCAATAAACAACTTAGACTTAACTGACTTATATAGAATATTTCATCCTTCAAGAAGTGAATACACTTTCTTCTCAGCAGCACATGTAACCTTCTATAAAATAGGCCATATACTAGGCCACAAAACAACTCTGAGCAAATACAAAAAAAGTTGAGATTCTACCCTGCATTCTATCTGACCATAATGGAATAAAATTAGAAATCAATGATAAAATAAGAAATAAAAGTTACTCCAACACCTGGAGACTAAATAATATGCTACTGAATGAACAATGGGTTTCAGATGACGTCAAAGAGGAGACTAAAAAATTCTTAGAGGTGAATGAGAACACAGACACAACATAGCAAAATCTCTGGGACACTATGAAGGGAGTTCTAAGAGGAAAGTTCATTGCATTGAGTTCATTCCTCAAAAGAAGGTAAATTCAACAAATAAATGACTTAAAATTACATCCCAAAGCTCTAGAAAAAGAAGAACAATACAACACCAAAAGTGGTAGAAGACAGGAAATAATTAAAATCAGAGCTGAAATTAATGAAATTGAAACCAAAGAAACAATTGAAAAAATTGACAAAACAAAAAGTTGGTTCTTTGAAAAAATAAATAAAATTGACAGACCCTTATCCAGGTTAACAAAGAGAAGGAGAGAGATAACTCAAATTACTAATATATGCAATGAAAAAGGAAATATCAAAACAAACACTATGGAAATACAGGAAATAATTCGAAATTATTTTGAAAACTTGTACTTCAACAAAATACAAAACACCAAAGGCATCGACAAATTTCTAGAGTTGTATAATGTGCCCAAACTTAAGCAGGATTATATACATAATTTGAACAGACCAATTTCAAGCGATGAAATAGAAGATGCCATCAGAAGCCTACCAACCATGAAAAGCCCAGGACCAGATGGATACACAGCTGAGTTCTACAAGACCTTCAAAGAAGAACTGATACCAATACTCTTCAATTTATTTCAGGAAATAGAAAAAGAGGGAGTACTTCCAAACTCATTCTTGAGGCCAACATCAACCTGATCCCCAAACCAGGCAAAGACACATCCAAAAAAGAAAACTTCAGACCCATATCTTTAATGAACATAGATGCAAAAATTCTCAATAAAATTCTGCAAAACAGATACAGAAACATATCAAAAATATATTACACCACGATCAAGTGGGGTTCATTCCAGGGATGCAAGGATGGTTCAACAACAGAAAAGAATAAATGTAATTTATCATGTCAATAGACTCAAAAATAAGAACCATATGATTATCTCAATAGATGCAGAAAAAGCATTTGACAAAATACAGCACCCCTTCATGCTCAAAACACTAGAAAAACTAGGGATAACAGGAACATATCTCAACATCTTAAAAGCTATATATGCTAATCCCCAGGCCAACATTATTCTAAATGGAGAAAAATTGAAAGCATTCCCTCTAAAAACTGGAACAAGACAGGGATACCCTCTTTCTCCACTTCTATTCAACATAGTAATTGAAATTCTGGCCAGAGCAATAAGACAGACAAAAGAAATTAAAGGGATACAGATAGATAAAGTAGAACTCAAATTATCATTATTTGCAGATAATATGATTTTATACCTAGAAGACCCAAAAAATTCAACCAGAAAATTTATAAAACTCATAAATGAATTCAGCACTGTAGCAGAATACAAAATCAAAACCCATAAATCTAAGGCATTTCTATATATCAGTGACAAATCCTCTGAAAGGAAAATGAGGAAAATTACCCCGTTTACAATAGCATCAAATAAAATACTTGGGAATCAAGCAAAGACATGAAAGTCCCCTATAATGAAAACTACAGAACACTAAAGAAAGAAATTATGGAAGACCTAGAAGATGGAAAGATCTATCCTGTTCTTGGATAGGCAGAACTAATATTGTCAAAATGACCATACTATACACTATACAAAAGCACTATACAGATTTAATGCAATGCCAATCAAAATCCCAATGACATTCATCATAGAAATAGAAAAAGTAGTCATGAAATTCATCTGGAATAATAAGAGACCCAGAATAGCTAAAGCAATCCTTAGTAAGAGGAGTGAAGCAGGTGGCATCACTATACCAGACCTTAAATTATACTACAGAGCCATAGTAACAAAAACAGCATGGTATTGGCACCAAAATAGGCCAGTAGACCAATGGGACAAAATAGAGGATACAGAGACTAACACATATAATTTCAGTTATCTTATATTAGACAAAGGCGCCAAAAATGTACATTGGAGAAAAGATAGCCTCTTCAACAAATGGTGCTTGGAAAACGGGAAATCCATATGCAAGAAAATGAAATTAAACCTCTATCTCTCACCATGCACAAAATTCAACTCAAAGTGGTTCAATGATCTAGGAATTAGACCAGAGACACTACACCAAATAGAAGAAAAAGTAAGCTCTAATCTCCAACATGTTGGATTCGGCCCATAGTTCCTTAATATGAATCCTGTAGCACAAAAATTAATACCAAGAATCAATAAATGGGATAGACTCAAATTACAAAGCTTCTTCTCAGCAAAAGAAACAATCAGTGAGGTGAATAGAGAGCCTACTAATTGGGAACAAATTTTTACCACATGCACATCAGATAGAGCACTAATCTCTAGAATATATAAAGAACTCAAAAATCTTAACACCAAAAAAACAAATAACCCAATCAATAAATGGGCCAAGGAACTGAACAGTCACTTCTCAGAAGAAGATATGCGATCAATCAACAAATACATGAAAAAATGCTCAATTTCTCTGGCAATTAGAGAAATGCAAATCAAAACCACTCTAAGATTTCATCTCACACCAGTCAGAATGGCAGCTATTAAGAACACAAACAACAATAAATGTTGGAGAGGATGTGGAGAAAAAGGCACACTCATACATTGTTGGTGGAACTGCAAAATGGTGCAGCCAATATGGAAAGCAGTATGGAGATACCTTGGAAAACTTGGAATGGAACCACCTTATGACCCAGCTATCCCACTCCTTGGTCTTTACCCAAAAGACCTGAAAACAGCATACTACAGGGACACAGCCACATCAATGTTTATAGCAGCACAATTCACAATAGCTAAACTGTGGAACCAACCTAGATGCCCTTCAGTAGATGAATAGATAAAGAAAATGTGGTATATACACACAATGGAATATTACTCAGCAATAAGACAGAATAAAACCATGGCATTTGCAGGAAAATGGATAGAGTTAGAGAGTATAATGCTAAGTGAAGTTAGCAAATCCCAACAAGCCAAATGCCAAATGTTTTCTCTGATATAAGGAGGCCACTTCACAGTCGGGTTGGGATGGGGAGCATAGGAGGATTAGAGGAACATTAGAATGGCCAATGGGGAGGCAGGGGAGGGAGGGGCAAGTGGGTGAAGGAAAAAAAAAAAGATGGTAGAATGAGATGGATATCATCACTCTAAGTGCATGTATGAAGTCACGAATGGTGTGAATATACTTTGCATACAACTAGAGATTTGTAAAAAAAGTGCTCTATATATGTAATATGAAATGTAATGCATTCTGCTGTCATTTATAATATCTTAGAATAATAAATAAATTAATTTAAAAAAGACTATAATAAGAATGTTTAAATTTGTAACTTGTCATGTAGTTGACAAAATATTAACTTCACCACTTTATTAGCCTTTCAAATTCAATTTATAGGGATTTTTATTTTGTGTTTATGCTTTCAGTATTGGTATGATCTTGAGCCAGACTAATTTGCCCAAGTTCACTCACTGGGAATAGAAAAATGATGTTTTCTTGCCTTTACAGCTTTATTTTGCCAGAAAAATTATTTAAAATGATTTTAAACAGGTAAAAACACTACATTCAGGAAGCACACGTGGAAAATATGGAATGCTAAGACCCAGATGTGGGTGCACCTTGTGACTTCATAAGTTATCACATAGGATATACTATAGCTGAAAAAAAAAAATGAAAAGAGAAACTAGACTAACTTCCCTTTAGGCAGGATATTTTGTTTATATATTTTCACTCTTTTTGACTTTCCTGAGGTAGTATTTATTTTTATCACATGATGAAAAAGCTGTATAAATAAGAAAAAATCCCTAGGGGATTTACTCAATTTACATACTATTAACTTGATTCTCATTCTTGGGGAACCTAGAGAAAATAACTTCCCTCTGATTTTCATTGAAGAAAGTGACTTCATTTCTAAACAGATCAAAGTGATCTGTCTGAAATATCAAAGTTCTTAATTGTATTAGTCTAAAAAATAAGAATTCAAGTATACTACTTAACTGAAATAATTTTACATTTCAAAGAATACTTTTGTGTGTGTGTGTGTGTGATTGAGATTCCACATAATCTCAAAGGTATGATGATGATGATGATGATGATGATTGTAGCTCATTTCAATTGTATATTAATGGAAGAAAATGTACTTTTTCCATATTAACATTGAAAATTTGTGTCAGTTTTTATATTAATTTTTTTTTTCATCTGGCAAACAGGTCCATGTAAGTAAATGTTTCATTCTAAATGCTCTTAGCAGCTCTGAGTTTAAAAAAAAAAATGAACATATATCACATACCTGAATATCAGATTATGCTCTTTACTCATGAGTTGCTATAAAAACAAAATATATTTTTCATATTTGCTCATCTGGTGATATGATAATCTTTTATACTTTCTGTTAAAATAAGTTAATTCCTTCTCTGAAATTTTCCCTTTCAAAACACTTCATTTTCATGGAATCCTAAGACAGATTATTGTAAGAATGGATAAACAGTTTTCAAATAATACTGAAGATAATTCACAAATGTTTTCAAATAAGAACATCCTTTTCGTTTTATTAAAGCAAATCATGGACAGATGACATTGATGCCCTGTCTATAGTAGTTGTATTTAGAACTAACCTATTAATTAATTAATTTGTTCTAGTTAAAGATGGAAAAATTTGAAAATATGTTCTTGAGTAGAACTTTCTCAGTTTGAAGAGCAACAACAAATATATATCTAAACATAAAGCTTCAAAACATGGTAAGAACAGAACCTTTCTGTAATTAAACCACTAAATTGTAACAGGATATTCTTACCAGACATATATGCCACATGTACTGTGTAGTAACTTCTCACAAGGTAAATAAGTGTCCATTTAAAACAACAATAAGACTTTTCTGTATTACTCACACAAAATTATTATGCAGAGAAGTGGTATAAGGACCAGAAAATTATTTTTGACTAGACATTGAAAGCTAATCAGAAAAACATGTGTATTAAACAGATCATAATGTTAACATACTATATCAAATGCTTCAAAATATGCAAAAAATGTAGCTTCTAAACAGATCATAATGTTAACATACTATATCAAATGCTTCAAAATATGCAAAATGTAGCTTCTATGGTAGTAATTTTAAATTAAGAATAAAGTTTTCTGCAATGGGATGATAGAACATAAAGATGATTGGAAATAGAACTGAAGAGAATGGAATAAAAAATGAGAAACAACATTCAAAATGAAGTCTAACCTGGAAGTAACAGAAGAAAAATTAATAATAGATGATATTCTAAAAGGAACACAACATTGGAAAAAAAGAGATAAAATTTGAAAATTTAACAGAAATATTTTTACATGGTCAATAAACAAAGAAAATTTCATGTAGGAAATGGTAAACACAGAGAAGAAAATTGAAACAGTGGAAGAGCCCAAATACTAAAATATTATAATTCAAGTAAGTTTTACTCTGGTAAAATAGCCTTACAAATGAAATGAAAGTAGACTATGGAAAAACATAATACCATATATATGTATGTTTGTCATTCGAAAGTCCAAATACAGAATGAAGCTATAACAATAATTGGTACCAAATCACATAATAGAAGACAAAAATGAGTGAGAGAAAAAAAAAAAGTCAATACACTCATCTTTTTTGAAAAAAATATTTTTTTTTAGTTGTAGTTGGACACAATACCTTTATTTTATTTATTTTTATGTGGTACTGAGGATCAAACCCAGTGCCTTGCACATGCTAGGCAAGTGCGAGCCACAACCCCAGCCCAATACATCCATCTTAAGAAGCAAAAAAAATACCCTACAAGTGAAACCCTTTATAGGAAGAAAGGAAATAATAAAATTAAGAGAAGATTCTGAATCCAGAATCTGATAGGCAGTCAGTATAGATAGGTAAATCGAATCAGGTTAGATCAAGAAAGCCAATTTTGAGTGATTCCTGGGAAGTTGAAGACTTGTCCCCTGAGGAATTGAAATGTTAATTCCTTCAGAGCCCTTATTCCACCCTTATCAAGAACCTGCCCCTGCCCCAACCTGTTGCCAAGGTAACATGTCCCAGGAATTGCCTCTCCCTACAGGGAGCTATCTGGTTGTTAATTAATGTGTCCTGGGCTGCACCATCCTGCCCTTCCCCCTTCAGCCCATCTGCTTCTCACCTTTTGGCCAGCTCACCAGGCCTGGTCATGTACCCAGAAAATAGAGTGATAAAGGGAAGAGAGCAGGAGAACAAAGGAAGCCTGGGACATATAAAAAAAGGCAGACCTGCCTCGCTGCTGGGGATATGAAGATACCAGCAATGGCCCCCTTCTCCATCCCGGGAGAAGTATATATTACTCCTTTTAAATAAACCCTGCTTTATGTGCTTGCCTTGGAGTGCTTCTCTAATGTTCAAACGTAAACATTTAGGGGAGCAGAACTCGTCACCAGTAAAGTATCAATACCAAGCAAAGAAAATATAAACATATACTATAGGGAATCAAGTCCAAAACTGGCTCATTACAAAGATTATTAAATTCTAATTTGATGAAGACAATAAATATCCAATCTCATTTACAAAATGAAAAAAGAAGCACCACTATGCATTCTGCAGATATTAAAAAAATAATAAAATTTCCTGAGCACATATGTCAATATATTTTTCAATCTAGGATGAATGAAAGCATCTCTTAAAAATTTTTAAAAAAAAATGCTTGTTAAAAAGAATAAAAAGTACACATATTCTTTCATTTAAGTTATTTAAAATTTAAAAATGATTTAGGTATTAATTAAAATTATCTATTACTACATACCTTCTCATAAATGTGCTCATGTCTCAATCACTCATGATAATATGTAAAACTAGTATCAGTTTTGCCCTCTGAATCTTTTGCATTATGAAAAATATCAAACACTTCCCCATTGAATTCATGAAGTCAGTATAATTTCACTAAATTATTAGCAGAAAAAGAAAAAGTTTAATTCTCATGATGTTAGACAGAAAACATCATAAGGATGAATTTTGTACATCAAAAATAATGATATCTTAAAAAGTAAAATGCATTGTAAAGAGTTGATTAATTCTGTTTGCCATATAGATTTATTATTCCAAAATCTGTCAAGGTAAATCAGTATATAAACAGAAAACAAGGTGATTGTTTTTACATATACTGAAAAAACATTTGGAAAAAATTCAATATCCTTGGAGATGAGAAGCTGCTGGAGTTGGATTCCCTGCATGGATTTCCATCTTGGGTGAATCCATAGAGAGATTTGCTTTCTGTATAACATCCCCACCTCACTTTAGGAATGATTTTCTTGCTTTTCTTATGTTAGTATGTTTTTGTTTCCAAATATATTTTATGTCCTTATTGTCCCCATTTGGAACTTACACATTTTCCCAAACTCATCTGTTTAAAAAATGCAGAATATAAAGAGATAGGTTGCTTATAATGATGGAAATACAAGTAATTGGAAATAGTGTACAGAAGAGGAACAGAATATTATACAGCATAGTGTACAGTTTTGATAAATTATAAGTAAAACATCATACAGATAATAGGTAAGAAATATTTAAATGGTAATAATATCATGCTTCCACTGCAATTCAAATAAATATCCCAATTCAATGTTTTGTTTTAGTTAGCTTTTCATTGCTGTGACCAACATACCATCCTACTAGCTAGAATAAAGTTTATAATATAATGAGCAAGTTTACAACTACAACCATATAAACAAATTAGATATGAGAATGTATTCATTGCATAAACTTAAGGTCAGTAAAGGAGCTACAGAAAGAGTGGAAGGAGCCAGGAATGAATTTCATCTTTGCTATATTAGGATTACCATCATTCCGTGCTAGATTCCATAGTAATCTCAAAGTGGGAATCTGTGTAGGATTCATATTCAGAGAGGAGTGAGCAAAAGTGATCATAAGAGGAAAATCCAAGGAAATCTAGTGATCAAAAAATTTTAAAGTTTCTGAGTGTTCCAGTTTGAAATGAGGGCTTGAGTGCCGGGAACTTAGAGTTGTTTTTTAATAGTAGGAGTGAAGAAGGTAGGATAGAGACATAAAATGGCATGAAAGTCAACATCAGGATGATTTATAAATGGTGCAAAATTACTCCAGGACTTCCAAGAACTTTACAGCAAGCTTTCTGGAATTGTCTCTGTGACACGTGATAGTCTGAGGTATTTACTGAAGACTGTCCCTATTAATTGAAAATTACTTCTCCAGGAGGAAACTCTCTTTTATTTTCAGCATGTGCTTTTACATGGACCAATAATTTATCTAAAGAAAACCCTGAATCAAAACAGTGGAAATACAAACTTTGCATGATGAAGAGGTAGGTCTTTGTCAATGAAAGTAAGAATTGTCCAGCACTGCAGGCCTGGAATTACAAACTCAGAGAAGTCTGTTTCAGACACCAAAAACACCTTCTAGACTGAGATAAATTAGTGATTCTCTCTTAGTTTATATACCGTAGGTAGGCAGATGGAAGGAATTTAGTACAAATAACTAGTTCATTTATTTTTTCAAATTATAGCATTGTTGCTAGGTATAATGGTAAACAAGCTTTTGCTCTTGCAGGGTTAATAGTATGCAGGCAATTAATACAGTGTTGTTTTATAATCAGGGGTGGAAAGGTATTACTACTACCATGGATTGTATACCTTAGTGCTAAGAGACTTGATGGAAATTGTGCAGCAAGATCAATGGTAAAAGCCATTTGAGGCTGATTATGCTGTCAGTATACACATATTTGATAAAGAAGGGTAAATGTGTTTTCTGGTGCCAGAATAGGAAAGAATAAAAGACAAATAAAGTGTTTCTATTTGTTCTTACCTATTTACTACATAGGTAGGGTATATAAGCATGCATTAGCAGATTTTCACTTGGGAATAGCTGAAAGTCTACTTGGAGCAATGACTTCTAAGTTCAATTTTGAAAAAGAAATTGTTACTACATAAGTGATTTGGTGAAAGAATGTGTTCCAGGAAGAGAGAAAATTTTCATATTCTTGTATAGCCATTATTCCTGCTTCTGTATATTTTTAACTGTTCTGAATTGGATTGACCTCCAAATCCTCTTTAACCATTAAAATCATGTATATCTCCAAGTAAAACAATGCTAAGATTTGAGAATTCCTTTAACAATAGTGTATCACAGTGAAGGTAGAGGTGAGGACAGACAGTAATGCCATTGTGAACATTGCAATGAAAAGAAGTATAAGGTTTAGATATTTGAATAGAACTAATTAAATGTTGAAAATGTAATCTGAATTCAGCATCAGAAAAGTCTTCATTTATCTTAGCTACTGTCCAACTTATCACACTGTGATTTCCAACAATAATTATATTTTGTAAGTTTGAATTTATATAAACACAGTGGTTATATTTTTAGTTTAATGATCATTAGATAGTTCATAGTTTTCCATTGCTGTGACAAAATACCTGAGAAAATTGAATAAAGGGAAAAAAGATTTTGGCTCCCAGTTTTAGAGTTTTCAGTTTGTGCACTTTGCTCCCTTGTTTCTGGGTCTTTGGTGTGGCAGGACATCATGGCTAGGAGCTCATGCCAGAAGCCAGGCTGCTCACATTGTGGCAGCCATTTAGCAGAAAAAAAAGAGAGGAAGGGAACAGAGACAAAATATGCCTTCAAGTTCATGCCACCAATGACCTACTCCCTTTTACTAAGCCCCACCTTCTAAAGTTCTCACTACCTCCCAATTGCCTATTCACTTGTCAATCCATCAATGGATTAATCCATTCATGGGTCAGAGCCTTAAAGATCCAATCACCTCCCAAATGCCCCACCTGGGAGCACTGCTGCATTGGACAGCAAGCCTTTAAAACATGAGCTTTTGGGGACTATTTATGATCCATCAAAACCATAACAAATAGTTTTGAAGTTTAAAAGGAATAACTTATTCAAAGCACTTAACTAATATTTGGTACATAATTAGTCTTGAATAATATCATTTATTGTTATTATCTTTTCTTGATTATGCCTAAAAAACATAATAATTCAATCAAACTGCTAAAAAGGATTTCCAAGGGTAGCATTGTTCTCTAATATTGACCAATATTCTACTAGTCATTAGATTATTCTACTAGTCATTAGATTATTCCCTTTCTCCAACTTTTACTTAAAAATAAAATTCTTATTTCTCATAGTTTCATACAGTTTAGATACTTGCATTTAATCAAAATTGATATGAGTTACTAATAATTGTAGAAAGGATGGCAGAATCGGAAAGATTCATTTGGACTTGACATAGACAGATATCATAGTGCTTATTTTGGAGCATCCCCAGTGGTCCAGAGTTAAGATTAGTCACCCCTATCGATACATATGGAAAATGACTTGCCTCAGTTAAAGGTGGCATGGATTGTATACCTTAGTGCTAAGAGACCTGATGGAAATCGTGCAGCAAGATCAATGGTAAAAGCCATTTAAGGCTGATTATGCTGTCAGTATATACATATTTGATAAAGAATGGTAAATGTGTTTTCTGGTGCCAGAATAGGAAAGAACAAAAGATAAATAAAGCATTTCTATTTGTTCTTACTCTGATTTAAAGGGAAACAAAAATAGTCTTTTCTTTTATGGCACTGTAGGCTTATACAGATCACTTTCCGACTTTATTTCCAAAGAAAAATTATCTTCAATTTTACAGCTAATTTTCTCATTTAATTTCTTCATATCTTTCACCTGAGTAGAATCATGTCATACCCTGTTCAGAAACTTTATAAAACTCCTAAAATAAAATTTGTATTTCATATCAGTTTGACAGTTTTTCTTAATCTTGCCTCCTTTTATTCTCATTGTTCTCTTACCCTATGTCTCATGGCACAGTTTGATGATGCTGTTTATCCAGTACATCATTTATTTTCCTACTTCATGGCTTTCCATGTGCTATTTACCAGAAAGCATGATCTATGCCTTCTCTACCTGTGAAAACCTTCTTTATCTTTGAAACCTGGATTAAAATCACCTTCTGTTTTACAGTTACCCTGATTTTCACAATAAAAGCATATATACTTACTCTGCCTCCTGAATTCTTAGTTTAAACTTCTATTATAACACATCTGCTCTGCAACCACATTGCTCTATTTTAGTTTGAATCTTTGCTTGATTATAAGCTCTTTAATCCTATAGAACTGGTGATGTCTTTCATTTTAGTAGCATGAGGTTTGCATTCTAAAATGCAAATTTTTCACCGAGTAGCACTGAATAAAAAGCATATTTGCTGAGAAAGATGGCAATTTGTAATGAACTATTGATTGATATTATCCAACATACATTTTGTTAAAATTATTTGAAATATTTTTTCAGGATTATCTCCAATATAATTGTACATTAATGTATCCTACCCATCTTAAAGAGGTTACTCTCTTCTCCCAAGTCAAAGCAGAATGCTAATTATATTTAATTAAACTCTTACTATAAGAAAGAAAAGAATTACTGAGACTGAAGATTTTGACTTAGAAAAGCTTTTAATATCATAAATATACCTTTAATTTTCAGTTGATTAATCAAAATTTTAATAAGCATATTGGACAATGGATGTATTTGACTTTTTGCTAGTTAAATGGTGTTTTAGTAGTGAGGTTTTCTTGCTACTGTGACCACAGGGTCAGACAAGAACAGTTTTAGAGTAGGAAAATGTTATTTGGGGCCTCATGGTTTCAGAGGGCTCAGTCCGTAATGGCTGACTTCATTCCTCGGGGCTTGAGTTGAGGCAGGACATCATGGCAGAAGAGAGTGGCAGAGAAGAGCAGCTTATGACATTGTTTTAGGAAGCAGAGAGAGATTCTAACTGCCGGATACAAAATATATACTCCAAAGGCACCACTCCAATGACCTACCTCCTCTAACCACACCCTACCTGCCTTCAGCTACCACTCATTTAATACTTATCAGGGGATTAATTCACTGATTGGGTTAAGGCTCTCATAATAGGCAACACCTAATATATAAACCATAGCAAATAGATTATGAAGAACATTTTATTCCTTCAGTATGATTTTGAATGTTTCATATTTACTTTATAGTCAGTAAGAGTTTCTTTCAATGAAAATCATCCTGTTAATATGATATCAGTTAAAACAATACGGTAGAATTAAAAAAAATTATAAATGCTTTTACTTCTGACTAAACATATTTTTAAACATAAGCTTCAAATAAAGTGAAGAAACGAACAAAATTACCAGGAACCTCACTATATGGTCCAAGGAATCTTAATTTCAATATTTTACACATGGAAATTAGATTATTATTTTTAATTATGTTATAAGGAACATGAGCCATAGTAAATCATCAAAATTTGAAAATTTTGTACCTTTTAATAAATCACAACAATTACCATCATTCAAAGTATAAACTTACTGAGCTTCAAACCAAAGGGTTATATTCTTGGAAAGGAAGAATTATACACAGCCCTCAGTACATCATAACACACACACACAAAAAGTTGAGAAAATGGTAATGCAACTAAATTATATTAAGGAGGGCATGCCTGCCAAAATAAATGTCAAGATAATTATTGAGCAAATATTATATGGAGAAAATTGCTTCACTTTTTACGTAGAGGATTCCACAAAAGTAAAACATGTATTCTATCTGGCATTCTTTGCATTTGGGGGTAAATATTGTAAAAAATTAGAAAGAAAAAGTAAATTTTAAAAATCCATGAAGAAGTAATATACATGTATTGTGTATGCTATAAAGTATGCTATGTATAGTGTACAGGATTCAATTGTATAGACCTGATAATAAAATATTTCACCTCCCAAGCCATGTGGACTAGTCCTGGTTAGTGCTCACCTATGATCAGAAGTGAAAAACAGTAAGTAGAAAAGTAGGGAAAGATAAAAGGAAGTTTTAATACTTTTTATATCCCAATTATGATGTGCCTATTCCTGGGAAGTTAGAAGATGGTGAGGTTGCCAGAAAGTTAAGTCAGAATTTACAACAGAGCATTAGTCTGAAGGGTGCAGGGTTTCAAGATCATGGTACTTTAATCCTTAGAACAACCATATTATCCATTGCTATCCCCATTTGGCAGATAGAAAAACAATTATCACAGTGGTTAAATAATAATACTAGTTCCAGTCAGTGATTTTAGCTTGTAGTTATCATTTTAACCCAAGGTTTTGCTGACTACAGGCCTGTGTTATTACTACTACAGCTTATTGCCTCCAATTACCATGAAATGGAATTTAACAAATGAGTAGAGAGCAAATTGGGACTTCTACCATCATAAAATACTTTATGTAAGAACACAAGTTTGAATATAGCATTTCTTGTATCTGTCTTGTATCTGCCTCACAAAATGGTGGGCAGACTAGAGTCACTCAATAGATATTTTCTAGTTGAAGGGATGAATGAGCAACATATGCAGATTTATGAGGGTGAGAGAAGAAAAGGAAAATTCAGTGTGTGTGTGTGTGTGTGTGTGTATGTGTGTGTTTAAATAAATTATAATTTAGCAATAACAGATTATTGACAATCTTTAATCATGCAAATATTTATTTAGAAAACATTTAAATATTTTGTTTAGAAAACACTTAGAACTTTTAGAGAGTATATAAAACAAATTGCAACATAGCATTACTTCCCAAAGTGTCAATAATGTCATTCTCTGCACTTGAATTTGGATAGCCTGAGACCATTTTTATCATGCAACCCCCAAACTTCAAAGGATATTACAGCACAAGTAGGCAGATCATTTCAGCTGTCTTCCTAATCAATTTCAGCCTTTGAAACTTTCTGCTAAGGGCAAATCAATTGTACAACAATTTATATCAATTATTTAAAGCAGTGAAATAGCTTGAATACTGGTTTATTCAAAGTAGGATTGAATAGCTAGAACCCAAAGATCAGGTTCCATGAGAACCACAATTAAAAACTTTGAAAGATTTTGGCAAATTTTATTTGAGAATATGCATGAATTGTAGAAAGTATTAATATTTATTAAAGCTCAGGAGTATTTAAACCTTGATATCAGTGTCTTTTAATTATATCAATCAAGGCTGAATCTAATACTCTATACACAAAACACATCAAAATGCTGTATCTCAAATAAGATCCATTTCTTTTCTCATGTAATGATAAGGGTATGAGGAGAGCAGGATGCTAACACCATTCTACATTATAAGGCCATATTGAAACAGCTTTCTTCTCTTGGACTGAGCTACTTTCTCTAAGAGACTTTTTCCCACATGTACCTGATTAGCAACTAAAATGTCCTTCTGCCCTGGCCCTGGAATACATTTCTGTTCATCTGGATTTGAGAATTGGTTTATTGTACTTGTTCTCTAAATTAAGGCACCCGGAGAGACTGGCATTTTTGAAAAGCACAGGAATAGATGTCCTATGTAGACTTACTAGTCTACATGTCAGGAGATGCTACTTTTGATATAAGCTTCTGACTTCAATGAAGATGATTAAATCCTAGAGTGGAGGCAACATTCAGCCACAAGAGACAAAGTGAGTGTGGATACCATAGTAGATAACAGGGCAAAAGACCAACTTCTTGTTTGACCCACAAAGAATCTGCAGAAGCAGTGAGTTATTCATGATATTTTCTAGGACTGAAGTAGATGAAAAGGATCTTATTTAATATTATTAAATGTATTTTTGGTCTGGTGTTGTTTTTCCTGTCTTTATTTGCATATTTGGAATAGACTCTACATTGGCAACAGAACTTTTATATTTTGGACTAAAATGGGTTGGGGGAAGTCTCTAGATTTTTCCCCAAATATTACAATTGTAAACCAAAAATATACCACATTCCTGAGGAACCACTGAGATTAGTTCTGTCAAAGACTTTGAAAAGGTAGGTTAAATGAATTTGAATGCATTTTGTTTTAACATGTTTTAAAAGCAGAATTTGAATGAGACTTGGAAAATAACCAAGAGTGGTGCCATAAGTCATAGATGCTTTTCAAGATGTGGTCCATTTATGGGAGCTAATCTAAACTGAATTTGCAGCTATTCTTTTGGCAAAGTCTTTCTTCCCCAACTCATATAGAAAACAACACAGTTTGAAAAACACCAAGTCATAGCACAAGTTTCACTTGCAGATAATCTAGTCTCCAGCTCACTGTGATTGACTTAGTTGGGCAGGTTTCTAAGAGGTCCCCTGAGGTTCCCTGAGACCTGTTTTAGTGTCCTTAAAAATAAAACTCTTTTTATAATATAAAGAAGTTGGTCACACTTTTGTTGTTATGTCTACTGACATTACAACATAATATTGGATATTTCTGCTATAGCTTAGCTACAATTAAGGCAGTCACCTGTACCAAATTGTACTAACAGTCATTGTTCACTGAATATACCTGTCAGGAAAAAAATAATCTGTTTCACTTAAAAATGACATCATTCAGGTAGTGAAACACTTTACTTCCATTAAATTGTAAGCCTCAAATACATGCATTTTTAATGACCTGTGACAACATTGGAAGCATTATGTTGGAAACATTTCTGTTGTATTCTAAAATCTGATGATTATGTGAGAAGTATGCAATTGCTATAAATCAAATTAGCTACTCTTTTACAAGATATCTTTTTATTTCAAAGAAAGACTGACAAACTAAGTATTCAGACTTTGTTATTTGGCAGATAATTTCTTGAAAAAGAATAAGGATTAAAATAAGTAAAGAAATAATAAATTTGTTCCCAATGGTGCAATTTTACCTGTAAAATAAAAATTGGAATTATAAAACCTTTTGTATCTTTGCTTGCTTCCCAATGCTCAAAGCCAACTTTGATGACCCCTGAGTTAGTAGTAGTTACTGTGATTTTTGATATTGATATGGCAAAATATAATGCATCAATATTTGGGAGAAATGAATAAACCAATATTTTGGAAGTGATCAGAGCAAGATATTGCAAAATCATTTATGAGAAAATAATCATTCAAAACACTAGATAAATATATTTCTAGTGCAAGATAATTAACGCATTATATTTTAATGCAATAGAGCACAATATTGCATCAATACCCTAAAGACTATACATTCTAACTAACCTTCAAGGTTAATTAGTTAATTTGGGCTTAGCATGGAAAAAATAATATCCAGAAATATTTTTAAAAACTACGAGTAATTTTATATTTTCCATATATATATCTGAGTGCTATATTTTTATATATTCTCATCAAGAAAAAGATACCTGATAGATTGAATGCAGAAACAGATATGAGAATCCGGCTATTTTCATTAAATCAAATATTATGTAGATTAGCAAAAATATGAAACATCATTGCTCTTCATATCTTACATATGTAGGTATATTCATTAAAACATATTCATAATAAAATGTAATTTATTTGTTATTGCTTTTGTAATTGATGCGTTCTAGTCCATTTTTGTTGCTATAACAAAATAACAAAGGCTGTGTATTTTACACAAACAAACAAAAAGTTTTATTTAGTTCATAATGTTGGAGATCAGAGTTCCTGGAATCTGATTCTGCTTGACTTCTATTTAGGGATTTATGGTGGGAGGACAATGTGTGAATGTGGGAGAGAGGTGCATGTGTCAGAGTGAGACAGAGGGTAGCTGACCAGCTTTTAGAATAAATTACTCCCATGATAACTAACACAGTCCCACAAGACCTAATCAAATATCTAGTGAGCTAACACAGTCTTTAGAGAAAGACATTGATCCTTTCATGAGGATAGTGCTTGACCTGATCATCTCCCACTAAACTCTTTAAAAGAGTTCAACTACCTCTTAATATCATTATAGTGGAGACCAACCTTCTAGCACATGAAACTCTGGGGGACAAACCATATTTGTACCGTAGAATTATGTTTATACAATTTTTGTCAGTTTTTATTTACAACACTGTAAATATAAATATATATAAATGTGTATTGTATGAAAATAAACCTCTTTGGGGCCCTCAGTAAATTGTGAGACTGTAAAGGAGTCCTGGGATTAAAATGTTTGCGAACCACTCAGACCTGCATATGAGGAAGATGGATACTTTGCCATTGTACAGATATAATGCTTACCTGAAACAATGTTGGTTTCATGCTGCTTTGAAACAGAATGTAGAAAGTAACAAGTATATAATTAGGTGTAAAAACATGTCTATGATAGATGGTGGAGGACATGTCTTACTTTTACCTCATTTTTTGTATAATCACTTAAACTGAATGTAATTTTGCATATATAATATATAATAGTCTATAAATACTTATTCTAAGGTGATGGCCAGTTCTGGCCTTAGATTTTTCAGAGATCCAGGTTCTTTGCCTCTGCTTCTGATGAATCTCTTGAAGTATTGCTTTCATCAATATAATTGAACCTATTAATTGCCTAATATCTGAATATAGAAAGTTATAAAGAGGAAATAGTATCCTAATTAAAATTACTTTGCCTGTAGTGGACAATTTTAGTTACAATTATTTTTTCTCCTTTTATATATAGATTGTAATTAGGGTCAAGTTTGTTTTCATTCCATTCTTGAAGACACTAAATTGCCACTGGACAAAGCTATATATTTTCAATGGTTAAAACATAGATATAGAACCTTGTGTGATTACATAAAGTATTATTTGTACAAGTCAGTGTACTCATTATTTCTTCATAACTTTATTGAGTTTTTATATTTTTCCTGAGCAGTATGATCATTTCACATATGCTGGTAATGACTTTTGTATTAAGCTAAAAAAGGTTAAATATTAAATTTGTCAAAATAATTTTAGAAAATTCAATAGGATATAACAATAAGTTTTTCATTTCAAACATTCTATTATTCAATCCAATGTTCATATTATTAGATAAAGATGTCAATTTTTTTTTTTTTTTTTTTTTTTTTTTTTTTTGGTACCAGGGATTGAACTCAGGGGCACTCGACCACTGGGCCACATCCCCAGCCCTTTTTTGTATTTTATTAGAGACAGGGTCTCACTGAGTTGCTAAGTGCCTCGCCATTGCTGAGGCTGGCTTTGAACTCGCGATCCTCCTGCCTCAGCCTCCCAAAGTGCTGGGATTACAGGCGTGCGCCACCGCGCCCGGCTGTCAATACTTTTAATAAGGTAACAAATTAATTGCTTAGAATTCATATTTCATATCTCCTTAGAAATTTTCATTACAGTTCAATTTCAGAACTCTTCTAGAGCTTACCATTTTTCTTTAGCACACAGCTTTGCAAGTTGAAGTATAAAACTTTTGATAAATTTGGATAGTAAGATTTCCACATTGATACTGTAAACATCATTATTCTCTGATGTAACAACAAAATTATAATTGTTATTCTTTATAAAAGTTTAATAGTAATACAGTACACTAATGTTTCCTTTAACTTGAAAGACTTTGTATCAAAAAACATATTTTATTATTTGTATACTCAGACATGTCAAGTTTTGAGGTCATTAAAATTCAGATCATTATTTAATCTCTCCGAGAATCCACAGGGCACCAAAATATAATTTATTTTCAACCTGGTATGATCTATAACCTGGATGTAAGAAAAGAAAACTGAGCTGTATTTCCAAAACAATCTTTATACTAGTCTTGCTGTTCTCATAAATATATATTTAATAACAATAATTTATTTACAATGCTCATACTTTTTATAAAAAAAGAATGTAGATTTAATGTATCTTGTACAAACATAAATAACAGCAAAAAGGCTTTAAATTATTTTTCTTATTAAAATGATACATAATAAATTGCCCCTGCTTCTCAGAAAAACAGCATACATAAATATTAGCCATTTTAAAATTAAATGTATCAACTCTTAAATCTATCTAAATAAAGCTGTGACATTAAATTTGTACAATTTAATCTACATGGATACATTTGCTTATTTGAATATATTGATATATGTTTTTTAAATGTGCCCCTCCCATGCCACTTCCATTTGAAAATAATACCACATTTAAATGTCTTACAAATTTAATTTATTCCTCCTTTTTGTAAAGAAAGAGCTACTATAGTGAAATCACTATAGCAGTTTTAAAATATTAGTTTTTCTTTTCTCATTATCCAATATTATAGCATTAAAATTTTGAACATATAAAAAAAGTAATATAATGGTCCAGTAAGCATCTTTTTTGATTAACCAGCTAACATTTTTCCACATATATGTAATTTCTTTCTTTACTTATCTACTGACCTACATACTTATCTATCTATCTCTACATAATTTGAAAGTAAATTACACCTATAAAAAAGACAGTATTTGGTAGACACCATGATATTTTAAAGAGAAATATTTAAAATATTTTTAAGATTTACTGTGTGTGCTCAATTGATTACTTATTGAAGCACAAAGTTCAGAGAAATTAAATGGAAAAATAATAAACTTTGCAACAAATCACTAGATATTTATATTCAAAAATTAAAATAAATAAAATTTTTTTTCTTTTCTTTCTTTTTTTTTTTTTTTTTTTTTGGGGGGGGGTACCGGGTATTGAACTCAGAGGCTCTGGACCACTGGGCCACATCCCCAGCCCTTTTTTGTATTTTATTAGAGACAGGGTCTCACTGAGTTGCTAAGTACCTCGCCATTGCTGAGGCTGGCTTTGAACCCACGATCCTCCTGCCTCAGCCTCCCAAGTGCTGGGATTACAAGTGTGTGCCACCGCACCCAGCTAATAAATAAATTTTGATCCAAATCACACACCATTAATAAAAATTAATGAGTCATGGACCAAAAACTGGATCATAAATCTCAGTATAAAATCTACAATAATAACACATCTACCAAAAGTCAAAAAATACCTACTTGGATTTGAATTAAGCAATAATTTCTTAGCTAGATATGAAAAGGATAGCCAATGAAAACAAATTGATACATTGCCTTCTGTCAAAATGAAAGACTTCAGCTCTTTAAAAATGTTCTCATTAAATCAAAATTCTTATCTAACCATCGACTGGAGTTAACTATGTATACCTGATAAAGTATCTTATTGTCAAAATATATATTTGATAAAGTATTTTTATTCTACTACTATAAAGAATTCCCGAAACTGATTTAAAAGAAACAAATAATAAATAATTACTAAGTATTTGAATAAGTCCTTCATCAAAGAAGGGGTCTAGATAAGACCACATAAAGGTTCTTAACATCATTATTTGTCTGGGAAATGTAGATTAATACTGCAATGGGATAGTACTACACAAATACTTCAATAACTAAAATGAAGAAGATTGACCATAGCATGTGTTGGTTAAGATGTATAGGAACTTAAAAATTTTTATATGCTACTCACAAAATTTAAAATGGTTCATCTCAATTATGACCTAAGTTGGCAGTTTCTTAAAATAGAATAAAACTATATATCTACCATATGACCCAGATATTTCCCTCTAAAGAATTTAGTGTATAGAATGATCATCAATGGGAATAGAGAGTAATAAGTTGTAGTATATTCACAAAATGGAAGGCTACCAGCAATAAAATAGAATGATTGCAGAATAATTTTGCTAAATAAAAGAAATTAAACAAAAATAAAAGTAGATTCTGCAGGTTTTCATTTCTATTAAATCACATAAAATATTAACTTTTATAAAATATAAAAGGAGGCATAGCAAGATGGTGGCTAAATAAGATCCTCCAGTGATCTTCTATTCACAAACACATCATTCACCAAACTGGCTTCACAAGTGCTTGGTTTTAGTATTATTAAAAAAATGGTATATTGAAGGGGAAAGGAAAGATATAATTGCCAAGATCACTCCATGCTTAAACTCCAAGCAGTATAGTTACACCTCTGTTTGGGAAAGGGAAAAGGAATTAAGTCCAAGCCTTAGATTAAATCGAGTACCAGACTCACCATAATGAAACCTGTTGTTGGGAAAGACCCTGAAAATCTGGGAAATTTGGGTATCCCATGCAGAAAAATGAAATCAGAACCTTTCTCTTTCTGGTACAAAAACAAACTCAAAATGAACCAAAAACCTAATATATAAGACCTGGAATAGTAAAACTACTAAAGGCAATCATAAGGGAAATGCAGGACACTGTAATAGGTGAGGGCATTTTTTACAAGACTCTGAAAGTGTAGGAACCAGAAGAAAAGTAGACAAATGGGATTACATCAAATTAAAAGCCAGTAAAAGAGACAGTATCAGAGCAAAGAGGCAAACCGGAGAATAAAAGGAAATGATTGCAAATTTTATATATATCAATGGGTTCATATGCAAAATGTGCAAGAATATAAAATTCAACAGCAAAAAAAAAAAAAAAAACCCTGATTTTAAAATAGGCACTAGACTTAATAGACATATATCAAAGGCATCAAAATGCCCAAGATATATGAAAAAATGTTTAATATCACTAATCCTTAGAGAACTATGATGAAAATGAGATATCACTTAACTTCAGTCAGAATGACTTTTATTGAAAAGACAAAAAATAACAAGCACTTGCGAGGAAGTAGAGAAAACGTCACTTTTTTGCACTCTTGGTGGGAATGTAAATTAATACAGCACTAAACAATTAAAATTAGAACTACCATGTGATTTTAAAGTACCCACTTATGGTATATATCTAAAGGAAATGAAATCAGTATTGTTGAAAAGACATCTGCACTCCCATGTTTACAGCACCACTATTCACAATAGCCAAGAGATGGAAAAACATCAGTTGTTGACTGATAAATAGATTAAAAAAAATATGGCATATATACACAATGAAATACTATTCATCTAGTAAAAGGGGTGAAATCCTGCCATTTGCAACTACATATATAGAACCAGAAATTATTATGTTAAGAGAAATAAGCCAGGCACAGAAAGATAAGTAACTCATGATCTCACTCATACATGGAACATAAAAAAATGTTAGTCTCAAAAAAGTTGATTGGAATGGTGCATACTAGAACCTGAGTACCAGAAAGGGAGGAATGGTCAATCAATGGTAATATGTTAAAATTAGATAGAAGCAAAAATTTCCAGTGCTCAATGGTAAAGAAGGGTAACAGTAGATAATAGTTCTGCACTGTATATTTCTAAAGGTAGAAGACATGATTTTGAGTGTGTTCACCCCCAATATGGGCGAATGTGTGGGGAGATAGATATGTTTAACCTGATTTAAACATTACCAAGCATACACATGAATCAAAACATCCACATGGTATCCAATTAGTATATACAATTTTATATAATTAATCATAAAATATTTAATTAGTCGTAAAAATAAAATAAAATACATACTAATATATATGACAGTGAAGGTTATTTGATTTCCTGTAGAAGATGCCAAGTGGTTGGGAAGGGCAAAAAAGAACAAGTACAAAAACAAGATCTTTGGATATAATAGATATTTATCAACATATTGATAGTCTTATCAAATTATTAATTTTTTTCTAGATTATTTATTTACTTATTCATAATGCACAAGTATATCATCTTTTTACATACAACTGCTTGTATACAAAGTATATAAGTACCATTCAGATCTTTAATCATGCATTTAGGATAGTGATATCCACCTCATTCAACCACCATTTTTCCCCCCTTCTCCCCCCCTGCTCCCTCCCTTGCCTTCCCTTTCCTTTGACCATTCTAGTGTTCCTCTAATCCTATGTACCCCCATCCAATCACACTGTGAACTAACCTCCTTACATCAGAGAAAACATTTGGTATTTGGATTTTTGAGATTGACTAATTTCACTTAGCATTATATTCTCCAACTTCATCCATTTACCTGCAAATGCCATTATTTTATTCTCTCTTACTGCTGAGTAAAATTCCATTTTGTATATATACCACATTTTCTTTATCCTCTCATCTACTGAGGGACATCTAGGTTGGTTCCACAACCTAGCTATTATGAATTGTGCTGCTATAAACATTGAAGTGGCTGTGTCACTGTAACATGCTGTTTTTAAGTCTTTTGGGAACAGACCCAGGAGTGGGATGGCTGGGTCATAGGGTGGTTCCATTCCCATTTTCCCAAGAAATCTCCATACTGCTTTCCATAGCGGTTGCACCATTTTGCAGTCCCACCAGCAATAACAATCAGTGAGGTGAATAGAGAGCCAACTAATTGGGAACAAATATTTAATACATGCACATCAGATAAAGCACTAATTTCTAGAATATATAAAGAACTCAAAAAACTTTACACCAAAAAAGAAAATAATCCAATCAATAAATGGGCTAAGGAACTGATAAGACACTTCTCAGAAGAAGATATACAATCAATCAACAAATACATGAAAAAATGCTCAACCTCTCTGGCAATTAGAGAAATGCAAATAAAAACTACTCTAAGATTTCATTTCACTCCAATCAGAATGGCAGCTATCAAGAACACAAACAACAATAAATGTTGGAGAGGATGTGGGGAAAAAGGCACACTCAAATTATGAATTTTAAATGTATTAAATTCATTTTGTCTCAATTATCTCATTAAAATTATTTAAATAAAATAAATAAAAATAGATTAAGATGGGGATAAAACTGACTTTCTCTGAAAATTAAACACTTATGATTTAACACATAAAAAATTACATCAAGGCTGAGCAGGAGGATCATGAGTTCAAAGCCAACCTCAGCAAAAACGAGGTGCTAAGCAACTCACTGAGACTCTGTCTAAATAAAATACAAAATAGGGTTGGGGATGTGGGTCAGTGGTTGAGTGCCTCTGAGTTCAATCTCTGGTACAAAAAAAGTTACATCAAGATTAGTAATGACTGCATTCATTTACAAAAGCATCTCCAAAAATATCTTTTTAATTTCAAATACATGTGCACCATTCAAAATTTAAACAAATAAATGCAAAGCATAATTAGGCATGGATTGATAATTTTGTTCTTTCTAATACCACTTTTATCTGAATGATGGAATGGATTTGAAACACTCAAAAATCATTTACTCTGATATGAATGTAAACTTAAATTGGCAATATATTGGAATATGTATGGGAAACAATAACCTAGGAAAACAAATGTTTATATAGACTTGTTCAATGTGATGATAATTAAAATAAATTAATAATTATTGAAAACATTTTTCAGTATTATACAAGCTTTTCCATGGCCTCGGTTAATCAATTAAGAACATATACAGTAAATATTTTTAAATAGTTTAAATAAATTTTTGTTCTTTAACTTAGTAAGCAACATTACCAATTATTGGCAGTTAAATAAACATTTTTATACATTGAATAACTGTATTCAGCAGTATGAATGATAGAATTATTACAATACATGACTGCTTACATGATGACATTACCTCTGTCACTGAACAGGGCTGCTACTAAAGCATGATGAACTGAGGATTGTCTTCTTGGTGTTCTCGCATTTCCTTACTTGTCCTCATTGTGTAGCACAAAGTAACTTCGATCAATGAAATAACTATGTTGTAATCCTCAAAGCTGACTCACACTGAAATATGCATGCATACATGTATATAATCTATGTGAATATGATATATATCACTAGATGCAAATTCATGTAAGCATGTATTTTTAGTGATAAATAATTTTAGATAAATGTTGTTCTCAAATGAAAGCAGTCATCAATGTCTTTATATATTGATTTAATCTCTTCTATGAAGTTTTCATAAGGATATCATCCATTATGATTTTAAATATTTTTTCTAAGAGGTTTGTAGGACCAAATTTGTATTCCATGAGGAAATTAGCTAATTATCTCTGTTTCAATTTATGGTTTGCAGCAATAAGTTATCATTGGCAAAGGAAATTAACATAAGTATTTATATTTAATTTGAAAAAATACTTGGAATCATTGTAGATGTTCAATGTGTTCAAATGGGCAATTATTTGTATTTATTTTCTATATTAGAAACTCCTTTGATGTATTTTTCCTATCAAAATGTTCCCAACATTCATATCACAAAATGTAGACCACCAGGTCTACAGTAATTACTGGCAATATTTACCCACAGAATGATTGAACTCATCAATATGACCACGTTTTATCTACTTTTAAAATTTTGGATTGAAGTGTAATTAACACACACACACACACACACACACACACACAATACATGATCAAACTTCTTGATGATTTCCATAAAGTGATCCTATCCATGTAATTAGAATCAATATCAAATGATATTATACAATTCCTAAAAGAACACAAACTGTGTAACCAACCTATGTGTCTATCAATGGATAAATGGCTAAAGAAAATGTGGTATATAAACACAATAGAGTTTTATTCAGCCATAAAGAAAAAATGAAATTATGTTATTTGCAGAAATTATGGATGGAACTAGAGGTTATTATATTAAGTGAAATATGTCAAACTCAGAAAGTCAAAAGGTTTATGTTTTCCTCTCCTATGTGGAAGCTAGAGAGAAAAAAGAAAACTGGGGTCAAGGGGATCTCATGAAAATCAAAGGGAGATCGGTAGAGGAAAGGGACCAAAGGGTGAGAGGTGCAGAGGAAGTGGGGAGTTGCTGGGGAGTGATATTGGCCAAATTATATTTTTGTATTATGTGCATTTACAAAGATGGAATAATAAATCCCATCATTATGTATAACTATAATGTATCAATAAAAATGTGGTAAAATAAACACTGAGTTACCATCTCTCACTCAATAGAATGATGAATATAAAATCATAGAATCATGAATATAGATTCAGAAAATACCTGTTGAGAAAGACATGGAAAAATTGAACTCCAGTGAATTATTGGTGAACTTGTAAATAGTACAACAGCTGTAGAAAACAGTATGGAGTTCTTTCAAAGAAATTAAAATTAAAACTGGTGTATGAGCCAGAAACCTAATTATGACTGTATAGTCAAAAGAATATAAAGAAGCATACTGAAGAGGTATTTGTACATCAATGTTCATTACAGTCCTGTTAACAACAGTCAATGGATAGAAGCAACTCAAATGTACATGAATAGATGAATGGATAAACAAAATGTGATATGTACCCAGGTAGAATATTATTCAGCCTTAAAAATGAAGACAGTTCTTTCACAGGTTAAAACATACATGAACCTAGAGGACATTGTGCTAAGTGAAATAAGCTGATCACAAAAGGACTGTCTGATTCCACTTATGTAAGAATCAAAAGTAGCCATATTAATAGAAACTCAAAGTAGAATGGTGGTACTAGGAGCTGGGATGAAGGAAAAGAGTCTAATGCAACAGTTTTAGACTTGAGTGATGGAAAAGTTCTGGAGATAATTTATCTTGTTAATATATTTAATCCTATTGAACTTTATACTAAAATTTGGATTGTACATTTTATATTAATTGTTTTTACTTTTTAAAAATAAAAAAAAGAAGAATGTTATTGGCATTGGAACCCCCAAATCCTGTTTAAATCCTTCCTGGACAACATTTCACCTGGAAGGTTAAAAAAATAAATAAACCCTAAATCTATTACTTCCTTATGGTTAATAGTACATTCAAAATCCTCTCTTCTGGGTATTTTGAATTAGCCAATGCATTATTTTTTGACATTATTCATCCCACTGAGCCACAGAACAACAGAAACTATACTTCCTAACTATACAGTATACTCACTGACCAAACTCACTGTATCTCTTTCACTCCCCTTGAACTATTCTCTGAAAACCACTGTGTTGCAAATCAAAATAATAAATACATTAAAAACTCTATAGTAAATAGATAGATAAACCCGATACTCACTTGTAACACTATGTATCAGTTTACCCATTTTAAATGGAACTTTACATTGTGCCTCTGCATACAATCACATGTACATTTTTAGTCTAAATGTTTTATGATTTACGTCATAATTTTTGTGTTTTTATGAAAAAATAACACCATTTTTATTTATTTATTTATTTATTTTTGTACTGAGAATTGAATCCAAGCATGCTTTACCACCAAACTATATCACTACTCCTTTTTAAATTTTTTTCTTGATCTACCTTGCTCTTGAATAGGCAGAATTAATATTGTCAAAATGACCATACTACCAAAAGTGCTATACAGATTTAATGCAATTCCAATCAAAATCCCAATGACCTTCCTCATAGAAATAGAAAAAGCAGTCATGATATTCATCTAGAAAAATAAGATACCCAGAATAGCTAAAGCAATCCTTAGCAAGAAGACTGAAGAAGGTGGCATTACTATACTAGACCTTAAATTATACTACAGAGTAATAATAACAAAAGCAGCATGGTATTGGCACCAAAATAGACTAGTAAACCAATGGTACAGAATTGAGGATACAGAGACTAATGCATATAATTTCATTTAACTTATATTACACAAAGGCGCCAAAAAAATGTACATTGGAGAAAAGATAGCCTCTTCAACAAATGGTGCTGAGAAAACTGGAAATCCATATGCAACTAAATGAAATTAAACCCCTGTATCTCATCATGCACAAAGCTCAACTCAAAGTGGATCAAGGATCTAGGAATTAGGCCAGGGACAATACGCCTAATAGAAGAAAAAGTAAGCTCTAATATCCAACATGTCGAATTAGGCCCCAAGTTCCTTAATAAGACTCCTATAGTGCAAGAATTAATAGCAAGAATCAATAAATGGGATAGATTCAAACTAAAAAGCTTCTTCTCAGCAAAAGAACCAATCAATGAGGTGAATAGAGAGCCTACTAATTGGGAACAAATTTTTACCACATGTACATCAGATAGAGCACTAATCTCTAGAATATATAAAAAACTAAAACATCTTAACACCAAAACAAACAAACAAAAAAAAAAGAACCAAATAACCCAATCAATAAATGGGCCAAGGAACTGAAAAGACACTTCTCAGAAGAAAATATACAATCAATCAACAAATACATAAAAAAATGTTCAACATCTCTGGCTATTAGAGAAATACAAATCAAAACCACTCTAAGATTTCATCTTACATCAGTCAAAATGGCAGCTAGTAAGAACACAAACAACAATAAATGTTGGAGAGGATGTGGGGGAAAAGGCACACTCATACATTGTTGGTGGGACTGCAAAATGGTGCAGCCAATATGGAAAGCAGTATGGAGATTCCTTGGAAAACTGAGAATGGAACCACTTTATGACTCAGCTATCCCGCTCCTTGGTCTGTACCCAAATGACTTAAAAACAGCATACTATAGGGACACAGCCACATCAATGTTTATAGCAGCACAGTTCACAATTGCTAAACTGTGGAATCAACCTAGATGCCCTTCAGTAGATGAATGGATAAAGAAAATGGGGTATATATACACAATGGAGTATTACTTAGCAATAAAAGAGAATAAAATAATGGCATTTGCAGGTAAATGGGTGAAGTTGGAGAATATAATGCTAAGTGAAGTTAGCCAATCCCCAAAATCCAAATGTCAAATGTTTTGTTTTATATAAGGAGCTGATTCACAGTGGGGTTGGGACGGGGAGCATAGAAGGATTAGAGGAACACTAGAATGGCTAATGGGGAGGGAAGGGAAGGGAGGGGGCAAAAGGGTGAAGAAAAAAAAAAGATGGTAGAATGAGATGGATATCATTACCCTACGTTAATGAATGGTATGAATGTACTTTGTATATAACCAAAAATATGTAAAAATGTGCTCTATAAGTATAATATGAAATGTAATGCATTCTACTGTCATTTATAACAACTTATAATAAAAAATAAAAAATTAAACAAACAAACAAATAAATAAATAAATATTTTTTTTAATTTTCTATTATGAGGCATGGTCTTTCTACATCATTGAGGTTCTTACTAAATCACCCAGGCTGGCCTCAAACTTGCTATACTTCTGTCCCAGCCTCCTGAGTCTTTTTGTGCCTGGTACAATGATTTTACTTCCTTTGCTATATACCAATACCACTAAATAAAATTTTATGAAATAGTAGATATTTTGTACGTGAAGTCTGTTTGGTATGATAGCCATTAGCTTTTTGTGTCTATCAAGCATTTGAAATGTGGACAGTACTACTGGGATGATTTCAATTTCAATTTTATTTAATTTTAGATTTGTATTTGAATAGTGACACCTGACTGATTATTACAATGCTTACCAATAGAAATGGCAAATTTATATTCTATACATATGCCAAAATAGTTAATTGTTTTGGTGTGAATATAGTATTAGATTCTCATTTCTTTGGTTAACATGAATATTGTTGATATGAATACTATTGTACATATTTTAGGTAAATGAGTACCTTCATTTATCTCCTGTGTATGCCTGCTGTGTAATATGTTTTATTCAGCTTCAGTACATTATGCTAAAGAGTTTTCAAATTTCTGCATCCACTGGCAGAGGAAAGCCTTGAATATTTGACATCCTTGTCTGTTTTTCTCTGACAAGAATAGCCTATTTGTTTTACATTTTTAATTCTGTTGGAAGATATATATTACATTGTATAGTTAAAATTTTTGTTGTATGTCATTCTGTTATACTGATATTGAAGTCATTACATTTCAAAGCTGTGAATGGGTCTATCACTGCTAATTTTCTTCCATCTTAAATAGATCATTATTACTTTTCATTTTCATTTAATAATTCTTTTAGTTATTCTGCATATTTATTGTGTGGATAAATTCATCTCATTTCCTTTTCTTAAAGATATTTAATGTTCATTTTATCATTGCATTTTCATCATTTATTAAGTGAATAACATTTCATTTTCATCATTGTTGCTGAGATCTTTACATTTCAATGCAATATCTGAAATAAAAGACATGAAGATCATTTAAACAATTCCTATATTTTGCTGTTCTTTAATTGAAACAGTGGTCCTGTCTGCTGTTTTCATCACTATAAGTTAATTTTAAATAACTGAGGACATTGTGGTTATAATTTGACAGCCTTGTCAAGAATGAGAACACTACCCAGGTGATATTTTTATTCATCATTTTTTGTGCCCATTGGTGACAGTTCTCCTAATTCTCCTCCATTACTTATCTCAGTCATCTCAAGAAATTTTTATGTATTTATGTTTCCTTCACATTCTTATTAACAAATTTGGAAAAATGACTCAAAATAAGTTATCAGTGAAAACAAGCCTCTATTGAATGTCTGATTGAACATCAAACGTATGTCCACAGCAATAACAACATAATGGAATCAGCACAAGGGAATTCAGAGGAATGAAAATAGTTTGTATAGGACATAACTTAGCAACTTTGTATCTCCATATATGCACTTGCAACCAAGGGGTAATAAGACTATCCATCACACAGAATTGTGAGAATTAAATGAGAAATACATATTAAGTACTTAAAATATATCTTGTACATAGGAAGCACTTAGTGCTAGTTCTTGCTTTTTTGTTTTCTTTTCTGTTGTTTTACTAATTCTTATAACAATATCATTGACAGTATTAATATTATGTTTACACACACACACACACACACACACACACACACACACACATGTATATACCTTTATTTTGTTTATTTTTATGTGGTGCTGAAGATTGAAAACAGTGCCTCACATGTGCTAGGCAAGTGCTCTACTGCTGAGCCACAACCCCAGCCCCTATATTATGTTTATATTTATTTGAGGATATTGGAAAAGTCTCTGTAGCAGTTGCTAGCTGTTAGTCTGCTTAGGCTGCTATAACAAAATATCATATGTTGGGTGATGTAAACAACAGAAAATTTTTTTCCTTACCATCCTGGAGGTTGAAAGTGTAAATAATAAAACAACAACTGCACTTTGAGGGAAAAAAGGAAATATTTTATTCTGAACCAAATATGAGTTCAATGGCCCAGGAACATGGATTATAGTTACCCTGAATTAAATGTTTAACCATGAAATAGTTGCATAAACTTTTGTAGCCACAGAGCAAAGAAGATCATAAACAAATGCATTTACCAATATCATTAGTGGGGATATTAGGTAGGCAGTCAACAGGAAAGTAGATTTTAAGTATGTTTCCAGTGTTATTTTATACCTTTAGTGGAGGTTGGGGCTAAAAGTCTGCCTAACTTACATTCTGAGTTTTACCTAATGGTCACCAGGATGTTAGGTCAGATATAGAAGCTGAACGTACATGACAATTAAGGAGACTAAAACAGCCCAAGATAATTTCACCCTTCCACCTTTCCACAGTCATGATGCTCTCTACTCATCCATGTTTAAACTGTCCTTAGAATCTTTCTATAATGGCAGCTTCTTTAGAGAACTTAAGATCCAAAGAGTGAGATGAGGATGTCAGTATGGCTGGGTTTGGGTCAAAGTTCTTTCCCCTGCTTGCCTGCTGTGGCCTTATTGCAATGTCCTCACATGGCAGAGAAAGTCACAGAGCAAACCAATCTCTTCTTAGAACAGCACTAATCCCAGTAGAGAGCCCCTCTTTCATAGCTGTATTTAACCCTAGCTTCCTCCCAGAAGGACCCCTCTACCTCCTAAATACCATCACATGGTGAACTAGGGCTTCACAGGATGAATTTAAGGGGACTCAATTCAGTACATAGCAATAAGCATATTAGTTTTGAAAAATGGCACTTGGTGATGTAGGAGACCTAGCTATTAAAAGAGTGTAGCGAGAAGAGGAAAATAAATCAAATATAACTGTTTATATTTTAGAAAATTGTATAGGAAGGTCCAGATTCTTCATGATAGTTACCTTCACTTAGCTAAGGGATGTGTTAAATATCCATATAGTCTTCTTTCTGCCCAACCCTCTCCCTCCACCCCTTATAGACTTCAGATGGCTTAACCAAAGAATAAGCTTCTTCTCATTTTCTCTCCCTAAGAATATTTTCTGTAGAAAACTCACAAACTCTTTCTCTGCCCCTTTGAGGTATAAAACTTTTTAAAAGCCTCTTAGCAGTTTTAGAACTCAGGAATGTCTCAAGGACCTAGGAATCTTCCTTTGAAAATAAATCATCAATAAAAAATAGTCCCCTATTTCCAGCTCTGTGGGAGGGTAAGTGCCTAACTTCAGTGATTCCTCCTTGTAAACTGTAAAACTACCTCCAACTAAGAAGGTAAAAAATGTTTATTTTTCTTTGGATAAAACCAACCAGGAAATATGGATGGCCCCAAATCCTTCCAATCCCACTTCTTAAAAATATCCCACTACTACCTGTTTCAGTGCAGTTAATTCAGACTCAATCTGTCCCCTTCCCTACTTCAAGACTTTAATAAAACTTTCTTGTTCCTTTAATTTTATTCTGGTGAAAGTTTTGCTTTGTCACATGTCACTGTGACATTTTGTTTATATGTTGCTCTAAGTTGGATCTGGAATGTTCCCCAAAGGCTGGTGTGCTAAATGCTTGATCCTCAGTGTGGTGCCATAGGAGGTTGTGGAGGAACCTTTAAGAGGTGAGACATAAACCATAAGCCGGGTGTGGTGGCATACGCCTGTAATTCTAGCACTTGGGAGGCTGAGGCAGGAGGATCACGAGTTCAAATCCAGCCTCAGCAATGGAGAGGCACTTAGCAACTCACTAAGACCTTGTCTCTAATAAAATACAAAAAGGGCTGGGGATGTAGCCCAGTGGTCAAGTGCCCCTGAGTTCAATCCCCGGTACCAAAAAAAAAAAAAAAAAAAAAAGAGGTGAGACCTAAGAAGTGGATATTGGGATCCCAGTCCCTTCTTGTCTGTCTTTAAGCTTCCAAGTAACCATAAGATGAGTAAGTATGATTGGTTTGTAAGATAGCAGACAGTAGAGAGGTGCTTTCGGGAGTCAGTCACTAAAAAAGGCATAGTGGAGAGTTTGGATGAGTTGCCAGCGGTGTTCCTGCAACTGTGAGGGAGCTAGGGCATTCGTGCTTCTCGGGGACAGCAAGACGGTGGAATACAGCGAGGGTGAGACTCCAGATCTCTGACACGCAGGGGCCCTGCATGAGAGATCCGCAGTGGAGCCAGCGAAAACAGCGCAGTAGAGCAAAGTCCCTGGCAATGGCATCAAAGTGGAGCAGTGCAGAAGGATAGGAAGAAAGTTAGATGCAGTCAACGTTCACTCAGTGTACTTCCACACAGATTGCTGGGCAAGGCTACATGCTTAGGAACAACACTAAGGTACGGGGTAGTGATTTTAAGCCTAAGGTGAACCTTCGCTGCCATTTTTAAAAGGGGGCTAACAGAGAAAGAAAGAAGGAAGAGGGGAGAAGCAGCTGTATGCAGAAACTGGCGGGCATTCATGGAATCTACTAGTGCTCTGAGGCCAACACACACCTGGATGAGACACGGGCATCCAACGGAGGAAAGCATATATGAAACCAGCGTGACGGCCTCCATGACTCTGCAACTGTGGAGGAGTGTGGAGGGTAGACGCCTTCTGGACAGATTGTCTTTTGGTGCCATTCACCTAATGCCCCAACCCCCATCATCATTCTTTGGCTAACCAGGTATGCAGACTTGACTCCATCCACAAATACTCTACAACAGCCAGGGCGTGTTCCATGGGACAATTAGCTTAACAGCTGGAGGGTGTGGGTTTGACTTTGTTTTTGTTTTGTTTTTGTTTTTCTTCTTTCTTTTCTTCTTCCTTCATCTTTCCTATTTAAACCCTGCCCTTGCATTCTCAACAGAGGCGAAAACAAGTTTTATGCAGGAATTAGGATTTTTAGAACTAGGTCAACTGAATAATACATCAAAGCAGTGTTATATATAGTTTCTTCTCTATCTTTTTGACTCACTTTCAATTTCTTCTCTTTTTCACTAACTTCTACTACTTTGACATTTTTTATTTCTCTCAATGTTCGCATAAGTTTGGTTTATATATACATTGGTCTTCCCACTAAATTTTTCACTCCAATTCCGTTCCTCTCTCTTTTGCTGATATTAACCTAGTTCCATAGATTTTTATTTTCACACTTCCTAAGAAAAAATCAACTCAATATCCTCACTTCCTTCCTCCTAAGCATATCACCTCTGTGTCCAATATTTGAAATTATAAACCCCATTACAAACATACGGAGTATATTGGAGACAATATCTTAATTTACTAATTCTGTACATTGTGACCAAATTGTGATTATCTAAATAGAAAATGTCTGGTTTTAAAGTGTAAAGTATTTATAAGGGGGTCTGATAGCATTGTACTACAGGAGCATCATAAGGCTTTAAGGTAAAAACAAAAAAGTCAAGGTTCCATAGTGCTAGAAGAAAAGACACACAAGTAATATGAAAAAAACAAGGGAAGAAAGTGTCCTAAACAAATCAACATACCTCCTTAGCAGATTCCCTGGCAAGCACAGTAGATGAAATGCCAGAGAAAAAGTTAAGGAGGTACATAATTCAAATGTTCATGGAACCAAGAATGAATTCAAGAATAAAATTATGGAGCAAATACAGGTAGTAAAAGATTATTTTGACAAAGAACTTCATAAACAAATAGAAGAAGCAAAAGATTACTTCAATATGGAGATAGAGGTTCTAAAGAGAAACCAAACATAAATTCTGGAAAATGAGAAAAGCAATAAACCAAATTAAATGTTCAATTGAAAGCATCACCAACAGATTAGACCACTTGGAAGAAAGGACGTCAGACAATGAAGACAAAATATATAACCTGAAGAAAAATGTAGACTACACAGCGAAAATGGTAAGAAATCGTGAACAGAACATTCAAGAAATATGGGATAGCAAAAAAGACCAAATTTAAGAGTGATTGGGGTAGAGGAAAGTGCAGAGTTCCAAACCAAAGGAATGAGTAACTTATTCAATGAAATAATAGCAGAAAATTTTCCAAACATGAGGAATGAATGGGAAAACCAAGTTCAATAGGCTTACTGAACACCAAATATACAAAATCACAACAGATCCACACCAAGGCACATTATAATAAAAATGCCTAATATACTGACCAAGGAGAGAATATTAAAAGTCACAAGAGAAAGGAATCAGATTACATTTAGGGAGAAACCAATTAGATTATGTGCAGATTTTTCAACACAGACCTTAAAAGCTAGAAGATCCTAGAACAACATATTTCAAGCTCTGAAAGAAAATGGAGATCAACCAAGAATCTTATATCCAGCAAAATTTAGCTTTAGATTTGAAGATGAAATAAAAACCTTCCATGACAAACAAAAGTCAAAAGATTTCATAACTGGAAAGCCTGCACTTCAGAGCATCCTGGGAAAAATATTCCAGGAAGAAGTAAAGAAAAATAACAATGAAAATCAGCAAAGGGAATAATTAAACTAAAGAAAATACCAACCAGAGGAGAAACCAAATTGAGTTAAATACCACAAACATAAAAATGGATGGGAATATGAATCACGTCTCAATAATAACCCTGAATGTTAATGGCCTAAACTCACTATTTAAAAGACCCAGACTGTCAGACTGGATTAAAAGAAATGACCCAACAATTTGCTGTCTCCAAGAAACATACCTCATAGAAAAAGACATCAACAGACTGAAGGTGAAAGGCTGGGAAAAATCTTAACACTCACATGGGCTGCAGAAGCAAGCAGGGGTTTTATCATATCAAATAAGGTAGACTTCAAGCCAAAGTTAATCAAAAGGGACAAAGATGGATATTTCTTACTGCTTAAGGGAACCATTCATCAACAAGATATAACAATTATAAATCTATATGCCCCAAATAATGGAGGACCTACATTCATCAAACAAACTCTTCTCAAGTTCAAGAGTTAAATAGATCACAACACAATTATTCTAGGGGATTTCAACACACCTCTTTCACCACTGGATAGATCGTCCAAACAAAAGCTAAATAAAGAAACTTTAGACTGCATTAAAACAATTAATAACTTAGACCTAATGGACATATATAGAATATTCCATCCCTCAGTGAATGAATACACTTTCTTCTCAACAGCACATGGCTCCTTCTCTAAAATGGACCATATATTACACCACAAAGCAAGTTTCAGCAAATATAAAAATGTAGAGATACTACCCTGCATTCTATCAGACCATAATGGAAAGAAATTGGAAAACAATGATAAAACAAGAAATAAAAAAAGTTACTCCAACAACTGGAAATTCAACAACATGCTACTGAATGAAGAAGGTGTTGCAGAAGACATCAAGGAGGAGATTAAAAAATTCCTAGAAGTGAATGAGAACACAAATACATCATATTGAAATCTCTGGGACACTATGATGGCAGTATTAAGAGGAACATTCACTGCATTGAGTTCATTCCTTAAAAGAAAAAAAAAAATCAAATAAATGACTTAACATCACATCACAAAGCTCTAGAAAAAGAACAGATCAACACTAAGAGCAGTAGAAGACAGGAAATAATTAAAATCAGAGCTGAAATTAATGAAATAGAGACTGAAGAAACAATTGAACAAATTGACAAAACTAAAAGTTGGTTCTTTGAAAAATTAAATAAAATTGATAGACCCTTAGCGATGCTAATGAAAAAAAGAGAGAAAAAACTCAAATTACTAGCATCCGTGATGAAAAAGGAACTATCACAACACATATTTCAGGAATACAGAAGATAATTTAGAAATTACTTTGAAAATTTACACTCTAATGAAATAGAAAATATCAAAGGCATTGACAGATTTCTAGAGTCATATGAATTGCCCAAACTGGATCTGGAGGCTATACACAACTTAAACAGATCAATCTCAAGTGAGGAAATAGAAGATGCCATCAAAAAGCTACCTACCAAATAAGCCCAGGGACCGGACGGGTTCACAGCCAAGTTCTATAAGACCTTCAAAGAAGAACTAATACCAATACTCTTCAACTTATTTCAGGAAATAGAAAAAGAGGGAGCTCTTCCAGACTCTTTCTATGAGGCCAACATTACACTAATTCCAAAGCCAGACAAAGACACAGCCAAAAAAAAAGAAAACTTCAGGCCAATATCTCTAATGGATATAGATGCAAAAATTCTCAACAAAATTCTGGCAAATCGAATACAAAAACATATCAAAAAGATAGTGCACCATGATCAAGTAGGGTTTATACCAGAGATGCAAGGTTGGTTCAACATACGGAAATCAATAAACCTAATACATCACATCAATAGACTTAAAGAAAAAAAAAAAATGATCCTCTCAATAGATGCAGAAAAAGCATTCGACAAAATACTACACCCCTTTATGTTCAAAACACTAGAAAAATTAGGGATAAGTGGAACATATCTCATCATTATAAAAGCTATTTATGTGAAGCCCCAGGTTAACATCATCTTAAATTGAGAAAATTTGAAAGCCTTCCCTCTAAAAACAGGAACAAGACAGGGATGCCCCCTTTCACCACTGTTATTTAACATAGTACTTGAAATCTTGGCCAGAGCAATTAGACAGACAAAAGAAATTAAACGAATCCAGATAGGAAAAGAAGAACTCAAATTAGCACTATTTGCTGATGATAATATAACATACCTAGAAGATCAAAAAAACTCTACCAGAAAACTTTTACAACTAGTAAATGAATTCAGCAAAATAGCAGGTTGCAAAATCAATAACCATAAGTCAAAGGCATTTATGTGCAGAAGCCCTGATTAAAGAGTTGGCCGAGACCGCGTTTGTTTACATCGGAAATGCCTCGGGCATTACTGCCTTCCGGATCTCGCTCACGAAACTTGGCCTGGAATCTCGCAGGACTTGACGCGGGATCTAAGAGTACTTAGACCAGAGGAAAAAAGCTGGCCAGCGCCATTCTCCTGGGAACCATTCTCCTGCAGACCACGTGAGAGTGGGACCTTGCCTTGCCCGGGGAAATTAAAATAACCTTTTCTTTTCTATTTTGTCTTTGAGTTTTTTCCACAGCTCCACTGCTTAGAACAACAGCTTGCCTGCAGGCAGTTACATTTATGTACATCAGTGACAAATCCTCTGAAAGGGAAATGATGAAAATGACTCAATTTATAATAACATCAAATAAAATAAAATACCTGGGAATCTACTTAATGAAAGAGGTGAAAGACCTCTATAAAGAAAACTACAGAACACTAAAGAAAGAAATTATAGAAGACCTTAGAAGATGGAAGACCTACCTTGTTCTTGGATAGGCAGAATTAATATTGTTAAAATAACCATACTACCAAAAGTGCTATGCAGATTTAATGCAATTCCAATCAAAATCCCAATGACATTCCTCATAGAAATAGAAAAAGCAGTCATGATATTCATCTGGAAAAATAAGAGACCCAGAATAGCTAAAGCAATCCTTAGCAAGAAAAGTGAAGCAGGTGGCATCACTATACCAGACCTTAAATTATACTACAGAGCAACAGTAACAAAAACAGCATGGTATTGGCATCCAAATAGACTGGTAGACCAATGGTACAGAATTGAGGACACAGAGACTAATACATATAATTTCAATTTCTTTTTTAGACAAAGGTGCCAAAAATGTACATTGAGTAAAAGATAGCCTCTTCAACAAACGGTGCTGGGAAAACTGGAAATCCATATGTAGCGAAATTAAATTAAAACTTTATCTCTCACTATGCACAAAACTCAACTCAAAGTGGATCAAGGATATAGGAATTAGACCAGAGACAATACGCCTAATAGAAGAAAAAGTAAACTCTAGTATCCAACATGTCGAATTAGGCCCCAAGTTCCTTAATAAGACTCCTGGAGCACAAGAATTAATATCAAGAATCACTAAATGGGATAGATTCAAACTAAAACGCTTCTTCTCAGCAAAAGAAACAATCAGTGAGGTGATTAGAGAACCAACTAACTGGGAACAAATTTTTCCACATGCACATCAGATAGAGCACTAATCTCTAGAATATATAAAGAACTCAAAAATCTTAACACCAAAAAAACAAATGACCCAATCAATAAATGGGTCAAGGAACTGAAAAGACACTTCTCAGAAGAAGATACACAATCAGTCAACAAATAAATAAAAAAATGTTCAACATCTCTGGCAATTAGAGAAATGCAAATCAAAACTACTCTTAAGATTTTATTTCACTCCAGTCAGAATGGCAGCTTCAAGAACACAAACAATAATAAATGTTGGAGAAGATATGGGGAAAAAAGCACACTCTTACATCACTGGTGAGACTGCAAAATGGTGCAGCCATTATGGAAAGCAGTATGGAGATTCCTTGGAAAACTGGGAATGGATCCACCTTATGACCCAGCCTTCCCACTCCTGGGTCTATTCCCAAAGGACTTAAAAGCAGCATACTACAGGGACACAGCCACATCAATGTTTATAGAAGCAGAGTTCACAATAGCTAGGTTGTGGAACCAACCCTAGATGCCCCTCAGTAGATGAGTGGATAATGAAAATGTGGTATATATACACAATGCAATATTACTGAGCAATTAAAGAGAATAAAATCATGGAATTTCCAGGTTAATGGATGAAGTTGGAGAATATAATGCTAAGTTAGCCAATCTCAAAAATCCAAATGCCAAATGTTTTCTCTGATATATGTAGGCTGATTCACAGTGGGGTTGGGTTGGGGAACATAGGAGGATTAGAGGAACACTAGAAAGGTCAATGGGGAGGGAGAGGAAGGGAGGAAGCAAGGGAGTATGAAGGGAAAAGAAAAAGAAGATGGTAGAATGAGATGGATATCAGTATCCTAAATGCATGATTGAAGACATGCATAGTATGAATATACTTTGTATACAAACAGTGTTATGTAAAAAGGTGGTCTATATACATACTATGAATTGTAATGCATGATAGATATTGTTATATATACAACTTCAAAAACAAAAGGGCCTTTATGTATTTAAGACGTTAATGACAAAAAGTTTTTCCTAAATAGAAAAAAAAAAAAAAAAAAAAAAACAGATAAGTATTCTTTGCCAGGTAGTAGTACTGCACTGCAATGTGCCCAGATGAACCAATAAGTAACATTGGACCGAAATTTGTGAAGCCATGAGCTCAAGTAAGCCTTTTCTTCTTGTTAACTGACTATCTCAGGTATTTGTCACAGTGACACAAAGCTAACTAGCCATATATAATAATTATTTAGTTTACAATTACCCTAGCCATCTTAGGAATTAATCACTTTATTATCAACATTTTCAGAATGGGGTCCATGGAAACTACCTGAGGTCAACCACATGACAAAAGATGAAGGTGTTAGGTAAGTAATTAGTTTTGAAAGGTGGAAGAGAGACCATAAGGTGGGATGTAAAGTTTTTACGTGAAAGACAAAGTCCATAGGTACCAGAACTGGGAAAAGCAGGAAGCCTAATAGAATAGGCCATATCTGGTCATGTATAATGTCCCCACCCCCACAACACACACACACACACACACACACACACACACACACACACACAAACTAGCTTGTCAAACCATTCCTGGCCATAGTTAGTTATAACCCGTTAAGGAAACCATTATTTCAAAACAAGTTCAAAACCCTCTCTGTGACTAAGCCATTATGACATTCACAAAGGAAATTTGCCAAGGGCATACAAAATGACAAATAAAGGGCAATAAGTAACTTGCCTATCACAGGGGGCAGGGAAAAACTAGACAAGAACAAATAAACCAGACCCCCATAAAAACCCAGACTCTATAAGAGACATGCCCTACCCTTCGTAGAAGGTCCACACAGTGCCTGTGCCATGTGCACTTCCACTTTGATTCCTCTAATAAACTCTTGCTTGTTATACTATGCATCCTAATTGAAATCCTTCCTGCAGGAGTTCAGGGACTGGTCATTGCTGACCCCGTGGTCCCTTCAGCTTTAGGGGATCTCCCTCTACAATAAAGCCAGATTCTGGAATTCAACAAATAAATTCTACTGAGGCAACTGTCTCTGTCACTTCCTTTATGATTATCAGCTTGTGCTTTAAGAAGAGAAATGGCAAAGATATATGTCCATAGCTCTCTTATTCTAACATTAGGCTTCCAGTAGCCTCTACATTTTCTCCCACCCTTCTACTCATATGATTACTTTTTAATTGTCTCTGTTTAGTTGTTTATATCCAGTTCTCAAAGGACAAAAACCTTTTCCTGAGAGTGTAGTTTTCTACTAACTTGCTCAAGGTATATAGCAATTCTCCACAAAATTGGAAGTTGCCTACATAATCACACACCACTTTAATGAGGTTAAGATAAAGATAGCTATAATCTCTTTTATGTTTAATTGAATTGTACCATAGTTGAGTGTGTACATTGCAAGTGTGTTTAGCATATAATTTTTCATCTTAAAGACAAAAACTAATTTTCTAGCAATGGATTAAATGAATATTTCTACCTCAATTTATTTAGATGGATCTCGTGCATAGTTATTTATATCAAATAACTGGTGTTCATTTATAGGAAATACATGTTCCCTTACTGTATTTCAGATATGTAAGTGAAGGAGGAGTGCTACATTTCTAAAAAATAATTATTAGGTAATGAAGTATAAGTGAATAGCAAATTATAAATTACATGGTTGGCCATCAAATTAAAATCAATATTTACTGGTAAAGTAATGCTGACATTTAAGACATGATTGGTCAAGTGTCAAAAGTAGTTCAAGTATCTCAGGTAAGTAATACAATAAATAAATCATTTAAAATGATAGCCTAACATACTAAATAAAACAAATCTACTAAATCCAAACATGCACTATGCACTTTATTTGGATTTGAGAGATAAACTATGTGTGTTGGATTAATGGGTGAATCAGCTTCTCATTACTATAAGAAATATCTGAGATAATCAATTTCCAAAGACAGAAGCGTTATTTTGGCTCATGATTTCAGAGGTTCAGTCCATAATTGATTCACCCATTGTCTGCGACAATGTAAGCACATCATCATAAACAAAAGCACTCACTTCATAGCCAGGAAGAAAAAGAGAGGGAGAGGTAGGGGCTGGGGTCCCATGATCACGTTCAAGGTCCTGCCCCCAATGACCTAAAGCATCCCACATAGCCCTATCTCCTGAAGGTTCCACCACCTCCCTATGCCTCCCCACTGACCTTTTCCCACATAGGCCCTTGGGGGATATTTAAGATCAAAACTATATCATCAAGCTAAAATAAGAGTTTGATGTTTTTCTTATTACATGATCTATGCTAAATTAATTTTTAAAAATTTGGTACAAAATGGCATTTTCATAAAGGCTTCAAATTCAAATATCTGATCATATGGATCATAGTTAATTTATTTAAATAATGTACTGTTTGTCTTTTAAAACTAAAGACATGAAGAAATATTTACTATTGTTCAAGGTAAATTTTTCTATTGCCATGTGATTGAAAATCTAGAACACTCTCTGTGCAGTGTTTTAGGGCATGCATATCAAGAGTAAAATTTCGATTACTAGCTCTTATGCTTACCCAGATTTGAGTGGGTAATCTCCAACTCAATAGCATCATTTGTATTCAGTTCACAAACTGCCGTTTACTTTGAACGTTGACTTACTCTCCAAAGGAAATTATCAATTCAAGAGAAAAATGGAGGCTCAGCATTGTAAAGCTTGTGCTGCAATACATAAAGCTGCTCTACCAGCAAGATAGCTTCAGCCAAAGCACTTAATTCCTCCTTGATCATTTGACAAAGAACAAATTTAAGGCTAGGGACTTAACTTAGAATTGATTTTTGCATCACTGGGACAAATCAAGGAGTTGTTCACAATGTTTAAACTGGACAAGAAAGAATGAAAACACTGAATAAAAGATCTTGTGTGCCCTGTATTCATTATGTATGTTATGATAAAATATGCACACATGTGTATATTTTATTGAATATATATATATATATTACAAAGAAGATGCAAAATATATGCATGTATGTTTTTATTTTTCCCTACATAATTAACAGATTCTCACCTAGGTGTGTAGAGCAACTAGCCTTATACATTCATGATCAAAAACGCTTTATTTTCAAGGTGGGCAGTATCTAAACATAGGAATAGTGATAGTGATAGAACTTTATATGAATCCAATATTTTCTTTTATTATAGAACGTCATAATGAAAATATTTCCATGCTGTTAAATATTTTCCTCAAAAATATTTTATCCTATTACAAATATACATGTGTGTATTTGTGTGTATGAGAGAGATAAAGACAGAGAGAAAGAGAGCAAGCGAGCATGAGAAGGAATAGGGGATGGAAAGAGAGTGCTAATACTCTGCTCCACGTGTTTCTTAATTTCTGAGGAAGGAGACATCCTACATTAAGCAAGAGACACTTAGGCATTTTTCTTTATCACACAGAAAAAAATATCATGAGACATTACACTGGCAATCTCAGTGTTGCCTGGACTATATAAAATGACCATGTCTTGTATATCAGACTATTGAAGACTAAATGAATACTTAGGAAAATTACTTTAGCAGAATATCAACTATAGCATTGGGAGTTGTCCCTCAGAGGAATACATATTTAAATTAGTAAGTACTCTGGAACAAGTAAGTGTACAGATTTCTTCCCAGGTCATTTTGATTGGGCCTGGACTCTGAGGTCTGATGATGATTCCAAGAGAATCCAATTTGTGAGGTCTGTGATAGGCACTTAAAATGCTGACATGAGGTTATTACGAAAGTAGTCTGAAGTCCTATTAGGTTTCAGATCCTCTATCTATGGTATTGGTAGCTGTTTAAATTCACTCTATTTTTTTTTTTTCTTGGTGTTACACTTTCAATAAATCTTGTTAACAATCACTGCTATTTTTAACCATGCAGTCTGAATTCTCAGAGGTGAGTGTCCTACCTGAGGCTGGAGTAGGGTATACACTACAGAGTAGCTGTATTTCTAAGTAACGATTTGAGAAGCTGTAGGGTAATTCACAGATAAGCAAAGGCCTGGGCAAAAATACAGGCCAGATTGGACTTGCTCTGGAATATACTTACGTATACATTGGAAAATATTCTTTATTGGATGGGGTGTGGTAACGAAGAGGTAAATTTTTTGGCAATTAGTGAGTTTATGCTGTAATAAAGAACATTTGAAAATATTTATAGCCTCAGGCTGTTTGTGTGACAACCTGCCACACAATAGATAATTGATTGATGTAACTAAGGTATTTGATATGTACCTCTTTTCCTCTGAAGATCAAAATTAAATGGACCAAAAGGTTCCAAGGGCATTTGCAACTTCAGAGCTGCCCTCTGAGATTTTAGTGATTGTCAGAGTGTTTGTATTCTCAGGGCCACCTTAGACTCTAGGGTTCCCTCTACCTGGCATATTTTTGGCATCAAACTGACATTAATTTGAATCTCGATCTGCTTTTCAGTTTCAATAAGATCAACATCAAAATCTCACCAAAGACTTCTTTTTCCTCTATGTACTCACTCCCCCAACCCTGGATGGCACTCAAAATTCCCAGTTCTTCTCCCTAATTTGGCAGCAGAGCTTTCTTCTGATCTGATGCTTGTGACTACAAGACAGAGATCATGAAATTCTATTTTGTACTCCTTGTACTTGTGGAGTTATTTCCAAAATATGCACATTTATGAGTTAGCAATAAAACGTTTTGTTTTGTTTTTGGTATGGGTGAACTGAACCCAGGGGTACTTACCCACTGAGCAACATCCCAGCCCTTTTTTATATTTTATTCTGTGTCGGTCTTGCTAAGTTGCTTAGGGTTTTGCTAAGTTGCTGAGGCTGACTTTGAACTTGTGATCCTCCCACCTTATCCTGAACTCCTGGAATTAGAGATGTGTGCCACCATGCCCAGCAGCAATAAAAAAAAATAATAAATTAATAGTGAATATATCTATGTTTTATCTTTATAAGTTATTTTATTTATTTTGCTTATTCTTGCTTTAAATTTTCCACAATGAAAACGTATTATATTGCCTTACAGAAATGAATTAATAAAATGCATTTCTAATAAATTATTTATGGGATAAAATGGGGCTCACAGAACTATGAAAAATGTGACAAAGTTAGTTGATTGGTAAATTGCCATTTCTCCTCATTTGTTTGCTCGGTACTGTCTCTTATCTGAAGTCAAATGAATCTTTGATAAATTAGATATGTGCATATTTATTCTGGGGTAATAGTTTACATTTCACATGAAATTATTCTCTGAACAACTGAATTAAGTAGTCATCAAACTCATCTTCATCACCATAAAAATGAAAGTAGTAATATGAGTAGTAATAACTCTTTTTGGTATTATTATAAGTTAAAATTTCCACAAGCCGCAAAGCATTATACTAGGTGGAAGCACACAATAAAAACCTACAGGACAAATCTTTTTAATCTTGAAAACATTCCCTTGACTTTTCTTGCCACAAGTCTGTTCTAACTTTAAATAAACATGAACTAGGTTTTCTAGTGTTCAAAATCCCTAGACAATTAGAAACCTTAGACTCTTATTATTCAAACTGTTTCTCACCATTGGAGTTACTGAATACTTTCCAAAGTTTATTCTCACAGGTAAATATTTTTGGACCAAAACTACCTCTATTTCTATGGAAATGAGAGAACATTCTGGAAATATTTCATATTCTTCTCATCTACTTCCTAGATAACATATAGGAAGTATTTGATCAAAATATGTTTATATGCAATTAAACTTGGGTCTTATTCTTGAGTAACTTATGTTGTGAAAGTACAATCTTGGAGTGTGACTAAGATTGCATAATCATGTTTTTAAAGGTTAAAAAAAATGCATAAGGAACCCATCTTAAGATTTTGCTTTATCATTTTTGAAAACATCATTTATTAAAAGAATATATACATTTCACATACCTTAAGATTGTTACAAATAAAGACACATTGCATTATAATTCCTTAACTCAAAATAATAAAAAGCACACATTGGAATGTTATAATCACATGTATTCATTAAGGAAAAATTATATCAATGTGTACATTTATAAATAAAAAATTGAGTGGTATCAATTGGGAGCAGAAACTTGAGGATTTTATTTTAATCATTTTCAGGACTCAATTCCGAATTCAAAAGAACATTTTCTCATAGAAACTGTATATTTGAGTTTAAGCCATAGTTTCTCCTCAATAAATGACTGAAGGCAAAATAAATATTGAGGCTAATATGAACTCTCTTTTTCCTAATTATTATCGTTTTTATTCTCAAAATAAAATTGTTTTAGTTTTATAAAAATCAGTTTACATCATTTTGATAACGTTTTAGTCAGCTTTTCATCCCTGTGAACAAAATACCTCATAAGAACAACTTAAAGAAGGAAAAGTTTATTTTGGATTATGGTTACAGAGGTCTCAGTTCATGCAGGACAACTCCATTTCTTTCAGGCCAAGGTGAAGCAGCACATCTTGAGGGTAGGTCATGGAGGAGGGTAGCTGCTGTCCTCTTGGTGAGGTCAGGAAACAGATGGGAGAGAGGCTGCAGGGAAGATGGAACCTTCCAGAGCATGCCCTTAGTGACCTACCTTCTCCAGCCATGTGGACCTGCCTACAGTTACCATGCAGTCAGTCCATCCAAACCAGGGTGGATGGATTAGGTTGCAGCACTCATAGTCCAAGCATTTCACCTCTGAATATTTCCACATTAGTAGGAGTTTTTTGGGGACACCTACCCATAACAGCTAGTGAATGATAAACACTTTACTTAAACATCATGACTCTAACATTTTGTTTTGTTTTGTTTTGTTTTGTTTTGGGGGGGAGGGTTATACCAGGGATTGAACTCAGGCACTTAACCACTGAGCCATGTTCCCCAGCCCTATTTTGTATTTTATTTAGAGACAGGGTCTCACTGAGTTGCTTAGCACCTCACTTTTGCTGAGCCTGGCTTTGAACTCTATCCTCCTGCCTCACCCTCCTGAGCTGCTGGGATTACAGGTATGCACCACTCTAACAGTTTCTTGATCAAAAGCATTTGAGGGGCATTTCTTAATGTTACTTAAAAAAATAAAAATATTTGTATGTTAGTTTTATCCCTGCTCTTCCAAACTTACACAATACAGTAGTACTCTGTTGTGCTACTCTAGTATCCTAAAAAATAACATCTTTTTCTGGTATTGCACATACTAGTCATCCTCTGAAAATCATGAAATGCCTTTCTTGTTCATCTGTTTAATGTAACTGTACATATGCTTAAATTCTAATTTCTGTCTTCACTATTTCAGTATCTCTTTTATTCCTCTGAAATGGAAAAGATTGTTCCCAACTATCTCTAAGTTTCTAAAATACCTTGTTATCTGCCAGATACAATAGCATTTCAATTGTCTTCTCCTGTAATAATTTAAGAACATGGCCAGATGTCGTCTCTGAAAGTAAGCACTTATAGAAGTCCAGCAGCCTGATTTAAATCATTATGTCTCCCAATAGCCAAATACAGTAATTATATTATTATTTGAGGTTTTGAGGTTTTTATATATATATATATATATATATATATATATATGTATGTATATGTTGTTTGGAAGAATAAATTGTTGAAAATTAAAATTCTCAGGTACAAATCTTTGCTTCTACAATTACAATGACAATCTCTCAGTCATTGTATTTTCTCAATGAAGAAAGAATTAGTAAGGATTAAAAGATAATGAACAGGATATTTGGCAATTGATCGTGAGGATACAGGGAAAAATAATTATCATTAACATTTTGGCATAACAGAAGACCTCCTCATGTATTCCATGTAAGATATTGCAAAATCTTAAGTGAAAAATGCTTAGTTTTACTTCCAGGTACTGAAGCTCTAGTAGAGCAAATGTATTCTTGGCATTACTGATGATAACCCTTGCCAAAGCTAAGTGATTTTTCCTCAGATGACTTTGCTGAATAGTTGTGTGCAATAAACCATTTAGAAAATTAAATATTCATTCTATAATAGTGAGTGTAGTACTAGAAGTATTACAAGACAAAAAATCTGAATACCTAGACTCTACTGAGGTCTAGTGACTCTAATCAGGTCACTTTTCCTTTCTAGTTACTATAAGTATGATATTTACTGTGATAGACCTTTAATAATCTTTCTGGACATTATGCTCTGGAATAATTTAAATTACTACAAGTTTGTTACTTGATCCAGTGAAATGAGTAGTATTTTGGTATTTCATTTTATGTAAAATTGATTCAAGAAAATGAGCTTTAACACAAACGAATTTTTTTTTTTTTTTTTTTTTTTTTTTTTTTTTTTTTTGGTACCGGGGATTGAACTCAGGGGCACTCGATCCCTGGGCCACATCCCCAGCCCTTTTTTGTATTTTATTAGAGACAGGGTCTCACTTAGTTGCTAAGTGCCTCGCCATTGCTGAGGCTGGCTTTGAACTCGCGATCCTCCTGCCTCAGCCTCCCAAGTGCTAGGATTACAGGCATGCGCCACCACGCCCGGCTAACACACACAAACGAATTTTTAACATGTTATCCTAATATGACACAAAAGAACCAGTTCAATAGGTAGATTTATAGAGTGTGGGAAGGAAATTTCAGACTGAGTATCTCTGTTGATTCTCTGAGAACTATGTGGAAGAAATTGAAGTAGGACTGATTATATTCAAGATATTGGTTAGACCAAAGTTTCAGAAGAAGCACTGTATTCTTATTCCTTTTCCTGTTTCTCCTGCACATATCAGGTGTATGCAAACCAGACTGAAGATCTTAAGTACACTAACTCCAGGTGTGATTTTCAGCAACAGGCATCTGATTACATGGTCACATCCTTCTTCACACTCCACTATTCATACCGATTGTGGTATTTCTTGTATGCACACATTTCATCATTGTAGGTTCAGTACAGGGTTATGTTTTAAATCAGAATTGGGAGCTCTTTGGAGAGGTGGTATAGAGTATAATAAGGGGCATTACAGGCTATGTTTACTCTCAGTGGTTCCCTTTATTTGACTGCCTTCACAACCTGAGGATAATTTTGATTCTTTTGAGCAAACTATAGGAATATTGGAACATAATCTTTTTTTCTTTAATATGAAATTGATACACATGGAAGAACTCATAAAACAGGCCCCCCTAATAAATTTCTGCTATTCATAGTGTGTGTGTGTGTGTGTGTGTGTGTGTGTGTTGGATTGTGATTGTGGTATGGACAGAAATAAATTTCATTATAGACAAATAATGTATTCATACTGAAATAAGAAACTTTTATGACAAATAAATATCTAAACATTTAATATTTAAATTTTTTTATATTTACAAATGTTTACCTTGGCATCATTAAGCATTAACCAATATATTGATTATTAACCATTAATCAGGTGGTCAGTCATATACCAATTCTTTGAGAGTTGGCCTGACTATAGAATGAGATACTGTGACAAGTTAACAATTATTACAATTCAGTTACCAAATTCAAAGCAGAATTAATAACAATTAACATTTAAAACAGCACATATAAATTAGTCTTTCTTGGCTGTTTGAGAAAAATCAAACTGTCTTCTTTTTAAAAATAAAATTTATCAGGTATGCTTAATGTATTCTGTTAGTTTTTTGTTGCTATGACCAAAATGCCTGACAAGAACAATTTATATGAGAAAAGTTTATTTTGGTTCATAGTTTCAAAGTTTCAGTCCTTGCTTAGCTGGGCCCATGGCTTTTGGCCTGATGTGAGACAGAACATCATGGCCAAAGGGAGCAGAGAAAGGCTGCTCATCTCATTGTGGGGGCAGGAAACTAAGCAAAAAAAGGGAAAGGGCCAAGGAAACATGCACTTTTCCAGGGAAGGCCCCCAGTGACCAACTTTCTCCAGTCACACCCACCTGCCTACTACTACCGCCCAGTCAGTCCATTCAAACTAGCATGGACGAGGCTGCAGCTCTCACCAGTCAATCATTTCACCTCTGAATATTCTTGCACTAATAAGAACTTTGGGGGAAAGACTCATATCCAAACTGTAGCAGGTATATAACATGATATGGGATACATAGAGATACTAAACTAGTTACTGTAGTGAAACAAATTAACATATCCATCTTGCAGTTACCCATTTATTTATCTATTCACTTTCTTGAATTTGTGGCCAATGCAGCTGAAATCTGCTCATCTAGAATGAATCTATAGATAGTACAATTATATTACCTAAAGTCTTCATGTTATACATTACATCTCTAGATGTATTTATGCTACAAATCTGCTAATTTGTAATCTCTGATTTATATCTCCAAATCTCCTTCAACCCCCCACCCCCCCGCCCACTTCACCACTGGTAACCAGTGTTTTATTCTTTATCTCTATATATTTGATTTTTTAAAAAATAATTCCACGGGTAAGTAAGAACATGCAGTGTTTTTCTTTCTGTGTCTGGATTATTTCCCTTAGCATAAATACATTTTCTTCATTTAATAGCAAGTGACAAGACATCATTACTTTGTAGTGCTAAATAATGTACTTTTGTAAATATACACTACCATCTCTATTTGTCATTCACTGACTGATGCATATGTTGCTTTCATATCTTGGCTGTGTTATTAATGCTGTAATAAACATGGCAGTAAAGATGCCTTTCTAATGGAGTGATTTCATTTTTGTTGATGATATGTCTAGAACTGGAAGAGTTGGGTTTTATGGTAATGTCTGGTATTTGTCCTTTTCAGTATCTTCTGAGTTTCTTGGATCTGTGGTTTTGTGTTTGTCACTAAGGTTTTGAAATTATCAAGCTCAGATATTTCTTCTCACCTCCCTCCCTTTCTCTGCTCTCTCGCTCCCCTATCTTCCTCCCTCTCTTCCTTCCTCTTTTCTAGGATACCAATGCATGCATATTATACCTCCTATAGTTGTCCCACTGTTGTTGGATGGTCTATTTTTTTTTTCCTCTTTGCTTTTCAGTTTTGGAAGTTTATATTAATATGTATTCGAGTGTAGTGGTTCTTTCTTATCCATGTCAGAGCTAATAACAAGCTATTAGAAGACAATCTTTACTATGATTTTTAGATTTACTTGTGATTTTTTATGAGAGATTATCTTTTTGATACAGTATCATTTGTTCTTGCATGTTATCTACTTTTTGCATAAGATTGCTTAGTAATCAGTTATTTTAAATACCTGGTCTGTGATGTGTTAATTATAAACTCTCTAATATATATGTGAGTGGGCTATTGATGCTTGCTTTTTTTGTCTCTTGGACTGTGATTTTCATATTTTATCATGGTATACAATGCTTTTATTGCTAGCAGAGCATGACATCTTGGTTTCAGAAACAACTATGGCAAATAGAACTTTAATATGAGATTTTATGTTTATCTGTCTAGGAAGTAAGCTCTGTTTAGTGTTTGCTGTAGCAGCTTTATCAGTGGCCAAACAGTCCTCTAGTACCCTTGTCTTTCTTTCCTTTAATATGGGGGATTCTCTGAGACACTTCTTCTTGAATAGTGTCTGAGGCTGGTAGTTCCTCGAGCTGTAACCACCTCTTACCCTGCAGGAGCCCTACTGAGGCCCTTACAATGTCATGGAAGGAGACTCTACAGCTCTATGTAGGTTTCAGTCTTGAAGTAAGATTTTATACTTGGGCTGTGACCTTCACAGTTGCTTCTCAGATTTTCCTTTTTACATTTGAGTAATTTACAGAAAGGCTAGAATTTTAAAGAACTTACTTTTCCCATAGATCATAAACTGGGTTCAGATTAAAGACATTTTCACATTTTACTCTACATATTTTTATAGCACTTATATTTTTAAAAGCATGATGTGAAATCAGTTACTTCTCTGAAAATAAAACCATTATCCTAAGATTATAGAAATACACTTAGAAAATATTGTTTAGGGTACGGTTTCTTGAAAGAACTTTGGTTTATGGCCAGACTTCATCAATTATCTACAATATGACTTTGGTAAACAATTCTACATCTCTGAAAATAATAAACATATCTACTGAATAGACATTGTATGAGAAATTAAAGAATTATTGTGTACAGATTGTTTAAAATAGCATTTGGAATATCTATTTCTCAATATTTGTTAAGAATTACTATTTTAGTTATTAAAATATGAGATTAGAAATAAGAGTGTAGTTCCTTTTGTTGGGGCTGATGAACATTGAAAACGACTATTGAGGAATTTGAGGAATTTCTTTTTCTTATAATATTTTGTGATAGCTCAAGCTAATATTTGATTATGTTGAATTGTTCACAGTCCCTTCATATTATAAAAAAATTATAATCAAACATGGAAATGATCAGCTCCTAAGCTGAAGATTATTGTTTCCTTCTAAAGGTTTTGTTTAATATTTCATAAAATTTAATAAGCATCAAACATTATCAAAATGTTATGTGACTTACATGAGGCCATAGAAGAGTAATAAATATGCAAGTATTTGTGTTTGTGAAATAACAAACATTAGACAAATGGAATTTATCTTAATGTAAAAGTATCTCATTTTTCTCCATTTAGAAGATGTTGACCTTAGGTTTGTCCTGTATAGCATCACAATACCTGACTTCTAAACTACAGAGATATAGTAACAAAAATAGCATGGTATTGGCATCAAAATAAGTATGAAGACTAATGGAATAGAAGAGAAGTCACAGAAGTAAACCCACAGAAATACAGTTATCTCATACTAGACAAAGGCTCCAAATACATACATCAGAGTAAAGATAGCCTCTTCAATACATTTTACTGGGAAAACAGGAAATCTATATGTAGTAGAATGAAATTTAACCCCTATTTCTCAACCTGCACAGAAGTGAGCTCAAAGTGGATCAAGGACCTAGGTATTAGACCAGGAACGCTGCACATACTAGAAGAAAATGTAGGCCCAACACTCCAACATGTCGGCTTAGGACAACTTCCTCAACAAGACTCCTAAGGCACAATAGGTAAAATAAAAGATCAATAAATGGGATGGTATCAAACTAAAAAGCTTCTTCACAGCAAAGGAAACAACCAAGAGTGTAAAAAGAGAGGCTACAGAATGGGAGAAAATCTTTGCCACCTGCTCCTCAGATAAGGTATTAATCTCCAAGATATACAAAGAACTCAAATACTTCAGACCAAAACAAAACAAAATAAACAAACAAACAAACAAAAAAGAAGAAATAACCCAATAAATAAATGGGCAACAGACACTTCTTAAAAGAAGAAATACAAATGTCCATTAAATATATAAAAAATAGTTCACAAAATACATATTAAAACTACACTGAGATTTCTTTTCACTCTAACTAGAATGGCAATTATGAAGAATACAAGTAACAATAAATGTTAGCAAGGATATGGGGAAAAGGGTACAGTCATACATTTCTATCACTCTGGAAAGCAGTATGTAAATTCCTCAAGAAACTAGGAATGGAACCACCAATTGACTAAGCCATCCCACTCCTCAGTATATATCCAAAGGATTCAAAATCAGCATACTACAGAGACACAGCCACATCAATGTTTATAGCAGCACAATTCACAGTAACCAAGCTATTGAATCAACCTAGATGACCATCAACAGATGAATGCATAAAGAAAATGTGATTTATATACACAATGGAGTATTATTCAGTCATAAAGAAGAATGACTTTGTAACATTCACTGGTAAATGGATGGACTATCATGCTAAGTGAAATAAGACAATCCCCAAAAACCAAAAGTTGAATGTTCTCTCTGATATGTAGATGCCAACCCACACGAACGGGGAGAGGGGAAGAATAGAAGTTCAGTGGATTAGAGAAAGTTGAATGAAGGGAAGGAAGTGGGGATAGGAATAGGAAAGACAGTGGATGAATCTGACATAACTCTTCTATATACATGTATGAATACATCACAGTGAATCTCAATACTGTGTACAACCACAAGACTGGGATTCTAATTAGAATAATACATATCCTATGCTTGTATAAATATATCCAAATATATTCTACTGTAATGTATAACTAAAAAGAACAAATTAATTTTTTTGAAATTATTCCACCAAGCAAGGAAACTTTGTGTTAAATTTCTAAACTGAACAAAGCTAAAGATATGCGGGGATATTACCAGGTACAACACAAGCAAAGTTTTCATATGTGATTGACACTTGGGCTTGCGGTTATGCTATTAATACCTTTTATATGTTGGAAAAAAAAGTATTTTTAGAATTAGACAGCTGGACTCTGTTTAGATGATCCAAATTTTGTTGGCAATATCCAAAGCACCATGATCAGGAGCCATATGAATGTGTGCCTTTTTCTCTCTCCATCCTGTCTTCACGGGGAGAACATAGCCTGGCTAGTCAGCTAGATCCAAGACACTCAAAGCATGGAGTCAAGGCAGCCCAAAACAACTATGTAGCTGGGCCAAACATAGCTTAAGTGACTACAAATGACCAAGGGATACACATGCCCTAAATAAATAATCACTGAAGAACACCAGCAAAATTTTGTATTGGTATTTATACAATGGATAATTGATGTATCAAGCAAAAATTTATATTAAAAATACTTACTCATGCTAGTTGTACCTCTCCAACAACCCATTAGGATTTTGGCATCAAAAGTTATTAGGTGGATAAACCTCTAAACAAAATCCAAAAATTTCTAAAAAGTAATAATATAAAATTAATAAAGCTCAAAACTCTGATTTTGGTGGAAAAAAAATGTTAAAATTTTGCATTTGAAAAAATCACTTCATCATGTGGTAAAATATGTAAATTGCATTAATTAATATGCCATTCAACAAAAAGAAAGAGCCAAGTAATACAAAATCTCTACTTCTTTCTTTCTTTCTTTTTACATTTTAGGGAAAATGACCATTTCAGAGAGAAAGTAACTTACTCTATATTTCATATTCCTAAAGGCAATAAAGTAGGAGATAAAAATACAGTTAACTAAAGATTGGATACGTATCTCTGCTCCAAAAATCATACATATGTAGGACTAGGGATATAACTCACTGGTAGAGCACTTACCTAGAATGTGGGAGTTCCTGGGTGGTTCAAGCTCCAATATTGCAAAAAAAAAAAAAAAAAGAAAAACACAAATCCACCTATGTACCCATATAATTATACGCATATGAACATTAATAGATTTAGATAAATATTTGGATGTGAACATTCATATATACAAATATATGTTTATATTATTATATACATATACAAGAATGCAACAAGTTGAAATACCTCTTGATTTTTTCTGATGAAACTGCCCAAAATAAACAGTTTGGATGTTTTTCTCATCCTAATTCAGAATCAGCCCAAAACATCAATTTGCAACATTTTAGATAGGATTACAAATACACAAGTTGAAGGAAACCGAACAAAACTGTCCTGATTGAAATTGAATTGCCAGAAGCTCCTTTCCTTGTTTTTGTCCAAGAAATTCACTTACTAAATTCTGATCAAGAACATTGTTCACCTAGTTACCTATGGCTCCACCCCCCAGCCCCCGCCCCTTTGGTACCAGGGATTGAACTCAGGGGCACTTAACCACTGAGCCACATTTCTAGCCCCCTTTTTAAAAACATATTTTACTACAAGGCAAAGTCTTGTTAAATTGCTCAGGGCCTCACTAAATTGCTGAGGCTGGCTTTGATTTATGATCCTTCTGCCATAGTCTCTGGAGCCAATGGGATTCCAAGGTGTATGTTACCAAGCCCAGCTCACTTAATTTTTTGTTAAGAATCTTGTTATAGTAAACAAGTAAAAGTAAAGTATTAAAAAATAAAACTAAACTCTGATTTAATAGTTTTCTGATATTACTAACTTGATCTGGATGGAGTTTTTGCCATCTGCTGGTGAATGAATCTACTTGTCACATAAACAATCATGGAATGGAGATAATTTCATTCATTTTTTAAAAGGACTGAAAATTATTCATTTCATATAGTGATTATTCTCAATTGTTTTCTTACTCTCTATTGTTTATTAATCTGAAAATACACTCTACACTTAAATTCCATATCTCTTCAAAGCTTCCACAAGCAATCCAGTAGAAAAACAAGGAATTGGATAATGCTGTTCTAAAATTGGCTTTCCAAAATATTTCTAAAATATATATTACAGGATGGAAATGCATGAGTAATCAGATGATTGCTAGACAACAAAATGAACAACACAACAGCTATCTTTCTGCAATATGTAATTTAATAAGAGTTACCTGAGTCCTGAGCCCAGTGTTATGTTGCACACCTGCCATCCCAGCTCCATGGGAGGCTGAGGCAGAAAGATTGCAAGTTTGAAGACTATCTAGAAAATGTAGTAAAACTGTAAAATAAAACAAAAAGTAAAAAGGGCTGGGGAAGCAGTAGAGCATCCTTGGGTTCAAATCTGGATGCTATATACAGAAAAAAAAAAAAAAAAAAAAACTTGATGACATTAATGTGAAAAAGAGAATACCTCTAGAAACAAAGAAGCAAGAAAAGAGTTCCATAGAGCTTCCAGAAGTAGCAATAGAGAGTGGAAATATATCTTAAAGCCAATATTTAAGCAACCTCGAAACATTTTTAAATAAAGTTCATTGCCCCTCAACTCTGCCGCAAGGACCTGTGGTACACTGGAGAAGGATATTGTTCTTGCTCCTCATCAGATAGTCCACAGAGACCTAGGGCACAATTTCTATTTCCCCATTTCAAAGACTGCAATAACTAAATGACGATGTCTTGCTTAATGATTTCCACCTGGGAGATTTAAGGAAGATGGCAAGTCTTCCTGGATTCCTCTGCCAATTTCTTTGTGTCATATCAACTTTATCCTTCATTAGAACTTGCATACCATAAGTATTTTTCCAGTTTGAAAAAAAAAAAGAAAAGAAAGAAACATTGTTTTTTTCAGAGACTTAAAGGGCTATTGAAAATCTGAAGACTAAAATATAGTTATTATTTCTTTTTAGTATAGATTAGGCCACAAAATATCATTTATCCTATTTTAACAATACACCAAAAGGGAACCATCAAGAATTATAGTAAATTAAAATTTTGAAATCATCCAAGAGATGAGTTCACAAGGCAACCAGCATATTAGCCTACTCAGGCTTTCCTAACAAAATACTACAGCACTCAGTTGCTTGAATGAGAGCAATTTACTTCTCACAGTTCCAGAGGCTCAGAAGTCTTCAGATCAAAGTGCCAATTAAGGTGGGTTTCTTTCTGAGCTCTTCTCCTGGCTTGACAGGCCCACCATCTCAAAATGTGCTCACATGACCTCTTTGTATACACAAACCAGAGATTAAAAGCAAACTTTCAAAATGTTTCTTTTTAGAAGTGCCACGAACTTACAGTAAGGGGCCAAGGTCTTTAGCCAACCCCCTTCTGGGCCCCAAAGAAGTCCCCTCTGTCCAGCAGAGAAGGACTGGGGGTAGCCTACCTGGCGAAGACAGGTCGAGAGGACAAGAGTCGCCAGCGTCCCCTCCTCCACCCGTCAGAGAGACACAGGGTCACTCTGGGAAGTTTTGGGCAGAAGCGGTGCCAAAGACTCGTTTATTGAAGGGGTGGACTGTACTTATAATGGACCATGGAGCCAATCAGTGACCAGCAGGGCAGTTCCAGTTCTCACGGTACATCACAGCCACGCCCCCTGCTTAGCCCCGTCTTCCACAGGGCATGGTAAGCAACCAAAGCCAGAGTTTTTCCATCCCCTTGGCAGACAGTGTCCAGAAGGTCCCGACATTTCCCCGTTTTTTTTTCCAAAATGGGGCTCCCCACTTTGTATTTCAAAAATGGATGTCCCATTCTGTATTTCAAAAATGGGGTGTCCATCTTACTCGAGAGTGTGCCTGTCTTAGGTTGTTTTTCCTCTCTGGAAAAATCTTACCCGTCATTGGCTACCACTCTAGCACTTCAGGTGGACACACCCAGGGCCAGCAAGTGGCCAGGGGAAGGACATGGGACAGGACAGTCGCCTTTGGAAAGGCTTTATGGCTGGTTGGTTTAGACCTCCACATCCTGTTAAGGACCATGGCCAAGTCTGTAGGGCTCTCGCTCAGCATCACTGAAGGCATTATTGGCAGACCACCAAGCTGTATCAATCTGGTCCATTCAAAAGGGAGTTGAACAAGTTTGTTGATTACACAGGGCCCAAAAGTGAACACAAAGACAATGACAGTCAGGGATTTCACATAAAGGGAGAAGGTACACCCATTCAGTTCAGTCTAAAGGAAGCCGTCTAGCACAAAGTCCGGACAATTGTCACAAGAATAACATTCTTCTCTCAGGCATAGGCGTAGTCCTTCTTCTCTCATCACAGAGGGTTGAAATGTTGACAAAGGAGGAGTCCAAGACAGTGTTCTCGATGAATCTTAGAATGGATGTGATGAGAAGTTCAATCACAACAGGAGAGGAGATCTGTCACGGTGTTTTTTTTCTTTCTTCTCATTTATGTGGAGAAAGGAAAAAATCACCCCTCAAGAGCATGTGCTTTTGGGTAGTTATTTTGTTTGGATTGGCAGTATTTGAGGTCTCTGGCAGGTACCCAAATAGGGCTTGGCTCTCCAATTGGAAAGACACATCCAAAACCTCTGCCAGCACTTATTAGCGGGTCAGGACCTCGCCAGCACCCAGTTAGTGGGTCCTTCCATTGGACCTCAACCTTTACGTAAGGCGTTTGGCTAGACCAGTGTCTTTGAAACACAGACAGAGGCTGCTGCTTGGAAAAATTCAAAATATTTAAAGTAAGCATAGCTGTTTTTAACTGGTCATGGGGGTTGCTTCCCCCATTTTGTTTTATTAATTGGTCCTTTAGGGTTTTATTGTGCCTTTCTATGATGGCTTGTCCTTTTGGGTTATATGGGATCCCTGTGGTATGTTTAATATGCCATCTTTGGAAGAATTTTTTTAATGATTTGCTCACAAAACAGGGTCCATTATCTGTTTTAACCTATTCCAGCAATCCAAGAATAGCAAAGCATTGTAAAAAGTGACTTTCAGCATGTTTTGCCCCTTTCGCCAGAGTGCACAGTGGCCCAACAAGCATGTGAGCAGGTATCTATGGACATAAACATATACTTTAATTTTCCAAATGGCGCATAATGGGTTACACATCAGTTTGCCAGACAGTGTTAGGCCGTAGGCCTCTGTGATTTACCCCAGGGGACTGGAGAGGTGGGACCTGTAAGAAGGGCAAACAGGACTTACATGTTCTTACAATCTTTTTTAAATCCTTTATAGGTACCAAAGGAAATTTATAATGCAGTCCTCTCCAATTTAAATGAGTGAGGTCATGAAGACCTTGGGCTAACTGAAGGTCTTGCTGATATGGGACTGTAACTGCTAATACACCTGTGGTTAAATGGTCAACAGCGTGATTTCCCTCAAAGAGGGGCCCAAATAAGCCTTGATGTCCCCTGAGATGTTGGAGGAAAATAGGCCATTATGTCCCTTTAACAGGGATTGTACTTGGATCATTAAAGGAGTTATAGGATTATTATATATCCTGATATATGATGCATGTAGAGTAGGTAATAGGTTAATTACATACAAACTCTCTGAGAAAAGATTCATAGGCTCTTGGACATGGGTCAAGGCTAATGCAACAGCATATAATTCTTTAAATTGGGCAGAGCCAGTAACTGCTTCAAAGTATTGTGCCCTTTGGCCTGAGGATGGGTGAAAAACTACAACTGCTGACCCTTCTTTTCCTCCATCCATGAAGACATTTACTGCTTTGGGGAGTGGCTTGATGGAAAAAAGGATAGGGGGAGTCCACTCCAGCTTGGGAAAAGAAGAGGTCCATTTGGTTGAACTGTAATGACAGTCAATCTTTCCTAAAAACCCTTCTAAGGCATAGGAGACTCTAGGATTGTTTCTCCGTATCCACTCAAAGTCTGACAAACTGTAAGGAATCGTTAAAACATCTGGGTCTTTTCCATAATGCCTCAATGATATATCTCTTCCCTTTATTATAAGATCTGAAGATCTGCTAATTGATCTAATTGGGAATAAAACTTGAGGTGCTCCTCCCACAGAGGAATGTATCCACTGTAAGGGGTTACCCATCCAAGTGAGAACAGCTGTAAGGAGCTTAGCACCTGAGAAGATCCACAGATATAGAGGTTCCTTTGGTTGGTACCCGAGCCAATTGGGCTGAATTGAGGGCATCTTGGACTTTTTGTAATATTAACAGATGACCTTCTTCTAGTATAATCACATCAGAGGGGGATTTTCCCCATAGCAATTCAAAAAGAGGTAATAAATCCTCGGTGGAGATATGAAGCCATGATCTTAGCCAGTTTAATTCTCCTAATAGCTTCTGTAACTCTGCCAAGGAATAAGATTTTTGAATGACTAGTTGAGGTTTGAGAGGACAAACGGAGTCTAGGCGAAGTTTTTTGTCCCCAATATTTTGACGGGAGGTACAGTTTGGACCTTGTCATTGGATATATGCAATCCTCCTTTTTCTAAGAGCTCTTGGAGGGCCAGGTAAGCTGAGCCCAGCTGCTGGACATCAGCAGCTCCCAGGATGATATCATCCATATAAACATATAGGGTGAGCTGTGATTTTTCCAATAAGGGTGACAAGAGACATGAAACATAATGCTGACAAAAAGCTGGGCTATTAGCCATACCTTGAGGGAGGACTACCCATTCATATCATTTATCTGGCCTTTGAAAATTGATGGAAGGAACAGAAAAAGCAAATTTTTTGCAATCATCTGGATGCAGGGGAATAGAAAAAAAAAAAAAAACAATCTTTAATGTCAATCACAATTAAGGTTAAATCTCTTGAAATAGAGGGGACCCAGGGGAGGCCACATAGAGGAGTGCCAACAATGATCATCCTATCATTAATTTTTCGGAGGTCCTGTAACATCCTCCATTTCCCTGTGGCCTTCTGTATAACAAAAACAGGACTGTTCCATGGACTAAGAGAGGGTCTAATGTGTCCTAGGGCTAACTGATCTTGGATAATTGCCCTCAAATAGTTTAGTTTATCAGTAGGGAGGGGCCACTGCTCAACCCAGACTAGGGGGCCATCTTGCCATTGAATAGTGGGAACTTGGGGAGCAGTGGCCCTTAGGATTGGGGGTGAGGCCCTACTTGGGGGTTGGAAGTTTCCCTCCCTGTATATTCAACTAATATATCATCTTCAAGCTCTCTATGGCTAGTAGTAATGTAGGCATCAGCTTCCCTAAGATGTCCTGGCCTAAGAAACTAGAGGTTAATCCAGGGCCACAAGGGGGCAAACTTCCCCTTGATTTCCATCTACATCTCTCCATCTAAGCCAATCTTTGGTTTCCTCTGATTTAGTGTTTCCTCCTACTCCAAGTAATTGGGGCCCTGGAATTAGTTTCCACTGAGGTGGCATCTTTTCCTTCCTTAGTATAGTGCGGTCTGCCCAGTATCAATCAAGCAGCAAAATTTCTTGCCTGCTATATACATATTCATCTTTGGTCTGATCCCTGGAACAATAGGAACTGTCCAGTGGGCCTTAGAGGGACTGTGAGCAGGGGAACCTCCTTGGTGTAATGGGGCTGGAGGATGCCCCTTCAGGAGTTTAAAGGTTTCCCCTGAATATCAAATCTAGATCTGCAATCCTTTCTCCAATGGTACCCTTTTTTACATCTAGGACAAAGTGTTCTAGGGGCAGCTGGACTCTGGGCCTGGCCAGGGGAGCATTCTGGAGGCCGACCAAGGCCATTGGAGCAGTCTTTTTTAAAATGGCCCTGTCATCCACACTTAAAGCAGGTCCCTTTTCCCTTTAAAGCTGTTGCTAAAATCTCAGTTTGGGCATTAAGAGCTGCTGTTAAGGATTGTGTTTGCTGTGTGGCTTGATTTTGGAGAGTAGCAGCCAAGGATTGAGACTGATGGGTATGAGAACTTATATCTTTAGTTGCTATAATCCATCTCCCCATGGATCTATCTTTTAATCCTGCGCAGGCTAGCTTATGATCGGTACTCATTCCTTCCCAAACCAGCATTCTAGCAAATTGATCCCTCAGAGAACCGGGTGGAAATTTCCTTTGAAGGCTTTTTTCAACTCTCTCAATGAATGTGGCCAGGTCCTCATTAGCTTTTTGAGTGATTCCAGCTATAGGAAGCTCTGTAAGGCCTTCCTCTAGCTTCTTCCAGGCTGCCAGCCCTAAGGTTCGCACCTGTTCTCAGTAAGGTGCAGGTATTGCTGCCTGTTGAGTACCCGTGGAATATTGATCATTAACTCCTGATAACATTCCAAAAGTTATTGGTATAGGAGGGTTTGCAGATCGGTTTCTCTCTGCCTGCATGTGGCACTCTTTAGTAAAAAATGTTCACCACTTTATAAACAGGGGACCTGGAAGAACGGCTTTAGCCAGGTTCTTCCAGTCCTGCGTGGTGCACTGTTGATGTACTAGGCTTTGTAATATAGCCTCTGCCCATGGCGAGTTAGGACTGTCTTCCGAAACTGCCTTCTTTAATTCTTTTAATTCTGGAGTCTCCCAGGGAAACCAAAGATTCGGCCTGTTCCCTCTGGAGTTTAGATTGACTGGGAATGCCATTACAGGTGAAAGAGTCTCCTCAGGGGGCGGCAGCAGCTGCTGCGAATGTTCGCCGTTAACCGGCATAGAATGCATTGGCGCAGATGTAAAAGTTTCCCGAGGAGATTCCTGGGAAAGCCGCAGCGCGGATCCCCTGTGGGGCACTGCTTGTAATGGTGGCACAGATGGCAGCACAGATCCCCTGGAGGGCATTGTTTGTAATGGTGGTTCAGCCACGTAAAATGGCGGATCCCACACATAGAATGATGGCAGATGGCCTTTGTCCTCAGAAAACTTCTGAGGGATCTCGAGGAGAGGGGCTGTAAGTCCCTGAGAATGTAGGTGACTGCCAGTTTTTTCTAATTCTGTGGAGCGGGAGAGGCTGTCAGCTTTTTTTAACTCCTTGGAGGGGAGAGGTGAGATTCATTCTCCCATAAGGCCGCTTCAGTTACCTCTATCCTAATAGCCTGAGGCGCTTGATCTGTGGCCTCTGAAGATTCTTTTGCTGGCTGCATAAAGGCGCATGCCTTGAGGGCGTTAGAGTGTTGGATAGACTCCCGGGGGCGGTATTTCCCCATATTCATTTTCTCGTTCCCTTAGGAGCTGCTCTGTACAGTTCCATGTCTTCCATTCATTAAAGTCAGCTTTAGGGAGCCATGGAGCTGCTTGCATTAAAGCGCTCCAAATTTTTTCTGCTTGGGAGTCAGAAATTTGTAAACCTTGTTTCCTTAGTATGCTTCTCCATGCCTCGAGGGCTGGGTCCTGAGGTCTAGTAAAAATTAAAGCTTGCCCCATATTAGAGGATACTCACGTTAGAAGAGGCCCTGTGGTTCTGTTAGCTCAGCCTGCTGGTAATTTTTCTTTTGTTTGCCCCGTGCTTGGCGCCACATGCCGCGAACTTACAGTAAGGGGCCAAGGTCTTTAGCCAACCCCCTTCTGGGCCCCAAAGAAGTCCCCCTTTGTCCGGCAGAGAAGGATTGGGGGTAGCCTACCTGGTGAAGACAGGTCGAGAGGACAAGAGTCGCCAGTGTCCCCTCCCCCGCCCGTCAGATGGACACAAGGTCACGCTGGGGTGTTTTTGGTCAGAAGCGGTGCCAAAGACTCGTTTATTGAAGGGGTGGACTGTACTTATAATGGACCATGGAGCCAATCAGTGACCAGCAGGGCGGTTCCAGTTCTCAGGATTCATCACAGCCATGCCCCCTGCTTAGCCCTGGTCCTCCACAGGGCGTGGTAAGCAACCAAAACCAGAGTTTTTCCATCCCCTTGGCAGACAGTGTCCGGAAGGTCCCAACAAGAAGGAAACTAATCCTGCCAGATTAGCACCTGCCCCTGCTCTTATGACCTCATAGAACCTTTATTGGTTCACAAAAGTATCATCTCTAAATACCATCACATTGAGGGTTAAAGCATCAACATGGGATTTTGAGGGGACAAAATATTTGGTCCTTAATAGCAAGGCGTATTGCATCTGAAAGTGTGAAAAGCACTTTTAGGGTTAACTCTTTATACCTGTCTAAGTGTTGGAGAAATCGGCTATCATGATAAAAATTAGAAAGAAAACACAACCTAAATTTTTACAATTTTTCATAAGTTATTACAAATTCTGAAAGGCTAAGCACAACAGCGTACAGATTCTTAGAACCTCAGAACTAAGTATGCTCATATTTTCATATGTAATTGTTCTCTATTAGGTGTTCATTAGAAAAAGAGGAGGCAGGCCAGGACACCTGAAAATGCTTCCTGAATAATGCATAGATACAAATCTGTTATCGTTTGCTAGATCTTTTTATTGTATGAAACAGGAGTCTTAACCCACTGGAGGAGGGTCAGGAAACACTGCTGTTCAAGGTAAAATACTGACTAATTTTGGGAAGAGAGGTATAAGGAAAAATTTTGAAACATACAGACTCTCATCTGCTCTGGTCAGAGAAAAAGTCAATTGACACTAATGGAGGGTAGAAACAAAAGTCAGTGTGGACCTGAGGATAAGTAGTATACATTTCCGCTTTAAAAGCTTGGAACTGAGTAAAAAGAGGCAGCAGCCTACCACAGGGTAAGGGGAGTACACACTGATGCTATGCTAAGTAGAATGCCTATTCCTGGGGCAGGAATATGAAGAGACTTGATTGAGTGAAAGAAGCTAATATGACATAAAACAAAAGTCAGCCCCACCAGACGGGGAAACCTGTGTCACCCATAAGACCTCCCACTGTGGCAAGAAAGCCTTGTTGAAAGCTGAAGTTGAAGCCTTGACAAAATGCCTTCAGCATCTATGGTACCACTACAAGCAGAGTAAAAAAGTAGCATGTTCCTGAAATAATTTGAAGTTGTGATGCACTGGAAGTAACCACAGCAACATGGACACTACTAATAGAATAGATTGACTAATATCAAACATCAAAACTGAAGATTGGAGAAGCAATAAATAAAAGGAAGAACAGAAACATTAAAAAATCAACAAAAACCAAAGTTTATTTTTGAAAAGGACAATAAAATGAACAAATTTTTAGCTCAACTAAGAAAAATGGAAAGGTTAAAATTACTAAGTCAGAAAGGAAAGTTGAGATATCCCTAAAGAATCTTTAATGTTGTATAAGATTTTATAAGAGTACTACCAACAATTATATGCTAACAAATTGGATAACCAAGAAAAAAATGAAAAAAAAATTCCTAAAAACACAAAACCTACTGGTACTAAATCAAAGAAATAGAAAACCTTAACTTACCTATACTTAAATAGGAAATTGAATCAGGAAAGGTAATTAAAATTTTTTGGACAAAGAAAAGTCCTGGATTTGATGACTGCATTGGTGGATTCTACCAAACATTTAAAACCTAAATCTTTCTCACACTTTTCCAAAATATTAAAGAGTAGAGAACACTTCCTAGCTCATACTGTAAGGCCAGGATTAGCTGGTACTATTGCCAAACACACAAAAAGATGAAAAAACTTTGACTATATCCCTTATTAACACTATTGTAAAAATCACAATTTAGTAATAATAGCTTTATGGTTCAGATCCAGAAATATCTCCTTAAAAAGTCCATGTGTTATGTAATGCAACAATGTTCAATGGTGAAAAGGTTGGATTACAAGAGTTGAAAACTCATCAGTGGAATAATCCATTTGGTGGATTAATAATTTAAAGGTACAACTACTGAGTGATAACTATTGGCATGTAGGGTATGACTGGAGGAAACAGTTCAATAGGGCCATGTACTTTATCTGTGCATGGCCCCTTCCCCACGCTCTTTCTAATCCCCAGCTGCTGTGAGTTGAGCAGATTACCTTCACTACATTTGTCCACCACAATGCTCTCTCTGCTTTATCTTAGGCCCAGAGCAACAGAGTGGTCCAATCATAACTTAACTTCTGAAACCATGAGCACAAAAAACAAACAAAAAATTTAACCTCTGTATTGTTCTTGTCAGATATTTTGATCACAGCAGAAAAGAGCTAGCACAAATAGAAACGGATAGAGAAAACCTGAACAATGCAGCCAACCAAGTGGATATAATTGTTATTTCAGAGATCTCTTTGAAACCCTGGCTAATGCATATGTTTTTTTATTTTACATGGAAAATTTACCATCAAGATGGACAACATTCTGAACCATAAAACAAATATAAACAATTTTCATTTGTAAAGAACTGAAATAATATTAAATAAATTATTTAAACCCAGAAAAGTTACACCTGAATTCTATAATGGAAAGATACATGTGTAAAATGCATTGGGGAATCAATTAACCTAATTCTAAACAACCAAAGTATCAAAAAATTACAAGACTAATTAGAAAATATTTTGAATTGACTAAAAGTAAAAACACATCAAACATATAAAAATTGTGAAATGCAGGTAAAGCAATACTTAAAGGAATCTGTAACATTAAAATATATGAGAAAAATAAAGTAAGTATTAGGAAGGAAATAAAGATCAGCAAATGTCAATGATAGAATAAATAGAAAATTGAGATTTTTCAATAAAATGCAACAATTTTCTTTGCAGTTTTTAAATACCAATTTTTTAAGTAATTTATTTTACAGTAGGATTTTCTTGAATATATATTTCCATGTCTTTCTGTTCATCTTATAGTATATCTTTTCCTTAAATTATTTATGCCACTCTGCCTCTCAGTTCTTGATGCTACAGTGTTTTTAGATATAGTTTTTATTAAAAAAATAAACAAAATATCTGATAAATGAGAAAACAACCAAATGATAAATACTGAAATTCCTACTCAGTTTACTTGTATATTCAAATATTTTTCTCATCTAATAAATGTAATTTATTTCAAAATGGTCCCAGTGAAATCATCATTTGGGTTTTGTGAAAGAATTTAACTTGAATCTTGTAGAACTAGCTGGGTACTAGTTCAGGGGCTCTGCTGGTAGCTCTATTTCTAGGGGTAAAGACTTTGCTTTGCTCTGATAAGCATTTGTTGTGATTCGGTCATGACTATCTATTTCCAGCCCATACAAACATGTAGTGATTCCACTGCTCGAGTGACAAACTCTTATAAATGACCTTACATAACTATGATGCGCCATGTTATACTACAAATTTCTAAATGAGAGCAAAATGAGGGAGAGATGTACCATGTATTGCTGGAAAATTAGTTATTTCTGGCAACACTTTTTGCATTCTTGATTGCTTTATATAGGCAGCACATCTTTACATGGATATGTATGTCCATTAAAATATTACTGGCATGCCAGATGCAGTGATAAATAAGTGTAATCCTACAGGGTGAGGCAGGAGGATTGCAAATGTGAGGGCAGCCTCCACAATTTAGTGAGCCCTTGTTTCAAATTAAAAAAATAAAAATTAAAAGGATTGGGGATGTAACTCAGAAGTAGAGCACCCCTGGGTTTAATCCCTGGTACTATAAACAAACAAACATAAAAACAAAAAAAAATCCCAGACCACAGTCATGTGTGCACACTTAAAATGAATGAGATGAGCCAGGCGTGGTGGTGCACGCCTGTAATCCCAGCACTTGGGAGGCTGAGGCAGAAGGATCAAGAGTCAGCTGCAGCAATGGCGAGGCACTTAGCAACTCAGTGAGACCCTGTCTCTAATAAAATACAAAAACGGGCTGGAGATGTGACCCAGTGGTCGAGTGCCTCTGAGTTCAATCCCTCGTACCAAAAAAAAAAAAAAAAAAAGAATGAGATGACAGTGACCATCTCCAAAAAAAGAAACACAGAACCAAATCATGTTTTAACCAGCTTCTTTGTTAATGGGATTAAAATCCATGGAAACAAAAAACATTTAAAGTCAAAGGAGCACTTTATTAAGTCATTTGAAAAATACATGCTAGGAAAAATTTGACCTAAGCAAAAGATCAAAATTTTTTCTCTTTAAAATAAATTCTAAAAGTGAACTCAGATACATTTATCAGAAATGCTGAAAACAGAAAAACTTTAAATATTTAGGGATCTAGGAACCTTTTCAGAATGATTTATTTTTGTATCCTCTTCTTAGGGGAAAAAGTGCACATATCCACAAAACTTCATATAAAGTATTCATAGGTCTCACATGCTATTCACAGCTTAATGGTTCTCAGATTTCAGGCTAAGAATTCCAAAGTTAGAGGTTATACATCTGAAATGTGCACTTTTTGCTTTTAAAAATATGAAATATTTTGTACAGTTCTTTTCTCAAACTTACTATGCCAAATATATACCTGGGCATACAGATAAATTATAAGTGATATTCTACATTGAAAATAGCCTTCATGGTTTATTTTCATTTCTGCCTGATTTTGTTTCCATAGTTACATAACATAGTTCATGCTTTTATCCCTATATTCAAAATAACAAAATTTCTAATCTGCAGCAAGATTAAAACAATTAAAATCAAAACTTAATGGAAAGACTATATTAAATTAAATCCCCAGAGGAATTTCTTGCACTTATATAAGCACAGAATACTAGTTAGCAGATAAGGAAGAAATTTATTGGTTTTTATGCATCATGAGGAATCTTTAACATAACTTTGTTCTAACTCATCTTCTGTTATTTCATATACCCATATGACTCTGGTGGATACCAAAATATGAATTGTAAATATCTTCTCTTTAACATTCTTTTTAAATTTTCTTTAAATGTTTTATAGTTGTTGATGAACCTTTATTTTATTTATTTATATGAGGTGCTGGGAATCGAACCCAGTGCCTCATACATGCTAAGGAAACATTCTACCACTGAGCTCCAACCCCAGTCCCCTTTTTAAATTTTATTGGTCTCATTTCTAATGTTAATTCATATAATTGCTCAAAGACCTTATAAAATTGACCTCATAGGCTGATATTTTATTAAAGGAAAGTAAAATGTTTAAGAAAGCAGATTTAATTTCTTGGAGAAAGATATATATTTTATCTAGGATATTGAATATGTAATTATATTTCAGATATTATATATCACTTCATGAATACGTTCTTCCAAACATAAATTTAAAAATGTCCCATGATCATGAACAGAAACATTTTGTGCATTATCTTTAGCAAAAATAATAAGAACAAAAATATGAAAGAATATGACTGTAACAAAATTTGAAATCACGTTTAATAGGCCATGACTAGTGAAGTGTCAATATATTCCTGATGTTGGTGCTATCCTGATGTTTGGTGCTTATATAAAATCAATCAGAGGTCATTCCTATCATTTCTTAAGATCTGTTGTGTTCCAACCTGGGAGGCATTCCAACTCTGTACTCTGAAATTGTATCCTCTCTTTTCTACCCACTTCCCCAGTTATTCTCACTATAATCGTTGTTCTAACCCAGTTGTTAAAATCTTTTACAATTTCCCAACTATCAGTCTTCTCCTTTATGTATCCCCTACCTTATTCAACTCAGCTGCCTTGTAATAACTATTTTAATAACATAAACTCATTTGTCCTTCTGTCATTCAACCTATTGTATGTAGCACAGAGAGTCAGTTGGGTTCTTTGTCTCATGAATTTGAAGAATAAAGTCCATGGACAGAAGAAGGATGAGAGCAAAGAAACAGGATTTATCAGAGTAATTGAAAGAAAGCAGATTTCTCAAACAGGGAGAGGTCCCAAAAGAAGGATACCAAAATGTATCTATTGTCTAGGGGTTCATATAGATCTCTAAGTGTAAGGAAGTTAGTCCCCTGTCCCCTGCCCAACCCTTGGTAAGACATTCAGTGTCCAGGAGGTAGTCACGCAGCTTTTAGTTCAATTAAAATATCAATCAGGCATTTTTCCTTCTTTGGAGAGACATGGACTCCAGTCATGTAGGTCCTGATTTAAAAATGGCCTTTTTATAATTTTCTTAGCAAATATCTTAGCAAATATCCGTAGGTGCTGTTTGTGCCCAGGAAGTTATCCAAGGGCCCATCTCCCTATCTCTCAGCCTTATCCTTCATTATGTCACTATCCCTAGATGAAAATAATCTTCTTTCCTATAACTGAGCACCTACCATTCATAGCTAGATAGTCAGAATCATATTACCATAAATTATTAACAATGCCAGGATGATCTTGATCCCTGTTTTAAAATCCACAGGTTTCTCTGTACCACAGTGAATTCCACCATTATGTGGTTCTTTGTATTCTATTTCCTGAAATCATCAGTGCTTACCTCATTCTTAATTTCAGCATATTCTAAATTAGTCTTAAATCAATCTCCTTCCTTGACCACACTGTGAATTGTAGCCATTTTCTTTCTGTTACTTTTTTCTTGGAAGGGTTGTCCTTTGCTTCTGGATAAGGCTAATTTCTCCTTTGTATTTTCTTTTCTTTTCTGTCTCTCTCCTCTTATATATACAAAGGTGAACATTAAATGGCTCCTTCTCTTTAGTAATTAAAGTTGTCTTTATCGTTTTCTACTAGTTCTTTTGAAAAATTTCAAGCTACTACAAAGTAGGAAAATTGTAAATTGAATATTTCTTACCTTATACATATGTCCTTAAGAGATAATATTTCATCAAAGAAAAATTTGATGAAACTTCATCAAATAAAAATATGTATAAATTTTATGAACTATTTAGTAGATATCTCACATAAATGTGAATATCAAATATAAATTTTAAAATAAAATTCTTTCAAAAAAAAGAATAACTTCTTATTAAGTCCAACATAGTTAGCATACTGAGAAAATTTTAAATTGATGCAGTCTATAATTGATGTCACTATATATTTAATTTCCCAATTATTCCATTAAAGTCCTAAAGAGTTTATTTTCATGTTCCAGAATTCAATTTAAATCATCCAGATAATTTCTAGGTTATGGTTCCGTAGTATCTCTTAATTTATAATACACAGATATAAGCATTCCTTTTACTATGATAGTTTATATGGCAAAATGTGTTCATTTATAAAATAAAACTAAAGTATTAAAATTGGCTGAACAGATATTTATTTGTGGGTTTAAATAAAACTTGAAAACAAATTGTAATGAGAAAAGCCAGATCAAGTCCCGCTGACCTCCGCCCCAGAGCAGGAGACTGCAAGGACAGATGTGCCAACTCTGCCTGAGCCCAGGAGGGCACAATGCAGTCCAGCTGACCTTCACCCGAGGCTGCCAGCCCCAGGTCAGTGCCGCTGACGCCTGCTGGTGTGCGTACAGGCTCCAGCAAACCCCCAGACCTCCGCCCCAGAGCAGGAGACAGCAAGGACAGACTCGCCAACTCTGCTTAGAGTGCAGGTGGGCCCAGGACAGTGCCGGGGTCCTACATCAGAGTGCCTTCAGGCCCAAACTCCATCCAGTCCTGCTGACCTCTGCCCCAGAGCAGGAGACAGTAAGGACAGACCTGCCAACTCTGCCTGAGCCCAGGCAGGCGCAGGGCAGTCCCGCTGACCTTCACCTCAGTACGGTTAGCCCCAGACCACCACAGGAGCTCAGACTCAACCAGTTCGGCCCACACCAACCAGCATGAACCCAGCCCCAGGTAGCATACTTTGAGGGTCAGCAGCAGGTTCTGATAGTCCAGCACTAAGGGGAGGCACAGACAACCTGCAAGGGTATTATAAGAATATAGGGAAGAAACTGTAATAACTTAGATCTACACTGCAAGAAAGTAAAACAAATAGACATCATGAAAGAACAGGGGAGGAAAATACCCCAAACAAACCAGGATTCTACAATAAAAGAACCCATGCTCAGCGAAGTTGAAGAAATGTCAGAGAAGGAGTTCAGAAGGTTCATAATTAAAATGATCTGTGAATCAAAGAATGACCTAAATGAGCAAATACAGGCAAAAATTGACCACTACAACAAAGATATAAGAGAGCAAATACAGGTAGCAAAAGATTACTTCAAAAAAGAGATAGAAACTCTGAAAAAAAAAAAAAAAAAAAACAGAAATCCTTGAAATGAAGTAAACAATTAATGAAATAAAAAACACAATTGAAGGCATCACCAACAGACTAGATCAACTAGAATAAAGAACTTCAGACAATGAAGACAAAGTACATAATCTTGAAAATAAAGTTGACCACGCAATGAAGATAGTAAGAAACCATGAACAGAACATCCAAGAAGTATGGGACAGCATCAAAAGACCAAACCTAAGAATAATTGGGATAGAGGAAAGCACAGAGTTTCAAACCAAAGGAATGTACAACCTCTTCAATGAGATAATATCAGAAAATTTCCCAAGCATAAAGAATGAATTGGAAAACCAAATACAATAGGTCTATAGGACACCAAATGTACAAAATTACAACAGATCTACACCAAGACACATTATAATGAAAATGCCTAGCATACAAAACAAGGATAGAATTTTAAAGGCCACAAAAGAGAGAAATCAGATCACATATAGGGTGAGAACAATTCATATCACAGCAGATTTTTCAATTCAGACACTCGAAGCTAGGAGATCATGGAACAACATATTCCAAGCTCTGAAGGAAAAAGGATGCTAATCAAGATCTTATACCCAGCAAAATTAAGCTTTAGATTTGAGGCCAAAATAAAAACCTTCCATGATAAACAAAAGTTAAAAGAATTTACAAGTAGAAAGCCAGCACTACAGAACATCCTCGGCAAAATATTCCATGAAGAAGAAAAGAAAAACAATGATGAAAATCAACAGAGGGAGGTATTACACTAAAGGAAAATAACAATCAGAAGAGAAACCATGTCAAGGTAAATACCAACAATAAACAAAAATGGCTGGGAATACAAAACACATCTCAATAATAACTCTGAATGTTAATGGCCTAAACTCACCTATCAAAAGGCATAGACTAGCAGATTAGATCAAAAAAACAGACCCAACAATATGCTGCCTCCAAGAGACTCATCACATAGGAAAAGACATCCATAGGCTGAGGGTAAAATGTTGGGAGAAATCCTACCACTCATATGGACAGAGGAAACAAGCAGGGGTTTCCATCCTCATATCAAATAAAGTAGACTTCAAACTAAAGTCAATCAAAAGGGATAAAGAAGGACACTATATACTGCTCAAAGGAACCATACACCAACAAGACTTAACAATTATAAATATATATGCCCCAAACAATGGAACATCCATGTTCATCAAACAAACTCTCCTAAAATTTAAGAGTCAAATTAACCACAACACAATAATTCTGGGTGACTTTAACACACCCCTTTCACCACTGGATAGATCTTCCAAACAAAAGCTGAACAAAGAAACTATAGAATTCAAAAATACAATAAACAACTTAGACTTAACTGACTTATATAGAATATTTCATTCTTCAAGAAGTGAATACACTTTCTTCTCAGCAGCACACAGAACCTTCTCTAAAATAGACCATATACTAGGCCACAAAACAACTCTGAGCAAATACAAAAAAGTTGAGATACTACCCTGCATTCTATCCAACCATAATGGAATGAAATTAGAAATCAATGATAAAATAAGAAATAAATCTACTCCAACACCTGGAAACTAAATAATATGCTACTGAATGAACAATGGGTTGCAGATGACATCTAAGAGGAGATTAAAAAATTCTTAGAGGTGAATGAGAACACAGACACAACATATCGAAATCTCTGGAATACTATGAAGGCAGTTCTAAGAGGAAAGTTCATTGCATTGAGTTCATTCCTCAAAAGAAGGTAAATTCAACAAATAAATGACTTAAAATTACATCTCAAAGCTCTAGAAAAAGAAGAACAATCCAACACCAAACGTGGTAGAAGACAGGAAATAATTAAAATCAGAGATGAAATTGAAACAAAAGAAACCATTGAAAAAACAAAAAGTTGGTTATTTGAAAAAAATAAATAAAATTGACAGACCCTTAGCCAGGCTAACAAAGAGAAGGAGAGAGATAACTCAAATTACTAACATATGTGATGAAAAAGGAAATATCACAACAAACACTACGGAAATACAGGAAATAATTCAAAATTATTTTGAAAACTTATACTCCAACAAAATACAAAACACTGAAGGCATCGACAAATTTCTAGAGTTGTATGATGTGCCCAAACTTAAGCAGGATGATATACATAATTTGAACAGACCAATTTCAAGCGATGAAATAGAAGATGCCATCAGAATCCTACCAACCAAGAAAAGCCCAGGACCAGACGGATACACGCCGAGTTCTACAAGACCTTCAAAGAAGAACTAATACCAATACTCTTCAATTTATTTCAGGAAATAGAAAAAGAGGGAGTACTTCCAAACTTATTCTGTGAGGCCAACATCAACCTGATCCCCAAACCAGGCAAAGACACATCCAAAAAAGAAAAGTTCAGACCAATATCTTTAATGAACATAGATGCAAAAATTCGCAATAAAATTCTGGCAAAATGGATACAAAAACATATCAAAAATATAATACACCGTGATCAAGTGGGTTCATTCTAGAGATGCAAGGATGGTTCAACATACAGAAAACAATAAATGTAATTTATCACATCAATAGACTCAAAGATAAGAACCATATGATTATCTCAAAAGATGCAGAAAAGCATTTGACAAAATACAGCACTCCTTCATGCTCAAAACACTAGAAAAAACTAGGGATAACAGGAACATATCTCAACATCTTAAAAGCTATATATGCTAATCCCCAGGCCAACATTATTCTTAATGGAGAAAAATTAAAAGCATTCCTTCTAAAAACTGGAACAAGACAGGGAAGCCCTCTTTCACCACTTCTATTCAACATAGTATTTGAAATGCTTGTCAGAGCAATAAGACAGACGACAGAAATTAAAGGGATACAGATAGGTAAAGTAGAACTCAAATTATCATTATTTGCTGATGATATGATTTTATACCCAGAAGACCCAAAAAATTCAACCAGAAAACTTCTAGAACTCATTAATAAATTCAGCAAAGTAGCAGGATACAAAATCAAGAACTGTTGCCGCCTGTAGCTATTGCTGACTGCAGCAACAATACTGCGGGAAAGAATTCGGAGGCAGATTGGGAATGAGTAGGTTCTTTATTCTTCTTTCTCTTCTGACTTCTCTCTCCAACTCCAACAACAACCCCCACACAACTCCAACCCTACCTGGTTAAATACTCTTCACCTTAACAAGTATACACGTGTCACAAGCTCAACTTACAGGTACATCACACAATGTTCACAGGCACAGAAAGATTCTTAGTTGATTATACTAAGGTTAGGAGAAAACAATTAAACGCCTCCTCATTGGCTCTCAGCCAGCTGCCATCTTAGCTACCTCCTCATTAAGGCTCTTACAAACACCCATAAATCTAAAACGTTTCTTTCTATATATCAGTGACAAATCCTCTGAAAGGGAAATGAGGAAAACTACCCTGTTTACAATAGTATTAAAAAAAAATAAAATACTTGGGAATCAACTTAACCAAAGACATGAAAGACTTCTATAATGAAAACTACAGAACACTAAAGAAAGAAATTATGGAAGACCTTAGAAGATGGAAAGATCTACCCTGTTCTTGGATAGACAGAACTAATATTGTCAAAATGACCATACTACCAAGAGCACTATACAGATTTAATGCAATGCCAATCAAAATCCCAATGACATTCATCATAATAATAGAAAAAGCACTAATAAAATTCATCTGGAATAATAAGAGACCAAGAATAGCTAAAGCAATCCTTAGTAAGAGGAGTGAAGCAGGTGGCATCACTATCCCAGACCTTAAATTATACTACAGAGCAATAGTAACAAAAACAGCATGGTATTGGCACCAAAATAGGCTGGTAGACCAATGGTACAGAATAGAGGACACAGAGACTAATACATATAATTTTAGTTATCTTATATTGGACAAAGGCACCAAAAATGTACATTGGAGAAAAGATAGCCTCTTCAACAAATGGTGCTGGGAAAACTGGAAATTCATATGCAATAAAATGAAATTAAACCTCTATCTCTCACCATGCACAAAATTCAACTCAAAGTGGATCAATGATCTAGGAATTAGACCAGAGTCACTACACCTAATAGAAGAAAAAGTAAGCTCTAATCTCCAACATGTTGGTTTAGGCCCCAAGTTCCTTAATAAGAATCCTGTAGCACAAAAATTAATACCAAGAATCAACAAATGGGATAGACTCAAATTACAAAGCTTCTTCTCAACAAAAGAAACAATCAGTGAGGTGAACAGAGAGCCTGCTAATTGGGAACAAATATTTACAACATGCACATCAGAGCACTAATCTCTAGAATATATAAAGAACTCAAAAAGCTTAATACCAATAAAACAAATAACCCAATCAATAAATGGGCCAAGGAACTGAACAGACATTTCTCAGAAGAAGATATACAATCAATCAACAAATACATGAAAAAATGCTCAATCTCTCTGGCAATTAGAGAAATGCAAATCAAAACCACTCTAAGATTTCATCTCACACCTGTCAGAATGGTAGCTATTAAGAACACAAACAACAATAAATGTTGGAGAGGATGTGGAGAAAATGCACACTTATACATTGTTGGTGGGACTGCAAAATGGTTCAGTCGATATGGAAAGCAGTATGAAGATACCTTGGAAAACTTGGAATGGAACCACCTTATGACCCAGCTATCCCCCTCCTTGGTCTTTACCCAAAAGACTTGAAAACAGCATACTATAGGGACACAGCCACATGAATGTTTATAGCAGCACAATTCACAATAGCTAAACTGTAGAACCAACCTAGATGCCCTTCAGTAGATGAATGGATAAAAAAAATGTGGTATATACACACAATGGAGTATTACTCAGCAATAAGAGAGAATAAAATCATGGCATTTGCAGGTTAATGGAGGGAGTTAGAGAATATAATGCTAAGTGAAGTTACCAATCCCAAAAAGCCAAATGCCAAATGTTTTCTCTGATATAAGGAGGCCAATTCACAGTCAGGTTGGGATGGGGAGCATAGGAGGATTAGAGGAACACTAGAATGGCCAATGAGGAGGGAAGGGAAGGGAGGGGGCAAAAGGGTGAAGAAAAAAAAAGATGGTAGAATGAGATGGATATCATTACCCTAAGTGCATGTATGAAGTCACAAATGGTGTGAATATACTTTGCATACAACCAGAAATATGTAGAAATGTGCTCTATATGTGTAATATGAAATGTAATGCATTCTGCTGTCATTTATAACAACTTAGAATAAAAAATAAATTAAAAAAAGAAAAGCCAATATTAGTACAATTTTATGTATAATTTATGTACAATTTATTAATTTTAAAAAGCAATACTTTTTTTTTTCTTAAATGGTAACCCAGTAAACTCAGGCTGTGATTATTTTTATGGACTAAGTTTAACTTAACAATTATAATTCATTTTCTTAAAATGTTCCTGACATATACATGCAAAATATGTGTAATTCTAAGCTTGAGAGCTGAAATAACTGAGACTTTATTTCCATTAATATTTGAGACATTTAAGAATTCAATACTGAGGGCTGGGGTTGTAGTTCAGCAGTAGAGCGCTTGTGTAGCATGTGCGAGGCCCTGGGTTCAATCCTCAGCAATATAAAAAAAATAAAAAAATAAAGGTATTTTGTCCATCCAAAACTAAAAAAATAAATATTTTTTTTTAAAGAATTCTAAATTGAAAGGAGTTAACTGGATAAATAGATAGAATTGGCAAACATCATGCTAGGTTAATTAAGCCAGACCCAGAAAGTCCAATTCCAAATGTTTTCTCCCATGTGTGGAAGCTAGACCAAAATAAGGGCAAAAAGTGTGTGTGTGTGTGTGTGTGTGTGTGTGTGTGTGTGTGTGAGAGAGAGAGAGAGAGAGAGAGAGAGAGAGAGAGAGTGTGTTGGGAGGATCCCATGGAAATAGAAGAGAGATCAGTGGAATAGAGGAAGGAGATTGATGGGGAGGGAGGAGGAACAGAAAAAGAAGGAACAGTGGAATGAATCTGACCAAACTTTCCTACGTGTATGTATGAGCGGACCACAGTGAATTCCACCATTATGTATATTCATAATAAACGGATGTTTAAAAACTATGAATAAGGAAGTCAGATCTTAGGCCCACATGGTGAAGATTTGGACCTACTTTTCTCCTATTAGGGTTTCTCTTCTAATGCCTAAGTCTTTGATCCACTTGAGTTATCTCATTCCTCGGTTTATACCCAAAGAACTTAAAATCAGCATATTACAGTGGTGCAGCCATATCAATGTTTATAGCAGCTTTACTCACAATAACTAAACTACAGAACCAACCTAGGTATTCTTCAACAGATGAATGAATAAAAAAAATATGGTATATATACACAATGGAATATTACTCAGCCATTGAGAATGAAAGTATGGCATTTGCAGGTAAATGGATGGTGCTGGAGAATATCATGCTTAGTGAAATAATCAAATCCCAAATAACCAAAGGCCAAATGTTTTCTCTAATACGTGGATGGTAATTCACAATGGGGTGGAGGGTTACTTTGGATTAGGTAGAGGGGAGTGAAGGGAGAGGAGGAGGTAGGGGGTTAGAAAGGATAGTAGGATAAATCAGACCTTATTACCCTATGTACATATATGACTACAAAACCGGTGTGATTCTACATGTACAAGAAGAATGAGAAATTATACTCTATTTATGTATGATGGGTCAAAGTGCAGTCTACTGTCATATATAACTATAACACATTAAAAAACTATAAATAAGTAGAAGAAAGATCAGTGGAATAGAAGTAAGGGAATGGGTGAGTGAGGAAGTGAGGGAAAGGGGAAGTACTGAGGATTAAATTGAAGAAATTATATTCCATGCTTGTATAATTACATTAAAATGAACCACAACATTATTTATAACTACAGTGCATTAATGAAATATATGTTAGCTATGGTATTTCAATGGTTATAGGTAGTATAATCAATATTTTGTAGGCCTAGTAGCTGTGTGTTTTAATCTTTGTTCAATTTTGTTAATTTCTTTAATCAGCATTATATTTTACTCCAAGGAAGACAAAGTATCATATTGTAAAATACACCTGTAACAGGCACATTTCTCATCATATTAAACTTTTCTGCCTTCATCTTTCATATCTCACCTTTAAACACTGCAACAATAGCTATTGATTAAGAATGTCATTTATTCTAAATATACTTGACATATTGAATTTGATTTATAATAGTATAAATGCACCTCACTGTTCTTTGGGGTAGAAGTCATTTACAACTGAATAAGATCATGTGGCTGTTTTCAATACATTTTCATAACTAGGAAATAAGCTAAATCTTTTTCAAGTTATAATATTAAATATTTTGTGCCTGTTGAAGGGAAGACAAAAATCTTACAAGCACTTCTGTACTGAATAAGCGATTTAATGTCACAATACTCACATTTTGATATCTCTTCTAGTTTGTACATATTTTATGCTAAAAGCTTATCATTTGCACACACAAAACAAGAATTTCTGTAAATATATTTCATCTTTGTGTGAAGTAAATTTTATTAAAAATGTTTTGCCTTTAGATTCAGAAAATATCTACTAGGCTACTTCTATAGTATAGGATAGGGTGTTTAATCATTTAATCTCTTGGTTGGTAAAATTACATATATCATAAAATGCAAGGAGTTGTTAAAAGTATTTTATATTTTTAAAATTATTTCTAGGCAAGAAGGTCTTATAATACTTTATATCTAATTTCTATTGATCCTACATGACTCAAGCCCAAATTTTCCATCATTTTTTTTTCTAATTGAAAGTAATGTTGCCCTCTATCCCCCAGGATGGTTGTACTTTTCATCTCAAGTCAATTAACACTTTTAAATCTATGGAATAATTATATGTATTTTCATATCTTCCATAAAAGGAATGTTTTGGAGCATAGGATTCTTCACCACTGAATTTATGAGAGTATATTTGTTAATAGTAGGTACTTTTTAAATTACTTATGAATAAATGAGAAGCCTGTGCAATCAAGTTTCTATAGGTTTTATTTGTCACTGAAATAGTCAAATAATACAAATCCACTGAAATAAGTCTTTCTGTTCAATTTCATTTGTTTAAGTGTGAGCTATGTCTCTTATTGATTGTTCTTTAAGAAGTACGTAATTGAAACCTATTTCCTGCTTCACTCTGACTTTCGACAGCATAATAAGGGTAATTAGGGATGGCATGAGAAACTAACTTTTTTTTTTTTTTTTTTTACCAATAACTTCATACATAAAGAATAATACTTTTTATGTTTTCTTTTTTCCATATAATATATCCATTTAAGCTATAAATCAATTTAGATTATGCTATGTGCATAGAGAGGCAAGTGTCATGACATTCTTTTTTTAATAGTGAAAAAAATCATGTAATAAATATATATGTATATGATATATATATATATATATATATATATATATATATATATACACTTTCAAACACTTGAAACACAGTAAAAAGCAGCCACAGAATAAGAATTTGAGTCCTCCTTTTCTTTACAGATGGGATGATCAGCACAGTTAATTCCTTCTCCTGATCAGCACAGTTAATTCCTTCTCCTAACACTTTCGGACTTTGTGTTTCAATGTTAGCTTTGTTCCAGTAACCATACATATTCTTAACCCAAGGGAACATAAAAATTCTCATCTGAGGTCTCTTCAGATTTCTAATGAGCAAAGTGACTCTTTGTTTGTCTGTTTGTCTACTATATCCACAGACAAGACTAAGACAATTTTTTCTCTGTGGGTAAGATAGTTTGTTTTCCCAGTTATTGACTGAGAATACTGAGATTGAAGGGTATTTTTTCATGTGTATATTATCTGTAATGATTAATTTCAGGTATCAAATTGTCAGGATTAAGGAATACTTAGAGAGCTGGGAAAGCATGATTTCAGAACATTCCTGTGAGGGTGTCTCCAGAGGATATTCTCATATGAATCTGTGGGCCGAGTGGGGAAAATCCACCCTCAGGGATCTCAGTGGGCATCTTCCAATCTGCTGGAAGCTCAGAGGGAAAGTTAATTCTCTATTTGCCTCTCTCTTTTGGAGGTAGGATACATTTCTCATATCTGAACATCAGAACTCTATGCTTTCCAGCCTTTGGACTCAAAGGTTTATACCATGGCCTCCCAGGTTCTTAGGACTTCAGCTTCATTCTGAGAGTTACACCATCAGCCTTTCTGGTTCTTATTCTTGCAGGTTTGGAATAAGGTAGCCTAGTGTCCACTTACTAGAAAGCCCATTATGGGGACTTCACATCCTCTCTAATTACGTTAGCCAAGTCTATTAATAAACCCCCTCCTATCTGTCTGTCTGTCTAATCTATTGGTTGGTTGTCTCTGAAGAACACTGACTGATGCATTTACCCCGCAGAGTTCATTAAATCTGAAGCTCTGGGACACCAGAGGTAGGAGAGACACAGTGATTTCACCAGCTACTTGTCTTTTACACCATTCAGGGGCTTTTAGACCTCTATGATTTCTTAAGTTTTTTAATATTTGTAGCTCAGCAATGCTTTTAAAATACAGTAAGTATTTTATCAAAAAGCTTAGGTGTTTTTTATATAAGAAATGTTTTTTCAGTATATCCTAAGACATTTTTATTGGGATTAGCTATAAAGCCAAGTTTTCATTTTTTTTCCATCAACCTGTTTTTTCTTTATTTATAAATATAAAGTGCTCTACCGAGACTCTAATCTACCTTGTATAGAATCTCTTCAAATTTGAATTTCAGAAGAATAGTAAGAAGTTATTAATATGGATTCCCAGGTTTGTAAATTAAAGGTGCTGAAAGTAAATAAAATGCTTTGGGCAGAATTTATTTTTTCATAACTGTTTTAAGTTTTTCCAGGGAAATTGCAACTGAAAAAGCAAAAGTCAGGAAATATATTAGCAATGCCACGATAGTAAATGCCATTTAATGCTAATCTATTTTAATAGGATAATGTCTTTAAAATTAAAATTTTAGTTCAGAATTTTGTCTCTGAATTAATTCATGTATAATGATTTGCTAAATAAAACAGGGAAATATTATTTAAAGCAAGGGTGGGGTACTGTGAGAACTTTGTTCATTTCTTTATAAAATCCCAATATGTTATCAATTTAGGAGTATCTTTCTAAATTCCATGTGTACAATTTTGCTGTCCTTGTTTATTAAAGATGTGGTCATTTTGCCTTAGCAAAACTTTTCTTTCAGGTAGCACATCATTTATCCTTTGCTTAGTTATACAGTAGCTCATTCAGTACCTTGTATTTAATTGAATATTGCAGAAAGTCTGCGAAACACATAAATCTGTTAAAAAGTATAACATCTTAGATATCTAAAATGGAGCAATTTTTCATTACTTTCTCTACTCTGGACTTCTAATTAATTGTTTCCTAGTTAATCATCCTGACTTCAGTTTCTTCATTTTTTTAATAAATACTTTAAGAACTAAAAAACTGATCACAAATTGAGTATGATTAATATAGTAGCTAAATTACAGCAGTATAATTGTAAAATATTTATAATAGAAATGAACAAAAATTAATGAAATTGATGAGTACAATTAATAGCCATTTATTCACATATTAATTATCATTCTGATTATGTTATAGCAAATGTAATATATATGTATAAATATATTTATGTGCATATATATATTTCTAATGAGTATATGTAGAACTGTGACAATTTTGTGCATTGATGAGAAATGAAAACTTCCTGCAAATACTATTAGGTATGAAAATGAATGAAAAATATTTATGGCCAATTTAAATTCAACTTCCTTTTCATGTTTATTAGAAAAGATTTAATTAAATAAGTTTGTGGCCATTTCAATAATTTAATATACCTGAGTAATAATTAAACATGGTCTCAGGTTTTATAATGGTGAGTATCAGCTCTTATCATGGTTTGGATCTGAAATGTTCCCCAAAGCTCATATGTTGGAAACAAAGTCCTCAGGACAGTGACATTCAGGGTGAGGCTTATAGGTAATGATTAGGCCTCTGAGCTCATCAGTCCAGAAAATGAATCAATCCATTGATAGATGAATGGACAACTGTTAGGTGGGATCTAGTTAAAGGAAGTATGTCACTGGGGCCATTCCCTGGAAGTCCCTTGACCTCTCCTCTCTCTCTTTCTCTTTCCCAACTTTCATGATCTGAGAGCTTTTCTCTTTCATGCCTTTAGGCCATGATGTTCTGTCTCACTTCAGGCTCAAAGCAATGGAGTTGATGAATTCCAGCAGATCATGAACTAAACCTCTGAAATGGTGAAACAAAATTAATGTTTCCTCCTGTAAGTGGGTCTTGTTGGGTATTTTGATCACAGTGACAAAAAACTAACACTCACAACCCTATTATATAAGAAGTATCATGGAACCACAGAATTTACTATAATTATAATGTGGAATTCTGCTAGCAGAATATAATGTCAGTGGTTTAAGATAAAAATATTATATTTTCAAAACTAATAAAGAAATTATGAATGATGCATAGCTTGAGAATGTTTGAATTGAGGAAAATGCAATGTTCTCAAAATTTTAAATCCTCATAAAAGCAAGTATTGGGCTGGGGTTGTGGCTCAGTGGTAGACCATTCACCTAGCACATGCATGGTCCTGGGTTCGATCCTCAGCACCACGTAAAAAATAAATAAATAAAATAAAGGTATTGTGTCCAACTACAACTAAAAAATATTTTTTTAAAATAAAACAAGTATTACCAGAGTTAATTGAAACTGTATTCAATGCTTAATACCACTTTGTTCTGATAACGATTATTTGAATTAATTCTGATGTAAATCTCAAGTTTATATTGTAAAAACTTGGTAGAAGGAATGACATGTATATACAGTCACATCCAAATGTATGTACTTGTGTGTGTCCTTGGCTGTTTTACATCTGTGGTATGAATGAATCTGTGAGACTGCTCTGTGTTGTGAACATCAAATCTCCATATGCACTGGAAATTTTTAAAAGGACAACTTAAATTCAGTTCATTAGGCAATAGAAACTAAAATAAGATATCCAAGTACAGATATACTATATAAGAGTGAAGAAAGAAGCAAGAGGAGAAGAAGAGGTGAATGTCATGCAGGTTCAGGAATGATCTGTTTAACAATAACCTCAATGGATACCTGGAGGAAGAATAGAAATTAAAATTTTCCCAAATTGTGGTCATTTAGGGTCTTTGTACCATAAATTAGGTAGTCACTAAATAATGTGATATGGAAAACTTTATGAAACAAAGACTGAGCAAATTGTTCACCAGTATTCCATGTACTGCAAGAAATTATAAAGCTAATTATTTAACAACAACAAAAAATGTAACTAGCTGGGTGTAAATTGCATGCCTATAATAGCAATTTGGGAGTCTGAAGCAGGAGCTTTATAAGTTCAAGGACAGCTTGGACAACTTAGCAAAAACTGTCTCAAAATAAAGTTTTCAAAAAAGGCTGGGGGTATGTAGCATGGAGGTGGAGTGATTACCTAGCAACTGCAAGGTTATGGGTTCAATCCCCAAAACCAAAAACAAAAAATCAACCAATTGGAAACTTATATCTACAAAATAAAACAAAGATGGCCACAAAAGATATTTAAATACAAATTATAATTTCTTTGAATGTTTATTTTCTTACAATGATAACTGTTTAATGTAAAAATATTTACAGAAGGCATCATGATGTTTATTATGTGCAGAAATAAATTCAAAACAGTGATAGCTAATAAGCCAATTATAGATAGAAAGTGAAATATTAAAAGCAGTTATTCCATATAAAATCAGAGAAAGAGAAAATAAAGGATCAAAGGAAACATAAGGCAAATGGAAAATAATCCTTTTAGCCCAACAGCTAATTTTATTAACTCTAATAGACTTATGCCTTCCAACTAAAAGGTAAAGGATTTAAGGCTTAACAGAACTTCAAAATATAAGTAAGTACATTTTTTAAAAGTCCGAGTTAAAATTAAAAAAAAAAAAAAACAACAGATTACAAATAGAAGGACAAATAAACAAACATCATGCAATTACTAAGCATAAGAAATCTGAGTGTTATGATCATCTCAGAAGAGGTGAACTTCAGAAAAAAGTTTTCTAGGGATAAAAGAGATTTTTATAATAATGCAAAGACATGACTTTTCTATGTTCATATATGAATACACACCCAGTGGAACTCCACATCATGCACAATCACAAGAATGGGATGTTATACTCCATGTATGTATAATATGTCACAATACACTCTATGTATTCATATATTAACATAAGAAACACGTCATATTCATTCTGTCTCTCCTATTCCCATCCCATCCCTTCCCATTATTCTCCTTTTTCTAAGCCAATGAACTTCTATTCTTCCCTCCCCCACCTTATTGTGTGTTAGCATCTGTATATCAGAGAGAACATTCAGCCTTTAGTTTTTTGGGATTATTTCATTTAGCATGATAGTATCCAGTTCTACCCATTTACCAGCAACTGTCATAATTTCATTCTTTTTTATGGCTGAGTAATAGTCCATTGGTTAAATACAACGTTTTCTTAATTCATTCATCTTTTAAAGGGCACCTGGGTTGGTTCCATACCTTGGCTATTATAAATTGAGCTGCTATAAACATTGATGTGCGGTATCACTCTAGCATGCTGATTTTAAGTCTTTTGGGTATATGCCAAGGAATGGGATAATTGGGTCAAGGCGTGGTTCCATTCCAAGTTTTATGAGTAATTTCTGTACTGATTTCCAGAGTGGTTGCTGCAGTTTGCAGTTCCGTTAGCAATGTATTAGTGTATGTTTTCCCCCACATCCTTGCCAACATTTAGTGTTACTTGTATTCTTGATAATTGCCATTCTGAATGGAGTGACATAAAATCTCAAAGTAATTTTAATTTGCATTTCTCTAATTGCTAGAGATGTGAAACTTTTTTTTCATACATTTGTTGACCAATCATATTTCTTCTTCTGTGAAGTGTTTGTTCAGTTTCTTTGGCTATTTATTGAGTGGGTTATTTGTTTTTTGTTGTTGTTGTTGTTTGTTTGTTTTTTGGTGTTCAGCTTTTTGAGTTCTTTTTATATCCTGGAGATTAATGTACTATCTGAGGTACAGGTGGCAAAGATTTTCTCCTACTCTGTAGGCTCTTTCTTCACACTCTTGATTGTTTCCTTTGCTGTGAAGAAGCATTTTAGTTTGATATCATCCCATTTACTGGTTCTTGATTTTACTTTTTGTGCTTTAGAAGTCTTGTGGAAGTCAGTTCCTAAGCTGACATGATGTAGATTTGGGCCTACTTTTTCATTAAGTAGGCACAGGGTCACTGGTCTAATGCCTATGTACTTGATCCTATGTCCTTGAATTTTGCACAGAGAGTGAGAGGTGTTTAATTTAATTTTGCTAGATATGGATTTGCAGTTTCCCTAGCACCATTTGTTGAAGACGCTATCTTTTTTTTTTTTTTTTCTCCAATGTATGTTTGTGGCACTTTTGTTTAGTATGAGATAACTGTATTTATGTGAGTTTGTGTCTGTGCATTCTACTCTCTACATTGGCTTTTGTGTCTATGTTTCTGCCAATACCATTTCATTTTTGTCACTATAGCTCTGTACTATAATTTAAGGTCTGGATTGTGATGCCTCCTTCTTCACATTTTTTTTGCTGAGAACTGCTTTGGCTAATCTGGGTCTGTTATTTTTCAAGTGAATTTCATGACTGCCTTTATTATTTCTATGAAAAAGATAAGTGGAATTTTAATAGGAATGTAATTAAATCTGTGGAGCACTTTTGGTAGTATGGCCATTTTGACAATATTAATTCTGCCTATCCAAAAACATGAGATATCTTTCCATATTCTAAGTTCTTCTCCAATTTCTTTCTTTAGTGTTCTGTAGTTTTCATTGAAGAGGTCTTTCACCTCTTTTGGCAGATTGATTCCCAAATAGTTCTTTTTTTTTTTTTTTTAGGTTATTGTGAAAGGGGTAGTTTTCCTAATTTCTCTTTCAGTTGATTCATCACTGATGTATAAGAATGCAATTGATTTATGAATGTTAAATTTATATCCTGCTATTTTGCTGAATTAATTTATGAGTCATGAAAGTTTTCTGGTGGATTTTTGGGGTCTTATACATTTATGTTAAATGCTAGGACATAAATTCAAAGAGAGGACTTACACTTAACCAAAATATGTCTCCCTTAACTTAAAACAATTATAATTATGCATAGCATTCGTTCTGCCCATAGCACAAAAAAATTAGAAATCAATGATGCACCTTTAAAATCTCCAAATAATTGGAAGTTAAAAGAAAAGTATACTTGTAAAGAATCCAGGATCAAACAAGAAATTACAATGAATAATTTTAAATATTTTAACAAAGTAATGCTGAAAACACAGCATATTAAAAATTGTGCAATGCACCTGAAGCTGAGCTTAGAAAAAAAAAATACATTAAATAGTTACTGTGGAAAAAAAAAAAAAAAAAAAAAACACCAAAAACATAAAAGTCAATATTGCTATTTTTTCAACTTAAGAAGCTAGAAGAAAAAGAAGAATAAAACCTAAAGTATATTCAACAGTTAAAATAATACAGACAAGAGTAGACAAAAAGTTTTTTAAAAGGACAGGTAAATAAAATATATCAAATTAAATTTAAAATTAGTTCTTTAGATGATAACTGAAATTAATAAACTCTTCAGAATATTCAGAAGAAAGAGAAAAAGGTCACAGCTTAACAACATCTCCCATGAAATGGGATATTAATAAAGGAATAGCATAAAGTTAAGTGGAAATAGCATAAAAGACTTTGTACTGCTAGTCCTGTAGGTTAATATCATGGGCAAAATCCTTAGAAAATACTTGTTAACAAAATTGACCAAAATACACCAAACTTATAAATAGACCTCCTATTACCAATTAAATAATTTTATTTATACTTAAAAAATCTACCACAATGACAATGGTGAACCCAGAAGTCTTAATGGTGAATTCTAACAAGAATTTTAGAAAGAAATAATATCAATCATAAGCAATCTCTTTGTAATTATATGAGAGACAGACACTCTTCCCAGCTGATTTTATGAGTTCTGTACTGGGCTGAAGCCAGGATTAGAGAAAAACATCACAAGAGAAAACAAACAAACAAAACCATAAATCAGTATATTTTGTGAACATTGGTGCAATCATCCTCTGGCTAATATAGTTTTTGATGAGAAGTATATTATCCTTCTTATCTTTGTTTCTCTGTGCAGCTTTTATGTTCTGTTTATACTTGTTTTTAGGAATTTAATTAAACATCTAACAATATACAAAAATGTATATAAAGTAAAGATTTTTAGGAATACAGGAAAAGTTTAACTTTTTAAAAATATGTGCTTAGGCCAAGATGAAAAAAGAAAGACAGGATCTATCCTCAAACCCTGAACACCTGAATAAAACAGAATAAATATGTGATATTTTAGTTTTCTGATCACAGGCAGTGAACTGTGATCACTGAGGAAGTCAACAATATGTGATGGTTTGGATCCTAAGTATGCCCAAAGGCCCTGTGTTGGAAGCTTGATAAAAATTATCTTTATGAAAACACCTAATGTCTTTCCATACCTAAATTATTTTCCTTTCTAGAAGGAAAACTAAAAGACAATCAGTTATAACAGCTTGAATTTTATTACGTGAGAGTGAATTATGAATTTAATAGGAAAACATTATACTCCAAACCTTTGGCATGTATAATGTTTCCATGTGCCCAAGGTCAGTCTCAAGGTAGGAAAATGAGATAGTGGAGAAGAGTCTGAGACAATATGTTTTTTACATGGCCAGAAAACGGACTCCAGGAAAAAAGTTGGTGGAATTTTCTGTGTTCGATATTTTCTGTTACTCTAAAGAATAACTGAGATGTTCTACTTATAAAAACAAGAGGTTTCTTCTGTCTTATAGTTGTGGGCATTGTAGTCCATGATTAGTTGGTCCTGTTATGCTGGGCTTGTGGCAATGTATATCGTTGCCATTATAGAGCTATGAAATTGTTATGCAGGAAGGATAAGGATGATTAGGTGGGAAATATCTAGATTATATGTTTATTTTTGATAGTTCTTGTTTTGGAACCATTGAAAAGTATTTTTCATGGCAAGTATATTGGCTATATGTAGACTACATGTTTCTATTCAGTAGAACACAGTGCATGTGAGGAGATGCTGACTGGGATCATCCACAAAACATTTCTGAAAACATCTCTGTTGGTGTCTTTGACTTATCTTCCAAAAGTAATTTTGAAATTCTAAATCTGTGTATTAACTTGCTTCTGTCTACTGGCATTTCCAAAGTAACAACTAGTCACAAAGGCATAGGCCTGCCATGTCCTACCTTTCTGCTCTGGAGAAATATCATAGATAAAATGGAAACTTATAAAATGGAAACCTATAAAATATATATTTACATATAATTTAATTAGTTTGGTTATTTAGAAAATTATATTTTTCTAGCACATTTCTCATCTTAGAAAACCAGCCAAAACTTTTAAAAACAAAACAGCTAAATCAAAATAAGTTTTGATAAATAAATTCATGTATAGGATTTTATAGCCTATTGAGAGTGTCCAGCTGTTTAGAATAAACTATCACTTTATTGCAGACAAAACAAAATAAATCAAGTAACCCAATATTTAAAACCAATAAATTAATTTACAGAATTAATTAATTAATTAATTAATACAGAAGGATGATTTTTTTTCCTTTAAGGTATTCTACTGATTTCAGTTTACATCTTCCCTGAAAATAGAGCTTTCAAAATGGCCAGTTGCTGTAAAAAGACTAATTAGTTTTAATGGCCCAGAAAATCTGTACTAGTCTTGCTGTTGGGTGTATCAACACAAAATTTGCTTTAATTCTTCTTGTAGTTATTTTCTGCCAGCTGAATATCTTTCTTTTCCCAGGATAAAGCTTAAACTACAGACAGGTTACATTCAGTAGAAATACATCTTGTAATTGATGCAGGAAGTCTGTGATGTGGAGGGTTGTCAAGCTGTCAAAAGTAGAGAAAAGGAAGCCTTCTCTTTCCCTGAACTCAGCATAATTCATCATCACAAATTATCAGAAATGATTTGCTCACAGAAAATCAATGTGGATTCAATCCATTGCATCCTTAACCTCACATCCACTCTATCTTTCTTGGGACTCAAATAAATTGTTTGATATACTATGGGAGACACACGGTGTCAAAATGTGATAAAATTGCACATTAAGGAAGACCTTAGTCCCTTCAACACAGAAATGTGTTTGATAATGGTGTCAAGAGAAAGTTTGTGAAAGATCATGATGCCTTTTTTAAATTTACTTTTTATTCTAAGTTGTTATAAATGACAGCAGAATGCAGGAGCCCTGATTGGGGAGATGGCTGAGATTGCGGTTGGCTGCGGGCCATAAAGATATTCAGACACTGTCGCCTTCCGTGGTCTCATGGGACTTGGCCCGGGATCTGCGAGACTTGAGCCGAGATCGGATCAGGTCGATGCCATTTTGTTTGTGGGGTTTTTTGGTGGTACGTGTTAGAGTCGTTGTTGGAGCCGGAGAGAGAAGTATCAGAATAAAAAGCTTGTTGGTTTCCAGTTTGCCTCTGAACTTCTTCCCGCGGCTTCATTGCTCCAAGCGGCAATCGCTTCAGACGGTGACAGGTGGCGGCCCGTACAGGGAATTCGGAGCGGTCAGGTAAGAACTGAAAGGTCTCTAAAGATGGGTTCGAATATAACTAAATACCAAACGATAGAGGTTATGGAAAGAATGCTTGATATACCTGACTCCGTTGTCAGTGAGAAGGATTTAGAAAAAAGTGAAAGTGATCAAGAAAGCGTAGCTTCCACTGGGTCAACCAAGACCAGTAAAGAGAGTATTAGAAGAGACCCAAAATGACAAAAATCCAAGCTGTTAGAGCTATTCGGGAGTTATTGGAGATAGCTGAAGAATAATTGGTCTTCGTGGAACCTGGGGCTCAGGATATTGCTGTCAGTGAAATTAGCAGTAGTGAGGAATCTAGTAAAAGTGATCCTGAGAAAATGAGGAAAAAGAAACTAAAAAAGACCAAGAAAAAGGACCGTCAAGTAGAGGAACCACATGTGTCCTCTACTCCCCCATGGGTTGAATCCATTACAGAAAATATGAAGGGTATTACTAGGCATTTGCATACCCTAGAAACAGAAATAAAAAGTCTTTCTGAGCGCTTATGTGCTCTCAAGGGTAACTCACAGATACATTGGAAACTGCCAGTATTTGAAAAGAAAAATGGACAGAGGGTCCACCATTCAGTAGATTTCAAAACAATAAAAAATCTCAAAGAGGCAGTAATGACATATGGACCCCAAGCTCCTTTCACGTTGAATATGTTGGAGTCCCTTAACACCTTTAGCTTAACCCCCTCAGACTGGAAAAGTCTATGTAAAGCAGCATTAAGTGGGGGGCAATACTTGGTTTGGCAATCGCAATTTCAAGAACTTTGTATAGAAACGGCTAAAAGAAATGCAGCTGCAGGGTTTAGAGACCATAATATAGAAATGCTCACAGGAGAAGGGCAAATCGCAGACTTACAGACTCAAAAAAATTATGACCCAGGTGTATATGCTCAGATAAATGCAGCTGCCTTAGAGGCATGGAAAACTGTACAAGGACCTGGGGATCTACAAGGTAGCTTGTCAAAAGTGATTCAAGGACCTAATGAGCCATATGCTGACTTTGCTGATCGACTTTTGAGAACTGCAGGTAGAGTGTTGGCAGATGTTGATCAAGCTATGCCATTAGTTGTTCAATTAGCATATGAAAATGCTAATAAATACTGCCAGGAAGCCATCAGGCCATGGAGAAATAAAAAGGATCTTTCTGTATATATACAACTATGTAAAGATATAAATGACGCCTTTGTCACAGGAAATGTGATTGCAGCCTCAATTAGAGGTGCTTCCCTTAAAATTTCACAAGGGCTCAACCTAGACATTATAATCAATCAGGATATTCCAGGCAAAATTATCATAATCAATCAGGCTATTCTAGGCAAAATCCCCAAAGAGAAATAAGACCAAGCTCATACCATGCCCCAGGGCGCTGCCCCAGGTGTAAAAAGGGAAATCATTGGGCCAATAAATGCCATTCACAATTTGACATCTATGGAAATCATTTGTTCAGGAATTCAAAAAACAGGTCATGGGGCCCAATGCCCACAAATGTAGGAGGCATTGGAGGAGGAGTATCCTCAAGTATCCACTCAGATGCTTCTCCGACACAATCCCTACTACCCATCCACTCCCTCTCCAGAGGAACAGGAGGAAATGCAGGATTAGACCTCTGTTCCACCGCCTTAATAGTGTTAACACCTGAAATGGGGGTTCAAATGATTCCCACAGGAATCAGGGGACCTCTTCCCTCAGGGACTGTAGGACTTATTCTGGGGTGAAGTCCTAAAAGCTTATTAGGTTTGCAAGTGACCCCAGGTGTAATAAACTCAGACTACAAAGGGGAAATAAAAATAATGCTTAGCTCACCCCGAAGTATAAGTTCTGTTAATCAAGGAGATAGAATTGCTCAGTTGCTTCTCCTTCCCAATTTACATAATTCATTTAAAATGAGTATGCCTCAAAAAAGGAACAATAGAGGATTTTATTCCACTGACTCAGGGCCTATGGCTTGCTGTGTTCGGGATTGTTCAAGGAGGCCTATGTGTAAAATAAAAATCCAAGGAATAGAGATGGAAGGACTGATAGATACTGGAGCTGACTCTTCCATCATTAATCTATGGCAATGGCCCAAGCACTGGCCTCTGCAAAAAGCTTCAACCAGTTTAAGAGGCTTGGGATATAATAACCTCCCAGAGAAAAGTGGGGAAATTTTAAAATGGGAGGATGATGAAGGGCATAAAGGAACATTTCAGCCTTATGTTTTACCTAACCTACTGGTTACTTTATGGGGAAGAGATATTTTGCAACAAATAGGAGTACACCTTGCAACCAAGCCTACAGGTGTTAAATGTGAAAATCTACAGGGTAATCTTAACCCTAAAAGAAATCATTATCAAAAAGTACAGGGTAATCTTAACCCTAAAAGAAATCATTATCAAAATGTACAGAGTAATCTTAACCCTAAAAGTAATCATTATCATAAAGGAAAAAGATATTTTTTTTTCGGAGCCACTGAGAAAATAATTTGGAAAATACCATGGTTTTCTGATAAGCCAGTGTGGGTCCCTAAGTGGCCCCTATCTAAAGAGAATTTATAAGCGGCCCACCTACTAGTTCAGGAACAACTAGAAGCAGGACATATAGAACCTTCCACCTCTCCCTGGAATTCCCCCATATTTGTGATCAAGAAAAAATCAGGAAAATGTCGATTGTTACATGATCTTAGAGAAATTAGTAAATCCATGCAAATCATGGGCCCTACTCAACCTGGACTTCCTAATCCTGTAGCTATTCCAAAAAATTTCCATCTTATTACTCTTGATATAAAGGATTATTTCTTTTCCATTCCCCTACATCCTCTGGATGCCCCCAGGTTTGCTTTTTCAGTTCCTTCTATCAATAATAATGGCCCTGATAAAAGATATCAATGGAAAGTTCTACTGCAGGGAATGGTTAATAGCCCCACCATATGCCAAATATACGTGGACAAAGCAATCCAACCCATTAAAAATAAATATCCAAACCTCATGTGTCTATATTACATGGATGATGTTTTACTGGCCCACCCTAATCAAAAAATCTCATTTAATATATTCAGTGACGTGACAGAAAATTTTAAGATATATGGATTATATATAGCAGAAGAAAAAGTTCAAACCAGATCACCCATATTATATTTAAGATTTAAAATCATGGATAGCTTTGTTAGACCCCCAAAAATTTTTAATAAATAAAGAACATTTGACCACCCTCAATGATTTCCAAAAACTATTGGGAGACATTAATTGGCTTCACCCTACACTAAACCTCACTACTGGCCAACTAAAACCTTTATTTGACATCCTTTGCGGGGACCCTGATCCTCTTCACCGCGAACATTGACTCCTGATGTTAGGAAAGCTTTAAAGTTAGTAGAAAAAGCCATCGAAGGAGCTCATTGTGATAGATTAGATTTAACTCAACCGCTGATATTGATTATTATTTCTTCACAATATACACCCACAGGAGTATTTTGTCAACAAGGGCCTTTATTATGGATACATTTGCCAGTCTCTCCTAAAAGTATAATTGAGTCTTATACCTCCATGGTGGATAAACTTATTCTTCAAGGACTTAAGACTTCTACTAAAATATTTGGCATTCACTCTGCTACTATTATTACTCCCTATTCATCATCATGGATTGAATATTTATGCTTCAATGATAATGATTGGGCTATAGCTAAATGCTCTACTTCTGCAAATTTTGATAATAATCTTCCTAAGTCTCCTATATTATCTTTTTGTATTAATCATCCTATTACATTTCCATGTGTAATAAAAAATCAACCTATATCTAAGGCATTAAATGTATTCACAGATGGGTCCTCAAATGGTACTGCTGCAGTAGTCACTAAAAAAGAAAATATGACTTACATAACTGCACACAAATCAGCTCAATTAGTGGAACTGAAAGCTGTGGTAAGAGATCTGGAAAATTTTAGAGACCAGCCCATAAACATTTTTTCGGATAGTCACTATATTTTACATGCCGTCCCAAAATTAGAGCTAGCAGGACCAACAGCACCTCATACTCCAGCCTTTAAATTGTTTTATCAAATACAAAAACTTTTGTGGGCAAGAAAAGAACCTCTATTCGTAGGGCATATTAGAGAACATATCAACTTGCCTGGTCCCGTCCATGAAGGTAATCAAAAGGCTGATACTCTTACCCAAACAATCTATACTTTCAGCGCTCCAGCAAGCTACTTTATTTCACTCCTAGTTTCACATCAATAGCACCACCATGCAGCGTAGGTTTAAAATCACAAAGGAGCAAGCCAGAACAATTGTAAAATATTGTAAATCTTGTATGACATATTTGCCCAATCCTCATTATGGTGTTAACCCTAGAGGATTAATGCCCAATCATTTGTGGCAGATGGATGTTACTCATGAGCCAAGTTTTGGAAAATTGCGATTTATTCATGTGACCATAGATACATGCTCAGGCATGATTTTTGCTTCCTTACATTCTGGAGAAAAAGTTAAAGATGTTACATCTCATTGTTTGCAAGCTTTTGCTGCTTTGGGCATCCCCAAAATGATTAAAACAGATAATGGCCCTGCATATACATCCTCATCTTTCAAACAGTTTTGCGCAAAATTCAATATATCCCATAAAATAGGCATCCCATACAATCCTCAGGGTCAGGGCATTATTGAAAGAGCAAACCGCACACTGAAAATCACGTTATTAAAACAAAAAGAAGGAAATTGGAAAAGTCCTAGGGACAGATTGGTAGTTGCCCTGTTTACCTTAAATTTTTTAACTTTAGACTCTAATGGTTATTCTGCTGGAGACAGACATTGGAACCCACACCAACAACGTAAACCTTTGGTTTACTGGAAGGATGTTCTTTCAGGTACATGGAAGGGTCCAGATCCAGTATTAACTTGGGGGAGAGGATCTGTTTGTGTTTTTCCAAAACATGAATCCTCTCCAATATAGATACCATCTAGATTAATAAAGCAAGTACCACATCAAAAAGATCAAGATGAAGTTGTTGAGGAATCAAGATTAATAAAGAAGGTACAAAATCAAGAGAACCAAGATGAAGGTATGGAATGATTCCCTCAAAAGAGTCCTTCAAAATATTTCACAACTTAAGTGTCATTCCTCCAGGCTGGGACGAAGAGATCTCTCTTTAGTGTGCACACAATTGTATTTTTTTTTTCTTTTTATACATGTCTTTATGTCTGTGCATTTGTATACATTTCATGTTAATGTGACGTCACAAATAACAAAGCGCTTATGAAAAAAAAAAAATATATATATATATGGATCCAATAACTTTAATTCATTTAAGTTTAAGAGTATTCAATTTGGGTAAATAATTTAATAAGTGAAGGTACCTTACCTTCAATTTTGTTTTATAGGTGTCCCAGGGATTTCTCTTTAGTGAAGAATATGACTAGTGATGTATAACCTGATATTTTGGTATTTTGACATAAGAATGTTTATTTGTAATTAACTTTATTTGTTTTATAGCTGATTAATTTGAGTTATTTCAACAGATAATCTCGTGGAAGTTTACAGAGACTCGAGGGTCCCAGCTAAAAAATTAATTTTCCAAAGTGCCTTTAGCTTTTCTTTAATCTATCTTTAATGCAGTAAATACCTTCAGTCTGTCTTTGTTTTGTTCTGAATATGATATTTTGCCAGCTTATGTTTGTGGGAGATCAAGCAGCAATGTGTGTGAGCAGAAATCAACTTTAATTTTCTAATCTAATAATTCTATTTTTTAGTTTGACAACTCACCTCTTGACTCAGTGCCAAAATAGCACTGCCTTTCCTCTAATAATTGATGCTTGAGTTTCTAGGTAGCGGGCCCTGAAGATTTTCCAATGGCTTTGTCTAGACATAAAAAAGACGGCTGCTGCTACAGCTGCAGGGATTGCAGTCACTTCAAACATCCCTGCTGCTCAAGCATCAAACAACCTCACCAACAGTGTGGCCTCTGCTCTACATGCATGGGGCCTCCTACATCAACGTGTTATAACAAGTGGACATTTTGATCTTTCATTGTTTGGGACTTTACAGGACAATGCCTTGCGGGTATTTGTCTAAAGAACTCAGTGTGTTACTTGATAGAACTCAGGACAACTGATTTGTTTAAAAAATTTGATATGCTATGCAACTTGGCTCACCAGCAGAAGGCTTGTCGCCTTAAAGCTGCACCATCTCCTCACAATTGGAAGGCTGTTAGTCATCATACACAGATGATCCTAAAGGGCTCCATTGGATGGCTGGTTAGCCAATGACGGGTAAGATCCCCAGAGGGGGACAACCTAAGACAGGCACAGTCGCATGAGACAGTCTCATGTGGCCGACATATCAACCTAAGACAGGAGTCAAGGGCACAGCCTTGATTATCCGATGATGGGTAAGAATGTTGGTTGCACACAGACGTCCTAGAGCATCCCCTCTTTTAAAACAAAAGGGGGGAAATGCAGGAGCCCTGATTGGGGAGATGGCTGAGATTGTGGTTGGCTGCAGGCCATAGAGATATTCGGACATTTCTGCCTTCCGTGGTCTCACGGGACTTGGCCTGGGATCTCGCAGGACTTGGACTGGGATCTGTGAGACTTGAGCAGAGATCAGATCGGGTCGGCGCCATTTTGTTTGTGGGTTTTTTGGTGGTGCGTTTTAGAGTCGTTGTTAGAGCCGGAGAGAGAAGTATCAGAATAAAAAGCTTCTTGGTTTCCAGTTTGCCTCTGAACTTCTTCCCGTGGCTTCATTGCTCCAAGTGGCAATCGCTTCAGACGGCAACAGCAGAATGCATTACATTTCATATTACACATATAGAGCACATTTTTACATATCTCTGGTTGTATGCAAAGTATATTCACACCATTCGTGACTTCATACATGCACTTAGGGTAATGGTATCCATCTCTTTCTACCATCTTTTTTTTTTTTTTTTTTTTTTTTTTTTAATTCACCCTTTTGCCCCCTCCCTTGCCCTCCTTCCCCACTGGCCATTCTAGTGTTCCTCTAATCCTCCTATGCTCCCCATCCCAACCCGACTGTGAATTGGCCTCCTTATATCAGAGAAAACATTTGGCATTTGGCTTTTTGGGATTGGCTATAATACCAAGAATCAACAAATGGGATAGACTCAAATTACAAAGCTTCTTCTCAGCTAAAGAAACAATTAATGAGGTGAACAGAGAGCCTACTAATTGGGAACAAATTTTTACCACATGCACGTCAGATAGAGCACTAATCTCTAGAATATTATATAAAGAACTCAAAAAGCTTAACACCAAAAAAAAAAAAAAAACCTAAAAAAAAACAAAAAACAAAAAACAAAATAACCCAATCAATAAATGGGCCAAGGAACTGAACAGACATTTCTCAGAAGAAGATATTCAATCAATCAACAAATACATGAAAAAATGCTCAACCTCTCTGGCAATTAGAGAAATGCAAATCAAAACCACTCTAAGATTTTTCATCTCACACCTGTCAGAATGGCAGCTATTAAGAACACAAACAACAATATATGTTGGAGAGGATGTTGAGAAAAAGGCACACTCATACATTGTTGGTGGGACTGCAAAATGGTGCAGCCAATATGGAAAGCAGTATGGAGATACCTTGGAAAACTTGGAATGGAATCACCTTATGACCCAGCTATCCCCCTCCTTGGTCTTTACCCGAAAGACTTGAAAACAGCATACTACAGGGACACAGCCACATCAATGTTCATAGCAGCACAATTCACAGTAGCTAAACTGTGGAACCAACCTAGATGCTCTTCAGTAGATGAATGGATAAAGAAAATGTGGCATATACACACAATGGAGTATTACTCAGCAATAAGAGAGAATAAAATCATGGCATTTGCAGGTAAATGAATGATGTCTTTTTTAATGTCTAATTTTAAAAGCTCAAGAATTGTCACACCTGCTGGGCACGGTGGTGCAGGCCTGTAATCCCAGCACTTTGAAGGCTGAGGCAGGAGAATGGCAAGTTCAAAACCAGCCTCAGCAATGGTGAGGCACTTAGGAACTCAGTGAGACCCTATCTCAAAATACAAAAAAGGGCTGGGGATGTGGCCCAGTGGTAGAATGCCCCTGAGTTCAATCCCTGGTACCACCAAAAAACAAAAAAAACAAACAAAAATTGTCATACTAATTGAATTGTGTGGGTTTTCTCTTAATAGTTGGAACAAGAATTTGTGTATTACCTTGTATCTAGTTTCTCAAAAAACCTCTGGAACATGTTCAAAATTATTGTAATTGAAAAATTAAATTAAAGATTAAATAAATATTTGCTATAATCTTCTCATGTTGATAATCATGCTTCCTGAGATCCTCAACTTTAACTGTGATCAAGGAATTCGAGCATAGAAAATATAGAACTAGCAGGGATTTCTAATATTTGGGGAAAATTTTCTTCAAAAATATTATGGTATTTTATTTTTCCAATGGTTCATATTGGTGCATTATAGTTGTATATATTAATGGGATTTATTGTTACATATACATGCATGCACACAATATAATAACAGGAACATTTTTAAAAAGTAGGTTTTATATACAATTTTAATATATGTTATTTATATTTAAGGCAGTAATAAAATTACTATAAATTGGAAATAAATGGACATATTTTCATGCAACTTGCAAATGTAGGTAATTTGGACTTTGTTAAGGAATATGTCCAATGGGGAAATAAACAAGATGAAATTTACATACAATTCCTTAGAATGACACAAATGCACACAAGAAAATTTATAAAACTAAGTATTGCAAAATATTGAAAAATAGGACCTCCCATACTCCTTTGGAAGTTGAACGTTATTTGGTGTGATTCAAGGATATTGAGAAACTGCTTGACAATACTAGAGATTGACAGATGCATAGATAGATAGATATTTAGATAGAGGGTGGATGGATAAATCCAATGAATTCACAATCACAATCTTTACCTAAATGAGGTGCATATATGCATTCCAAAACTGCATCTATGAATGCTAAATCATCACTCTTTATAATGGTTAAAATGTGAAAACTACAAAAGTCCAGTAAAAAAAAAATCCATAAGCAAATGCTGATGTATTCAAGGAAGACAATATCCTGTGTTAATAATAACGAATAGGCTACACCACACATAAAATTGATGACTCACACACATAATATTGCATGAAAATTCAGGCATGAAATTTATAAACTACATGATTATATTCATATGAAGATCAAATGATTTGAAGGCTAACCCATGTTATTTTAAATCAGGTATTTGTTACCCTTTCAGGGAAGTAAACTGAAAAGATGTTCAACAGGGGCTACTGTAGTAACAGAAATGTCCAGGAACTTATTTGATGGCTGATGAAGCAGGTATTCATTCTGTATAAATCATCAAATTGTACAATTATGTTTTATTTAATTTTCTGTGTATATTCATATATACACATAATACACATACATGCATATATATAAATAAATGTATATATTTTTATAACATATGCCAGTAAAAAAATTTAAGCAATTTAAGTAAACATCTGGAAAAAAGAATGCCACCAAAGTCTGTGACAAAAACTATCTTTCCCATATTAATGATATCACAAGAAGTGTGAATGAGACAAGAAATTAAATCATGTCCTTTAATTAGATTTACTGCATTAAGCCATAATTAAACATTTATTCAGATGGGCTTTAGTTCTGCTCGTCACTATCTGTGCATATTGCATTAAATTCTCTGCAAGATGGCAGTACATATTACTGTGACAGAAAAATAGAATGTAAAGAACATACCCTATTTTTCTTTCCACTGTACAACTTTCCCATGCCCAATATTCATCCCAATTTATCTTTCTATCTTAACTAATGCTGGGAAGTTTATTATGGGTGAATTGGGGAAGGACAAAAATGTACTGTCTGTGCTAGTCAGCTGTGCACTGACTAAAGTGGTGAGTTGGGTAGCAGTAGGTTGGGTAAATTTGAATTGCTTTTAATATTCATGATTTTATTATTTATTTTCTTACAAAATTAACTTTTAATACAAACAGTCCATTGGCTAAATGTAATAATGTAATATCTCTCCCCATACACACATACACACACACACACACACACACACACACACACATACATAAACACATAGCCAAACATATGCGCACACCCCCATACATGCAGCATTCAAAGTGTCATAGCATTTAAAATTTTAGTTTTTGATAAAGTTTTCTTTAAAATAAGTTTTATCAACTCCAAAATCTGTATTTCTGAATTTTCTAGAAAAGCCAATCTCTCAAATAAACCAGACTCATATTTCCACGTAACAAAAAAGTTGTTGGCTACAAATAAAGGCTGCTCCTTTAAAAAGTAAGAGAACAAATTTCTAATGTTCTCACACAAGAAAAGATAAGTACTTGAGGTAAAGGATACCCAAGTAGCTGGACATATAGATGAGTGTAGTTCTTATCAAAGACTAAAAACTAGCTAAAATTCTTGCACATATAAAAAGTAGGATCAGGAATAACAGGCTCTGATAGAGTAATTTATCAAGGAAACAGTTTTTCAAGTTTTTTTTTTCAGATTACTTTGCAGATAAACAGCTTGAGTTCTGATGTTTAAATCCCAGTTATATTCCACCAACTTTTGGTTCAGTTTGCAATATAAAATTCTGTATCAAAATACAGTACAAGAGTGGAATTTGTATTAACCAGTCAGTGTTTACAATCTTCCTAAATCAGATTATCCAGAGCATTTACTTAATAATAGAGAGACTATGTATATCCTTTATAGTTGGGAAAAATGCTCATGTAATGATTTTTATACTCAAAAGGGATTTTAAAATGTTTGACAGATAATAATCCTTGTAACACCTCAACAGAAAAGGATTATAAATGATTCTTTACAGAGGGAGACTAAGAGATAATACTTGGCTTACTTAAGATGTTACCACATGAAGATAACATGACAAATGGACTTTCTGGGCCCATAGAACACCAATCTTATTTTAAATTAGAGGTTGCAGAAAAATCACAAAAAAATGTTAGGTAATAGAATGCAATTCTGAACTTCAGCCAAAAAAATTGCAGAAAGTCTACATTTCCCAACACAAAGGTAAGCAATATTAGGTAATTATTTGTAGAAACTTGCAATTAAAAATAACTAAATAAATCAAGTACCAAATAATCTGTATTTTTGGAAATTTTTTTATTTAACTTTTTAAACTTATCTTCACAAATCTCTGAGGTATTTCCTCTGTTTTATAAGCAAGTAAATTAGGATAAGAGATGTTAAATATCTTTCTTATGGTCCTTCGGTGCTAAGATTTAAGTTCAGCTCTTCTTACCCCAGCATTTTTGCTTTTTCAACCTATTATTCTGCCTTTCTTTCATGAAGCTGTAAGCTCAAAACACTCACAATTCACAAGTCCTTTACTTTTTTGTTAATGTACTATCTTGCTTCTAATAATATCCTAATGACAATTTCTTTGTCCTCAATCTTAAATTGAATAGGCACAAGGATTGATGATTCCAAATTTAAAAATCTAAAGTATTTCTGCTAAGTTTTATTCCAGAAAACCACACTTGAAAAATTGATATGTTAACACAGTGTTGGTCCAGAATAATAAATTGTTTCTTTTGCAAACTCATCTGTTACCACAGTCAAAAACATCTGAGTGACAATATTTATGTCATGATACCATTTCTAAAAAATGTATTTGCTTTATAAATTTTAAAAGGGCAGTGGTGGAAGGAAACATGCATTTTTATGGCATCTTGGAAGCAACCACACAATCAGGACCATATCTTAGTGCTGAGAAGCAAGTGCTAAATATGCGACTGAAAGAATACTTTGCATAAATTACACATACCAATCCTCCAATCACAGTAGTCGAGGGTCACTCACACCAGAAATTTATTCATCAGTTGGATATAGGGCCTAATTTTATCATCACACAACCTAAGAACTGAAATTCTTAATGAAGGTCTGCTTTTAAATTAATTGTAAAAATAAAAATAAAAATGTAGTAGTTTGCAAATGACAGCCATGTAGTTTATACCCTGAATTGTCTGGGTATACCCAATGTTACCTTCTAGGGATGTGGAGGTCATTGTCTCTGCTCAGCAAAGAACTGAAGAACAAGACAGAGATAGCAAGCAAGCAACAGGTTTACTGCAAAAGTGACAGTGACAGACCCAAGGAGAAGAGGACCCAGAGTCAGGAGTGTGGGGTAGTTTTGGCTTTTTCTTTTTATGGTCTCTGAAATTTTCTCCTTTCCTTATCTTCTCCCCATCCATGCTCCTATCACTATTATTTTATTGGTGTCCCCTGTGTCCTTGCATCTATTTTCATTTTCCTTTTGGGTCCCCTGCTTAGGAGAATAAGTATGGCAGTTTCTGACTGACTGGGTCTCCCGCTTGTCTTCATGAGCACTTTTATCAACCCAGAAGTTGACCTCATTAGAAAACTTTCTTCATGCTCCTGGGTCTGGCCCTACTCCCAACTTTTTCACTTGCCATCTTGCCCTAGCTGTTTACACCCTTCTGCATCTCCCTTAACAGAAGCTTCATTTTGTATAAATATCTAAGATATGTAAGTTAGAAATTTGATACATATTTAATGATTAAACATGTGTTTTCATATTCAAAATAGTGTTTTAATCTGTGACAAACTAAAAATACTAAATATTTTTAATCTAAATAGCTTAAAATCAAATCATGAAAGAAAACTGAGCCAGAAGTTTGCAGCCATCTCATGGAGCTCCCAGCTGACCAGTCAACCCGTTAAGTCAGCTCAATGTCCTCCCACACCCAGACAGCTGCTAATTAAACCAGAGGGAAAGCCCTGCAGTGGGACTCCTTAAGAATCCAGCCAGAAAGAACTTTGGAAGGACCACTTGTAGCCAAAAATCACTGAAGGGGAATGAGTAGGCTGATGGGAATCTGTGCCAGGATATGTACCTAGCCCCTACTTGGCCTCTGTAACCCAAGCAAGGGCAAAAAGCTCTGCACAGCATTCACTCACTCAACTCAGACAGCAAGGAAGAGGCTTTAGTTTCGAACAAAGGAAATCAGATTTACAGGCCCCAACCACTGACACTGGAGTGAGGTATCATGGGAAGACAAGGACCAGTGCCTGAGGGCTGTATCAGAGGAAAGTTGCCTGACTATCAAATGACATAGAGACCCAGTGGGAAATAGCCAGAATCTATGCAACAGGAAGTGGCTGATAACTATTCTTAACAGGTTAGCAGCCTGAACCATGATCACAACTGGCAAGTGACAGTGATACCTCCCTTTACCGATAAAGAGTTCTGCTCCCCAAATGTTGAAGTTTGAACATTAGAGAAGCACTCCAAGACAAGCATATAAAGCAGGGTTTATTTTAAAGGGAGTAACATAGACTTCTCCTGGGAGGAAGAAGGGGGCCATTGCTGGTATCTTCATATCCCCAGAAGGGAGGCAGTTCTCCCTTTCTATATGTCCCAGGCTTCCTTTGTTCTCCTGCTCTCTTCAGTTTATCTCTGTTTCCTGGGTACATGACCAGGCCTGGTGAGCTGGCCAAAATGTGAGAAGCAGATGGCTGAAGGGGGAAGGGCAGGATGGTGCAGCCCAGGACACATTAATTAATAACTATATAGCTCCCTGTAGGGAGGGGCAATTCCTGGGACAGGTTACCTTGGCAACAGGTTGGGGCAGGGGCAGGTTCTTGATAAGGGTGGAGGAAGGTCTCTGAAGGAATTAACATTTCAATTCAATTCCTCAGGGGACAAGTCTCCAACTTTCCAGGACTCACTCAAAATTGGCTTTCTTGATCTAACTTGATTTACTATCTATACTGACTGCCTGTCAGATTCTGGCTTCAACAGGACGTTGTTTGGATACTTGTAGAACTTTGCATTAGACTTACTAAGCAGAGGGAATCAATGCCCACCATTCACAATCTATGGCAGAGGAAACTAGAGTCCTGGTGAATCACTGGAAACTTTCATTATAGTACCTCAGAGAGTAATGTCAGCTAGGAGAATACTTCCACGCCATAGATCACCCATCAAAAATCCACCGTTTCTGCACTTACAGACAGTCAAAGGATCTACATTACCATGAAAAGGATCCTGAGCTGACAAACAAGAAGCTACTGATAAGACATTCATAGCAATTAGGGGATTGGCTCCTGTCCCCCTGCAATTCAGGAGAGATCCACAGCCAAAGACTGATAGACATCTGCTAAATGTCCAAACCACAGTTAAATTCAAAACAAAATTTAGCAAGAATTATTTTCACCTTGACATGATATACTGTGAACAACTTTAGTGTCAACTTTGAATGATAATTATTAACCCCATAGCCAACATTATACCTTCAACCCATTTGAATTTATGGTATCTAATGGTTTAAAGCATTAATTGAAGTCAATCTTCCTGTTTGTTATCCTAGCTCTAGTTTATACCTGCTTCTCTTATCCCTTTTCCATCTTCTTGCACTATCTCCTATTGCCTCAAATACCACCCATTCATTTATTTCTCCTTTTTACCTTGGTGTAAATTACCCTTTTATAGCCTCTTTCTTTCTTCCTTTCTTTCTGTGCTTTTCTCTCACACACTTATCCAATGCTCTTCTTTCCTTCTTTTAGCCCTCACTGAACATTAAAGTAAGTTTACTAAATTTAAAAAGTGATTTTTGACATGTTTGAGAACATTATTATAGGCTTATATCTAAATTTGAGGAACTGCAGAGAACAATTGCAACAAGTTTTTGTTTTTTATAAGGTTGAATAGAATGAAGTGATTATAGTAAATAGGACTCAATGGCTCTTTTAAAGTGATACTTGTCGAGCCTTCTGAACACTGTCAGCCTAGGGAATGAAAAGCTCTGGCTTTCTGGCTGCTTGCCACGCCCTGTTATGGACCTAGGCTAAGCAGAGGGCGTGGCTGTGACTTATCGTGAGAACTGAAACTGCCCTAAGCATATGGCAGAGGATTCTGCCCTATGAGGCGTGCCCGTGCTCTTTACCTGTTTTCTATCTGCTTACTGATTGGCTTCTGTCCACTATAAAGCGTTGTCCACCTTTTTCAATAAACAAGTTCCAGCACCGTAACCATTTGACTGAACTTCCTGACGTGACTCTGAGTCTTTTAATGGCGGTGGAGGAGGCATTAATGACTTCTACCTTCTCAGTTTTGTCCCTGCTGAGGTACGTTCTCCCCACCTTTTTTTGCTGGACAAAGAAAGGTCCATCTTGGGCCCACGGGGGTGGCTAGAAACCTCGGCCCATTACCGTAATTTCACTACAGATACTGATATTGGGATCAGCAGAGGTCATACAATGAATTAAAATATCATTTTCTAGATACTCACCCAAGCCAGGGCTCTTAAGAAAAAGAAGCTAAAAAAGTAGCCCTTCGCTTAAAAGAAGTCAAAACTATACTGATAGATGGGTAGACATAGATACAACATAAAAAATCAAAGGAACAAAAAATCCCAAACAATCTCATATACTTCAACAACAGACTTCATTGACATAGTGGAAGAAATACCAGAGAAAGAATTTAGAAAGTTCATACTTAAATTATTCTATGAGGTAAAAAAAGATGTAAGGTATAAATCAGAGAAAGAATATAGTAAGTGAAAGATCATTTTAAAAGAGCTAGAGATTCTGAAAAAACACAAATATAAATCCTTAAAGTGAAGGAATCAATAAACCAAATTAAAATTTCAATGGAAAGCATCACCAATAGATTAGACCATTTTGAAAATAGATTTTCTCACCTCAAAGATAAAGTATATAATCTTGAGAATAAAGTCATCTATAGAGAAGGATGTTAAGAGACCATGAACAGAATATTCAAGAAATCTGTGATAATACTTAAAGGTCAAATTTAAAAATTATTTGGATAGATGAAGGCTCTGAAATTCAAACTAAAGAAATGCATAAACTTTCAGTGAAATAATATCAGAAAAAAAAATTTAAGCCTTAAGAATAAAATGGAAAATCAAATGCAGGAGGCATATAGGACTCCAAATATAAAAATCACCACAGATCTACTCCAAGACACATTTTATGAAATTCCTAGCATATAGAATAAGTATATAATTTTAAAAACTGCAAGAGAAAAAGACTGGTCACATTTAGAGGTAAACCAATTTGGATTTCAACTAATGTCTCAACACAGACCCTAAAAGGCAAGAGGGATTGGAATGATATATGCCACATCTCTCTCTTGACCTATGGATGAGCAAGGCTCTATGAGGGTGGATGGCACAAGGCGATTATCCTCTAGGGAGATGTGGCATGAAGATAGTGTTGGAATGATTTGTCATTGTCTTTTCTATTCTTGAAATTTTCTTTACAGCTCATATGACCACTAAGTCTGATGCAATATTTCTAGGGAATGAGACTACGTGTGTAAACTGCAGTGAGGTGACTCTGTGAGTTCAGATATGAAAGTACAAAGTCCCAAACAGAGTTTTCTTTGATAAACTTAGGATGGCTATGTTGCAAGGCCATAAGACTCCAACCCCTCCTACTACTCCTCTCCTGGGCATAGAAAGAATGTTAAGACCTTAAGTTAGGACTACTAGTTAGAGTTAATAGAATATAAATTTAAGCAGAAACACAATAATGCTATAAAGCCAGGCAGGAAAAATTAACTTCAATCAGACAGATAAAGAGGTGGTGCAGAGAAATGGCTTCAGAGAGTCCATGGCTCATAAGGAATAAATCAGACCTAGACTGGTTACAGATAAAGTTTGGCAGAGACGCAAAACATTCCAATAGTGTGTGACCCTGGTCTTCATAAGACCTTGAAATATGTTGGGTAAAAGATCAAAATGTCTGGAATGTAATCGGTAAATGTTGCTACTTCCCTAGATCTTATGACTATGATTTTCTTAACTTTCTTCTGATGTAAACAAAAAAGTTAATGTATACTGCCAAGAAATGTGCTATATAACATACAATGAAAAAGTAAATATTGGGAATTCAGCCTCTGACTCATGTGCCTGTGTGCTGTTTTCTCCACTGTTCCTGCCGACTCCTCACCCTTTGCTAGAGCTGTACTCCGGCAGATATATACAAAGCTCCGAAAGAAAATGGATGCCAAAAAGAATACTGTAAGCACTTCAGAATTGAAGATGAAATAAAAACCTTCCATAAAAAACAAGCTAAAAGAACTTATAATTAGAAAGCCTGCACTACAAAATATACTCAATAAAATATTTCATGAAGAAGAAACAAAAAATAAAAATGAAAACCACCATAGGGAGGAATAACACTAGAAGAATCACCAATCAAAGGAGAATCAAATCCAATTTAAACACTAGAAATAAATCAAAATGGTAGGAAATAAAAATCCTATCTCAATAACATTGTATATAAATGCTTTAAACTTTTCAATCAAAAGACATGGGTTTGCAAATTGGATTAAAATAACAAGACTAACAATATGCTGTGTGCAAGAGACACATCTCACAGGCAAAGACATCCACAGATTGAAGGTGAAAGTGTGGGAAAAAGCATAACACTCACATGGATTGTGAACAACAGAGGGAACTATCCTTATATCCAATAAAGAAGAGTTCAAGTCAAAATTAATGAGAAAAGACAAAGAAAGTGGTCATTTCACACTGCTTAATGGAATCATATATTAACAAGATATACAAATAATTTATATTTATGCCCCAATGAAACATCTACCTATATCAAACAAACCTTTTCAATGTTAAGAATCAAATAGAGCAAAATACAATACTACTGGGTGACTTTAACATGCCTCTCTCATCACTGGACATATTTTAGGTCACAAAGCAAATTTAGCAAATAGAAAAAAACAAATAGAAATAATTCCTTGCATTCTGTCAGATCACATGTAATTAAATTAGAAATCAACAATAAGATAAAAAATAGAAACTATTCTAACACATGGAGATTAAATAATATAATCTTGAATGATGAATGGAGATAAGAAGAAATCTGGGGGAGAAATAACAAAACACTTAGAGGTAAATAAGAATAATAATACAACACATCAAAATTTCTAGGATAGCATGAAGGCAGTTCTAAGAGGAAAGTTCATAGCATTGAGCTCATACATCAAAAGAATAGAAAGACAACATATAAATAATATAGCGTTCTCTCAAGGCCCTAGAAAAAGAAGAACAAACCAACACCCAAATCAGTAGAAGACACAAAATATTAAAATTAGGATGAAGTCAATGAAGTTGAGAGTTAAAAATAATAAAAACATCAACAAAACAGAGAGTTGGCTTTTTCAAAGCATAAACAAAAGGAATAAACCTGTAGATAAACTAACCAAAACAAAGAGGGAAAATATTCAGATTATCAAAATCAGGGATGAAAAAGGAAATGTAACCACAGAAACTACTGAAACCCAGAGAATCATCAGAAACTGTTCTGAAAATTTATACAACAATAAACTGGAAAATCTTAAAGATATGGACAAATTCCTAAAGACTTATGAACTTCCCAAATTGAACCAAGAAGATATATAAAACATATACAGATCAATTTTAAGTAATGAAATTGAAACAGCCATCAAAAGCCTTCAAATGAAGAAGAGCTCAGGACCAGATGGATGCTTAGCCAAGTTTTACCAGACCTTTAAAGAAGATTTAATACCAATTCTTCTCAAATTATTCTACAAAATAGAAAAGGAGGGGCTCTGCCACACTCATTCTACAAAGCCAGTATCACCCTAATACCTGATACCAAAACTAGAAAAACACACATCAAGGAAAGAAAACTTCAGAATATCCTTGGTGAACATACATGCAAAATTTCTTGATAAAATATTGGCAAACTGCATACAAAAACATGTTAAAAAGATAGTGCACCATGATCAAGTAAGGTTCATCACAGGGATGCAAGTTTGGTTCAACATAAAATATATATGTGATTCACTGCATAAATAAAGACAACAATCATATAATTATATCAATGGATGAAGTAAAAGCATTTGAAAATATATATACAGCACCCATTCATGTTTAAAACACTAAAAAACTAGGGATAAAAGGAACTTACCTCAACATTGTAAAGGCCAACATTATTCTGAATAGAATAAAACTAAATGTGTTTCCTTTAAAAATAGGAACAAGACAAAGATGCCCACTTTCATTTCTCCTATTCAAACATAGCCCTTGAAATTCTAGTCAGAATAATTAGGCCAACAACAACAAAAAATTAAAGGGATATGAACAGGAAAGAAGAGCTCAAATTATCTCTGTTTGCCAACAACACGATCCTATCTTTAGAACAATCAAAAAATTCCACCAGAAGATTTCTAGAGCACATAAATTAATTCTTCAAAGTAACAGGATATAAAATACCCACAAATCAATTACATTCCTATACTCCAGTGATGAATCTGCTGAAAAGAAATTAGAAAAATGATTCCATTCACTATAGCCTCAAAAAAAAAAAAAAAAAAAAAAAAAAAAAAGGAGAAAAGAAAAAAAAAAGGGGTGGGGAGGGGGAATCAATCTAACGGAAGTGGTCACAATAGCCATACCACCAAGAGCACTTATACAGATTCAATGTAATTCCCATCAAAATTTCAATTACATTCTTCACAGAAGAAGAAAAAGCAGTTGTAAAATTCATTTGGGAAAATAAGAGACCTAGAATAGCCAAAACAATTCTTAGCAAAAAAAGTGAAGCAGGAGGTATCAGAACACCAGATCTCAAACTATACCACAGAAAAATAATAACCCAAACAACATGGTATTGGTAGCAAAACAAGTATGTTTTGTCCAATGGAATAAAAGACACAAAAATTAGCCCTCATAAATATAATTATCTCATACTAGACAAAGGTGCCAAAAACATACATTGGAGAAAAGATAGTCTTTTTAACAATAGTGCTGGGAAAACTGGAAATCCATATGTAGTAGAATGAAATTTAACCCTTATCTCACACCTTGCACAAAACTCAACTCAAAGTGGAACAAAGACCTAGGAATTACAACAGAAACTCTGCAACTTCTAGAAGAAATGTAGGCCCAACACTCCATTGTGTAGGCTCAGTAACTGACTTCCTTAACAAGACTCCTAAAACACAATAAGTAAGAAAAAAAAAAAAAAAACAATAAATGGAATTACACCAATTTAAAAACTTCTTCACAGCAAAGGAAACAATCAAGAGTATGAAGAGAATAGTAGAAAATCTTAATCACTTGCTCCTCAGATAGGACATTAATATTCTCATATACAAAAAATTAAACTAACTTAACACAGAAAAAAATTCCAAATGACCCAATCAATAAATGAACAAAGGAACTGAATAAGAATAAATTCAAATGGTTAGCAAATATGTGAAAAAATACTCAACATCTCTAGCAATTAAAAATATATAAATTAAAAACTATACTGAGATTTCATCTCACTCCAGTCAGAATGACAATTATCAAGAATAAAAGAACAATAAATGTTGGGAAGGATGTGAGGAAAAGGGTACACTCACACATTTTTAGTGGAACTTAAAATTGGTGCTACCACTCTGGAAAACAGTATGGAGATTCCTTTTAAAAACTAGGAACGAACGGAACCACATTTGACCAAGCTATCTTTCTCCTCAGTATACATCCAAAGGATTCAAAATTAGTATACTATATTGATACAGCCACATAAATGTTTAGTGTAACATAGTTCACAGTAACCAAGCTATGGAGACCACCTAGCTACTCTTCAACAGATGAATGGATAAAGAAAATGTGGTATATATATATACAATGGAATACTCAGCCATAAATAAGAATGACTTTATGCCATTTTCTGATAAATGGATGGAGCTAGAGACTATCATGGTAAGTGAATAAGCCCATCCCCAAAAGGTAAAGGTTAAATATTTTCTCTGATGTACAGAAACTAATCTAAAATGGAGATGGGGAATAGAAGAAAGATCAGTGGATAAGACAAAGGAGAATTGAAGTGAAGGGAGGAGATATGGGATACAAAAAAAACAGTGAAATTAATTTGACCTAACATTTCTTTGTGCAGAGAATATATCACAGTGAATCTCACCATTATACACATCCACAATAAACTAATAAGATAAAGCTATACGTTAATAGAATGTTCAATAGAGTAAAAGGGAAGTGAACAGGAGATGGGAGGAAGAAAGGAGAAGGGGAAGTACTAGGAACTGAATTAGAACAAATTATATTCCATGTTTTTATATTTATGTCATACTATTGTCAATTCATGATTATGAAGAACCAATAAAGCATAAAATAATAAACTAAAATAATTCTATCCATTGCCACAAACAGTAACATTATTCTGTCACAATATAGTCTCCATCCTCCATAAAGAATAAAATCAGAACAGGAAGTAGTATTTATATAAAGAAAAATAAAATTGATGTGTTTATTGAATATCTCATTACTCCTAAAATGTAGATTTCTAATGTTCATTTAATAAATAATCAGGTTAATTTAACTTTCTGATTACCTTATTTAAACAGATTTGTTATTGTTTGTTTTAAAATTGTTAAAAATTTAATTCAAAGTCATTATTTAATTCTATAAATATAATTTCTTTATTAATGAATACACTCAAAAGTATCAATATAATTGCCTATTATTTCAACTTCAGAGCTAAGAAAACTGGTAGGTTGAATGTAATAAGCATATTAAAAATATATTCTGTAGATTGAAGGTCATGAACTTAAGGCAAGCAAAGCTGAAGACCAAGTACTATCCTCAATGTGGGATATGTAGGAATCTTAGAGTCCAGAAAGGTCACCCTACCAAAAATATCAGCAGCTCGGTACAAGATACTTGTTATTACTTGTGTTGAAAATGTATTGACAAATCTTTTCTCTTTTATCAAGAGAGATTACAGTAGTAGATGAAGAATGAACAGGTAGGTAGGTAGATCAGTAAATAGATATAGATATATAAATATTTTACATGAAATATTCCATTTTAAAAGATATTGTGACCAAGCCGGGTGCGGTGGCGCACGCCTGTAATCCCAGCACTTTGGGAGGCTGAGGCAGGAGGATCGCGAGTTCAAAGCCAGCCTCAGCAATGGCGAGGCACTTGGCAACTCAGTGAGACCCTGTCTCTAAATAAAATACAAAAAAGGGCTGAGGATGTGAGCCAGTGGTCGAGTGCCCCTGAGTTCAATCCCCGGTACACAAAAAAAAAAAAAAAAAAAAAAAAAAAGATATTGTGACCAAAATAAATGTAAGCTAACAAAACCTATATCCTAGGGTTTATGATCCACTATGTTGTAAGTTTTGCCCTAGAAAAAATTAAGCCACCAGAAGCATGCATTAACAAATTTTGCTGTGATTTTTCCTTTTCCAACAGTTCATTACAAATTACACTGAAGTGGTATGTCAAGTTGCTCTAGTTAATAAGATTTTAAAATGAGGAATTTTCAGTTTTCAGGCAGTCATAAGAAAAATAAAATTGCACAGCTATGCTTAGTTTATATTACAAAGTAATATGATCTAAGAGAAAAGAATTTGGATGTAGTAAAGTAGGGATAAAGCATTAACCTTGAGAAGAGTTTGGGGAGGGATTGTGCAACTGATAGAAGATAAGATGTTTTGTCAAGAGCTTGTATTGCAAATAGAAATTGTATTAGAATAGTATCAGAAAGGACTTTTTGATTATTACATAGGGCATTCTACCATTAATTTATTTCTAACTTAATTTTTATTAATGGGATAAGTAAACTATGCGTGTTCATGGATCACCCTTGTCATATTCACTTGGACCTAATGGCATCCTGTTATGCAAGGAATGCAGTTGTAACTGTAGTTTGGGTAATTGCGTGAGTGATAAAGAGGCTTTCAAAAATTAGATTTTCTCGATCCAGTGTTTGATGTACATACTTCATATAGGTTAGGCACTAGGGTTACTTGTGAAGATAATATATTAATTCATTACTTATTTGGAGACAAGAAAGAGGATATATTAAAAACTCTTAATACAATTCAAATATATACTGAGAACATTACAAATACAAATATGAATATTAGTACAAATATCAAAGTGAAAAATGAGACTTGCTAAACTAGACATACAGAATTTCCAACCCAGGGTTTAGGTTAAGAGATGATTGAACATTATTTTCCCTAATACTATATCAAGTTCCATTAAGTTTGGATGAATCCAAACTCTCTTTCCCTTGCACACATAAAGAAAGCAAGACAACTAATAGGCAGGTCAGAGATTTGTGAAACAGCCCCTTCTCACCAACACAAGGTGTCCTCCTTGACCTCATATCTTACTACTCTGAATAGCTTATTTAATCAATAAGCCCTTTTCTACATAATGAAAATACATCTGCTGATTTTTATTTTTTTCCTTCGACTGTCCTATTCTCTCAAAAATAACCACTAAGAAAAGCACTAGAGTTATGAAAATACCACAATATAAAACTCAGGAGTACAGGCCAGCAAGAATACATGGTTGGTCTAAGTACCAATAACCATGAACCAAATGGAATGGAAGAGCTGACCAGCTGTGGCATTTCACTTACCTTCTCATCTTTGTGCTCTTTTAACTCATATTACCTTGCATGGATTTTAACTCAATACTTTGCTTTAAATTTAGTTTTACTGAAGTATTTGAAGGAGCTATCTTCAGAACCAAAGCTGATTCTGTTGTTTTCTTTTGGATCTGATTTCCTCCTCCCACATACATTTATTTCTCTTGATCTTCACCTACATTGTTCTTTTCCTGCTCTGCTTTGACATCAGTCCCATGTGTTTCTTCTCACTGTGATATTGAAATTATCTTAGAAGTGTCTCTGGGTGAAAGGCTTTGCCAATGTGGCTTTAATGAGAAAAACAAAGATTGGCCAGCCTACATTAATAACCTTAAAATCAGAGTAAGTCAAGGACCAGTTTGTTCAACACCATTCCCACACTGGCATGCTTTGCTAGGGCTTTTATTTGCTTGTTTAGGAAAAGAACAATTCAAATGGATAGCAAAAATAATAAAAAAAAATCATTTAGCCTATTCTTAAATTATTAGTCAGCTGTTAAGGTTTTAATTTTGAAATGGATAAACATAGCATATCACCACTGTAAAAGAAAAAATCTCATGATAATTAACTTGATCATCTTAGTTGGCATTATTTGTGATCTTAGAATCAGCAACATTTCATTCCATGAAATAGAATCAGTACTCTGAAGGTCTGGAGAAAGGAAATTAGTTCTATAGACAAAGAAGTGCTTGAAGAAAGTCAAAAGAGATAAAACGGGGGAGGGATTAGATATCCCACACTCATGTTCCTTTTAAGGCAGCGATTGGAGGACAGAACAATAGGAAAATAACCACTGATTGGTTTATATCAGGTTACTTCCTGTTACCTTTTCAGTAAGGCAGAGAGAATTTCATTGCTCTATCAATGAAACCTATCCTGTTGGGAAATTTGTCTGTTAATCTCTCTAACATTGGTTTCTCTGAAGGTCAGATCAATATCTGAGTTTCAGCTTAGATACCTAGGACTTTAGCATAAGTGATTCCATTTTGGTTTTTTAGTTTGGTCTGTTGGGTCTATCTAGTGCAGAAAATTAACCCAAAACAGTGTCCTCCTGTAATTTCATTTAACCCTACTATTAAACTTATGTTTCCTTTCGATTGAAAAAGAAAAATGTTCTGTGGAATTAAATATAGAAATTTGCTCAAAATACTTTTCTTGTAATTAAACAGTTATAATTAATTAATGCCTATAAGTATACACTTTAAAAATGTTTTCTTATTTGTTATTACTTTAAAGAAGAAAAATGAGTTTATTAACAATTAAATACAAGCATACTGTAATATTCATTTTGAATATAATGTAAATTTATATTTTTATCCAAATTCTCTTACTATTATAGACTGAATATCTGTGCCCCAGCTCTTTTTTCTCAGGACCAAACTTGCATGTTGAAAATTAATCTCCAAAGTGATGATGTTTGGAGATGAGGGCTTCTGGAGCTGATTAGGTCATGAAAGCAGAGCCCTCATGAATGAGATTAGTGCCATCATAAGATAGAATTTGAAACCAAACATAATGAGTTTGTTCACCTCTTGGTTGAATGCAAAGTCAATAAGCATTGCCACAAAAATGAAGAATGTCTTGCCTATTCTCATCCATTCTTCCTTTCCCTCCCCTATGTGCTGTGTTGGCATCCACATATTAGAGAAATCATTTGACCTTTAGTTATTTGGGCTTGGCATATTTCACTTAGCATAATAGTCTCTAGATCCATCTGTTTAGTAGCAAAAGTCATAAAGTCCTTCCTTTTTTTTTTTTTTTTTTTAATGGCTGAGTAATAGGAAAGAGAGTAGAATGATTCTGACATAACTTTGCTATGTATGTGTATGAATACACCACAGTGAATCTCAACATCATGTACAACCACAAGACTGGAATCCTAATTGGAACAAGATGTAATCCATGACTATATAAATATGTCTAAATATACTCTATTGTCACATATAACTTAAAAGAACAATTTTTTTTAAAAAGTAAAGAAGGTTTATTACAACAAATAAAAACAGAGGATATAATCCCCAAATATAAGTTTATCACTAAAAAAAAAAAAAGAAAGGCTTTTTTGGGGGAGAAACCCTGCATATTTGTGAATATTCATCTAGAAAAGAATCATCACATACAGATTCAGGCACATTCTTGAGCATGCTCAGTTGAAGACCATGTTTCTTCATGTATCTCATGTTTAAGAATGTTGGATGGAAATGGATTGTGGGTGAATAATTTAACATTATAATGATATTAAAATGAGCAGAGTTTACTTTAGGTCACCTAAGAGTGAGCCAGAGTGACTCAGTGAATCTCACTAGTGCCTTGATTTTCTATGGAAGATTGTTAACAGTCATTTAGAGGGGCAGCTTCTCACCCCACTACCATCACCACAAGGATAGGAGATTGTTTCTTAAAGTGCTTACTCTAGCAGCTGACAGCTTAAGCAAGTACCCTTATCCTTCCCACCATGTGAGGACACAGCAAAAAGAGTGTCATTTTTGAAGCAGAATGTGGGCCCTCACTAGACATTGAATCTATAAGCACCACATTCTTTTATTTTCCAGCCTCTCAAACTGTAAGAAATGAATTTCTGTTGTTTATAAGCCACTTCATATTTTTGATATAGCAGCCTGAATGAATTAAGACATTTACCAATTTATACTTAATATTTCTAGAGGGACAAACTTTATTTTCTCTATAGCATACTTTCTTTAGCAAGTAGAATATTGACAGTTGTTGGAACTTATTTGTATGATTTCTAAGTTCATTTGTGTTTCTTGCTCTGTTTCTGTATACTTCAGTTCTTTATGCATAGTGATCACCCAGCAATTTAGTGATAGAAGCTAATAAGCACCAAGTATCACATTAACCTCTCTTCCAGTCATTTGGTGTAATTCTACACCACATGTTTCTTTGTCTGGGATGAAAGGGCTGCCTATAAGTATGTTCTCCTGGAAAGGAAGAGTGTAAAAAGGCAATAGCAAAACACAAAGCACATTTCACGATGTTGCTTACATCATACCCCCTGAGATGAAATTGTCCCACTGAGACACAATTGTACCACTGAGACATCATTGATATCAAGTCAATGGCCAACCACAGCACACATTGCCAGGAAAATATACTCTATACACAAGGAAGGAGAGGAAAGTGAATATTTGCTGAACAGTACTTGCATTGTTTGTTTGCCACGTGCATTAGTGATATAATTAAATAAGGTGTTTTGTAAACAGGAAATTGAAATGAAGATCACTTCTGTTTCCTTGAAAATGAAGTTCAGTGAATTGAGCAGAGGTTTTTGTCAAAAGAAAAAAATGCTTTTAAATCTGATATAGGCAAGTTTATTCTGAAATATTTAGGGTAAAAACTAAAAAAATAAAATTAAAAGTATTTGTCATTTAAACTTCTTTGTAAATGTCCTTAAGAAAAATGTAAAGAAAATATAACTAGTCATGCAAAGTGAAATAAGCTAATCCCCAAAACTAAAAGCTAAATGTTTTCTCTAATATGTGGATGCTAATTCATAATAAGGTGGTGGGAGGCACTAGAGAAGAATAGCATTACCTTAGATTAGGCAGAGGGAAGTGAAGGGAGGGGAGGTGATGAGAGGATAGGAAAAATAGTAGAATGAAACAGACATCAATACTTTATGTATATATATGTGACTGCATGACCAATATGATTCTACAACATGTATACTCAGAAAAATGAGAAATTATATCCCATCTATGTATGATATATCAAAGTGCATAAATGCATTCTACTGTCATGTATAACTAATTAAAGTAATAAAAACATTTTTAAAAAAGAAAATATAACTAGAAACTGTAGATGCAGCAGTACATTAAAGATAAACATTATCTGGAATTTCTATCTGAGGACTTAGACTTCAGCTATACATTAAAAGTTAAAAAAATAAATACATTTTAAGTATCAACATATATAAATTTATGATTTAAACTTTAGATTCCATTTGTTTATTATTTATTTTATTGTGACAAAATCACATATAAGGTTTATTGTCTTAACATTTTCAAGTATGTAACTTATTATTGCTTTTACAAGTACCATTTAAATTATTCATCTTAAGTCAGATAAGAGGCCATCTCTGTACATTAAAATTGAAATAATAAAATTCTTAATTTTATAAGTTAAATTTTGTAATATTATAGTTTATTAATTTCTTATGTGACATTGTTAGTCAAAGCCTATAAAATCTATAATGCCTTAAGCACCACACATTTTACTTTTTCATACCTTAAAAAAAGAACATTTTTTAAAGTATAATTAAGGTATAAAGTAGAGTTTACATGTTTAGCTAAGGATCAAATCTTCAAAATTCACTTGATCCTTTGCTGATGGCAGGATATACAAGTTAGTAAGGGAGTTGAAAATGAACTGAATGTCTAATGAGTTTTGAAGCACTTTGATAACATTATCACTTTGGGAGCATTAACAGAACAGGGCTCTTTATATGGTTTCTAAGGTCACCTTCAAGTGAAGGTGCTGCTCAAAGCACTTAAGAAAACCTGTCCTGGCTCAAGAGGCCCTCATTTAAAAAACCACAGCTGAAGTCTGGCCTGATAAAGATGCTCAGCTGTTCGAATCACCTTTGTCTCTATTTCATGAGGTCATCTTTACTATAAAGACTAATGAGTCTTAGCAAAAGAAAGTCATGCAAGATAAACAAGTATGTGATGTTTGTTCTGAGTAGTTCTGAAACTTTTAACAGAACTTTGTTTTACTTCTAATGTGTTTACTCACACAGCCTCATCTCTTTCAAGGTTCTTTTTACTGACAACATCTCCATTTGGTTGGGTTACTCCCTTAATGTGTGCAGCAACTCCCTGCTCTTCTCAGAAAATAAAAGCAGCCTTTTAAATTCTCATCATGGAATGAAGCCACTTTTGTAGAATTGATTATTTCAAACAAAAGACTTGAGGTCTGACTTATTTTCATTCCATTACTGAATATTCAGCTGGAAATATAAGTACTGCATGTTCTTAAATATCTTGCCTTTCTAAGCAACATTTATTTACTTATTTTTGGAATTATGGAACATTTATTTACTTATTTTTCAGATTCGTTAAGACTTTTCTTTGTTTTTTTTTAAAGAAATCCTATTGTTTATGGTTAAGACCATAAACATCAGCTTCTCTTTTGTCAAATTCTCAATTTTACAGTTCAGTTTTGTATTATTCAGTTTTGTCAATTTAGTTATGTGCCATTGTTAGTTAAATCCTATGAAAACTATAATGCATGAAGTACCAAACATTTTACTAAAAATTGACATTATCTATACAAAAAGTATATAAGTATGATTTTCATGGAACCTTGCCATCATAATGGACTTTGTCTTACCCAAGCATTTGCTGTCAAATATCAAAGAAGTTAGGCGTAGGACACCTTCCTGATGTTCAAAACATGTATCTTCTCTATCATTAGTTGTACATTTTTCAACAATGATAAAATAATAAAACTATCTCAGTACAAATAATACATGACAATGTGGTAATTCATATAGACTGTGTCTAGAAAATAATAGGGCATTACTATGCCCTATAACAAATAATTGTGACTGTATTCTATAAGATAATTCAAGAGTCCTGACCACTAAAATTACCATAAAATTTAATAGAATTGCATCTGATTTACTCAGGAAATATAAATGGTAATATCAAGTTGAATCAGATTTATTCTTAAATTATGCCTGAAATTATCTGATTGTTGTTTTTTCTTCTAGCTGAATCTGTTTTCAAATGTAATATTTTGTCAGATATATAGTGAAGTAGTTTTTTACATAAATTAATATATACATGGCTGCTATACTCCACAATAGAACTATACCAGATATTGTATAAGTAGAAATGCCTGCAATATATGAAATGACTAAATAAAAATTCAAATTTTTAAAAATACTTTACATTGATCCAGTTCCAATTTTGTGTGCATTTTTACTGTCTTTAAAGGAAAAAAGAAAACTGTTTACAATAATATTGTATAAATTACTACTATAAATAATAGATGGGCTATCCTCCCTCCCCCCAGAGGTTTCCATATCCTGAGCAAACCAACCTTGTTTCATTTTCCGGGCAGGATGTTTCTTCCCCGACAGGATGTTTCTTTTCCCCGGGTAGAAGCCAATAGGCTTAAAGGTCGCCCTGTTCCATGGGCAAAGAGCCAATGGCGTTGGGGTTGCTCTGGTACACCTCCCACCAGAAATCCCTATATAGTACCCTGTTCAAGAGACTCTGGAACACTTCAGCTCATTGCTGCTGAGAGGAGGAAGCCAAGGACACAACAGATCAGAGGTCAGACATAACAGCTCCATCCTGTGGAGAGGAAGAAGCCGCTCAGACACATCAGCTGGACCCTGCTGAAAGGAGGAAGCCACAGCAGCCGCTCCAGACCCATCGCCTCCAGCCCGTTCGCAGCTGCCCACTGGCCAGCAGCTGCCCCAGCTGACAGCTCCAGACCCACTGCCTTCAGCCCAATGGCCGCTCCCAGCCAACAGCTCCAGCCTCCAGCTGCTTTAGTCAACAACTCCAGAGATTTCAGCTGGTGCGACCAAGCACACACCTTCTGTTCAGAGCTTGCACATTCCCTTCTCCCTGACTCCCCTCTCCCAGCACCTCTTCAACCTTCGACCAGAGCACCTCGTGGACCAGGCACAAAGGCTGTTAAATAAATCTCTTGGCTGCACGGCTGTCCCCAGTGCGATTTTTGCCCTTCAATAAATACAAAAGATGATATATAGAAGAGTGGATAGATCAATGGGTTAGATATAGTCCTGGGTTCTAAATATAGTCTCAATCTCCAGATCTGAACTAGAATTCCAGTATTACTTAAATAGTTCTTCAAATTTCTTATTGGAGAACCTTCTATGATGGTAATTGTTGATAAAAATTTTCAAACAATTTTCTTCAGAAACCATTGTCAATTTAAGAAATTGGCACATCTTTTCAAAGCAATAAATATCAATTTATCAAATGTCTAAGGAAAGACATCACTCTATATGATACCAGGAAAAATTAACCAACCCTTCTTAACAGACTAAAGAAAAAGTAGAACCATCTTTGAAAATGAAAGAAAAGAAAGCAAAACATATGTAAATGTTTAGAGTTGTCTCCAGCTAGTGTGCTCAGCCAGAAGTTCAAGCACTTGATGCTACAGTGAGGACCATTAATATTAGTTACAGCTGACATATCATATATGGCAGGAGAGTCACACATATAGTTTGTTGAATTTTATTTTATTATTTTTGGTGCTATAAACAAGGAAAGAGTAGTATTTCAATTTTAATTTAGATTTGAATATTTATTTTTAATGTTAACTTCAAAATCTATGCCACCATCGTATAAACTGCTTTTTATATTGACACTGCAACCAGTCTACTGATTTATAGTATTTATTTAAATAATGGTATATGAGATATATTTGTGGAATAATCAAAATTGCTTCATGTTTATAACTTTTCACAAAATTCATCAAAACACAATTTGATTGTTTTTTACTTTTTGTATTTCTTGCCAATACTATATTTGCAGATATGTTGTAAAATAATTGAAAATAGAAAGACTTATTATTTAATCAGAAATATGTTATCAAAGAAAAATTGTATGACATTATCTCCAAGCTCTATGATTTTATGTAAGTAGATACAAACCATCATTTCAAAATACAGATTATCATTTAGAGATCTTGAAACAATTTTCCTGTTTTTCATAAAGTAAAACATGCTGTACTCATTGAGATAAATAATACAGAATTATAGAAAACTGATTATGAAGTTTTCCATATCCTTTCCCTTAATCTTACTCTTTAAAGAGACTCTTGTTCATAATCTAACCTACATTTATCTATTATATTTTAATGATCACAATATAATATTATACTTATTTATCTATGTTAATTATTGAAAAATTTCTTATATATCAATATTGCCAACCCTAATATGTTTTTAAAACTCAATGCATTTTCCTGGGCCAATAGCTAGGACTGGATCTCCCTGACCAGGTGCTGATTAATGGATCTGAACAGATGTAGTGCATGCCATTTCTAAATTTGAATAATACAAACCTTCTATACTTAATTGTCTAAGGATTATCTTCTTTTTTGTCAGTTGGTTGGTGACGACTTTAATGACCCTGAAATCACATGTTGAAGTGCTAGAGTTTGCAGCAGTCTGTATCTTCAAATTACCAAACAGAGCTGAGTGTCTATGACAATATTTTCATTAAACCTGTGATTCTGAAACTTTTGCTTATTTTGTATGAGGTCCTTATGTATTGGGGATTACTGCTCTTTGTCTAAGAAATAATACGAATATTTTTGTGGATGAAAATTTGATGTATTTCTAGTACACTTGTTTAAAATGGTAGATATGCTGTCTTTATTGTTGTGGTACAGGGGCAACAATTCCTTTCACTTTATGTATATTGAATACTTGGGTTTTTGTGTTTAGCTTTCATCTAAGCCCTAAATTTAAACAAAAAGATGTTAGAAGAAATCTGTTGGATTTCCTATTTATTTTACTAAGACAAGTTTAAGCATATACTTAATAGTTCAATAACTGCCTGATTTATCAAGAATGAATAAATATGATAGGTCTTAAATTATATCTAAAATTTCAGTGAAGATATGCTTCAAAAGCTCAGTCATCTTTCTTTTATTAACATTATCCTTGGGAGTTCTTATTTCCTATGAGGTAATAGATGACCACCCTCTTCTGTACATTGTTATTTACATTCATTGTCTTCAATTCTGGAAAGTAATTATAACAGATTGACTGTTTTACTAATTTTTAACATGTAATTCTCTTAGCTTCTCTTATTGAATTTAAATCCACTTGTCCAACAGATCTGTCTCTAATAGGGAGAAAAAAAAAATCTATGGTTTCCTGCCTTCTTGTAATTAGCTTTCCTATTTGCTTTGGAACTCTTAAAATAGCAGTCTGATTATTCTTACTATATATTTAAAGAAGGAATATTTTTAAAAATGGATAAATTGTAAAGGTAGATGATGCAAAGGAGTTGTGGTAATTGATAGTAGAAAGCTTTCCTGAGAGTTTTATAATAAGTCAGGTATATTCTGAGTCTGAGAAATCAAATTGAACCAAAGCATTATTTCTACACATGACAAGGGCTTACACTTAAATATGTCTGAAAAGTCTAAAGAGAAGGTAAATTGGTCAAAATGGCTTTTCCGTGTCTAAATATTTCTGAGTAGACAGTTCCAAGCCTGATATTCACAATTCTTTCAACTCAATACTTTGCAGGGTGATTTTCTATAAATTATTTTCTTCAGTAAATACTGATACTTCAGATTTGAGAAAATTTCTAAGCAAAAGATCTTATTGCATTAAATTTTTTAAAAGGTCATTGTTAGGAAGCTGAAGTAAGTTTGATATATAATAAAAAACTGAACATTAAAATGTGAGAAAATAATCTTGGTCTGAAATAAATTACTATCCCATCTAATGTGTTTTTCCACCTATTGCCCATAAAAAGCTTCTGTAAATCGCCTACTCTTTGGAAGCTTTGCAAAGAGCCATACAAGTTCTTTTAATCTCATATAAATGTTCTCTCATCCCTTTGTCATAAGCTAATATTGTTTTATATGCAAATTGTAATATTTGTTTCTATTCAGCCATTGAGTTACACCTCTCCATCTGTAGCTTTACTAATTTTAAAAATATGTTTATCTGTCCCACATGAAAAATCATGTAGGATACACATAAGAAACTTTTTTTTAATTCCTATGTTCCTCTCAGCCTTATCTGGACATGACACTGAGAAATAAATGTGTTCTCCTTGGAGGTTTAACAACTTTTTTGAGCCTGTTTCTGATGTATAGATCAATGCATGCTGAAGGTTCATGTTCAGACTTAAAGTGGCACAAGTTATTGCTCAAGTTCAGAATAGAAATAACCTAAAACTGAGTGGAACTCTTACCTTACTGAATCCAATCATCTCCAAACAGCAACAGTATTTCTAGCTTTTGTTTTTTATATTCACCCTTCTAAGATTTCCTGTTTAACTTTGCTTTCTGTTTGAGCTCACAGATATTGTGGGAATGCCACAAATTTTAGTCTATTTTTTTAAATCATCTTTTATAATTGGAAAATGATTGATAACAAGCTAGGGATGTTCTGAGTCTGAAATAAAATTATAATTAAAAGAATTTGAGTCACCACTACAAGTCATTCAAACATTCCATGGTATGATAGACCTACCTTTGATTTCGTTTTTTCCTTGAGGTTGAGTTTCATTTAGTCTGTATTATATAAAGAAGTTCTCAGTTTATCATTTATCTTTTGATATTAAGAAGTTATCTTTTTCACTCTCTATGTTCCTGAATTTGTGGACCTATTTTATTCCATTTTTTGCTATTTACAAGAAAAGAAAATTAATTTCTGACTTTAGATCTTTCTGATGCTAACTTGAAAAAATGGCCAACTGCAATTGACTCATACTACTAAAGTTTAACATTGTATTTTCCTCTTCAAATGGTAAAAGTCCAAAGGCAAACAATGCCTTCTAAGTTATTGTTATCGCAGATTTAGAAGATAAATCACCATTGTATAACATCAATGCCACTCTTTCAGGCCTTGAGAACAATGTTCTTTTCAAGGGCCATCTGGCCGTTCAGTGAGGAGTGTTTGGTGTATGGTATGTGAGGTCTGTGCTCATTTGAGTGTGTGAATGTGTGTGTGTGTGATGACAACACCACCACAGTTCTGTGGTCAATTAACTTTTGTCACTCAGGGTAAGTGTTGTTAACTTTTGTGGCTTTAACTCTTAGTGGTTTTATGAGACAAATATTCATTTCTCACTTATACTATATGAACATAACAAATCTAGGGGATGGTGCAATGTTTTCCTGACTTTGCCTGAATGGATCGATCTGTATCTGGAACACTTCTGCTACAATGGCAGAGGGTAAAGGACAGAATGTCAAATTAAGCACTGTCCTTTGAAACCTTAACCAAAATTGATATTCCAATTAGTAGCAGAGAACAGATAAAGGATACTGATTTCATAATTTGTAGGCCAGTGCTTTTGGACAAGGTGCATATTATAGAATGCCAAAACTATATTTCCAAGTCAGGTATATACTATTAAATAGGAACTTTGTTTCCAGCAATTAAAAAAAATTAATAAGAGAGACACATCTAAATAAATATATTTTGTATTACTCTTCAAGCCTGAATTCAAAATGTTAGAAAACTTGCAGGATAGTCGGACGCCCTCTGGAACCATCGTAGAGGAAAAAGGAAGGGGTTTATTGAATTCCCAAAGAAACACGTGGGGGGATGGGGATGGACCACGCGGACAAACGGGAGCCAGAGCGAGCGGGAGCAGAGCGGGAACAGAGAGCGGCAGGAACAGAGAGAAATTTTAGTCCGGGGCTGGCTTTAAATAGAGTAGGGGTCATAAAACCCCCTTGGAGTGAGTCCTTGCCCTATAGGCTATCAGAGGTGTGGGGGGGGTAGTGGACAGGGCATTTGCTGGTCAGGTTTTTTGGTCACGCTGAGGATCTTGGGAGGTGTAGTTTTTAACAAAGTACCTGGGGAGGTGTGGCCTCCTGCCTGGAATCCAACACAAAATATATTTGTTTCCAGCATTTTTCAAAATTTTAAGTAGAAAAATAATTCAAGAGTTCATGGAGTCAACAATTAAACTATTTAGTGGACAATTTTACACTAACTTCTCTGTTTAGATATTAGATATCAAACACACAAAGCTGTCTATAAGACCTGAATGGAAACCAATTCTTTCAATTAACATTTTGTGTCTCACTGGTCAAATCAAAGCTTAGAAACAGTAAATCACAACATAAATTATATCTACAAGAGACCAGTTTAAAAGGAAACAAACAAACAAAAGCTAAAAGACTATAAATAAATTGCATGAAGATGAATAGAGACAGTGGGACAGGAAAAAGTGGGTGGGGGAAGAATTGGGAACTGAATTAGAGCATTATATTCCATGCTTTTGTGATGATAACAGAATACATCCTAATGTTACATATACCTAAAAAGAATTAACTAAAAAAAATGACACTGACCTCTATGTCTGGTTCCTTTGTTTCTAAGAATTTAGTGAAACACCATCTCAGTAAAGAATATATTTAGAGTTTCTACTTCTGTAATATGTGTTATCAATAAGGCTTAAAATTAGGAATCTCCTAACAGTGTTTATATATGGAAAACATTTACAATTTTGAAATGAGCAAGTAGAGAATATTTTTATTGTTGTTGTGAGCATTTGTTTTCAAATATTTCTTAGGCTTTCCTAATGACACAGTTATGTCATATCACAAAAAAATGCATTTTATCCAATTCAATTTGTGATATTTTTATTAACTGAATTCCCTTAGTTCAGTGTTGAACAGAATGTACAAATGTACCTCTTTGCTATGATTTTAGTTTTAAAAAAGAATTCAGTATTTGTTTATTGTATTTTGGTTGCTTTTTTTTCCTTTTAATTCCTGAGATGAATACTACTTTGTCATTGTGTAATATATTTTCATATATTGCTACATTTTGTTTTGACAGAAAATTATTAAGGATTTTGAAATTTATTTTGATGAGAATATTGGTGTGTAGTGTAGTTTCTTTACATGTAAACATTTGTCTACAATTTTTGTATAAATGAAACACTAGCTTTGTAAAATGATATGGGAAATGGCCCTTCTTTGTCTTTCTGTGAAAGAGTTTCTAAAGTTTCAATTATTTCCTCATTAGTTATTTTGTGGCATTCACCATTTCAGAGTTTTCTCTGCAGGCAGGTTTTTAACTTCAAGTTCAGTTACTTTAATAGACATAAGAATATTCACATTTTTAATTTTTTTAATTACTATAATAAAAAGGTTTATTATTGTTTCTAAACATAAGAATATCATGGGACACTTATGTATACAAAAATGCAATTTTATTTAATTTTATTATAGTCTAATATATTAGATTCAATTCAAATGTTTCGCCCAATTTACTTAGCACTCACTATTGACCTCATGGACATTTGGCAATTGATATCCACCAGCAATTTCTCAGCCTCCTAGTAATGAAGGGTGAGCTCCCTTTTGCTTACTCTACTGTTCATGGTTTGGATGTGAGGTGTCCCCCAAAAGTTCACATGTAAGAAAATGCATAAAGATTCAGAGAAGAAATGCAGGAGCCCTAATAAAGGAGATAGCTAAGATTGCGGTTAGCTGTGAGTCATAAGCATTACCACCTTCCATGGTCTCATGAGACTTGGTCTGGGACATTGTGGATCGGGTCGGAGCCATTTTCGTGATCTCGGGAGACTTGGCCCGGGAGATTGTGGGTCATCGTCGGGGCCATTTTGTGGTTGTTGGAGGAGCGTGGAGGTCGTGTCGGGGTGTTGTTAGAGCCGGAGAGAGAAACTGGCAGAATAAAGAGCCTGTTTGTTTCCAGTCTGCCTCTGAACTTATTCCCACGGCTTTGTTGCTCCAAGCGGCCATCACTTCAGGTGGCAACAGAGAAATCATTGGGTTGTAAGAGTCTTAATCCAATCAGTGAATTAACCCTCCCCCTGATGGGATTAGCTGAGTGGTAATTGGAGGCAGGTGGGGTATGGCTGGAGGAAGTGGTAAATTGGGGGTGTGGCTATGGGCTATATATTTCCTATCTGGAGAGTGGGATCTCTTCCTCTGTTTCCTGATCACTCTGATGTGAGCTACTTCCCTCCACTACACTTTCCCACCATGATGTTCAGCCTCACCTTCAGCCCTGAGAAAGGCAGCTGCTCTTCTGTGGACAAAGATTTCTGAAACTGTGAGCCCTCAAATAAACTTTTTCTCCTCTATAATTGTGCGGGTCGGATTGATTAGTCACAGCAGCAAGAACACTAACTAAAACATTTGCCTAGACATCATGGAACCATTCCTTCACCATGTCTTTCCTCAGAAGTAGGACCCAGGCCCTGTCACCTCCTGTGACCTCCTGTGAATGTCTCTGGGGTTACATGACCACCCAGGTGCTCTGTGAGAAAGCATCCATGAGTTCCTCTCTCCTGCTGCAGTCCTTATCCATCCCTCTTCACTACCCTCACTCCAGTCCTGAGAATCTTTCTATTCTTCAGGAAAAAAAAAAAAAAAAAAAGTTTCTTTCCTCTATTTCTCCTAACTACTTAAACGACTGAGTCCATCATATTTTGGATAATTTAAGTTTTTGAAAAATAAACCTATAAATATTTGATTTCTCCTTTCTGCCTAGCTACGGCCCCACCTCCTCCCCTTGAGAAAATATGGTTCTACTAATTATTTGCTTGAATGGAAGAAAACACAAGAGAACTATCAGAGAAGACAGGGATGAATATAGCTTTATGTTTTATAGTGTGCTTTACACATATTTTATGTTAATAATTCTTATTCTAAGTAATTAAGTTTTACATTGATATTTTCTTAACTTCATAGAAAAGGAAAACAAATTTCAAATGTTAGAAAAGAAAACTTCAGCCATTGGAACACATCAGTCTTTCTCCACTGCTCTTTTCCACTATGTCCTCCCCAATTATATTATCACACACTAGTAATTCTCTAAGTTTCATTTAATTGAATCTTAAAATCCTAAAAGGGATGAAGTTGTTTCCACATCTATTTATTGACAAGTTACCCTGATATAGAGGCATTTCACCCTTCAATAGTAAAATTTTCTCTTTTAGTAGCAGATTTCCTCAGGAAATCAAGTCAGACGTTTCATTTTACTGTGAATAAAGAATATAGATGGCAAGAATAGAGATGGAAACTCGCTAGTTCCTAGAGGAGGGGCTGGGGACTAACATTGTGATTTGAATTGAGTTTGATGCTTTCCTTTATTGTGATTGGGAAATTATCTATTTTCCTCCACAAAGATTGATGGGGAAGAGATTAATGAAGATTATAGGGTGATTAAGGCTTTTATCCAAGTGCCCCTGTCACTAGCACTGATGGCAACAAAGTAACTGTGAATTTTAAAAGTGTGGGGAGAGGATGCAGAAGATTGATGTAAAAATAAAAAAGAAAAAGAAAAAACCTTTTTAATTTGAAGTGCTTCTCTTCCTTCCTTAGAATAGTAAAACACTAACATTCTCAAGCCATCCATATGAATCAATGGAGCTACATAAAGGTTTATGGGCAAGAAAAAAATATTTCTTCAAAGTCATGCCCTATTATTTAGGTCAAAGAAATATGAGTTCAAAGAAGAAAGAGTTAGGTTTTACAAAAGATTAACTAATTGTCTACCATCACACTTCAGCTTCTATCTCTGGTGAAGCAGCTGACATCAGAAAAATATTTCTCCTGGAAAAAAAAAAATATAAAATTGCTAGGCTAGGCATAGTGAATCACTTCTGTAATGCCAGTGGCTCAGGAGGCTGAGGCAGGAGGATTGCCAGTTCAAAGCCAGCCTCAGCAATGGTGAGGCATTAAGCAAGATGGTGAGACCCTGTCTCTAAATAAAATACAAAATAGGGCTGGGGATATGGCTCAGTGGTTGAGTACCCCTGAGTTCAATCCCCAGTAACCCCCCACTTCCCCCAAAAAGTACTGCTAAAAATACCATGATCAGACAAAACAAGAAATAAGTATTTGAAGGTACTAACAACAACCAAGGGGTAGGAAGGAAGACATGTCCCCCCAGCCCAGGGTATTTGTCAATTCACTTATATGTTAAAGCTCAAAGAAAAACTATAAACTTCACTTGCAAAAGTCTCACTAGGTTGAGAAGATGAACATTTTAATTGAGGTCTTTTATCTTCATACATTGAAAACTCAATAACTTAGATGTAGGCAACTGAGTGAATCCTTAATGTATGAATAGGAGTGATTTCTTACCAATTGTCTGGAAGGACAGGCACTTTGGTTGTCTCCTTGACCAGCACAACCTTTGGCTCCTGTTCTGAATACTTCCTTTCTTTTCAGTGTGGGTGAGACATGTAATTTGCTTTTAACCAATGGAATTTGTAGGTACTATAAAGGTTCCAAATTAGTTGATTTGAGGCAATGAAATGGGGTATTGTATTGAGTGGGTTACCATCTTGTTAGCTTAATGAAATCCATAGTTATAGCCATAATAAAGTTCATAGTTGGAGAATCCCCCAGGGAAAAGAACTGACAAAGCCAGTGGGCATTATTTAAGTCCTAAGAGCAGTGTCTGGGCAACAGCCAGCAAGAAACCTCAGTTATACAGACACAAGGAAATCAATTTTTTCAAATTTGAACTGAGTTTGGAGTTGAAGTCTTCCCCAATCAAGCCTTCACATGAGGACCGAGTCCTTCCAACATTTAGACAAAGATTGTGAGTCTGAGCAAGGAACCAGTTCAACATGCCCAGACTCTTGATGTGAAGAGTCTATATATGTCTGTTGTTTAAAGTCTATAAGTTTGTGGTATTTTTTTTTTACATGGAAATATGAAATAATAAAGTATCTGTTAACACAAAAATAGTGTTTGTATGGATTAAGAATTAGTAGTATAAAGTTAAAAAGTAGTCATTAAGAGACCAAAACCTTGTTTGACATTGTGTTGGAAGAATGAACTGGAATTTAGAGCCAATCAAGGAGAAGCTGTAGACACTATCTGAGAGTTGAGTTGAGGATTCAGGAAGTCTATCCCCCAAGAGAATGGGACTATAATAAATAGATCATATTCAAATGAACGAATGTAGAAAATTTCTACATTATTTCTTGATGAAAGAAAATTAATTCCTTGCTGGAAAAATATTACACACACACACACACACACACACACACACACACAGGAAAAACAAATAACAGTAACACCTTCAAGCATGTTCACACATTCACTATCAAGTGGATAAGACCTTAGACATACACAAGAGAGCACTCGTGAGATGGAAAATAGGGAGTAGAGAATATCCATTTTCAAGCACAGAAAGAAAACAGGTTAGAAAATGTATAAGAGCTACACAATAGCATTGGAAACAGTTTAAAATTCTAAAATACATGTAACATGTGATTCAGAAGATAGGTAGAGAGAGAAGAAAATATTTTAAAGAGACAGAATCTTAAAACCAAACTCAAAATCAACAAAATACTTCAAATCAAAAAATCAGAATGCTTTATAAGCCCTAAATACACACTCACCAAGAAACACCACACACTGAATCATCATAGTACAATGGTTGAAAACTCAACAGCAAAGAGAAACTTATAAAAGAAGCAGAGAAAAAAAAAAAAAAAAAAACACTTTACAGCAACAAAGGATTTTCAAGGAGACAATGGAAATCAGACCATAACAGAATGACATCTTCAAACTGCTGAAAGGAAAAATGTGCAATGGAAAATTCTAAAATATAACTTTCAAAAACATATGGTATCTTTTTCTATATGCTGTATAGTTTACTTATTAATTCTAGTGTATTGTAAAAGTTAATACTGAAGCTCTTTTCAGGAAAAAAAATTTATTTATATACTTTTTTCATCACTATGTTACCAACAGTCACCAGGACATTACTTTGGGGATATATACCTCACTTTTATTTGTAAACAAATTTTTAAAAATCAATGAAAACTTTTGTTTCTTTTTATACTCATAAAATTAAAAAAAAAAATCAAAACAAATGGACATGAATTTTCTGGATTGTGTATAAACTTTTTCTTTCTCATGGAAGTTCTCTTATGATGACCCTTTAGAAATGTTTCTATTAGTGCATTACAATTACACATAATAGCAGGGTTAATTTTGACATACTTATACAAGTATGGAATTTAATTTGTTCTAATTCAATCCCCAATATTTCCCTACTTTCCTCCTTTTCCTCTTCCCTTTCTTGTATTTTACTGGTCTTTCTTCCATTTATTTATAGTTTCTGTTTTAATTAGTGCATTGTAGATATACATAAAGGTGAAATACCCTGTGGTATATTCATGTGTATGCATAGGGGATTTGGTCAATTTCATTTTACTGTTGCTCCATTTTCCCATCCCTCCTGTATCCACCTCAATTCCCTTTCTTACTCCACTGATTTCTATTTTCATCCGTCCCTCACTTGAACTGGTTTTCCTTATTTTTATACAGCTTTGGCATATGAGAGAAAACATTCTACCCTTGATTTTCTGGGTCTAGCATATTTTACTAAGCATGATATTTTCCAGTTCCATCCATTTGCCAGCAAATGCCATGATCTCATTCTTCTTCATTATTGAGGAAAACTCCACTGTGGATATATACCACATTTCTTTATCTTTTCATTTGTTGGTGGCATCGGGTTTCATAACTTGGCTATTGTGAATTGTGGTGCTATAAACATGATATGGCTGTATCTCTATGGTGTGCTAATTTTGGTTTTTATATATATATATATATATATATATATATATATATATATATATATATATATATATCAAGAACATATTGTGGTTCCATTCCTAGTTTGGTGAGGAATATCCAAATGCTTCCCACAGTGGTTGAACTAATTTGCAGTCTCATGGACAATGTATGAGTGTACCTTTCCCCCAAAATCCTCACCAGCATTTGTTGTTATTTGTATTCTTGATAATTGCCATTTTTACTGGAATGAAATGATGTAGTTTTGATTTGCATTCCCCTGCTTGATAGAGATGTTGAACATTGTTTTATATATGTGTTAGCCACTTGCACTTCTTGTTTTGAGAAGTGTCTGTTTAGTTCTTTTTCCCAATTATAAATTGAGTTATTTGTTTTTCTGGTGCCAAGATTTTGAGTTCTTTATATAGTCTAGATATAAATAACCTGTCTGAAGATCTATTGGCAAAGCTTTTCTCCCAATCTGTAGGTTCTTTCTTCACATTCATAAGATAGAACATCTTGCTCTCAAACATGTTTTATTTGCATGTTTGTTAAGTGTCAGATAACTGTGTGTATGTGGATTTGTCATTGTGTCTTATGTTCTATTCCATTGGTCTTCATGTCTCTTTGGGTGCCAATACCATGTTGTTTGATACTACAGCTCTGTAATATAAATTTGTGTTCCAATATTGTGATCCTCCAGCATCTCTCTTCCTGAACAGGATCACATTGGCTATTCTAGACCTCTTATTCTTCCAAATATTCTCTCTCTCTCTCTCTCTCTCTCTCTCTACCAGAGATGGAACCCAGGGACATTTAACCACTGAGCCATGTCCTTAGCACTTTTTATTTTTTATGTTTGACACAGAGTCTCACTAAGTTGCTTAGGGCCTCACTAAATTGATGAAGTTGGTTTTGAACTTGCAATCTTCCTGCCTCATCCTCCTGAGTTGGTGGAATTAGAGGTGGGTACCACTATGCCCAACTCAAATGAATTTTAGAACAATATTTTTCAAGTTCTATGAAGAATGTATGTGAATGGAAGTTTCATTAAATCTGTATAATGCTTTTTGTAGAATGGCCATTTTGACAATATTAATCCTGCTTATCCAAGAACATGAAAGATCTTTCCATCTTCTAAGGTTTTCACTTTCTTTTTTCAGTATTCTGTACTTTTCATTGTAAAGATCTTTTAACTCCTTGATCAGATTTATTTCCAAGGTTTTGTTGTTGTTGTTTGTTTGTTTTTGAGATTATTGTGAATGGGATAGTTTTCCTCATAATAAAAATCTTCCTAGTTTAAAAATAATTTTGATGATAATAAGATAATAAATATGCAAATATAAAGAAAATAATAAAGCAACTGAGTATAGAAACTTTTGGGCTGGGGATATAGTTCAGTGGTGGAGCACTTCCGCAGCATGTGTAAGGCCATTTCTTTTTCTCAAACAACAGTATATATAAAGATAACCTGACCAACAAATTTAAATCCCTAGGTAAAATATTTGAAATTTTGATTGAGTAAGGCTATTGTGGAGCCAAGGAATATAAGCAATGAATATACAAACACTGTAATTTGTGAGAAGCAGTCACTTGGTAATGGAAGAGAAATTTAGCCACAAAGGGTTGACCCATAGCAGCATAACCACTTCACAGAAGTAGTAAATATCACTATATTTTTGAGCGAGTAAAAATGTGACACACTTGCATGGTGATTGTAAATTTGATGGATTGAAAGAGTAGAAGAAAATTTGTTTTCCAATGTATTTAATTTTTCTTCATGTTGACTCATCTTATGACTACATTAAAATTAACCAGACAATTTCTAAGTTCATGGGCAATTTTTTTCGCCTTGCCTTATGTTTGTTTATAAATTAAAGTTCCACATTCAGCTATAAACTTTGTAATTTACCCCGAATGATATTGGTTTTAGTTGGTAATTAAAATGCAGTCACTTATCTTCCAGAGAATACAAATGATTAGTCCATTCAGTCTAAAGATATTCCTGTCTAGACTGCTTTGTCTGTATTAGCACAATTTAGACTCTCATCTCCTTCTAAGCAGCAGTTCTCAAAGTCCTTCTCTTGTATTTTTTTAAATCTAAATCCCTCTTTTTGTGAAACAATAATGATAAAAATCAACCTGAACATCAAGCCTTTGGACTGTTCTCCCTGCTGATAGAGACCTCTTCTCATAATGACATACACAAAACGTATGTGTCTTCTGTGTTTTCTTTCAAAATTCATACTGTTTGCACTAAAATGGGAAAATACTATAAAATGTGGAATAAAATAGTGAGTGGAAAACAGAAATGTGTGCTAGAGAATGCATTATTTCTACCTTAAATTCCTTATATTTTCATTGTAGTATTCTGGGATACCTGGGAATTGTCAAAGTCATGACATTTTAAAAATAAAATTGAAATTATTTATCTGGAGAGTAATAATAGTGGCTGTGGATGGAACTTCATGCTTAGGATGGAATTAAAAAGTAACTTATACAAAGTATAAAGAAGAAACAATGCAATTTTTTTCTAGAACAAATGACACATAAGAAATCATCTCATTCTTATGTAGCCAATTGGGGAAGTGGTATTTAACTTGTAGGATTATTGCAATTCATATCCATTTGCATATGTATTTAGAGGCCTTTAAATTATAAGTTTCAAATGCCTTGAGCTACATAACTGTATCATGTTATAGAAAGACCATACCAATAGGTTACCATTTATTTCTGTACCTCCTGCAAAACAAACATATACAATTATCCTTGTGTTGGCAGTGAAGAGGTAGGGCACAGACAAGAGGAAATCCAAGATATCATACCTGTGATTAGAGCATTTATCAACTTAGGAGAAACAACAATTGCTTTAAAACTGCCTTGATCAAAATAGCTCTTATTGAGCAGGTATGTAAATACAAACTGTAATTCAAGCAAGCAAGCAAATTTGCTATATTTTTTAATTCTTTCACTAATCTTTTCAACAAAAAGTAAAAGAGATCTAATAGGAATAAAAAGTGAACTCTTAGATTTGCTATCCAGACTTAGTATAAATTTGTTTCCCATCCACAGAGTTGATAAATAGTTCAGAGTGCAGGAATGAAAGAGATTGAAATAATGGCACCTCTGTGGAATAAAAAGAAAAGATAACAACCAAAATATGGATACCTTTTTCCCAGGTAAAATGCTATTTCACCACCTTCTCTCTTACTTTTTCTTTATATGTTTCAAGTCATAGGGCAAGGGGAAATACCTCTCATGTTTTCCAGTTGCCTTCTATGCCTTGACGAGATTTTTTTTTTATATTACTCTATACTTAAGTTGATGTAACATCACCTCACTATTCTCTCAGTCTCTTGTAAGATAGATAAGATTTTTTATTTGTTTCTTTCCAAACTGCAATACCTGGAAACACTTGGGTTTCCACTAATATTCTCTGAGAAGTTGTTTAAGAAAAAAAAATGATTTATTTAAAAAAGAGGTCATGGACAAAGAAGAATAATTAGAAAGGATTGAAGCCTGAAAGAGAAAAAGGTAATTCGTTACCCAAAGAGAGGAGTTTTAACAGAATATTAGTCACCAGATCTCAATTAGAGGGAGGTACTTTTTAAAACAAATTGATAATGCAAATCAACCTTAATTTTTTGGCAATATAAAAGAAAATAACTGAATTGCAACATGCAGCCAGAAGATTCTAAGAACATTAGGCAATGGATGGACTGAGAAGAGAAAGTGGTCAAGGAGGCATGGGAACATCCTGGAAACATCTAATTATAGAACAAAAACATGATGTTTTCTTTTCAGAAGTGAGAGAAAGCAAGAATAGTGAAAATGAAAATGACATTTATAAGTAGTTACAGATATATTATATGAGCTAAAAGACATGGCAGATACATATGTAATCTACTTTACTCTATAATGTAGTAGATAATAATTTTCAGATTTTAGAGAAGACAATATGTGAGAGTAGAGAGGTTAATAAGTTTCCTGAAATTTTCTACCTGTGACTTACTATATTGAGTAATGGAGCCAGTGTTTTTAATGAATATACTGCCCTCTTGCAGTTTTTGCTATGTGCTATGTGTGTGTTCTAAATTTGAGGAAACTATATTTCTTTGAGTGTCTTACCATTAGGGTCCTGGTTTCCCTTCAATTTACGAAAATTACTCTTGAGATATTTGGAAAGCCAAATAAAAACACATGCTTTTTCCCCCCTTCCACAGCCCAGTGGACTAGGAAGAATGCTGTCAATGCACAATGGTGTGCCTTAAATCATTCCTCTTGGGGCTTCAGGCACCTCTAATCATTTTTAGTGTCTATCCTGAAAGGCAGTAATCTTTTCTAAGCTTGCTTCTTCAGTTCTACATATAGTATATTCGTTTTCTATTGCTGTGTAACAACTTACTGAATACAGACAATGTTTTCACCCCTTAGATTTGGGGGAGTCAAGAGTCTATGCCCAACAAAATAATGTCCTTTACTCAATAATGTGTAGGCCAGATTATGCTCTTATCTGGAGACTCAACCCCTGAAAAATCTAACATGGAAGCTTCCAAGATCATAAGATTGGTGACATTGTTTATATCTTTAAGCTAAATACATGATGGTGCCACCTTTCTGCTTTCTGTTATCTGAATGCCAACTTAGGTCCCAAAGGACTCTCACAGTCCCTAAAGGTTACCTGAAGTTCCTTGCTATTCAGATTTCTCTAACTTTACTTCTTATTTCATCAAGGAAGACCACAAGAAGTTTCTTTTTCTCTCTCCTTCATGTTTTTTTCTGTCTGATAAGCTATACAATACAATTATAGACATCAATATATAAGCTATTTAACTACATATAAATATATAATTTTCTTTTTCTTCTAGTTTAGGTAATATTATTTTCTTTTTTTTAGATATACATGACAGTAGAGTGTATTTTGACATATTATACATACATGGAGTATAACTTATTCTAATTAGGATTCCATTCTTGTGGGTGTACAGGATGTGGAGTTTCACTCATGGCATATTCATATGTAAACAATAGGGAAGTTATATCCGCTTCATTCATATGCAGTATAATATAATATAATGATGAGTGTTGTATCCTCTCAACTTTGGCATGTTTTTTTTAAAGATTTGTTTTTCTTTTTAATATTTACTTATTTGTTTTAGTTGTACACAATGCCTTTGTTTTTTACGTGGTGCTGAGGATTGAACCAGGGCCGTGCATGTGCTAGGCAAGCGCTCTACCGCTGAGCCACAACCCCAGCCCTTTTGGCATGTTTTATTGATTAGCACAAAATCACAAGTTTTGACTACACTCCATCTGAAGAGATTAAAGATGTGCACATGAAGAGACATCAAATAATTGGGTGTTAGCTTCCTGTCTCTATGATTATAAACACTGATTTTCCTTGTGTTAAATTTATTCTTGCTTGACTCCCTTTGGAGTTTCAGTTTTTCTGATCTAGTTCTGACACTGATGGAACATAGAAAATAACTTTTATACTGTAAATATAGTGATATTCAGAAACCTGATGGATATATATATGTATATATATATATATGTGCATATACATATATATATATATATATATCATTTAATCATCCTTAACCCCATGAGAATATGGTAAATTAATTCTTATGCTTTGATAGAACAACAATAATAAATAAGTATCATTATGTATTTAGTATAAGTTGCTGGAAAACATTTTTAAATTCACATAAAATTAGTGATCAAATAATTACCTATTAAAGGCACAATTAAGATCTTAAATTTTCTTATATTTAGACAGTCATTCCTCAAAATACTTACTATTTTGTCAAAGAATTAAGTTAAGCATGTTTTAAATTAAGTAAATAAGTCAATAGAAAATATAGGAAAAATTGTTTGCATTCAATTTCACACCTGTAAGTCTTACTCTTATTTGTTGTTTTTGTCTAGCCCTTCCATTGATATCTAGTAAAGTAGATAGAATATAATCATAGAAAGTTGGGTTTGAACATATTCTCAAGCAGAATATATTAGAATTTGATAGAGAAGTGAACTTAACATGAATACATTGAAACTCTTTGGATGGTTGAGTTTTTGACTAGGATATATCAATAGGAACGCTAACATAAAACATAAGGAGGTTTATTTTATAAGTGCACATATTAAATGTTTAGAAATTTTTATCCTTGAGTAAATCTCTAGGACTCACATTTCCTTACATGTCTTAATGATTTAGTACCTATGATGTTTCTTTGTGGAAAATCTTTAGTCTCAGTCAGTTAATGGAAATGCTTGCATAAAGAACACACCTAAAGAACAATTATTTTCAATGCTCAGACATTTTTATAAGCATTATTCTTTTGCTTTGTTGAGCCAAACTCTAGGATTTTCATTTTCTTGTGTGATTTAATGTTTGGTGAACAGATTATTTGGTCGTGGAACTGTGGTAATGTGGGTAGACTGTGTCTCCACATATTGGTTGGTGCAGATTTTTATCAAAAGAGGAAATAACAGCATAACAAGAACATGTGTGGTAAACTATTCTTAGCAGAGCATTTAATAATTATTTGACCATAAATTTCAGAAAAAGAAACCTGAAGTTGACATAAGATGCTTATACTGTTCTTTCTTGTAAACACTTGCAACAAAGTAAAATTCATCCACTTTTTATGTCTCTTATTTCATGATTTGAGACATTTTATGCTGACTTTTGACTATTATATATATGTGTTTAAGATTATTTTATGTTTAAGAAAATTAATTGTTCTGGGTATGGTGGCATACCCCTGTAATCCCAGTGACTCAGGAGGCTAAGGCAGAAGGATCATGAGTTCAAAACCAGCCTCAGTAAAAAGCGAGGCATTAAGCAACTCAGTGAGACCTTGCCTCTAAATAAAATACAAAATAGGGCTGGGATGTCACTCAGTAGCCAAGTGCTCTTGAGTTCAATCCCCAGTACCCACCCCCACCAAAAAAATAGTAATTATTTTTGCTGGAAAATAAAACAAAGACATATAACCTGAGGTATTGTTTAGTAATTTAAAAATCTTCATTATTAATTTAAAAGGTCATCTTTAAACCAGAAATATTAGAATGACATTCTTAAGCATTCTAAAAAATTAAAAATTTACTTTTTATATAATAGGCATTCTTAAATCAGTTTTAACCATCATTTATTTCATGCAATATACTTTTTAAAATGAAAGAATAAAATTACTTAGTGGTATATTTATCATACTTCCTAAATAATTTATCATTTATATGAAATAAAATAGTAAGGTAAGTCTACAGAAGATATCAGCTTAATGGCCTTCATGTATGTTGTATGTGTGAGTGTGCCTTTGCCTACCTATGAAATACAGAATTGAATTTTTGATTTAACTTTCCATGTATATACCTTAAATGTTAGAAGGCCTGTGCCATGATCAAAGTGAAATATTAAGTCAGTATCTCTTAAAGGAAATGCCAAGAATGAGTGGAGGGCCATTTGATTTTGCTAATTAAAAATAATTTTCATGATTCAGTGGAGGTGAACATCATCCTGATCATGATATCTAGAAGCATATTTGAAGAAATACTTACAATACTCAGAACTAATAAAAGTCATGCCCTATCTCATTGTAAAATGTAATGGACTTTTTGGGTTCAAGGGCCTAGCTGCCTCAAGGCCCATAGCCTCAGGAAGCATTCTGTTTGGCACCATGGATAGCTCCCAACAGCCAAGGGGCAATTTTTCTCCAGGAACACTTCCCCGCCTTTCATCAGGAGAACAGAAATACAAATGGCTTGTTCACACATCCATGGTGAGTCACAGAATATTTTTCTCAATTTTGATGAGTAGGTTGATCCTATTCAATGCATATGCTGTACACATCTTTGACTTGTGATCTATATAACCAGATATTCTCATATTCTTGTGTATTCTGGAAGATATGTTTGTGGGTGTGTAATTTGTGAGCATGTACATACACATACACACTTAATATTTTGTCTTCTGTAGTTTGTCTGAATAGTGAAAACAATCTTGACTTTAAAAAAAATCTGAAAACTTAAACCTGGGGAAACAAAATAGCTTACCCATAATAATCTAGATACTTATAACAGATGGAAAAATACAAATTGTTTTAGCCCGTAGAATTTTTATCCTCATTAGAATAGCCATGCCATCCATTAATCACTTGCTGTGAATACTGGGCATCTCTGACAGTGTAACCAGCAGGTACCTACAATACCAGAGACAAATGTGTTGATGATACGAATGACACTGTGTAGTGTCTAATACTATAGGCAGCAGTAGCCTCACAATAATCTCATTCTGTAACATTATTTGAATATGAAACTTACTGCAGAGGTTCTCTTTTTCCTGTAATTTTCCCTCAAAGCCTCATCAGGTAAATTGAAAAATTTTGAGCACTATCCAGCGCTCAATATCAATAAATTAATTTTTGCACAAAGCATTATATGCATAAGCTCTATATGGGTTAAAAAATTCAGAAAAGCTTGAACTAAAAAAAAAGGAAAATCAAAGACAAAACATAAAACAGAACAATAAAGCAAGACTGGGGGGATATGGCTAAGGGTTATATAATTTGTCTTCTGTGCCTTTTGTTGGAGGCAGCGAACCACAAAAACTAAAAATATAAAGCAACAATGACAACAAGAACAATAAATGTGCTTTAAACCATAAGATAAAAACTCTAAAGGCAGCCATTTTAAAATGCTTATTTTAGATGAAATAAATAAATGTCCACTAAATCCTGACATACTTTTTCATCTACTCAATGATAAATCATATGGTAATATATGAATTATATTCAGAACGAACTAAGGATAAATATTAAGATAAGTTTATTCACCAACTTTAGATATTTAATTTACTAATAAAATTTGTATTAGCATCATGCTTACCTTAATTTGGAATCACAGCTGTTCTTATACTTAAATGAAAAATGAAATTGTCAATGAATAAATACAATCTTGGAGGTTATCCAAATGCCTACATTGGCCTCTTAAAGAAAAAGCCATTCTTAAACATTCAATCATTAATTAAATGTAGTTCAAAAATTAGGAGAAAAATTTTACATCTACTGAGTAGTAGCATCTGTATATTAAATTATTTTGAGATCACTCCATTTTTTTGACTAGAATGATATGATGCTGGGCAGAAGAAAAGACAAGAGAAATGTAGTGGTCAGACTTCAGTTGATAGGAATTGGGCAGTTGCTGTTGGATCATTGCCTTTATAAAGCTTTCATAAGGCAAATCTTCTATAACCACATGGATTATGTTCTGTGAGTCTTATTTTCTAAACTCAACTCAGCACTGAAAGCCACATAACTTTGGAAAAGTGCTTATAACTATATTGAATCTTAGTGTTCTCATTAACAAAGCCCTGATGGTGGACTAGTGGGAATATAAAATATTAGCAAATGTAAAAGATTATGTAATTTGGATATTGAACAAGTGGGACTCATTGGATATTAATAGAAATTAACTTCATTTTTAAAAAATTTTATTTTCCTTTTCCTATTGTAATCTCTGTGGTGTTGATTTTTCCTTTTATTCTGATAGAAATCTGAATCAACTTTTCTTATTATTCATAAATAACACAAAATTCTTCACTTACTCTAGACCCCCCCAAATTATTTTTCCACAAAATTAAATGTCCAACTATTTGTGTTTTGCTTCTTCCTTTTTCTGTGTTTGTCCTGCCTAGGCTGACTACTGCATTGGGAAAGAAGATGATCAGCTTGTTCTCTATTTTTTTAGAATTCTTTCTCTTCCTGCCTAGTTTAAGGTGTAGTAACTTCAGCGACTCTGGTGGCTGACACAGGAGGATCATGAGTTCAAAGCCAGCCTCAGCAAAAGCAGGACACTAAGCAACTCAGTGAGATCCTCTCTCTAAATAAAATACAAAATAGGGCTGAGGATGTGGCTCAGTGACTGAGTGCCCCTGAGGTCAATCGCCAGTACCTCCCATCCCCAACCCCCACCCACCAAAAAAATGTAGTAATCTGTTGGTGCTTTCTGATAATGATTTAAAGCTGAACTTGGATAATGTACAGGGAAGATGATGGAAAGGATCTAGGCAACAATTCACAATCCCCCTCACAACACATAAAGAAGCAGAAATATCAATGGATTAGAGGAAAGGGAACAGAAAATGTGATATATATATATGGATAAAGAAAATGTGTTTTATATATATATCTACTGAAGGGCATCTACTGAAGGGCATCTAGTTTGGTTCCACAGTTTAGTTATTGTGAATTGTGCTGCTATAAACATTGATGTGGCTGTGTCCCTATAGTAGGCTGTTTTTAAGTCCTTTGGGTGTAGACCAAGGAGGGGGATAGCTGGGTCATTAGGTGGTTCCATTCCAAGTTTTCCAAGGAATCTCCATACTGCTTTCCATATTGGCTGCACCATTTTGCAGTACCACCAACAATGTATGAGTGTGCCTTTTCTCCCACATCTTCTCCAACATTTATTGTTGTTCATGTTCTTAATAGCTGCCATTCTGACTGGTGTGAGATGAAATCTTAGAGTGGTTTTAATTTGCATTTCTCTAATTGCCAGAGATGTTGAACATTTTTTCAAGTATTTGTTGATGGTATATCTTCTTCTGAGAAGTGTCTGTTAAGTTCCTTGGCCCATTTATTGATTGGGTTATTTGTTTTTTTTGGTGTTAAGATTTTTTGAGTTCTTTATATATTCTAGAGATTAGTGCTCTATCTGACTTGCGTGTGGTAAAAATTTGTTCCCAATTAGTAGGCTCACTGATCGTTTCTTTTGCTGAGAAGAAGCTTAATAACAAATTAGAATAATAAAAAATAATGAAAATTAAAAAAAAAGAATGTAAAAAAAGGTAAAAAGAAAAAGAAATGATTTAATATCAAGAATCAATAAATGGGATAGATTCAAATTGATCTCTACCTCTTACCCTGCACAAAAGACAATTCAAACTGGATCAAAGACCTATGAGTTATACCAGAAAGTCTGTAACTGCTAGGAAAAAATGTAGGCCCAACACACCAACATGTTGGCATAGGAATTGACTTAACCAGACTCCTAAGACACAAGAAATAAAATGCAGGAGCCCTGTTTGGGGATTGACTTGATTTGCACTTGACTATGAGCCGTGGAGATTTGGGCTTTGTTGCCTCCCGTAGTCTCACGGGACTTGTTGCGAGATCTCGAGTGACTTGGCCGAAATTGCTGATCGGGTCAGCGCCATTTTAGTGGTGTGTTTGTCGTGTGTTAGTCGTTGTTAGAACCAGAGAGAAAAGTTATCAGAATAAAAAGCTGTTTGTCTCCAGTTCGCCTCTGAAGTTTTTCCCGCGGCTCCGTTGCTCCAAGCGCTTCAGGCGGCAACAGGTGGCGGCCCGTACGGGGACTTTGGAGCGGACAGGTAAGAACTGAAAGGTCTCTAAAGATGGGTTCGAATATAACTGAATCCCAAGTGATAGAGGCTATGCAAAGACTCCTTGATATACCTGACTCTGTTCTCAGTGAGGAGTATATAGACAAAAGTGAAAGTGATCAAAAAAGTGTAGATTCCACTGGGCCAACTGAGACCAGTAAAGAGAGTATTAGAAGAGACCCAAAAATGACAAAAATCCAAGCTATTAAAGCTATTCGGGAGTTATTGGTAAAAGCTGAAGGATACTTGCTCTCACTGGAACCTGGGCCTCAGGATATTGCTGTCAGTGAAATTAGCAGTGGTGAGGAAGCTAGTAAAAGTGATCCTGAGAAAATGAGGAAAAAGAAACAAAAAAAGACCAAGAAAAAGGACGGTCAGGTAGAGGAGCCACTTGTGTCCTCTACTCCCCCATGGGTGGAATCCATTACAGAAAATATGAAGGGTATTACTAGGCATTTGCATACCCTAGAAACAGAAATAAAAAGTCTTTCTGATCGCTTATGCGCTCTCGAGGGCAACTCACAGATACATTGGGAACCGCCAGCATTTGAAAAGAAAAATGGACAGAGTGTCCATCAGTCAGTAGATTTCAAAACAATAAAAAATCTCAAAGAGGCAGTAATGACTTATGGGCCCCAAGCTCCTTTCACGTTGAGTATGCTGGAGTCCCTTAACACCTTTAGCATAACCCCCTCAGACTGGCAAAGTCTATGTAAAGCAACATTAAGCGGGGGGCAATTCTTGGTTTGGCGATCGCAATTCCAAGAACTTTGTATAGAAACAACTAAAAGAAACGCGGCTGCAGGGTTTGAAAACTATAATATAGACATGCTCACAGGAGAAGGGCAATTCGCAGACTTACAGGCTCAAACAGATTATGACCCAGATGTATATGCTCAGATAAATGCAGCTGCCTTAGAGGCATGGAAAACTGTACAAGGACCTGGGGATCTACAAGGTAGCTTGTCAAAAGTGATTCAAGGATCTAATGAGCCGTATGCCGACTTTGCTGATCGACTTTTGAGAACTGCAGGTAGTGTGTTTGCAGATGTTGACCAAACTATGCCATTAGTTGTTCAATTAGCTTATGAAAATGCAAATAAATGGTGCCAAGCAGCCATCAGGCCATGGAGAACTAAAAAGGATCTTTCCGTATATATACAACTATGTAAAGATATAAATGACGCCTTTGTCACAGGAAATGTGATTGCAGCCTCAATGAGAGGTGCTTCCTCTGAAATTTCACAAAGGCTAAACGTAGATATTATAATCAATCAGGATATTCCAGGCAAAATTATCATAATCAATCAGGCAATTCTAGGCAAAATCCCAAAAGAGAAATAAGATCAAGCTCATACCGTGCCCCAGGCCGCTGCCCCAGGTGTAAAAAGGGAAATCATTGGGCCAATAAATGCCATTCAAAATTTGACATCCATGGAAATCCTTTGTTCAGGAATTCAAAAAACGGGGCACGGGGCCCAATACCCCGGGGCCCACAAATGTACGGGGCATTGCAGAAGGAGTATCCTCAAGCATCTACTCAGATGCCTCCCCGACACAATCCCTACTACCCATCCACTCCCTCGCCAGAGGAACAAGAGGAAATGCAGGATTAGACCTCTGTTCCACCGCCCGAATAGTGTTAACACCTGAAATGGGGGTTCAACTGATACCCACAGGAGTCAGGGGACCTCTTCCCTCAGGGACTGTAGGACTTATTATCGGGCGTAGTCCTAAAAGCTTATTAGGTTTGCAAGTGACCCCAGGTGTAATAAACTCAGACTACAAAGGGGAAATAAAAATAATGCTTAGCTCACCCCAAAGTATAAGTTCTGTTAATCAAGGAGATAGAATTGCTCAGTTGCTTCTCCTTCCCAATTTACATAATTCATTTAAAATGGGTATGCCTCAAGAAGGGAACAATAGAGGATTTTGTTCCACTGACTCAAGTCCCATGGCTTGCTGGGTTCGAGATTGTTCAAGGAGGCCTATGTGTAAAATAAAAATCCAAGGAATAGAAATGGAGGGATTAATAGATACTGGAGCTGACTCTTCCATTATTAATTTACGCCAATGGCCCAAGCACTGGCCTCTGCAAAAAGCTTCAACCAGTTTAAGAGGCTTGGGATATAATAACCTCCCAGATAAAAGTGCAGTAATTTTAAAATGGGAGGATGATGAAGGCCATAAAGGAACATTTCAGCCTTATGTTTTACCTAATCTTCCGGTTACTTTATGGGGAAGAGATATTTTGCAACAAATGGGAGTACACCTTGCAACCAAGCCTGCAGATGTTAAATGTGAAAACCTACAGGGTAATCTTAACCATAAAAGAACTCATTATCAAAAAGTACAGAGTAATCTTAACCCTAAAAGTAATCATTGTCATAAAGGAAAAAGATATTTTTTTTCGGGGCCACTGAGAAAATAATTTTGAAAATACCGTGGCTTTCTGATAAGCCAGTGTGGGTCCCTCAGTGGCCCCTATCTAAAGAGAAATTACAAGCGGCCCACCTACTAGTTCAGGAACAATTAGAAGCAGGTCATATAGAACCTTCCACCTCTCCCTGGAATTCCCCCATATTTGTGATCAAGAAAAAGTCAGGAAAATGGCGATTGTTACATGATCTTAGACAAATCAATAAAATCATGCAAGTTATGGGCCCTACTCAACCTGGACTTCCTAGTCCCATAGCTATTCCAAAAAATTTCCATCTTATTACTCTTGATATAAAGGATTGCTTCTTTTCTATTCCCCTACATCCTCTGGATGCCCCCAGGTTTGCTTTTTCCATTCCTTCTATGAACAATAATGGCCCTGATCAGAGATATCAATGGAAGGTTTTACCACAGGGAATGGCTAATAGCCCCACCATATGCCAAATATATGTGGACAAGGCTATCCAACCCATTAAAAATAAATATCCAAACCTCATGTGTCTACATTACATGGATCATATTTTATTGGCCCACCCTAATCAAAAAATCTTATTTAATATATTCAGTGATGTGGTAGAAAATTTTAAAAAATATGGATTATATATAGCAGAAGAAAAAGTTCAAACCAGATCTCCCATATTATATTTAGGATTTAAAATCATGGATACTTTTGTTAGACCCCAAAAAATTTTAATAAATAAAGAACATTTGACCACCCTCAATGATTTCCAAAAACTACTGGGAGACATTAATTGGCTTCGCCCTACACTAAATCTCACTACTGGCCAACTAAAACCTTTATTTGACATCCTTCGTGGAGATCCTGATCCATCTTCACCACGAACATTGACTCCTGATGCTAGGAAAGCTTTAAAGTTAGTAGAAAAAGCCATCAAAGGAGCTCATTGTGATAGATTTGATTTAACTCAACCACTGATGTTGATTATTATTTCTTCACAATATACACCCACAGGAGTATTTTGGCAACAAGGGCCTTTATTATGGATACATTTGCCCCTCTCTCCTAAAAGTATAATTGAATCTTATACCTCCATGGTGGCTAAACTTATTCTTCAAGGACTTAAGACTTCTACTAAAATATTTGGCATTCACCCTGCTACTATTATTACTCCCTATTCATCATCACAGATTGAATACTTATATTTCAATGATAATGATTGGGCTATAGCTAAATGCTCTACTTCTGCAAATTTTGATAATCATCTTCCTAAGTCCCCTATATTATCTTTTTGTATTAATCATCCTATTATATTTCCACAGGTAATAAAAAATCAACCTATTCCTAAGGCATTTAATGTATTTACAGATGGGTCCTCAAATGGTACTGCTACAGTAGTCACTAAAAAAGAAAATATGACTTACATAACTGCACATAAATCAGCTCAACTAGTGGAATTGAAAGCTGTGGTAAGAGCTCTGGAAAATTTTAGGGACCAGCCTGTAAACATTTTTTCAGATAGCCACTATATTGTACAAGCCGTCCCAAAATTAGAGTTAGCAGGACCAATAGCACCTCATACTCCAGCCTTTAAATTGTTTTATCAAATACAAAAACTTTTGTGGGCAAGAAAAGAACCTCTATTCGTAGGCCATATTAGAGCACATACTAATTTGCCTGGTCCCCTCCATGAAGGTAATCAAAAGGCTGATGAATTTACAAAAACAATATTTATACTTTCAGTGCTACAACAAGCTACTTTATTCCACTCCCAGTTTCATGTCAACAGCACCACCTTGCAACGTAGGTTTAAAATCACAAAGGAGCAAGCCAGAACAATTGTAAAAGATTGTAAATCTTGTATGACACATTTGCCCAATCCTCATTTCGGAGTTAACCCTAGAGGATTAATGCCCAATCATTTGTGGCAGATGGATATTACTCATGAGCCAAGTTTTGGAAAATTGTGATTTATTCATGTGACCATAGATACATGCTCAGGCATGATTTTTGCTTCCTTACATTCTGGAGAAAAAGTTAAAGATGTTACATCTCATTGTTTGCAAGCTTTTGCTGCATTGGGCATCCCCAAAATGCTTAAAACAGATAATGGCCCCGCATATACGTCCTCATCTTTCAAAGAGTTTTGTGCAAAATTCAATATATCCCATAAAACAGGCATCCCATACAATCCTCAGGGTCAGGGCATTATTGAAAGAGCAAACCGAACACTGAAAATTATGTTATTAAAACAAAAAGAAGGAAATTGGAAAAGTCCTAAGGACAGATTGGCAGTTGCCCTGTTTACCTTAAATTTTTTAACTTTAGACTCTAATGGTTATTCTGCTGGAGACAGACATTGGAATCCACACCAACAACATAAACCTTTGGTTTACTGGAAGGATGTTCTTCAGGTACATGGAAGGGTCCAGATCCAGTATTAATTTGGGGAAGAGGATCTGTTTGTGTTTTTCCAAAAGATGAATCCTCTCCAATATGGATACCATCTAGATTAATAAAACAGGTACCACATCAAAATGATCAAGATGAAGTTATTGAAGTATCAAGATTAATAAAAAAGGTACAAAATCAAGAGGACCAAGATCAAGGTACAGAATGATTCCCTCAAAAGAGTCCTTCAAAATATTTCACAACTTAAGTGTCATTCCTCCCGGCCGGGACAAGGAGATCTCTCTTTAGTGTGCACACAATTGTATTTTTTTTTTCCTTTTTATACATGTCTTTATGTCTGTACATTTGTCTACATTTCATGTTAATGTGACATCACAAATATATGTTTGTATGTTTGTTCGTCTGTCCAGTGTGACGTCACAAAGAACAAAGCGCTTATGAAAAAGAAAAAATATATATATATATGGATCCAAATAACTTTAATTCATTTTAGGTTAAGAGTATTCAATTTAGGTAAATAATTTTATAAATGAAGGTACTTTCAATTTTGATTTATAGGTGTCCCTCGGACTTCTCTTTAGCAAACAATATGACTAGTGCTATATAACCTGATATTTTGGTGTTTTGACTTAAGATTGTTTATTTGTTATTAACTTCATTTGTTTAATAGCTCATTAATTTCAATTATCTCAACAGGTAAAAGATTGCTCTGTATACAGAGACTCAAGGGTTCCAGTTAATAAATTATTTCTCTAAAGTGCCTTTACCTTTTCTTTAATCTATCTTTAATGCAGTAATTACCCTCAGTCTTTCTTTGATTTGTTCTAAATATGATATTTTTCCAACTTATGTTTGTAGAAGCTCAACCAGCGATGTGTGTGAACAAAAATCAACTTTAATTTTCAGCTCAACCAGCGATGTATGTGAACAAAAATCAACTTTAATTTTCTAATCTAATTATTCTATTTGTAGTTTGACAACTGGCCTCTTGACTCAGTGCTGCAATAGCACTGCCTTTCCTTTAATAATTGATGCTTGAGTTTCTAGGTAGCGGGCCCTGAAGATTTGCTGGTGGCATTGTCTAAACATAAAAAAGACGTCTGCTGCTACAGCTGCAGGGATCGCGGCCGCCGCAAGCATCCCTGCTGCTCAAACATCAAACAACCTCACCACAGTGTGGCCTCTGCTCTACATGCATGGGGCCTCCTACATCAACATGTTATAACAAATGGACATTTTGATCTTTCATTGTTTGGGACTTTACAGGACAATGCCTTGCAGGTATTTGTCTAGAGAATTCAGTGTGTTACTTGATGGAACTTAGGGCAGCTGATTTGTTTAAACAATTTGATATGCTATGCAATTTGGCTCATCACCAAAAGGCTTGTCGCCTTAAAGCCGCAACATCTCCTCACAATTGGACGGCTGTTAGTCATCATATATAGTCGATCCTAAAGGGCTCCATTGGATGGCTGGTTAGCCAATGACGGGTAAGATCCCCAGAGGGGGACAACCTAAGACAGGCACAGTCGCACGGGACAGTCTCATGTGGCCGACATATCAACCTAAGACAGGAGTCAAGGGCACAGCCTTGATTATCCGATGACGGGTAAGAATGTTGGTTGCACATAGACGTCCTAGAGCATTACCTCTTTTAAAACAAAAAGGGGGGAATGCAGGAGCCCTGTTTGGGGATTGACTTGATTTGCAGTTGACTATGAGCCGTGGAGATTTGGGCTTTGTTGCCTCCCGTAGTCTCACGGGAGTTGTTGCGGGATCTCGAGTGACTTGGCCGAAATTGCTGATCGGGTCAGCGCCATTTTAGTGGTGTGTTTGTTGTGTGTTAGTCGTTGTTAGAACCAGAGAGAAAAGTTATCAGAATAAAAAGCTGTTTGTCTCCAGTTCGCCTCTGAAGTTTTTCCCGCGGCTTCGTTGCTCCAAGCGCTTCAGGCAGCAACAATAAAATTTAAAAATCAATAAATGAGATGGCATCAAATTACAAAGTTTTGCACAGCAAAGTTTCCAATTATGAACATGAAGAGAGAAATTACAGAATAGAAGATTTTGCCATCTGCTCCTGAGAAACATCATTAATATCCAGAATATATAAAGAAATCATAAAACTTGACACACACACACACACAAATGGACAATTAATAAATGGGTGAAAGAACTAAACAGACATTTCTCAAAGAAGAAATACAATTTGGCCAACAAATATATGAAAAAATGATAAGGTCTCTAGCAATGTGGGAAATACATGTTAAAACCACATCAGAATTTCATCTTACTTCAGTGAGAATGGCAATAATTAAGAATACAAATAATAAATGTTGGCAAAGATGTAGGAATACAGATACATTCATATGTTATTAATGGGACTATAAAGTAATGTAAACACTCTGGAAAGTAGCATGGAGATTTCTCAAAAACCTAGGTATGGAACCACCATATAATCCAGTTATAATTTCCAGCATAGTATAGGGATATAGCCACATCAATGTTGATAGTAGTATAATTCATAATAGCAAGCTATGGAACCAACCATGGTACCCTTCAACAAATGAATGGATAAAGAAAATGTGATATTTATACATAATGGAGTATTACTTAGCCATAAAGAAGAATGGAATTATAGCAATTGCTGGTAAATGGATGGAACTGGAGACTATAATACTAAGTGAAATAAGCCAGTCTCAAAAAGCTGAAGGTTGAATCTTTTCTCTGATTTACAGAAGTTAGTCCAAAATAGGGAGGGGAAAAGAGAGAGTAAGAGAAAGAGAAAAAGGCAAAACAGGGGGTTTCCAACAAAATAGAAGAAATATCAGTGAACTAGATAAAGGTGACTGAGTGGGGCAGAGAAAAGATGGGATAAGGGAATAATAGCACAATGAATCTGACCTGACTTTCCTATGTGCATATATGAATATACCACAGTGAATCTCACCAACATGTATATCCACAAGACACCAACTATTAAAGAATAAAAACCAAAAGTAAAAAGCAGAAATATCAGTAGATTAGAGGAAAGGGAACAGGAGAAGGGAGAAGGGGAGGGACAGAGGAAATACTGGGGACTGAATGAGCAAATTATTTTGTATGCTTTTATAATTATGTCAAAATGAATCCCAAAGTTAGGTATAAGTAAAATGAACCAAAAAAATATAAAATAAAGTTCTACTTAAAAATTTAAGTGTATATAGTGCTTTAGTTAAAAAAAAAAAAAAAAAAAAAAAAAAAAGCTGAGAGTATTTTTCTTCTAGTGTGTGTGCAATGTGTGTTTGAAAAAAAAAAAAGCTTCCTGCCATTGCTGCTGAGAGTTTAAGTGAATACTGCCATTACTTTAATGTAACTGAATGCATATCCAAAACTTAATTGCTTAAAATTCTTCCTGAAAAATGTAATGATATGTTTAGTACCAGTTTCTTAGTATCAGTTTCTTGAATTTTCTCTCTCACCTGACCCTGTGGAGTAGAATTTTAAGTAATTTCTTTTTTTTTATTTTATTTTTATAATTTTTAATATGTACAACTCATAGAGCATATATTTAGTATCTTTTTACATACAACTGTTTTTTTTTTTTTTTTTTTTTTTTTTTTTTTTTTTGTGGTACCAGGGATTGAACTCAGGGACACTCGACCACTGGGTCACATCCCCAGCCCTTTTTTGTATTTTATTAGAGACAGGGTCTCACTGAGTTGCTAAGTGCCTCGCCATTGCTGAGGCTGGCTTTGAACTCGCGATCCTCCTGCCTCAGCCTCCCAAAGTGCTGGGATTACAGGTGTGCGCCACCGCGCCCAGCTACATACAACTGTTTTTATACAAAGTATATTCGTACAATTCAGGTCTTCAATCATGCATTAAGGAAAATGATATCCGTCTCATTCAACCACCTTTTTTTTTCTCCCCCTCCCTCCCCTCTTGCTCCCTCCCTTACCCTCCCTTCCCTTGACCATTCTAGTGTTCCTCTAATCCTCCTATGTACCCCCATCCAACTATACTTTGAAATAGCCTCCTTATATAAGAGAGAACATTTGGTACTTGGATTTTTGAGACTGACTAACTTCACTTAGCATTATGTCTTCCAACTTCATCCATTTACCTGCAAATGCCATTAATTTATTTTCTTTTACTGCTGAGTAAAATTCCATTGTGCATATATACCACATTTTCTTAATCCACTCATTTACTGAGGGACATCTAGGTTGGTTCCACAACCTAGCTATTGTGAATTGTGCAGCTACAAACATTGAGATAGCTGTGTCACTGTAATATGCTGTTTTTAGGTCCTTTGGGAATAGACCCAGGAGTGGGATGGCTGGGTCATAGGATGGTTCCATTCCCAGTTTTCCAAGAAATCTCCATACTGCTTTCCATAACGGTTGCACCATTTTGCAGTCCCACCAGCAATGTATGAGTGTGCCTTTTTCCCCACATCCTATCCAACATTTATTGTTGCTTGTGTTCTTGATGGCTGCCATTCTGACTGGAGTGAAGTGAAATCTTAGAGTAGTTTTGATTTGCATTTCTCTAATTGCCAGCGATGTTGAGCATTTTTTCATGTATTTGTTGATTAATCGTGTATCTTCTTCTGAGAGGTGTCTTCTCAATTCCTTAGCCCATTTATTGATTGGGTTATTTGTTTTTTTAGTGTAAAGTTTTTTGAGTTCTTTATATATTCTAGAGATTAGTGCTCTATCTGATGTGCATGTATTAAATATTTGTTCCAATTAGTTGGCTCTCTATTCACCTCACTGATTGTTTCTTTTGCTGAAAAGAAGCTTTTTAGTTTAAATCTATCCCATTCATTAATTCTTGGTAGTAATTCTTGCGCTACAGGATTCTTATTAAGGAACTTGGGGCCTAATCCAACATGTTGGAAATTGGAGCTTACTTTTTCTTCTATTAGGTGTATTGTCTCTGGTCTAGTTCCTAGGTCCTTGATCCACTTTGAATTGAGTTTTGTGCATGGTGAGAGATAAAGTTTTAATTTCATTTTGTTGCATATGGATTTCCAGTTTTCCCAGCACCATTTGTTGAAGAGTCTATCCTTTCTCCATTGTACATTTTTGGCACCTTTGTCCAATATAAGATAGCTGTAATTATATGTATTAGTCTCTGTATCCTCAATTCTGTACCATTGGTCCACCAATCTATTTTGGTGCCAATACCATGCTGTTTTTGTTACTATTGCTCTATAGTATAATTTAAAGTCGGGTATGGTGATGCCCCCTGCTTCACTTTTCTTGCTCAGGATTGCTTTGGCTATTCTGGGTCTCTTATTTTTCCAGATGAATTTCATGACTGCTATTTCAATTTCTTTGAAGAATGACATTGGGATTTTGATTGGAATTGCATTAAATCTGTATAATGCTTTTGGTAGTATGGACATTTTGACAATATTAATTCTACCTATCCAAGAGCAAGGTAGGTTTTTCCATCTTCTGAGTTCATCTATAATTTTTTTCTTTACTGTTCTATAATTTTCGTTATAGAGGTCTTTCACCTCTTTCGTTAGGTTGATTCCCAGGTATTTTATTTTTTTGATGCTATTGCAAATGGGGTATTTTTCAACATTTCCCTTTCAGAGTCTTTGTCGCTCATGTACACAAACTTTGACTTATGTGTATTGATTTTGTATCCTGCAACTTTGCCAAATTCGTTTATTAGTTGTAAAAGTTTTCTGGTAGAGTTTTTTGGGTCTTCTAGGTAGATTATCATATCATCAGCAAATAGTGCTAATTTGAGCTCTTCTTTTCCTATCTTGATCCCTTTAATTTCTTTCGTCTGTCTAATTGCTCTGGCCAGAGTTTCCAGTACTATGTTAAATAGCAGTGGTGAAAGGGGGCATCCCTGTCTTGTTCCAGTTTTTAGAGGGAATGCTTTCAATTTTTCTCCATTTAAGGTAATGTTAGCTCGGGGCCTTGCATAAATAGCTTTTATAATGTTAAGATATGTTCCTGATATTCCTAGTTTTTCCAGTGTTTTGAACATAAAGGGGTGTTGTATTTTGTCAAATGCTTTTTCTGCATCAATTGAGATGATCATATGATTTTTGTCTTTATGTCTATTGAGGTGATGTATTATGTTTATTGATTTCCGAATGTTGAACCAGCCTTGCATCCCTGGGATAAACCCCACTTGATCGTGGTGCACTATCTTTTTGATATGTTTTTGTATCCGATTTGCCAGGATTTTGTTGAGGATTTTTGCATCTATGTTCATTAAAGATATGGGCCTGAAGTTTTCTTTTTTGGATGTGTCTTTGCCTGGCTTTGGAATTAATGTAATATTGGCCTCATAGAAAGAGTCTGGAAGAGCTCCCTCTTTTTCTATTTCTTGAAATAGTTTGAAGAGCATTGGTATTAGTTCTTCTTTGAAAGTCTTATAGAACTCGGCTGTAAACCCATCAGGTCCTGGACTTTTCCTTGTTGGTAGCTTTTTGATGACATCTTCTATTTCTTCGCTTGTAATTGATCTGTTTAAATTGTGTATAGCCTCCACATCCAGTTTAGGCAAATCATATGACTCCAGAAATCTGTCAATGCATTCAGTATTTTCTATTTTATTAGAGTACAAGTTTTCAAAGTAATTTCTAATTATATTCTGTATATCTGAGGTGTTTGTTGTGATATTCCCTTTTTCATCACGAATGTTAGTAATTTGAGTTTTTTCTCTTCTTCTTTTCATTAGCATCGCTAAGGGTCTGTCAATTTTGTTTATTTTTTCAAAGAACCAACTTTTAGTTTTGTCAATTCTTTGAATGGTTTCCTTAGTCTCAGTTTCATTAATTTCTGCTCTGATTTTAATTATTTCCTGTCTTCTACTACTCTTGGTGTTGGTCTGTTCTTCTTTTTCTAATGCTTTGAGGTGTGATGTTAAGTCATTTATTTGTTGGGTTTTTTTTTCCTCTTAAGTAATGAACTCAGTGCAATAAATTTTCCTCTTACTACTGCCTTCATAGTGTCCCAGAGATTTCTATATGATGTATCTGTGTTCTCATTTACCTCTAGGAATTTTTTGATCTCCTCTTTGATGTCTTCTTCAACCCCTTGTTCATTCAGTAACATGTTGTTTAGTTTCCAGTTGATGGAGTAGTTTTTCTTATTCCTTGTTTTGTCGTTGATTTCCAATTTCATCCCTTTATGGTCTGATAGCATGCAGGGTAGTATCTCTATTTTTTTATATTTGCTGAGAGTTGCCTTGTGACATAAAATATGGTCTATTTTGGAGAAGGAGCCATGTGCTGCTGAGAAAAATGTGTATTCGTTTACTGAGGGATGAAATATTCTATATATGTCTGTTAGGTCTAAATTGTTAATTGTTTTGAGGAGGCTTAAAATTTCTTTGTTTAGCTTTTGTTTGGATGATCTATCCATTGGTGAGAGAGGTGTGTTGAAGTCCCCTAGAATAACTGTGTGTGGTCTATTTTACTCTTGAATTTAAGAACTGTTTGTTTGATGAATGTAGGTGCTCCATTATTTGGGGCATACAGATTTATGATTGTTATATCCTGTTGATGGATGGTTCCCTTAAGTGATAAGAAATATCCATCTTTGTCCCTCTTGATTAGTTTTGGTTTGAAGTCTACCTTATTTGATATGAGAATGGAAACCCCTGCTTGCTTCCGCCGGCCATGTGAGTGATAAGACTTTTCCAAGCCTTTCACTTTCAGTCTGTTGATGTCTTTTTCTATGAGGTGTGTTTCTTGGAGACAGCAAATTGTTGTGTCATTTCTTTTAATCCATTCTGATAATCTGTGTCTTTTGATTGGCGAGTTTAGGCCATTAACATTCAGGGTTATTATTGAGATGTGATTTTTATTCCCATCCATTTTTATTTGAATTATTGTCTTTAGCTTGATTTGGTTTCTCTTCTGGTTGGTATTTCCTTTAGTTTAATATCTCCCTTTGGTGATTTTCATTATCATCTTTCTCTTCTTCTTCATGAAAAATGTTGCCCAGGATGCTCTGAAGTGCTGGCTTTCTAGTTGTGAAATCTTTTAACTTTTGCTTGTCGTGGAAGGTTTTTATTTCATCTTCGAATCTAAAGCTTAATTTTGCTGGATATAAAATTCTTGGTTGACATCCCTTTTCTTTCAGAGCTTGAAATATGCTAGTCCAGGATCTTCTTGCTTTTAATGTCTGGGTTGAAAAATCTGAACATAGTCTGATTGGTTTCCCCCTATATGTAATTTGCTTCCTTTCTCTTGTGGCTTTTAGTATTCTCTCCTTGCTCAGTGTATTAGGCATTTTCATTATAATGTGTCTAGGTGTGGATCTGTTGAGATTTTGTTTGTTTTGTGTTCGGTATGCCTCTTGAACTTGGTTTTCCATTTCATTTCTCAAGCTTGGAAAATTTTCTGTAATTATTTTGTTAAATAGATTACTAATTTTTTTGGCTTGAAACTCTGCCCCTTCCTCTACGCGGATCACTCTTAAGTTTGGTCTTTTTATGCTGTCCCATAATTCTTGGATGTTATGTTCTTGATTTCTAACAAGTTTTGCTGTATGTTCTAACTTCTTCTCTAGGACATATATTTTGTCTTCATTGTCTGAGGTTCTTTCCTCCAAGTGGTCTACTCTGTTGGAGATGCTTTCAATTGAACTTTTATTTTGGTTTATTGCTTCTTTCATTTCTGGAATTTCTATTTGGTTTCTCTTTAGAGCCTCTATTTCCCTATTGAAGTAATCTTTTACTTCCTGTATTTGTTTTTGGAGTTCTTTGTCAAAATGATCTTTTGCCTCCTGTACCTGCTCCCTCGTCTCATTTTTGAGTTCATTCTTAAGTTCCATAAACATTTGGCATATGTAATTTCTAAATTCCATCTCTGGCATTTGACCAACTGTGCTTGCCATGACATCTACCGATGAGGTATCTTGATTTGTTTGTGTCATTTTCTTTCCTTGTTTTTTCATGTTGCTTGTGTGTCTATTCTTCCTGCACTGTGGGACCTTGACTATTTCGATTTTACCTTAAAGCCTTATGTTGTTCCTGTAGTACAATGCTATCAGATCACCTTATAATTCCTTTACACTTTTAAAACCTAACACTTTCTATTCAGAAAATCCAAGTTTGATCACAATGTACAGATTTTGTTAACCCAGATATTATTTCCAATTTACTCTGTACGCTTCTGATAGGGTTTTATAGCTTCAAGTATTGGATACAGAGGTGTTATGTTTAGGAAGAAGGAAGTGTCTTGAATTGTTCTTTCTTGGAAAGTATGAAAGGAGATATCTATTGAAGTGGTTTAGTGGAAGTGGTTTAGTATCAGTAGACGATGGAAGAAAGAGAATGGGGTTGACAATTAGGTGAAAAGATCAATTTATATATAAAGTAAGTTGGAAAAGAAAAAAAAATGATAAAAGAGTAGAATTTGGTGTAAGAGAAAGGAGAGAGAGAATCAAGGAAATAGAGAGTAAACTATATATAACACCACTTTGCTACCCAGTTCAATTGCGCCGGTTCTAGAAATCCCAAGTTTTGCGTATAACTTGTTTTTGCCTCTGTTTAGTATGCACTGGCAGGATGTAAACATGAAAGATGAAGGAGGAAGAAAAGATACAAGAGTGGGAAGGAAGAAAAGAAGGAAAGAAAAAAGGAGTGGAAGAAACAAACACACTAACAATCAATGCGGAAGGAAAAAAAAAAAAAAAAAAGAACAAAACAAAGCCAAAAAAAGAAAAAGAAAAAGAAACAAATAAAATAAAAAAAAAAAAACCTCCCTGCAATCCAACAAGACAAGCAAGCCAACAAAAAGAAAAGGAAAAAAAAAAAAAAAAGTCAAACCCCAAGTCTCAGACAAAACGGGCCCTGGGAAGCCCCCCTCTTTTTTTTCCTTTCCAGTTCAAACCAATTGCCATTGGACCACGTCCAGACAGTCTGCGATCCTGTCAGTGAAATCAAGGCTGCATCTTAGGCCAGTGGCTGCACGGTTCAGTGAAGGAGTGGCCCAGGGGGTTTGCGTGTGTCAGCAGATGAATGGCACCGGGAAGGGGACCCTCCAGAAGGCACCCCCTCCCCAAGCCCACCCCCAGTTGCAGCCTCTTGTGGCCGCTGTGCTAGCCTCAGAAACGCCTTCCCCTGCTGACCACCCGATTCTCACCCAATTGTGCGTTGTCTTCGGAGAGCTGGAGTGTCCCTGGATGGCTGCAGCCGTCGCTCTCCGTCTCCTCCCCTTTGTCTGGAGCTTTCAAAGATGGCGGTGTTCTCCTTCCAGTCAACAGCAGCTCCGCAGACTCCTGTATTCTCGCCGATCGATTTCAAAGCTGTTGGGTGGATGTCTCCCTGCCGAAGTGGCACCGGGAAGCCACACCTGTGACTGTGGTGCAGACAGCGCTGCTTCGGACTGTGGCCCGCTGGACTCTGCCCCTGTTTGCTGATCGCAGATCTCTGCGCTGCTCTGTCCGCGGCCCCACTACTGAGGGTCGCGTCAGGCGGAGTGTGGATTTGAACTGGTGCTGTGGGCCCGCGGTCTTCTGTGGTTCCCCAGCACCAATCCCGCCGGCTGTTATCGCTGGTTTTTATCGCCGGTTTCACGCTGGTGTGCCGTGAGTTTGGCTGGGGTTGCAGTAGTAGCGCGGTCTCCCCACACTGACTTTGTTTCGGACGGCCTGTGCACCACCCAGGCGGTTTTGCAGGAGCCTCGCGGCTCTAGCCGCTGCAGACAGCTTGTCTCTTTCTCTCTCTGGTAGTGGTAATCAAACCATCCAGGAGATCGGTATTTTCAGCCTATATATATATATGATGAAAGGCAATTTATCTGCTTTGTTGGATTCTTTCCACGGAGCTGTCCTGAAGTGCGTCTTCCTCTATTCCGCCATCTTGGATCCCCGAATTTTAAGTAATTTCTTTCCCCACCATTCTTCTCCTTCTTCTCCTCTCTGTCACTGCAGGTGAGATTGAATATGCTCACACATCATTTGCACTGGTAAATGCTGGATGACAGCCTTTAACAAACACTAATATCTCTTACTATGCTATCAAAGCAGCTATTCATTTACAGTCTTTCATGTTATGGTTTTGTTGAAATGAGTCAGGCATCTATTCACAAGTAAGTCCAGTTCGACATACAAATCTTACCTAGTGGTCCATACTGAAGCCATTTCTCCAAGGCTTGAGCAGTGGGGAAAATACACTCTGATTATACCATGGGTTGGTGGGACTTGCAACACACAGACCCAGCATTCCAAAATGTGTAGTCTGATTCTAAATACTTCGCTTAGCCATTCCATGCTCTGTCATAGACCTAAAATCACAGAAGGTTTACAAAACCAGTTTGCAGATGAGGTTTGTCATGTTGTAGTTACATTAACCTTTGGATTTTGGGAGTAGTTGGTGCCTCTTGATTTGTGATTTCAGTCCACACTATGGCACCAACAATTTACACTATTTGTTTTACATCTGCCAACATATTTCCAGTAAAATATGCCAACATTTAAAATAATTATCAGTACTAAAACAGGTGTTCTGATGTGAATAAGCAAGATGGAAAAGTATTTTTTAGTAATATAAGAAATAAATTATCAAAACCATGATTTGTAATATCTATTTTTGTAGCTTCTCAATGTATTTTGCAATATTAATTTCTGAACATTCCTGTAATAAAGAAAGCCATATTACTCCATTTAAATTCATTTAATTCATATTTTCCATTTTTTTCCCCTTTTTGAAACTTCACTTAACATCCTACAGAATAACATTACTTCAAAGAGAATAACACTTTGGGGCAAAGAAACCATAAGAATTTCAACTATTGTTTAGTTTTTTATTTAATAGCTTGTCTCATATTGCCTTCAATTTAATACCTGGGATGGCCATTTAGTGGTGAACAATATTGTTTAATATTGTTCTTCAAAATTGTGCATTCAAATCTTATCCCATCCATGTCATGAAACATTAATAATGCATGTTAATAATATATATGTATATATATATATATGTATACATATATATATATATATAAAAGGGAAAAGGGTGACTAGATATTAATATATCTAAACTGGCATGTTTCATTTGTTCAAGGTTGAAACCATATCTGTGATTCTACATATTAGCACACTCACTGTTATCTTTTCAGATATTAATTTTCTGAAATAAAATTCCCAAAATATTGCATATACACACACCCAGAATAACCATTCATTTGCATGACTGTTTTTATTTGAGTGAACTAAGTTAATTTAAAATGTGATTATTTTATTTTGTTATAGCTCATTTCCAAACACCTGTTTGTGCCTACTTTTCTCTAGGTGAAAATTTATATGTATATATATATATATATATATATATATATATATAAAAGGGAAAAGGGTGACTAGATATTAATATATCTAAACTGGCATGTTTCATTTGTTCAAGGTTGAAACCATATCTGTGATTCTACATATTAGCACACTCACTGTTATCTTTTCAGATATTAATTTTCTGAAATAAAATTCCCAAAATATTGCATATACACACACCCAGAATAACCATTCATTTGCATGACTGTTTTTATTTGAGTGAACTAAGTTAATTTAAAATGTGATTACTTTATTTTGTTATAGCTCATTTCCAAACACCTGTTTGTGCCTACTTTTCTCTAGGTGAAAATTTATATATATATATATATATATATATATATATATATATATATATATATATATATATGAGACAGGGTCTCACTGAATTGCTAAGTGCCTCTCCATTGCTGAGGTTGGCTTTGAACTCTGTATCCTCTTGCCTCAGCCTCCCAAGTTCTGGGATTACAGGTGTGCACCACCACGCCCAGCTGCGGGTTTTATCTTTATTATATGTATTATAGGAAAATTAATGCAGGAAATAAATCCCCTTCAAAATTGTGCATTCAAATCTTATCCCATCCATGTCATGAAACATTAATAATGCATGTATTTGTTTCTTCAATAAACAATTGCTGAGTTTCTTCTAGTTGCTACAAAATGAATAAAAATGAATGTGAATTTTAGAATTAGGTTATGAAAATCTATGATACAGTACCACATATAGTACTCTAGTAATAGTTACAAAAAGCATTTTCTTAGAATTTATTACAAGGCAAGTACAGTGCTAGGCATATCTCATAATTGTCTCATTAAATCATAATTATTATACCTATAGAATATATACACTGTTAGATCCTTGATTTTATACATTAAGAAATTGAAGTTCAAAAACAGAATATAATTTTGCTGCTGTCAAATAGTGGAACGTTTTGGTAAAAGGGTGCAATGGATACTAACAAAAGGAATCAACTAAAAGTAAGGATACTAAGATTGAGGAAAATAGTCTATGATTTGGATTTCATGGAAGAGTAGATATACATTGAATAGGATCAAGGCTTCAGGGCAAAGAATGCAGTGAGATAGTACAGGGGAGTGAAATGACATAATAATTTGAAAAACCACACATTTTGGTAGGACTGTGCAAAATTTTCACCTAGAGAAAAGTAGGCACAAACAAGTGTTTGAAAATGAGCTATAACAAAATAAAATAATCACATTTTAAATTAACTTAGTTCACTCAAATAAAAACAGTCATGCAAATGAATGGTTATTCTGGGTGTGTGTATATGCAATATTTTGGGAATTTTATTTCAGAAAATTAATATCTGAAAAGATAACAGTGAGTGTGCTAATATGTAGAATCACAGATATGGTTTCAACCTTGAACAAATGAAACATGCCAGTTTAGATATATTAATATCTAGTCACCCTTTTCCCCTCATAAAAAGAGAACTACAGGCAAAATTACATGGTGTCTTTTTATTCAGGGTGGCAGTGTGCCCACTTAAATTGTTCTGCTTTACAAACTTCCTTAGAATTATGAAAGTATGTAAGAAAATAATTGCCAATAAAATGTAAAAAATGCTGGGTAAGGCCTTTGGAAAATATATTTTTTTAAGAGGGAAAGATGGCTCACATATAGTTTTACTTATGATTGTTTCATTTTCCCCACTCTTTCTGGCTGAAAGACACACACAATATTTAAAGTTATATAAGATATTTAGATGTGCTACATAATTTACAAGAGCTGGTGTAAATAAGAATGTCAGACTCCTGTTGAAAAATCTGGGGAAAATTTGTAAGAAAATATAAAATAATACCTTTAAATAGTTTGTTACCTTAAAACATAGAATATGGTAATAGTGATACATAAGTAACAATATAAATTTAGATAATAATATTATAAAAGAAAATATTTATCCACAATTTTATATAACATAATCAATGATAATGCTCTATTAATGTGATATTTGATTGAATGATCTTATTTTTTCTCTTCTCTGCAAATCCATTCATTATGTCTTAAAATTAAATACTGTTAGTAATATCATTTAAAGTACTATAGTTGAACATAATGTCAGTTTTCTCTTAAATGCAAGATTGCAAATTTTTTTAATAATTTTTCAACTTTGAGAAAGAAACTTATGCTGAAAAAATTGGTACTTATGTTGTCCAATATATATTTTTAGAATGTGAAATTTTCGGATATGCTTCTGATTACTTACTTCAAAATGTACCTTTTAGTGCATCTGGAGGTGATGATGCATGTGGAGTATTTTTTTCATAAAAATGTTTAATCCTTCAAAGAAATTACTTTTATAAGTCTAAATTTAGTTTCAAATGTTAATTTATATAATGGCATTTCACTGTATCCTCTAACATTTTCTGTAGCTATGCAGCCAGTTCAGCTGCTTGCCTTACAAATTGCTCATTGCCTTCTATGCCTCGGCCTTACCCCATATGTGCAAACATTACCATACGGCAAATCTCCTCTGCATATGCCCAGGTTTTATTTAACCATGGGCTTCACTTACAAAACACAAATTCAAAGATAAGCTGGTAAAGAATTTCAGAAGAATATTAAACCAAGACCAGTAGCCCATGTGGAAGCACGTGAAGAGCCTCCACCCAAGCTGTTCTTGTAAGTATTTTTGTTATAGAAACTGTGTATATTTAAGGAATGTCCTGTGACATTTTGATATACAGTTACATTATGAAATAATTCCTATAGTCAAACTAATTGATATATCAATCTTACCACACCACAAATTCACCATTTTGTGTATATGTGGTAAGAGCACTTCAGATGTACTCTCTTGGCAAATTTCAAGTATACAGTACAGTGTTATTAGTTATAGTCATAGGTATTTCAGAAGCATGATATTTGTTACATGCTAAGAATGATGGAACACAAAAAATGTAGAATTTGTGGTCCTTAGTTAAAATGGAACCACTATACAACTCTCCACAGCCAACCCTTGACTTCTCATTAGGTCATAAACAAAAACAAACAAATTAGTAGTTAAATGATTAAATCACATTTTTTTTAGTATCAAACACATTACTGACAACCCCATAACAAAATACCCAGAATTTTGTTTCAACAAGTAACAAAATTTTAAATATGGAATTGTAAGGAAAAAAATTAGTTGTAGGCAGTTGTAAACCATGACACTAAAATCTCAAATGTTGTTAAGCTCTCTGAAGCACATGTAAACTTTTCAAGCATTTCAGACAAACTTGTACATTGACCCTTGGATCACAGACAACTTGCTGATGGAGGTTCAGTCTTAAAGAAAAAGAACAAATCAGAATCACTTTCTTATTTCTTTTATTGATTTTATCCAAGGGTTTCTTGAAGGAGAAAATCTTATCAGATAACGAACAGTCACTTTGCCAGCTGAGGAGGAAAAGAAACCCAGTTTGTTAAACCTTCAAGATGCAGAGGAACACTCAGTGTGTTTCTGAATATTTGTAAACTTTCATGGTTGAAAGCATTCTGACTCTATATGCCAAAGAGAAGATATAATAAGGAGTTGCAATGAGACAGCCTTAACAGGAGGAAAGACTATGACCTCAAGCCTTTCTCTAGCACTTGCTGTTAAGATATCTCTGGTTAAATGGGGAATTCTAGCTGTAATCAAATAAAAGATGATGCTGCTCCAATTTGATACTGCTATTTTGAATTCCTCAAAGGAGTGTCCATTTACTCAGGTTTAGTGAGGTTTGTAGAGAAGAAAAAAGGTTTTGCCTAGAAAACCTCTTTACATATGATTGCTAATTGAAAGCATTATGTAGAAGTAAGTGAGCAGAGCATTTATTATGTTTCTGAGGAAATTGTCACGCCAAAGGAATTCTGAAAATTGCTAGAATAGGTATGAGGAAATGGTCTGAAAAAAATGTATTGCCTTTACATAAGGCACTGCTTTCAAGGTCTACCTCAGATGGCATGCTAAAGAAACCCTGATAGGATTTGTCCCAGAAGACAGATCCAGGAGCTGCAGAAAGGATGGGGGAAGAAGTTGTCCTCCAGATAAACACCAAGGATAGAATGATCACCCAAAACTTAACTCATCTTCCAGACAAAGAGGTTGATCATTCCTGCAGGACAGGATTTGATGGTTTCTCCGAACTGAGACCAGGTACTTCCCAACTCTTCTTTTCTAATGAGGAATCTTTAGTACAGTTGTCTTATTTCCTTTTTCAGGTTTGTCTTTCACTTGTGCTGAAATACATACAGCAGAAGTTGTCACTATGGCTTATAATAGCATCTCCAATGGGTACCATAATTTAAGAAACTTTAGAAGAGTTTACCTGTGGCAATGGGGTGAGGATAGCATTATTTCACGGGAAGAAAACACATGTGTCTAGTAGCCACACAGGGAGAAGATGGCAGATATTGTAAGTTAAATAATCAATTTCCATTTTATTTTCTTGGTAGGAAAAACCTGACCACTACAGCTTGACTTGCTCCTAGAAGATATCATAAAGCATAATACTATTCAACGTGATATAAGAAGAAGCTACTGGTTGAGGCTCCTAGTTTAAAAATAATAATAATAAGGAATTGGTCTTACCAATTTTGCTCTGTTGCTTTATTCCATTAGCCCTCCACCTTCTACTTGAAGTAGTACATGCTTGATAACTAGTGGTGTCAAAGCATTCCTGTAACTTTGAGAGAAAATACTAAACACTAAGGATGGCAGGAATAAAGCTAAAAGAGTCTTGATGGGACTATGGCATTTGTATTCTGAACTGGTCTACACAACTCTAAATAAATGAGAAAAACAAACTGCTTACTTGAATTAAGCCAATAACTATTGGGTTTGAAACATAGCCAAATGCTTTTGTATTAAGCAATATACTAATTAATCAGCAAAAACCAGAAAATTCTTAGTTTTTTATTTATATTTTTATTGGCTCTTTTCAGTTATACATAACATTAGGATTTTTTTTTTGGGGGGGGGGGCTTAATTTTAAAAGCTTGTACTATAATTTGCACTAATCCAGTCCCCAGGGCTTCTCCTTTTCCTCCCCTCCCCCATTCTCTGTTCCCTTCCCTCTACTCAATCTTTATACTATTTAATTTCAAGTTTTTTTTTTTAAATTAGTGTTTTGTGACTATATATAATGGTGAGATTCACTATGATATATTCATAGAAGTGTATAGAAAAGTTATGTCAGATTCATTGTTATTCTTTCCTTATCCTATCCCTCCTCCTTCTCTTTCAGTCTTCTCCTTCCTCTACTCCTCTGATTTTTCTTCTAATTCTCCTCTCCCTATCCCCCCCTCCTTATTTTATACCAGCTTTTGCATATCAGAGAAAATATTCTACCTTTACCATTTTAGGTCTGGCATATTTCACTTAACACGTTAGCTTCCAGTTTCATCCATTTACCAGGAAAAGCCACAAGTTCATTCTTCCTTATGACTAATACTACATGGTTTATATGTAAAACACATTTTCTTTATCCATTAATCTATTGAAGGGGACCTAGATTGGTGCCAGAGCTTGGCTATTGTGAAATTTTGCTGCTCTAAACATTGATGTGCTGCCATCCCTACAATATGCAGATTTGAAATCATTTGGATATATACCAAGAAGTGAGATAGCTGGGTTATGTGGTGGTTCGATTACTAGGTTTTAGAGAAATCTTCATGCTGCTTGCAAGAGTGATTGCATTAATTTTCAGTACCACCAACCTTGAATGAGTGTACCCTTTCTCACACATCCTCTCCAATCCCTATAATGATTTGTATTCTTGATAATTTCTAATCTGACTGGAATGAGATGAAATCTCAATGTGGTTTTGATTTGCATTTTTCTAATGGCTAGAGATATTGAACATTTTTTCATATATTTTTGGCTATCTGTATTTCTTCTTTTGACACATGTTTAGTTCTTTTTGTCCATTTATTAATTGAATTATTTGGCATATTTTGGTATTAATTTTTTTAGTTCTTTATATATTTTGGATATTAATGTCTTATCTGAGAAGCAGGAGGCAAAGATCTTCTCCCATTCTGTAGGCTCTCTCTTCATGTTCTTAATTGTTTCCTTTGCTGTGTAGATGCTTTTTAATTTGATACCATCCTACTTATTGGTTTTTGGTATATTTTTTATGCTTTAGGTGTCTGGTTAAGGAAGTCAGTCCTGTGCCAACATGTTGGAGTGTTGGGCCTACATTTTCTACTAGCAGTTGCAGAGTTTTTGGTTTAATTCTTAGGTCCTTGATCCATTTTGAGTTGGCTTTTGTGCAGGGTAAGAGATAGGGTTTAATTTTCACTCTTTTACATATGGATATCTTGTTTTCCCAGCACCATCTGTTGAAAAAGTTATCTTGTCTCAAACATGTTTTTGGTACGTTTGTCTAGCAACAGATAACTGTATTTATATGGGTTTATGTTTGTGTCTTCTATTCTCTTTCATTGGTCTTATGTCATCATGTCTTTGGTGCCACTACCATACTATTTTCATTATGATATTTCAAGACCAAAAAATCCTTTAATGAACAATATTTTCATGCATTCATTCAAGCCTTGTTTATGGTGTGTAACCACCTTTTGTCCTCGTTATTTTCTTAGGAACTGCAGTTGGAATTTTGAGAGAGACTGACATTTTTGCCTTTAAGAATAGCAGTTTGAGAATCAAAATTCATGAAAAATTGTGGCTACTAGGTTGTTAAAAACATGGCACAAATGGGTGGTAAATGTTTCAATTTGAAATGATATTACAGTGAAGACAAAGGGTTCTTTTCTTATCCTCATACTGATCTAGATAAAAATAAAAACTTTGCTCAATATTTGATCAGGGAATTGGAAAAAGTTCAGAAAATGGTGAACTTATATGCAAAGTGTTACAGTGATATTTTCCTTCCATACTACTGAAGATTGTTTAATTCCCCAGAATATATCCTAAGTATTAAATACTATATTTGTATCAATGCTTAGAAAAGTTAAATAAATATCCCTGCTCTGACACTTGTGATCTTGATTTTTAAAAAAAATATTGCATATTTTTATATTTCCATTGAGATTTTTACACATATTTTTCAACTGTTTGCACATTTACTTCTTTTGTTTATTTATTTAAATACCAGGATATTTTATGAATTAGAATTTAGTTATACTCTAAAATCTGGCCAAGCAAGCAGGCTTCATTTTGATATATACATACAACTCTATGTATGAGTTGCATTCCCATTGCCAGCAAAGGAAAGAAAATTTATAAGTATAGTAGGAAACTTCACAATTGCATGAAAATAATATTTTACTTCATTGATACAATAATAGTTAACATCTATGCAGATATTTTAATTCTTTTGTGGGAAGGTACTGGGGATTGAACTCAGGGCCACTCCACTGAGCCACATCCCCACCCTTATTTTGTATTTTATTTAGAGACAGGGTCTCACTGAGTTGCTTAGCACCTTGCATTTGCTGAGGTTGGCTTTGAATTTGCGATCCTCCTGCCTCAGTCCCCTGAGCTGCTGGGATTACACGTTTGTGCTACTGTGCCTGGCTCAGATAATTCTTAATGGCTAAGTGTTTGTATAAGTTTAATTACATTTTTACAAGTTCAATTATTAACACATTTAATGTCAGACCAATTTAACATAATTATGTAAATTAAACTTAAATATAATGTGCTAATATATGACATGATACAGCTGGATGCTTAAAAACATGATCTATCATTAAGGAGTAAATGTGTAAGAATAAGACTCATTATGAAGCATGAAATAGCTCTCACCTATTACTTTCAGAGTGTCAGAAATCTTTAAATGACTGATTTAATTTTTTCAATTAAAAAACATAAAATATAAATATTGAAAAGTAGTACTTCCAAAGTGTTTATCAGATAATGTCTCTAAAATTGATATGATTAACACTGAATATAAACCAAATGATTATGACCAAAATGTGTAAATTCCTATAACAAAGCCCTTCTAAATGATACAAATCATAGAATAGCTGCAAAGTTCCTTTGGAATATGAATTATTAAATTTTATGTAGAAAAAGTGATGTAGCTTACATCGACTGGTAAAGACATAGTAAGTAATTTACTCTTTACAGTTTATAGTTCTTTATTGGTTACTCACATTTAAAGAAACAATATCTATGCAGTTAAAATAGCTACCTCTGAGAATGCTTTAAATGCCAGGCACATTAGTCAAAGGTGTCATACTGTGTTTTTTAGCTATTGTGGTTCTCTTTAGAAAATCAAGTTCCACATTTGTTGATTTACTTCCTCTCTAACATAAGTGGCTCATATTTATACTGTGTTCCTCAGCTGCCTGCAAGGTATAAGGCAAAACACCAGAATTTCCAAAAAGTGAAATAATTCTAGAGCCCCTTCTTGAAAGAGACTCAATAATGAGGTTGTTTGTAATGTAGATTATTGGTATGTCAGTTTCTGAAGGTGCTAAGACAGAACAAGATATCATAAGATAAGTAAAAATTTATCTGGGGAGAATTTTATTCCTGTTTCAGATATTCTTGAATGATCTGAATGAATTACAGACAAAATAACAAGGACTTATGTAAAAACAGTGTAAAGGTGTTTTAGTAAGGTGAATCTGGTTATACTGCATATGTGCAGTTTTATTTTTCTGAACGGGGATTCAATTGTGAATGCTGGACTAAAATGCTTTGGATTAAAAGATGCTACTATATGGGCTGGGGTTGTGGCTCAGTGGTAGAGCACTCACCTAGCATGCATTCATTAGGCACTGAATTCGATCCTCAGCACCACATAAAAATAAAATAAAAGTATTGTATTCATCTACAATTAAAAGTATATATATATATATATATATATATGTATTTTTTAAAAGATGCTACTGTAATAGTAGATGCAACAGACAGTAGTCTTCCCTTTCTACCTTTATACTGAAAGAATCTCAGAATATCTCCTAGATAGATACTACATGTATTTTAAAAACTAATGTTTGTTTGAAGTTTAAAATTATTAGCTTCTTTCAGCGAAATATATTTTTCTATCTGCACCACTATGATATGTTAATCTAGCTCAGTCTTATATTTGAAGTATTGATGATACTGTATCCAAAATAAGCATTATTTTAATGTGCAGAATGAGAATAAAAACAAATTTCACTAAAGAAGAAATATGCAAAATAGCATTGAATTCATCCTGCTTCACTATTTTATAATTGCTTATATACTGAACTAATTTACAGAATTTTGACATGCTATAGGAAAAATCTGTGGGAAATAATTGAAGATTAAAAATAGCAACTTCATACATATAGAATTCATTGCCCAATTAGAGCTACAATCTCCACATATATTTTTATCTTCAGAAGAGTACTCATGAACTTGCAATATATGATAGAATATTCCAACATCAGTGCTTTCTAACTTTTGAAGTTTTTGCTAAAATATGTAAATATTTCCTCATAAATAATATACTTCCTCAGCCAAATGTGGAATCCTATGAAGAAAGAAAATTGAAATCTTATTTAAGGGATAAGAAAATATGCATTTAATACAGATCATTTTATATTGACCTAACCATTCCTTCCAATTTCAAGTTTAAATCATGTTTTAAAATTTTTGGTACATCTATTACCAATTGATTCAGTCATGGTGATGATAACCAACACCATCTGCATTCACGCAATTTAATTAGTAGAATTGGAGAATGGAGGCCATCTTTCTTCTTGCTTTTGTTCCTTCCCACTTTTTTCTTTGTCTCTTTCTTCTTTTTTTTTTTTCTTTGTCAAAGTCACTTTGCTATTTGGTCCAAGAAAGGTTTTTCTTTTTTAATTCACAAAGATGTAATTTTAATGAATAAACTACTTCTCTTTTTGTCATAAAATCCATGTACATTAATTAAATAAGTTTGTTCATTTGAGCAAATAGTTTGCTTCTCAAACAACAGTTCATTATTTAGGATACTTGCATTAAAAGACCCATGTTGAATACCTTGAGAACAAACCCGAAATACCTATCCCAAGTTTTCATTTTTCAGTAAAATGACCGTCTCTGTGTATGTGTGTTTATCACAACACTGATAGATAACATCAGTAATAAAATTAGCAATGCTTTTCAGAACATAATATAGTCAAATTAGAGATATAATTTTAACATTTAATTATGTAATCAATGCTTTAAAGGTTTCTGATGACAAATACATTTTCTAAATAAAAGATCTCTACTAATAATACAGAAAAGATTTAATGGGCCTATTCAAGATCTTAAATTCTCTGAGCACTATTATATGTTCATGTAATTTTATGGAAACCAAGAACCAATTTTCAAATAGATTTATGGATTAATAAAAGAAGAAGAAAGAAAATGATAGAATGAGAGAGCAAAAAGAAAAGAAAGAAGGAAAGAATTCGAAAAAAATTGTGGGAAGGAAGGAAGGCAAGAAGAAAGGTATTTTTTTTAATGCTTTCTTCTTGAAAGACCCAAATTTTCATAATTTTGATTTTGTGCACTGATAGGTCCATCAGAGTGACAGGAACTTATAAATACTAAGCACAGTATTTATGAGCCTAAGGCAAATAAACTACAACTCAATAGATTTAGTGAATATTTCAGTGACAATTCACTCTACTAAGATCACACATACAGAATAACTTCACCTGCTGTGCTGCAATGGGCTTCTACCCACAGCAATAATGAGAAAACAGACACTGTAACTTCCATGTAACTCTGGAAAATAATCAAGATTGTCAGCAACCAAGTAACTGTTGGAACAAGATAAAAGGAACTTCAAATGGTAAGAAATCTATGTGGCATTTTTACTCATCCTAGACTAACCTCCTTCCTATACCAGTAGTATTCTTGAAGAGAGCAACCCATATTCTCAGTGTAAGATTCTGGTATCTGGTTTTGGAGGAAGATGAGCAAACATTATTATTAATAATTATGCTGATCTGTTTTGTCTGACATGCCTGAAGGATATTATAATATAAAAGAGAGAAATTATTAAGAGAAAACAAACATAAATTTTAAGGCAAAAACACAGATGAACTAAACTAGAAAAATTGGCCATAAACTAAACTAAAATAAAAATTTTACATATGTACTTAATAGCAGGTTTTAGCACAGAAGAATTAGTAAATTTAAAAGTAAGACAATTAAAATTATTGAGTCTATAGATAAGGAAAAACATTGAATAAAATGAACAGAGCCCCAAGGACTTCTGGGACAACAATAAGCAGACAAACATTTTCATTATGGAAGAGAAGAGTAGGTCAAAGGGGTAGAAAGAATATTAGAAGAATTAGTGGTCAAAATTTTACCAAGTTTTGATGAAAAACATGAATCTTCATATGTAAGAATTCAAAGAACATCAATAGGATAAACTCCAGAAATACAATGAGGCAGAGTATAATAAAACAGGTAAAAGATAAAGAGAATCTCAAAATTAGTGAAAAAAGTGGCTGATCATGTTCAAGTGATTCTCAATAAGATTAACTGTTGATTTTTCCATCAGAAACTATCTTGACTAGAAAGCAATGGCATATTTAAAGGATTGAAATAGAAAAGTAGTAAGCAATGAAGCAAAAGAGGATTGAACAGCTATAAAATATATAGAAAGCTGATAAATTGGAGGAGGGTAGATGGAATCCTTCCTCACCTATAAACATTTCAACAGCAAATGATTCAGCTCTCCAATCAAAATACAGAAATATGATGGTATCAAACTAAAAAGCTTTTCAACAACAAAGGTAACCATCAAGAACTTGGAAAGAGAGCCTACAGAATGGCTGTATCACCTGCATCTCAGAGCATTAATCTTCAGGATATATATAAAGAACTCAAAAAACTTAACAGCAAAATAACAAATAACCCAATCAATGAATGGTCAAAGAACTGAACAGGCAGTTCACAGAAGAAGAAATATTATCAGTCAACAAATACATGACAAAATATTCAACATCTCTAGCAATCAAAAAAATGCAAAATAAAACTACATTGGCATTTCACCTCATTCCAACCAGAATGGCAATTATGAAGAATACAAGTAACAATAAATGTTGGCAAGGATGTGGGGGAAAAGGTACACTCATACATTGTTGGTGGGACTGCAAATTGGGGCAATCACTCAAGCCTATCACACTCTGGAAAGCAGTATGGAGATTTCTTAGAAAACCTTGCATGGAACCACCATGTGATCCAGTTATCCCACTCTTTGGCATATACCCAAAGCATTAAAATCAGCATACTATAGTGGTGCAGTCACATCAATGTTTATAGCAGCTCAATTCACAATAGCTAAGGTATGGAACCAACCTATTTGCCCTTCAACAGTTGAATGGATGAAGAAAATGTGGTAGATATACACAATGGAATATTACTCAGCCATAAGGAAAAGTGAAATTATGGCATTTGACAGTAAATGGATGGAACTGGAGACTATCATGCTAAGTGAAATAAGCCAATCCCCCAAAATCAAAGGCTAAATACTCTCTCACAATAAGTGGGAGTGAGGGAAGAACAGCATTTCACTGAATTATACAAAGGGAAATGAAGGGAAGAGGTGAAGGATGAGAATAGGGAAGTAAAATAGCAAATAAATTGTAGCTAACTTTCCTATATTCTTATATGAATATATAACCATTGTAACTCCACATCATGTACAAGCACAAAAATGGGATATTATACTCCATGTATATATGAAATGTTAAAATGCATTCTACTATCATGTATAACTAAACAGAACAAAATAAAAAAAATTAAAAGAATGTTAAGTAGTATAGCTACTATGGAAAACAGTTTGGAGGTTCTTCAAAAACTAAACAGAGGTCAGTGCAGTGGCACAAGCCTATCATACCAGGGGCTTAGAGGCTAAGGAAGGAAAATTTCAAGTTCAAAGCCAGATTTAGCAACATAGCAAGGCCCTGAGCAACTTAGTAAGACCCTGTCTCAAAATAAAAATTAAGTTTTCAAAAAAGAGCTGGGGGTGTTGCTCAGTGTTTAAGCTCCTCTGAGTTCAATCCCTAGCACAAAACAAACAAACAAATAAAACTAAAAACTAAACATATTACCATAGGACACAGCAATTCTATCCTTAGGCATGTATCTGAAAGAATTAAAACAGAGATACACATACTTGTACACCAATGTTCATTGACTATTCACAATAGTCAAAAAGTGGAAAAAAATCAGTTGTCCATCAATAGATGAATGAGTAAACAAATTGTGATACACACACACACACACACAGAATCATGCAACCTAAAAATAAGTAAAGTCTGGACACATGCTTTCAACATGTATGGAATCTGAAAGCACTGCACTGTGAAGCCAGGCACAAGAGGACAGACAGCACATAATTTAGTGGACCTAAAATATCTAGAGTAGGCAACTTCAGAAATAAACTTAAGTCTGCCAGGAACTAGGCAAAGAGAAGAACAGAGTGTTATTACAGAATGGCTGCAGAGTTTCTATTTCGTATGATGAAAAATTAAGAAAATAGTGATAATGACTGCACATTTTCAATATGATTAATACCAGTAATATTAATATTAATACCAGTAATGTGATTAATACCAGTATAATTACTAGCATTAATTATACTGGTATTAATCAGTAATAAATATAATAGAAAATTTTATTTTATACATATTTCCACACAATGAAAACTTAGCCTTTAAAACAAATAATATTTGTGCAGATAAAGAAAATTAGTATAGTGATAAGGAAGCCAATCACCAGGAAAAAAAATTTCAATTGATTTAAATAAAAACACACTATTATAGGGAGCTAGTTCCCTTAAAATGTCTCTAGACATTTATATCATATATTACATGAATTTGACCACTCAGTACATTTTTAAAGCAAAGGGATCTATAAAATATTTAACTTTCAAATCACTTTTCCTCTGGTTATAGTCTTTTAGATAAAGTCATCAGATGCTGTGAATGACACGCAGAGTATGTTAAAGAACTAGATCTTTAACAATGAAGTACTTTAAATGAACACAGTGAATGGAAGTTGCCTCTTACTAATAAGTACCTGGAGGGCAAGTGGGGGATCACAATTACCTTCCCCTCACAGCTTGAGTACATGGAAGCAGGAAGAGGGGTGCTCAGAGCTGATAAGGCATCACTGGCAGCACAGAGACAAAAATCAGAGAACTGAAAAGGCCCCAAGGCTGTCGTCTGCAATAGTCTCATGACACTAGGCAGGTGCAGATTTAAAGCAACTAAAGCAGGTGGCTATGGATGACATGTGTTATCCTGCTCCAAAATCACTTTTCTTATTTTTTGGAGTTTGCTCATTGTTATCACAAATCCTAAGGCTGAATAGACAATCAGTAGTAATTCCCTTTCATTCATATCAGACCACTTCCATACCACATCCTGGCTGGATACATGTTATTAAAGAGATTATAGCTGCAGGGACTCTACCTATTAGTACTTCATACTTATAGAGCCGGCATGTAATATTCTCTTCATTGTATTTTGGCAGAGGTTACACAATTTTCTTGTTTATTAAAAATATTGTTAATGATTTCATAAATCTATGTGATGGACTGGGAGGGAATTAGCCTTGTTCCTGATGGGGTGAATACTAAACTCAGTGAAAACATATCATGTACATGAAGAAGGACAGGAAACATTTACTTACTATTAACTTGTTTGTAACTATTTTCATTTTGATGCATATTTAGGTTTCAAGGATAATAAATGGACCAAAGTCAGAAAGCACAGAATATCCCAAGACAACCGGCTTGATTTGTTTGCCTCTAGTCTATTATCTATTACAGGTATTATGTTTTGTGTCTTCTGTGATCATTGACTTCTGAGCAAATGAAATGATAACAGAGAAATGACAGAACATGATAAAGCTCAAATCTACACAGTTTAATATTATTTTTTAAGGAACATATCAAGCCACAATATTCTAAAGCTTAATTCCTATAAAAAAAGCTTATAACAAAAAGAAAGAAATGGCATAACATAAATCCAGGCCTCAGCAACTCTTTGGAGCAAGAGAAAGCTGTCTCATCTAAATCTATGTATGTTACAAGGCTCAGAATGTAACCATGTGACTAACAGTCCCGTAATCAGAATTAAACATCAGTTCACTTCAAATGAAGACCTTCATAAAAGAATTTTAAAGCTGAGCTTCCTCAAGTAGGCTTTAAAAATGGTATATTTCCTCACTTTTTAAAATTTCTTTGTAATTTAATATAACTTTGAAAGTTAATACCAATTAAATTTAAAGATTTTAAAATGTATAATCATGAGAAAATTTTGTAGATATTATGTGACATAAGTTAGTTTGAAAATGGTCATTTCCTCATCAAAATACATATGTATTTTCAATAACAAATATTATTAGAATTATGAATCAGTTTAGTGGGCAAAGATAGGCATTTGCTCCATGATTAAGTTATCTTTTCTGTTTTTTGTGTGTGTGTGTGTGTGTGTGTTTAGTTCCAGACCAAAAGATTTCTAACCAAAATATATTTTGTTCTCAAATTTTGGTAAAATTATTAGGTTAAAACTTTAGCTAATTTTCAACCTTCTACGAATGTACCACAGTCCTATGTGAAAATCACTGAAAAATTATCAAGAAGAGGCTTTAGTTGCCAAGTTGTTGGTGGTATTGAAGTGGTATAGAAGATTATGACCACCCTCATACCAGTAGAAACATTTTTTGTTTTACAGAAATGAACTTAATATCATGTTTGACATGAATGGAGAGAGAAAATTGAAAGGAAGGAACAGTAGAAGCATGCTAAAAAGAAGAGTCTTATTTTTGAAAGAAAGACTTTTTATATCCCTCACTAAATGGCTATTCAATTTTGAGGTATCAAATTTGTTATACCTATCTCAGTGTGAAAAGAGGGAAGAACAGACTGCTGTATGATACTGAAGTCAATTTAAGATCATTCTCCTAGCTGGGCGTGGTGGCGCACGCCTGTAATCCCAGCACTTGGGAGGCCGGAGGCAGGAGAATCTTGAGTTCAAAGCCAGCCTCAGCAATGGCAAGGCACTTAGCAACTCAGTGAGACCCTGTCTCTAATAAAATAAAAAAAAAAAAAAAAAAAAAATTGGGGGGGGGGGGCTGGGGATGTGGCCCAGTGGTCAAGTGCCCCTGAGTTCAATCCCTGGTACAAAAAAAAAAAAAAAAAAAAAAAAGATCATTCCTCCTTCATCCTTGGATAAACCCAATTCTGTTTGAGGCAAAGGCCACATATCAGCTCCTCACCTTCCCAATGCTGTCATCACAGATACTCTGACCATTTTCTTTTCCCATCAACTATTTTGCCATTGAGTTTTTCTCCTTACAATATTTTGGCATGATTTATATATTTAGGTGACCAATCAGAAAGAACTTTAAGCTTCAATTCCCTGCTCTTCTTATTCTATGTGCTCTGCAACTTCATCCTTCAGTCTATTTCAGCCATCTATTTCTCATGCAAATTCCTTCACATCATTTTCCCCTGGTAGAGACTGAACTACTTCTGAAGTAGGTCAGAGAAATATCCAATAAAATACCCTTTCCTGTGTTTCATGTGTTTTCCATCTCTTTATTTGTTCTCCAAACTAAAGGTATTACTCAGTCCCTTAATCACTCTACTTTTTACATACCATTCCACATTTTATACCCCACAGGTTAAATTCAATGATCCACAGCTTCAAGTACTCTCTTATAAATACACTTAATTCCCTGGAAAATGGCTCTCTTTCCATACATTCTGAATCAGTTAAACTGTTAACTTTAAAACTTCACTGTCTCTCAAATTTGTGCCACAAGCCCTCAAGAAAAACAGGTATTTTCCTGGCTTGTTATAAAAATGAAACAGGATACCATTTCTTTTTTTTTTTTTTTTTTTGGTACCGAACTCGGGGCAACTCGACCACTGGGCCACATCGGGGATTGAACTCAGGGGCACTCGACCACTGGGCCACATCCACAGCCCTTTTTTGTATTTTATTAGAGACAGGGTCTCACTGAGTTGCTAAGGGCCTCGCCATTGCTGAGGCTGGCTTTGAACTCTCCATCCTCCTGCCTCAGCCTCCCAAGTGCTGGGATTACAGGCGTGCGCCACCGCGCCCGGCTGATACCATTTCTTTTGTTGCTGTTGTTGGTACTGGGGATGGAACCCAGGTGTTTTCTACCACTAAGCCACATCCCCAGATTTCTCCTTCCTTCCTTCCTTCCTTCCTTCCTGTAAATTGTCTAGATTGGCACCATCTTCAGGCTTCAGCCTCCTGAGTTGCTGGGATTACAGGCATGCACCAAAACTCCTGGCTTTCCCCACTTCTATGCAAATCTAATGCTTTCACTTTTCATCTCAAGCCAACTCCATCTGCCTCCCTAAGAAGAGAACTTCAATTCCAATATTTGTATTCTGCTCTATCTTTAACTTATTTTTCTCTGTATTGGTATCCTCTTATAAGCATGGAACTATATAGCAAAGCTACCCCCACCCTTCTATCCCCACTGCAAAGTTGTACCATCTTTCCTTCCTTTCCAGCCAAACATTTGTATAGATTTATGTATTTTGTTGTAATTACCTAGTGCATTGTGGTTACCTATTATTCAACCTATTGTAAACTATTTTCTCCCCCAAATCTATTTTATTCTCCAATGAAGCTATTTTTTTGCAATGATGCCCAATAATTCATCCATTTATTTGGTGATTTTTGTAGCATCTACTTCCTAAGCAAGTTTTTTTCTTTTTGTATGTTAGTCTTCTAATTTTCATATCATCACTACTTCCACACTTTTGGTTGTCTCTGGCAGTTATTACCGAAAAAAAATGTTTTCCATATATCTACTAATGCACAATCAATCCATTTCTACACTGCAGTGAGAAGATTCTTTTACAAATCTGTACTGCTTATCTCTGTGAAATCATTCGTCACCCTTTTTCCTCTCTTGATTATATATGAGAGCTATGTTGCCCTTTGAATTTTTACTTCTCACAGTAAGATTTTCTTGCAAATGAGCACTTGTTCCTTCTGCATACAATATTACTCTTCATGTATCTTACCTTCCATTTTCTAACTCCTCATACAAATATTTCAGGTCTTAACCTAAACTTAATTTTTTTATACTCTTTATAATTACCACCTCCAACTCTCATTCTTTATATTTTTACCCATGAATGGATTGTTCTCTATTTTCTAAAAATTTTACCAGAATCTTGCTATTCTTTGATATTCATTTTTGTCTTACAGAGCAGTTTTCATAACTCATCTCTAGACCTAGCAAGTAACAAGATCCCCACCACCAAGTAGATGTTCATAAATATACATGAATGAACCAAGGAATGAATGCACAATAAATAATGTCATGCAAATTCCCCTTACAATTGATTAGGAGATAAACATTGTGATTTCAGTTTACAGGGAATCATAGAATCTCCTATTAGTTATATAACTTCAGTTCTGTCTAATTCTCTTCTTTATGCCTTTAAATGTTGCATTGATTTATTTCCAAGAGGATGTAGAAATTTTTGATTCATTCTTTCTTTTGCATGTCATTAAATGTTTGCTTGAATTATAAGCCAATGGCAAATTATACAAATTACTCCCTCCTGTTTGTGAATAAACATACAAAGATTTTTTTTGAAAATATATGTAGTACTAGTAGCTACAGGAACAGAGAAAATTGGTTTAAAAAGAAAAGAAAAAAATTCAGAGAATTAGAAAGTCCTTTAAAACTACTAAGCTTCTTTGGTGAAATGTAAAACGAACCAGACTAATAACAAATTCAACCCTTTTTCACATTGAGGGCCTTTGTTCTTTTAATGAATAGGTTCACTTTTGAATAATTCATAAACCCAATTCAACAAGTTTTAATGGACAAAGTTATAACTTAGTCTTCTATACATTCATTAGACTTATCCTGCTTATGATTCTTTTTTTTTTTTTTTTTTTAAGTTGAAATTTTCTCTGATCAGTTTATTAGACTAAACTACTCAGACTTCCATGCAGGGAAGATTTGATCCCTGGGATTTTTCATTATCTACTAAAACCTGGTTGCTTAGCTTTCTCTCTCATGATAGGCTCATGAAATACACCTTTGGCTTTAGATAGTGAAGACATTTTTAAAGACTTTGGAGTAGTCTGTAATTCTCCTGAAGCTCTTTAAATCTCTTTTGTGAAGCACTCTTTCCTCTTATTCATCACTTGTTTTTGCCTTAATTACTTTGTCTACACCATATTAATTACTTGCTCTTTAAACAACGTAAAACTTCCATTCCTGATGTGTTGTTCTGAATATAATAAATGTGTCCAATCTCACCAACCTATTTACTTTCCCCATCCAAATTTAATCTATGTCCAACTTCCCTTTTTACAGAATTTTCATTGCCTGTTTGTTTTTCATTAAGTTCTTATTTTCAGTCCTTTCAGGGCAACCATTTTTTGGTTTATTTGCAGATCATACAACAGATAGGTTTAGGTGCCAATAAGTGATTGTGACTTTCCTGAGGTTGAGATTGGGTGATGCCTTACTACCTGATTTTGTTTGCTTTCTTGTATCTTAAGTTTGAAGGTAAAAGCCTTCTAGAAATGTGGCTCAGATTTGAATGGCCAAAATATGTTAAGCATACAAAAATATATGTTGTTTTGCAATCAGTGAAGAAGGCTATTTTCTCTCTCAGAAATAAAGAAATTCAGTGCAGGGGGGCTGTTAATTTGTACATAATGCAGCTCTGTTAGTAATGTTCATCTTTTACAAAGACCACTTTGAGCCTGGTTCTGAGTTAAATATGACCCTGGAGTGAGTGGCTTGAGCCATTAAATATACTGCTGTGTTTTGAAACATAATGATTCTGAAAGTGTTAATCTTTCAGGTCAATAAAAGTGTGCTTCAAAGTCTAATAAACATAATCCCTGTTAGGTTGTATCAGTTTGAAAATATCATGGTGGGACTCTGTGTTATTACATTTCACCAAAATCTTCCATATCCACAAAGAAGGGCTCACAGTCTTTTATCCAATGAGAAATATGACATTTTTTAAAAAAGAAAGAAAAGAATAAAGTACGCCTGTATGTCTTATATCATATCCTTTTTGTTCACATCTTCATTGTTCTGTCATTTAAAAAAAATTTTTTTTTAGTTGTTAATGGACCATTCATTTTATTTATATGTGGTGCTGAGAATCCAACCCAGTGCCTCACACATGCTAGGCAAGCGCTCTATCACTGAGTCACAACCCCAGCCCTGTTCTGTCATTTTTGCTGCTTCGGGATAAAGATATTTATTACTAAAATCTCCAAAAGAAAACACCTATCTTTAATGGATTAAATATGCATTTCCCATTATGTTGTGTTAAAAATCCACAGAGAGTTTTTTAAACAAACAAAAAAGATCCACTATTTTGATGAATGAAAACTTTAAGCCCATATTTTAGCATTATTCCTCACTATGCTCTTATGCCCATTTTGGGATAGTTACTCCAGTTAACAAAGAGTTCCACAAATGTGCGGGATTTTCCTCTTTCCTTCTATCACCTGCTCATTGTGCTCTGCTTAAAGCCCTGTTCCCCTTCCTCCCGGCCTAGGTGATGACTCATCACTTAGTGTGCTCCACTTGGAAATACTTCCTACATCCTTCCTCTCCCAACCCAATCTGAGTTAGGTGTGTCTCCTGAGCACCCCATTAGCATGTTCAAATCTATAGTATTTTTTTTTTTTTGTCATCAACATTATGTGGATTACATAAACTTTTGAGAATAGGATCAGAGCCCAGGTTATTGGTACACATACCACATAACAAAAACATTTATTCGGTGTATATGGATTCATGTGTGTGTGTGTGTGTGTGTGTGTGTGTGTGTGTGTATGCTCTTTACCACTGAGCTACAACTCCAGCCCCTAAATGATGGATTTTTATACATATATATCAAACAAATAGTTTATACAAATGCATTTAATTACAAAATTAATTTTAATTATTACTCAATTAGAAACCTCAATTCAGATTTTGTTTAATATAATCTATAACACCTTTGATTCAGATTTCATCTGGTTAATGAAAACTGGATTTTAATATATAAAAGTGAATATGCCCTCAGACGAAATATAATTATATTAGGTGCATCACTCTTTGCTCTACTCAATAGTTTTAAAGTGCTTATTAACCTCTCAAATTTGATTTGTCCTATCAATTACACTTAATGAGGAAATTTTTATCCTTTCCTTTTATATTTCTTTAATTATCTCCATTATTCATTTTTGTGCTTTATAATATTAAAAGTGCATATAACAACTTGATAGTACCCAAAAACTTTTTCATAATGTGTTCAAACAAAGTCAATTATGGGATAAGATACCGATTTTGTTCATATTTGATTTCATTATTGGGGAAAGCTTTTTAATAAGAGATTAATAAAAATGTAAAAGCACACCCTAAGAACTAAGAGTAAATTCTTTTTCCATGGCTTTTCTCCTTACTATGTTGCCAATATTCTTGAAAGTTCATAAAATTATAATTAATAATAAAAATTATTTATTATGAATTACTATAATGTATCATATGAATGTTGCAGAGCAAAAGGAGACCTCACATTTTAAAATAAAAAAGTCTCAATTTTCTTGTTTAAATTTAACTTTTTGTTAGTTTGGCTTCACTCCTTGTTCTGAGAACTCCAAATGTTTCTCTAATGAATACATCTATATAACAACAAAATTTTAAGTTCATTGTCTTTTTTTCCTAAGACAAAGTTTCTCCACCCTGTGGTCTTGTTCAGAATCTCAACTAGACATGTTATTAATTGGTAGCAGCATAACAATTTTTAAAGATAAATATATTTATTTGCTTTGCTTTCTATACTCCAGGTGCTTTGTGCTATTCAGGACTTTAAGGGCTCTTCATAAAACACACCCACTCACATACTCAACATCACCGTCAGCAAATTAGATTACAATTCTGCTGTGTGCATTCACTCATGAGAGGAATGTGAAAGCACAAAGCAGATCAATCTGAAAGTATTAAACATTGTTTTTAGGGGGTCTTTATTTCCAAATCTAAAAAGGTAGAATAGAAGGTCTTCAAAAATGATACAGCAGCTAAAAGAAACAGCAACATAAATATAGTATTGCAATTATTGATATTAATGGGTGAGAAAAATGTACATCTGAAAAAAAGATTGTGGAGGGGTATCACTGTCAACTTGATTAGAGGGATGTTTGAAGACAAGCTAGTGGGCATAATGGCTTACAGCATAGGCAGATGAAAATGAAGATGTATAATCCCTCCTCTCCCAGACATGCAATTTAAATAAAGTAGTAGATAATGGAAATCACCAGTAAATTTGCTTTTTTCTTCTTGTGAAATAGAGACACAACAGAAATTAAATTGAGTCAGATGTGCACAAAAAATCATATTGATACACATTCAAATAATTGAACAGATATCCTTACCTCTTTTATTGCCAAGATTTGCTCTTGACATTTCAGTAACAGGCCATCTTTTTATAATATTTCCTTTATCTCAGACACAGTGTGACTTTATTTTTTCTCAACAAATGTTACAAATTCCCCAGCATATATCTTTATAATTTGTGGTCATCTTTAGATATACTAATTTAATGGGTCATACTCATAACAATTCTCATTATTAATTGTTCTCATGTGGAAAAATTATGAAAATTTAACTCAATCCTATTAAAAAGTTTAAGGAATCAAATTACATCATAAACTGTGTATGGCACTGTGTGGGTGTTTCAGAAACATACAGCAACATACATATATACCCACCTGAATATGCACATACAGATATTTATGAAGATAAAAAAAATTTACATTTTTTACTCAATTTATTATGTTATTAAAAGGATGAGCTTTTAATAAATATCTTTATCACTAAAGTTTACCACCAGCTGCTAAGACACCAGCTCTTGTGATCATTATATTACCTCTAAGCTTCTGAGATATTGGCCTTTTTTTTTTCTTTCTTTACTTCAAATATGTTAATTTTATTCCTGATGTAGTGACTTTGCACTATTTATTCTCCTGGGTTGCAAATCTTCAGTAAATGTTTCTTTTTCTGTCATTCAAATCTCAACTTATACATTACTTCCTTAGTGATCACTCATCATTCTACCATAAGACTTTATTGTAATTGTCTTTGTGTCATTTATCAATGCTTTCTATAATTTCCCTTATTCACACCTATTCTTTTGTGGACTTTCAAGCATATAACATATAATAAAATATATTTACTTGTTTCTTACACAGTTATTTCTAGAATATAAAGTCAAAAAAGATGGACAATTTGTTTTATTCAATGATGTATCTTAAGCAGAGTAGATGTTAATATTCTTGAACATTATGAAATATTTAATATTTTCTTTTTATAACCATTTTTTTTAGTTTATTATGTGCCCAACATCCTTAAGTTCAGGGTGAATTCTGTAAAAACTATTATTTTTGTCAGTCTTCTTTACAAATTTATTTACACTGTGTAAATTGTTTGACAAAGTTTGATAAGCTGTGCCTGCTGGCACTTGCCTATAATCCTAGCTTGTACTTTTAAACTTTATTAATATATCAAATACTTATACTGTATTCCTATTTAATATTGTTTGCATATCAACTCATCCCAAAGTAATTTAGCAAACTAATTCAATTCCAACTGCAATGTAGGAGGTGTTTCTAAAGAAATTGTTTAGCTTTCTAGAAATGCAGGGGCTATTTAATTTCAAAGTCAATCTAGACAAAGAACAAGAAGTTAATTTAACTCATTTTGATAGTGTGATACTTGAGTAAAAATGGATCTCAAACTAAAAGAATTTTAAGACCAAAATTTTGTCCCACACATATGCTCAAATGATTTTTTGGCCAAGACACTAAAAATATCAAATGTAAGAGATCACATTCTTTCTCATAATGAACATGAAAACTCCATGTACACAGAAAGAAAATGAGCCTTGAGTATTCCATGCCATCATACAAAAGTGTGTCTTGAACGGATCGTTGGTACATATTTTTATTCACCAAAAATTGCTGAACAGGTATGAAAATATCTGTTTGTTATTGTGGAAGGGAAAAACTTAACTGAGAAGAAACATCAACAATAAAAGAGTTCATTTATCAAAATTTAAAATTCATGCTTTTTGTTTTTATTTTTGTATTATAGTTATATGATATAGTTATATATGTAATACTAGTACACTGTGATATTCATAAATGCACTTAACATAATTTGTTCCATTTCATTCCCAGGTACTTCCCCTTTTCCCACCTCATCTCTCTTCCTTATCCCATTCCTCTACTGTTCTTTCTTCTCTTTATTTATAAACCTTAATTGGTGCATTGTAATTATATGAACAAAGGAAATTCACTGTGATATACTCATACACGCACATAGCATAATTTGATCAATTTTTTTCCCACAGTTCCTCTACTTTTTCACCTGGATCCTCTTCTCCTACTCTATTTTTCTCTCTTCTATAAAATTTATATTTTTAAAGAAAAATAATTAGGGAATAAAGTCTTTTTAAAAACTGGAAAAAGAGCCGGGCACAGTGACACACGCCTATAATCCCTGCACTTGGGAGGCTGAGGCAGGAGGATCATGAGTTCAAAGCCAGCCTCAGCAATGGCAAGGCACTTAGAGACTCAGTGAGACCCTGTCCATAATAAGATACAAAATAGGGTTGAGGATGTGGCCCAGTGGTCGGGTGCCCCTGAGTTCAATCCCCAGTACAAAAAAAAAAAAAAAAAAAAACAACTGGAAAAAAATGTGAAAAACACACATTTCTACCCTATAAAAATATTAAAACTTACAACTTAATACTAAGAGAATGGCAACCCATTAATATGGACAAATGATTATATGAATTTTCAATAAGCATTTAAAAACATCTTCAAAAATTATTCTTATGATAAATGGACATTAAATTAGTTTTATTTAATGAAAATCTGTCTCAAAAGTAAAAATTTAAAAGGACCGAGTATGTACCTTGATGGTATAGTGTCTCTGAGTTCAATTCCCAGTACCACAAGACAAACAGAAAAACAGAACAATGCAGCTCTATAAACACTAGAATGGCTGAACTTAAAAATACCATTACAATCAAGTGGTGGTGTGAATGTGGACCAACTGAACTCCTTGCAGAGTTGGTAGGAAAGAGTTTAAAATGGTACAACCATTTTGAAATTTCTTTGAAGTTATTTATACACACACACACACACACACACACACACACACACACACTTACTTTGGAAAACATTTTAAGTTATTTGTAAAGTTATGGATACATTCCCAGTATAACCCAGTGGTTTCCATCCTAGGTATTTATCCAGAAGTAATAAAAGTTTATGTCTACTTAAATGCTTGTAAATGAAGATTCAAATTAGTGTGGATTTACATGAAAAGTCAGGAATGAAGAAGACAGCACTTTCAATGTGACCATGACAATTAGTACATAGGCATAAAGGTAAAATATGTCAATATACAAAGCATCTCATTTTTTTTTACATTAATATGGTATAATTTTCTGTGATGTCCTAGTAATCAAAAGGATTTTTAGCCTGACAAAATTAGGAACCTTTCATAGAAGATAAAGTTTGGAAAGGATTCTAAATATAATCCATGTTTGATCCTACTGACATAATTTGTTAGAGATTCAATCTATAATTGAGTTTGGTGCTACATAAACCCAAATTAACACCCCCAGTTCTGTAAATCAGACTGAGTTGATTTGAATATTTACTTAGGCACCTACTTCTACACTAATTTTTAAAAATTCACTTTGCCTTTCTGTGTCTGAATTAATCATCTGAAAAAAATGAGCATTTTAATATCCTTTCCAAGGACACAACTGTAAATGTTTTAACATGATTTCTGGTGTATGGTAAATGTTCCACAAATTATAATTTTTGATTTTCATTTTATTTTAAAACTTGACCTCAAGGGATATTTAATCAAAGTTCTTCTTTCCTTATCGGAATCAAGATTTTGACTTGGAGGATAACTGTTTGTTGTTTAAATTATTGTGAAACAGAGCAATATAGATAGCTTTGTCTGTTGAGCTTGCCATTTTGGAGTCCTTGGGCTGTAATTAAGAGTGCAATCACTGCAGCCAACTGCCTGAGTATGAATCAAGATTCTTCCATTTACTCATGCCATTTAACTATGTTTATGACACAGGAGTAGAGGAAGTCTTGCGGGTTTATAGATTCTCCATCAGTCACTGAAGAATGCTCAACATATCTATTCCATGGTGGTCTCCATAGCCTGAATATCACAGAATACCAAGATCTGGGAGGTTAAAGAGGGTATGTGTGTGTGTGTGTGTGTGTGTGTGTGTGTGTATGAAATTGGAGAAGAGCTGTTGGTAACTCAGACATATTTTCAGACAAATTATTTTTTAAGAGCATAATATGAAAGTTAAATGGCTAAAGATCAATATCCTTAAATCTATTCATGATTGTATATGCTCCAAATAGTCTTCACAGACTCATATATAAAAAGGTATGCAATAAGGTTGCAGACAAAACTGTTGTAATAAAGAGGCCTCAAATTAAAATGAATCTAAAAACTCGAAACTCCTTCTGCCTTCTTTCTGCAAGAGCTACTTGTTTCCATCTTTGAATTGAATTCATATCCTATCTGTGCTGCTGTCAGGCCTGTAGGAAGGGAATAAAGAAATGGAGAGACAACTAGTGCTCATTAGGCTGTGACAAGATGTTCTGTATATCCCTTTCTGAATGTCACTGAATAGACTAGACAGAAGGCCACAGCTGGCTGTACAGAGGCTGGGAATGGTGGTTTCTCCAAGTACAGTTGGGTGGTCTTCTAAAAATCAAGTTCTTTGCTAAGAAGCTGAAAGCTAAAATGGATTTGAGGGACAGTAGGCAGACCCTAATATTTTCAGGCACTTTTTTGTTGTTGTTGTGTGTTTTTTGTTTGTTTGTTTTTCTTTCAACTAGTTCAGGGGATTAAACCCAGGGCATTGCACTAAGCATATGCCCTACCACTGAGACACAGCCTCAGCCCCAGGCTATAGTTTTGAAATGCGTGCTTTTAAAATGTCAGTTTAAGAGACAAGGCGGTAACAAACTAATTATTTCTGAATCTATAGAGAAGCAAACAGGAATAAATGACTAAGTAAAAGTGTATTTTATATTAACTTTGTGCAGTAATTCTAAACTATCCATAAGAAGAACAGGTACCTACTAAGAAACCTGTAACACTGCCTTCCCTTTCTTGAAGAACAAAATGTCAGCACTAACATATAAAATTATTTTATTTTTAATTTCTCTGAGGGTATTTCCTCATTTCTTTGACTTTAGGGAAACAAAATACATTTTCTCACAAGGAAGCTCATTTCATCATGAAAAGTGAATTTAAAAAGTGTTTTATATTTTCAGGTTAATGTTGAGTACCACTTACTATTCATCAATATCATGTGTATTTTGGACTAAATATAATTCATAATTTTGACCCTAATAAATTCATAATTTATGCACTATTTAAGTAATTCTTCTTTCCTTTTCAATAATCCTGAATTATTAAAGTTAGGTACATTGAAAAAAAAATAGTTGATCCATAGCTTTACATTAAATACTGTTAGAGATTAAAAGGCACTGATTTTCTGTAATTGTGTGCATTTTTATAATAAAGTTTGGAAAACAAACTTATCTTTGTATTATTGAAAATTTTGGTAAAATCCAAATCAAATGTTAATTACTACACTAAAAGAGAAGGCACACTCTTCTTAGGGAAATCCCACAGTAGTGTTTTTGGTCACCAGGGTGTTATTATGAGAGTGCCCTTGTGCTCTATTTGCATTTTATAATACCTTGGAGGATTAAACATGGTTTTCAAACTGCTTAATTTGCAGCCACTGTGCAGTTCAAAAATTTGATAAATTATTGTATTTGAGGTTCTATATAAAACCCTTAGCACTGCATTGAAACTCAAACTTGCTTCACTCCAATTCACCATGTTTCAGAAAAACCATTTAAAAATATCAGAACAATTTAAATCTAATTGACATTTTCACATATTTGAAATATGTAATGTTATATTATTGCCAAATTATATCACAAAATAAAATGAAGATTGTTTTTCATACAATGTGTTCTAAGACTTAACCATACATTGATAATTTAGTTTGCCTATCATTCCAATAAATGCTCCCTTATTAGAGAATTTTTTATATCATTAAGTATAATATAATCTACAGTGGGAATTATTTTCTTTCATTCTTTATGAGCTACTTTTTGTATACATTGTTCTTTCTTAATCATAAGTCTACTATCAATATAATTGGAAGAAATTTGGTTTTCTCTCTGGCTTCTGTTAAAATGTTATATCTTATATAATTTGAGATTCATAATGATATGTCTAGATAAGAATCTCACCATTTTTAAATGAACTTTTACATCCTTTGTTGAGTTTAAAGAGTTCTGACATACAAAAACTGCTGTTTCCATACATTCTGGAATTATGCTGGAATATGTATGTATATATGTGTATGTATATAAATTATGTATGGATTGTATATAATGAAATGGAAAATATCATTACATATCAAATTATTTTGTTATTAAAACAAACAGTAAGCCGGGCGCGGTGGCGCACGCCTGTAATCCCAGCACTTTGGGAGGCTGAGGCAGGAGGATCGCGAGTTCAAAGCCAGCCTCAGCAATGGCGAGGCACTTAGCAACTAAGTGAGACCCTGTCTCTAATAAAAACCAAAAAAAAAAAAAAAAGGGCTGGGGATGTGGCCCAGTGGTTGAGTGCTTCTGAGTTCAATCCCTGGTACCAAAAAAAAAAAAAAAAAAAAAAAAAAACAGTATAATTATATGATAAGTACAATATATAATCAATATATTATATAAATAATATAACATGTGTTTAATATTTAATATAACGTATATGGATTGTATATTAAAATTTGAATTATATTATGTAAATTTATGATAAATGCATGGTATTTCTATATAACATAAGTTAAATATATATAAAAGATATATTAATGAGATTTGACTTCGATACATTGAACATTTTATAAAAGTGAATATGTAAAATTTGACAATATTCATTATTCCAATTCATGAACACAGGTATCTTTCCATTGGTTTCCATGTCAATTAATTTCATCAATGTTTAATAGTTTCTTTTTACATATGTTTAATTCTCCATTTAAGCTTAATTTTGGCACTTTTTATTATAGCAATTTTGAATGCAATTGCTTTCTTGATTTATTTTTTAAATTGTTTACAACTGTATAGGAATTTTATTGTTTTCTAAATTTTGATTTTTTATATTTTTTCAAATTCACTAATTTGTTTATTAGTTCTAATAGAAATTCTTGGAATTTTTAGAGTTTTATAGATATAAGATCATATCATCTATAAATAGGGGAAATTTCCCTTTCTCCTTTCAAATTAATATATCTTTTCTTTTTCTTGTCTAGTTGCTCTGGCACCAAATACAAAATTCAACTCAAAATGGAGTAAAGACTTAAGTGTAAGACATGAAACTATAAACCTACTATAAGAACATATATAGGGGAAAAGAATAATGATATTTTGAGTGAGCAGAAATTTTCTTTTAGATAAGACCTCAAAAGAGCAAGCAACAACAAAATTATAATAAAAATAAGCACAAAAATATAGATTAAAAGGATTACATCAAATAAAAAGCCTCTGTACAGCAGAGGAAAGAATAGAGGAAAGAGAAAACCTACTGCATGAGTAAAAAGTTTGCAAATTATAGATCTCATAAAGGGCTAACAACAACAGAAAAATTGTATACACACACACATAAATGTAGTGCTTTAAAACAAGAAATTATCTTATTTTATGCATGTCTTTCAAAAGAAGAAATACAAATGGCCAACAGGTAAAGAAACAAGTGCTCCAAAGCACTGGTGATAGAATAAATACAAATCAAAACCACAACGAGATACTACCTCACACCAGTAAGGTCTTATATCTAAAGGACCAAAGATAGCAAGTGTTGGTGATGGTGTGCTGAAAAGGTAATTCTGTCACATTATTGGTGAGAATGTAAATTAATATTTTCATTAGAGAAACCAGTTTGGGGGTTCCTTAAAAATTAAAAATAGACCTACTATAGGGGCTGGATTTGTGGCTCAGTGGTAGAGCACTTGCCTTGCACAAGTGAGGCACTGGTTTTGATCCTCAGCAACTCATATAAATAAATAAAGGTATTGTGTCCTACAACTAAAAATAAAAATAAATAAATAGACCTACTATAGCCATAGCTTTATTTGGTAGTTTTAAATCCCCAGTACTTCTCCAGGCTTCCTAATCTCTCAATCCCCTTCCTCTACTCAATTGGTTTCCTTCCAATTTTAGTGAGATATTCCCTTTATTATTCCCTCCCTCCCTCCCTCCCTCCCTCCCTCCCTCCCTTCCTTCCTTCCTTCCTCTGTCTACATACAGAAAACATTTTACCTTTACTATCTGGCTTATTTCAGTTAGTATAATTTTCCATTTGCCAATCAATAACATATGTTTGTTCTTCTCAAACAAGTAGTTTCAACAAGTTTGTTCTCTTTGAAGCTGAGTAAAACTCTTTGTGTATGTATACCACATGTTTCTTATCCACTCATCTGTTGATAGGTACCTATGCTGATACAAGACCTTGGCTATTATAAGTTGTGCTTCTATAAACATTGATATGTGTATATTTTTATAGTATGCTGATTTTAGTTATTTTGAGTATATACAAGGGAGTGGGGTAGCTAGATTATATGGTGTTTCCAATCCTAGTTTTTTGAGGACTGTCCATACTGTTTTCCAAAATGGTTGCATTAATTAGGTGTCCTACCAACAATGTATTTCCGTACATCCTCAGTACAATGTATGTCCCTGCATCCTCACCAGCATTTAGTGTCATTTGTATTCATGATGATTGCTATTCTAACTGGAGATGAAATATCTTTGAAGGTTTGATTAACATTTTCCTAATTACTAAGAATATTGAACAACTTTTCATATATAAGCCATTCGCATTTCTTTCGAGAAATGTCTAGTTTATTCAAGAATTTATTGATTGGGTTATTATTTGGTGTGTGTGTGTGTGTGTGTGTGTGTGTGTGTGTGTGTGTGTTGGTTTTAATTTTTTCTTAGTTCTTTACATATTTGGGATGTTAATCCTCTTGTTATGGTTTAGATATGAGGTGTCCCCCCAAAACTCATGTGTGAGTCAATACATGAAAGTTCAGAGGTGAAAAGACTGGATTATGACAGCCTAAACCTCATCAGTGAATTAATCTACTTATAAGCCTTAACTGAGTGGTAAATGTAGGCAGGTAGGTAGGTCACTGGAGGCATATCTTAGGGGATATATATATATATATATATATATATATATATATATATATATATATATTAGATTTCAGTTACAGATGGACACAATACCTTCGTTTTTTTTTTTTTTTTTTTTTTTTTAATGTGGTGCTGGAAATCAAACCCAGTGCCTCATGCATGCTAGACAAGTGCTCTACCACTGAGCCACAACTCCAGCACCTAGGGTATATATTTTGTACTTGATGAAGGAGTTCTCTCTTTGCTTCATTTCTGCCATTGTCTGAGCTGCTTTACTCCTCCAAATTCTTATGTCATGATGTTCTGCCTCACCTTGGACCCAAAGCAATGGAGTTGAAACTATTGACTGAGACCTCTGAAACCATGTATCCTCAAGTTGACATGAGCTTTAGGTGTTTTGTTAAGGAAGTTGGTTCCTGCACCAATCTGTTAGAGTGTTGACTCTGTGTTTCCTTCTAGTAGTTGTAAAGATGCTGGTCTAATTCCTAGGTCTTTGATTCACTTTTAGTTGAGTTTTGTGCAGAGTAACAGGTATTGATATCCAGTTTTCCCAACACCATTCATTTAAAAGACTATCTTTTCTCCAATATGTACGTTAGGCACAGATGACTGTATGTATGCAAATTTGTTTCTGGGTCTTCTATTTCATTGGTCATAATGTCCATGTAAAATTTTTTATGCCTGCTGATAATTATAATGCACTAATTAATAATAATAATAGAAGGTAGATAAGTAGAAAAGGAGATCAGGGAGGAAAAATGAAAGATAATGGAAATGAGATTGATAAAATTATGTTTACATATGGCCATGGCATAATAAATTACACTATTATGTATAATTTTAATGTATCAATAACTTTTTAAAATAGTGTCATTGTATGATTGAGCAATCCCACTACTGGATACATATACAAATGAAATAATGCCAATATGTTACTGTCATGTTTATTTCAGCACTATTCACAATAAATAAGATATGGAATTAGCTTATGCAACCCTTTACCATATCTCCAATTCTTTTCATTTTGAGACAGGACTCACTAGGTTGATGAGGTTGGACTTGAACTTGTTATCCTCCTGCCTCAGTCTCCCAAGTCACTGGGATTATGGGCATGTACCACTGCACATAGTATTTTGGATACTAATTTAAAATATGGTATAAATATTTTATATTTTTTGGAAAACTTTCTTATTTTTTAAAATCTTACTAAGCATTTTAATTTCATATGTAATATTTTTGTGCCTTATTTTATATCTTAATATGTTAATAATATATTTTTATTCTAGTTCTGGTAATTCTAATAGACAGAGTACAATTTTACAGTTTGTTATTTCTTATAACTCCCATTCACAATTGATTATTCCTTTGTATATTTTTGTGATCTTTAATGGTGAGTCCATGACACTTGTACTTAAGTGTAGAAATTTCTTAAAAATTTAATCCTCATTTGTCAAGAAATTATTCATAGAATTTTTTGTTTGGCCCCTTCTATCCTTAAAAAACTATTTTTATTTCTTTATGTGCATTTGAGTTGGACACAAATGTTGTAAATGCCAACTCTAATAGTGCGACACTCAGTTTATGATTAGGAATTATTAGGATACAGATTCTTTGTTTTTCTACATATAATGTTTCTTCTTTTCATGCCTAGTTTATCCACTTAAGGCATAATATTTCAGAGGATTCAGGAGAGGTGTCCATTTCACTTTTTCCCAGTAGAGTCCTTAGATTATTTTTTATGCGAAAGCCATTAAAATCCAATCTCTGGGCTAGTAGCATTTGGTAAAAGTTCCTACAACAAAACTCTACCTGGAGACTAGTCTCCTTCTCTAGATTTCTTATTTCATTTTTTACATATTCTGAGATTTCCTTTGCTTTCTCACTAACACAACTGCTGTTTTATCTTTATTTCTAAATGTTATCTAGCATTTTGAATGATTTATTCTAAATAACTCCTAAGAATTCCTTCTGAATAATTAATCTTGTTATACTGTGATAATGTCAAAACAAGAAGTAAAAGTCTATACATTCTTAAAATGATGTAGTAAATAGAATATGTGTGTTTATTATGAAGAGAATTAACATGTTCCTTAAGGTTGATAACTTTACATATCTCTAATTTTATTTCATCTCTCTTTTTTTTTTTCATTTAGAATCACTGATAAGGAACAAGAGCAGGGTTTATTGTCCACCACCTTACCAACTTTTAAATAAATATGTAATGTAATTAAGGTAACCATATGACACCAAAATCTTAACAAAAAAAAGTGTGTTTTTCTTTTCTTAAAAAGTATATTCCAGGGACTGAACACTTATATTTCAGTGGCAGAACACTTGCCTACAATGTGTGAGGCACTTGGTTCAATTTTCAGCACTGCATATAAATAAATAAAGTAAATGTCCATTGACAACTAAAAAAAAATATTAAAAAAAGAAAGACTATATTGCAGGAGAAAATCTGCTATAAAGTCCCCTCTTGCACTGCAAAAGTTCTCTTCCTGTTTCTGTTCTTCAATAAATCTTACTCTTATGGTAAAGTAAATATGTATGTATATTAGAATCACCAATTATATTTCCTGGTAATACTTTGAAGATTTTATTCTTTCTTTCACAAAATATTTAAAAGTATATTTATTTCTGTTTATCCAACTTTGAATTTGAAGAAGAAAAAAAAAAACTTTATCTTTCAACATGGAAAATGTGTCAGTTTTATTTGTCTATTTATCCATCTATTTATTTGTATTGTTCTTGTTTAACTTTCCTCAGCAATACTTCTGCTTCCATGGATATGTTGGTATTTTCTAAAAATGTATCACTAAAAACTGTAAAACTATATACTTAAGTAGTCAAAGTTATGAGACCTTGTTTTTCAGTATGTGATTTTTGGGTACAATCACTATAGGTTTATTTAGTTTTTTTTTGTTTTGTTTTTGTTTGTTTGTTTGTTTGTTTGTTTGTTTTTTCAGGCAGTGGGGAACCTACCAGGGATTGAACTCAGGACAACTTGGCCATTGAGCCACATCCTCAGCCCTATTTTGTATTATATTTAGAGACAGGGTCTCACTGAGTTGCTTAGCACCTCAATTTTGCTGAGGCTGGTTTTGAACTCGTGATCCTCCTGCCTCAGCTTCCCGAGCTGCTGGGATTATAGGCATTTGCCACCATGCGCAGCTGTATTTAGGTTTTGAATCAAGTAACATGGAAGTGAAGTACTCTAAAACAGATAAGTGGGTTTTTATTTGTTTGTTTGTTTGTTTGTTTGTTTGTTTTTTGTATATTTTAGTTTGTTGCCAGTTTAGTTTGTTGTAGATTTTAGTTTTAGAGTAGCTCTTCTTGGCAGTTTAATTTTATGACTGGTTAACTTGTCTGTCAAGTTTATTGTTCTAGTAGATCTAAAGAATGATTTTATATTCCCAATTGGGTCAATTAACTTTCCCTGATCAAAGGACACATGTGGTACTTTTACCCTCAATGTGAACTTCCTCTTATTATTTAGAAAAAAAAGAAAAAACATAAAATGATACAATTCAAAGCCTTTTCACTTATAATTTATTTTATCCTCAATTAAAACACTAAAATACTTGAGATATGCCATTTTCCAGATGAAATAATGAGATCTGAGAAAATTTTAAAATTTACTTTAGAGTCACAGTTTCATCCCAAACACAGAACTTGATTTTTTTTTTTTTTTTTTTTTGAATAAGCCTGAAGAAAGCTTGGAAGCATTAACCAAATTTACATAATCTGTAAGGTGGTAGACAGAAGAATTAAGACCAATAATCAGATCCTATATCATATATCCTATATCTAGATTGTACACTTAACTATAAAATTACACGTTCTGCTATACTTCTTGTATATAATAAATTTGTACACTACTATACTGAGCAGTTACAAGTAAACATGAATTTAAACTAAGCTCTTATTATTTTTGCCAACCTCTATTGCCTTGTTGAACTTGATGACTTTAGCAATGTTTGAATTATTTTTCTCCAAACACAGAGGATTAGGATGTAAGAAAATGGCCTTTATAATAATACTTTGTTTCATGTATGAACATTGGTTATCAAAGACTCATTTTGGCTTTTACCTAGAGTAGTCTTTGAACAACCTATCAGGCTACACTGACTTATGAGTCACATAATTAATGTGACTGTACATAAAGTACATGCATGCAATCCCAGCAGTTTGGGAGACTGAGACAGGAGGATCACAAGTTCAAAGCCAGTCTTAGCAACTTAGTGAGGACTTAAGCAACTCAGTGAGATTCCATCTCAAAATAAAAAAAATAATTAATTAATTAATTAATTAAAGGGCTGGGAATGTCACTATGTGGTTAACACCCCTGCTTCAATCCACAGTACTAAAAAAAAAAAAAAAAAAAGACCAGAAAAATTTAGATGATGAAAAACATAAATAATAGGCTTATGGAATATATTACTTATGAAAACATTAGCTTTTAAAGTATACAAATTCATTAGAGATATACTGATAAGTTTTGCATAAGATACACATAAAATTAAAATATGCAAAAAGATTACAAGACAAAATTGAATATAGTTTTATTTATTTGCATAGATGATGGAGATTTATCATCAAACAATCAAAGCTTAATGCTTTTTCTTTCAAAAAAGCCAAATGATAATGTTATATGCTCTAACTAAATTTCTAAATAAAGGTGCAAGTTTACAAGCTACACTTCTGGTAGGGGCATATTTATCTCAAGGAAATATATATCACAAAAATCATTAATTCATTCCCAATATCAGAGAAATAAAATATCTCAAGAAAGCCTACACACTAAGTTAAACTGATCTAAATATAATCTCCATAAAATTCAGATGTTACATTATTTATTTTAGATATGGTTTTATATTTCTGATTATTCATGAGATGATTTTATAAATAACACTGTACATAGAATTAACTATCACTTTAAAAAAAAGTGGGTGATAAAGCCCAGTTAGAAAGTTGGCCATGAATATTTCAATATCATTTTCCCCTGCTAATTTTCCTTTGCTTGCATTTGATATAAATGATACATTAGCAGTGGAGTCTCTAGAAGATTAGAGTTTCATGCAAAAGACACTTCATTTATCCTGTGATCATGCATCCTTCTCTAATGTACTTGCCCTTGCCTAGATACTTTTCTGACCCTTACCTTCAATGACAAACTCTATTCCCCAATGTACTTGATGTCATGTCTTCACTATTTACAACCTGACCCAGCAATCTTACATTTTGTATTGCTGATGCAAACTATTACATGTAATGGATGTCATAAATTACATCTTAGCCTAGACAAATAGAACCAAATGGTTTTTGGATTTTCCAGAGTAATTTCAGAAATTACCATTGCTCTGTCACTGCTGCAGATGAACAGTGCTTCAGCTATTGTCACTGTGGTCCAATGATTTTTACCTGTGCAGGTCTGACACAACGTCTTCAATAAATGCTCTCCAGGAAAAAAAAAAAAAAAAAAACATTATTGTACATGTTTCTGTAACTGTTTTATTCCTTATCCACTAATCAATTCTTTTTTTTTTTATCATTTCTCCCATTTCTCCTTTAAACTAATGATTCTTAGTTCTTTAAACAATATAGTGATCATTGTCTTTCCCAGAATGTGGCCCTGGAAATACCTCACGTGTTTCTGTGCACAAAATGATAAGCGAGTACAAATGAATGAAATTTTATAAAGAACAGAAGAATTCAAGAAATCACACATGTGTACATATAAGCTTATATACATGCACATGTGCATAACAATATTAGAAGCCTCCTGATTTCCATTCAATTAATCCCATGCTTCTAAGTAATTGCTGAATCCAACAATATGTTTTAAGAAATCTCTCAGATATTCTGTGCTGTTTGCATTATATTAACAATGTTTCAGTTGTGAATTTTTATTAATTGGTGAAGTTTTTCCAAATCTAAGAATTAAACAAAATAAACTACAAATGTAATCATCCTTGATACACTGCTAGATAAAGTGACCAAAATAATATATTGCATTCTGTAACCTCAGTAGAATGCCAAGGGAGTGTTTTTACTAGTTTTCTTTTCTCAAATATAGGCAGATTGCTGGCATATCATAGCTTGCAATGTCTCTAGAATATTGAAACTTCCAGTATTTAATTAGTCTACTATTTTATAGGTCTTAATCTAGAGGGGAAAATTGTGAAGAATAACAACCATTAATTACAAAGGTCATTTGTCAAGTGGAATGCTTAAAGTGCTTTTCCAAAGTACTTAGTGTGCTTATTTTAGTTGACAAATATATTCAGACAGAGAAAGTTTAAGGGAAAGACAGTAGACATTTAAATCTTTAATCTAGTTGTTGAAAGAATAAAAGCTAATCTTTGCAGTTTTTTTTCCCCCCTCCAATAAGCAAAAAGTGATCATGGAAAGAAAGAGAATGTCACAAAAACAGACAGGTAATGACCTGTAAATACATTTCATCAGAATTTAGCTTCAGGGGGCTGGGATTGTGGCTCAGCAGTAGAGCGCTCGCCTAGCACGTGTGCAGCCGGGGTTCGATCCTCAGCACCACGTAAACACAAATGCATTGCATTGTGTACAACTAAAGCAAATAAATAAATATATTTTTAAAAAAAGAATTTAGCTTCAGGAAGAAAAAAAAATTAAAAAATAAAAAAAGTCATGGCAACTGTTGGGACAACCATTGAAAACAATAAAGAAACAGTGATCACCTGTTGCAACACTTTTGTCTCTTACATTTGAGGAGGATGAGTCTTGAAATTCTTTTAGAATTATACCAAAAATAATGTAGCATATTGGAAGAAACTTTAATTCTAAAGAAACCTTTTAAATAGCAAATATGGAAAAGATGACCACAATCATTCCTTCCTTGAGTTTTTAAAAAAATCTCAACTATTGAACATATATTCATATTAATTCTTAATAAAAGCTGTGTTTTAAAAAAACATATATTTATACATATATTTCTATTCATAAGGAGTTTAACAATCATCTTGACATTTGATCGTACATACTTTTGCTGTTAGAGTTCACTTAAGGAAATGTATTAAGACTGAAGAAGACAACTGCAATCCACTCACTGATTAGTTAAAGAAAACTCTTTTGGCTCTGCTTAATATGCACGAATATCATGCTTAATACTGTCATTTGTCCTGGGACAGGGAATACTTTAAATCGTGTGAGTCATTTAATCAATGCCTGGGTAAGGTTACTAGGCTGTGCTGAGAAGACAGGCACTGTAGGCAGGTGGAACTGTGTGTGATCTTTTTGCTACCACTAGTCAGCATGAGGCTTAAGGAAGGTACTTAATCTTTCTGAAAATCAGTTTCTTAATCTTTACAACGCTCACCAGTTTATTATGAGAATTAATTAAGATTACCTATTTAAAACCTTCAGCCTGCTATATGATATGAGCTCATAAAGGGTAGAATTATTTCTTTTATTATAGTTTCGTATCATTATTTTCTTCATTATTATGAGTTTTATAAAACATTGGTATTTGAGATGTTTAGGAAGGATAATTTAATCTTTAATAATATTGCAAGACCTATGGATTCTATTTTTAAAAATTAAAACATCTGTGCATGCAGATGTTTTACAAAGCTTTAGAAAGTGAAAAATTTCATGTGCCTTATCTACAAAATTCTATTGACATTGGGCTGAAAGTCCCTTATCCTAGACCATAATTTGATTACAGAAAAGAAGGTTAAAAATATGAAAGCCTTAAATTAATATCAAGAAAAGACAGTGGTTTACTGCGAACATAAAATACCAAAAAGCCTACTAATATGAAAAGAGAATTATAGAAGGAAGAACATTAGACAATGAATAAAGTAGACAGGGGTTCCATGCGAATGCTAAAGCAAGATTTTTATGTGGATATACAACTTAGTGGCACTGAGAAGTGGTATGTTGGTCAGCAATCTGGAACAACCAAATAATATCCTTCATCAAGCATTTTTCTCCATAAAGAATCTGAGGAAAGGGTATTTGCAGATTGATGACTGGGGGGACAAGGCACTTCTTGGTAATAACTCTAGGGTTTAACCCCAAATGTTAATAGGGCATTCTAGTGAGCTTATCCCAGCTGGACTCGATTACCCCTGCACCTTCTTCCCTGGGGGGATGCACTGCAGACTTGAAAGTTGCAGACTTGAGAGACCATGGTCTGTTTGCTTCAACTACAAGCATCCATTACTCAGGATCAAGAATCTTTTGACTGTAGTAATAGAAAATACACAAAGATAATAAAATTGTCAAAAAAAAAAAAAAAAAAAAAAAAAAAAAAGGAAGAGAAGATGTGATAAAACATGTGAAAGTATTTTTTCTTAATTCCCCAAAGTTGCTGTCCCAGGAAACAAACCTATTAACTTAAGTCCAAATTGAATTCTGTGTACAGATGTATGTGCGCTTAGGAAACAATTTGCTTTGTTTAATTTTGTTAGCATTTTTCATGATGTGTGAGAGATGTGGAGATTAAACACTACATTTTATTTCCTTGGCTGAGGGAATGAAGAAAAAGTCCACATCAAATTCTAACAAACTCGTCTTTAAACCCCTTTGAATTTCTTATTCTTAAGGATCTTGACTTGGTCTGGTTCCACAAATTTGTCAACCATCTCTCCTTTTTTTTTTTTTTTTTTTTTTTTTTTTTTTTTTGGTAGTAGAAGAAAGGTAAAGGAAGAGGAAAAATAAAAGTTTATGTCCACTGGTAACACAATTCTAGTATCTTTACATTTTACTCATGAGAACTTAAACAAATATTTTTGCTTTATCCTTTAAAAACTGAATAATCTATTACATGCTCTATACCACTTAAGAAGTGACAAAGTTTGACACATAGTAGGACTTTATCATCAATGTTAAATTTCATTTGACATTTTTCAATGTGATCCTCTTTTCTACATAATATGAGCAAAGATTCCAGTTGTTCAGCCAGTGGGTGAATTCTCTGTTCTTCAATGTACAGATAAAAGAATAATAAGGACCAACTATATGTATATCACTACAGATAGGAATAAGCAAAGATAAATATAGGTGCAGATATGGGAATGTATATAGGTGAAAAAGAGACTTTTCAAATTTGCAGATTTACTTATGGAAAAAAAAATTTTAGCATCAAAATCAGTACTTACAACATTCTTAAGGTGATCCATGGCCTTTTAAGTCAGTTCATTACCAATAGAAGTTGATTTAGGAAAACCTCTGCTTTTGTGTTCTGCTTTTGTACAGAGATAATGGGAGGGTGGAAACATTAGGAGAGAATGCAGCACAAAGCCAGAGGCTCTGGTTCTGGGGCCAGTTGGATAAGGTCTGAATCCCAACTCTGGGTCTTGGTGGTGCAGATTCAGGCAGGTCACTTAAGGCTTCTGAATCTCCTTTTGTCTTTTGCAAAATAAAGAAAAGAAAATATCTGCCAGATCAGTTCTTTTATAAGATTTAACATAATTTACATGATATATGAATATTTAAATATGCATATAGGAATATATGTTTCTGTAAGTATATACATAGGAATATATATTTATGTAAGTATATACAGGCATATACATTATGAGGAATACAAATATCTTTTCATGGAGGTAATTCATAAAGCAAGGAAGGATGAGAATGAGGCATTGAAATCAAATATTTGACTATATAGATTCAATGTTTTTTCAATATGCCCAACAGTCAAAAGTTTAATTTACAGTGATGTTTGTCATATTTGGACAGAACTAATTTGAAATATGACAGCATCTATTCAAAATGTCTCATCTATAAATTCTAAATTATAATCATAGAAAATTCTTCAGCCTGTGTGTATATGTACTTATGTATGTGTATATGTACAGTGTTCTGATTGGGTCAAATTTTATTTCTTTTTAAAACTATTTTTACCGACTCACAGGAAAACTTGAAGAGAATAAATGTGATCTCCATGCATGGGAAAATATAATCCATAAAATAAAAATCAATGTTTTCTACTCTTGAAACTTCTCATTATTTCAATTTACATTTGTTGATGTGATGAATGGTGTCACTAAACTTCATTATCCATTTACCAAGCCTAACAAGTGGTATTAAAATATGGACAATTAAAATATGGTGTGTTTTGTGTCTGAATTTAAAATTGAAGAATTATAAAGACAAGGAGCTGCATTATAAAATATTTTTCTGATCTTATTTCTCAGCATCAAAATTTTAATAGCACAGATATTCATGAAAAAAGTAGATAATTCTTGTGCTATTTGAAATATAAAAACTCACACAGAATTTTACCAAGGGTATTACTATACAACCAAATAACTTGCAAAAATTAAAATGGGTTACAAGATGTAGCTAAACATTTTTGTAGACTGCATTTTTAGAGCTGTTTTAAGTTTATAGAAAAATTGAATAAAAAGTGCAGATTATTCTCACGTACCTATTGCCCCTATACATCTACAACCTCCTGTGCTGTCAACACACAGCACCACAATGGTACATTTGTTATCATCAATGAAACTAAATTGACACATAATTATTCACTGAAACTCCATTGTTGTCCTTAGAGTTCACTTTTGATTTCATATGTTCTAATATTTTGATAAATTCATAATTATATGCATCTAATATTGCAGCATCATAGAAGTTTCACTACAGCACAAATCCTTGTATTTGTACAAGAATTCATTCATTTTTACCTTCCCACTAACTCTTAGCAGCTACTGGTGTTTATGTTAACTGTACAGTTTTGTCTTTTCCTGAAAGCCATATAGTTAGAATCATACACTATTCCTATTCATGGTTTTGTAGTTCATTTGCTTTTAGTGCTAAATAATATTCATTATCTGGGATGTATCACAGTTTCTTTGTCCATCACCTGCTGAATAACATCTTCGTTACTTCCACGTTTGGGCAATTATGAATAATTTCTACAAGTATCCATGTGCAAGATTTCGTGTGTATTTAAGTTTTCAATGTCTTTGGGTAAATACCCAGAGGATGATAGTCAGATAGCATACTAAATGTGTGTTTAGGTTTGGAAGAAACTCTAAAATTTCACCAGCAGTGCAAGATAATTCCTGTTGCCTCACATCCTCACCAGCATTTGTTGTTGGTAGTATCTGGAATATGGGTATTCAAAAGGTGTTGAGTGGTATCTTATTAATTTGCAATTCCCTAATGCCATATGACCTTTATCATACTTCATATGCTTACATTCCATTTTTATATCTTCTTTGGTAAGATTTCTGTTCAAGTGTTTTGTCCATTTTTATTACAATTGTTAATTTGTATTGTTAAGATTTAAGATGAGTCTTCGTGGTGTGATTCTATGAACAATAATTTGATTTAATACAGAGTGTTCGAAATAAGCAAATGATGCAACCAAGACTAGGAGGTGGGGACAGATCTAGCTCTATATGTGGTAGAAAGATGTATATACAAAAACAAGGTGAAATGGTAAATTTTGAAAAAAATAAAAACATTATTTCTAAGTGTTCATCATTTGAACAATATTTCCCCTAGAATCCTGAATGGTTTTAGGCATGTAAAATATTAACAAGTGCAAAAGCAAGACCTTATACATGTTAATTATATTGCCCAATAATACATTGAATTTGGAACTCAGGTCCTTCTTGTGTTACTGTCTTGTGTTACTTTATAAAAGCTTAAATATGTCACCATGATAATATGTATGTGAATATATGTACACAAGTACATGACATGTACATAAGTATACGTGTTCATCTATTTCATATTCCAATTTTTCTTTATTGGTGCTGGGAATTGAACCCAAGGCTTCATGTGTGCCAGGCAAGGTGTTCTATCACTGAGCCACATCCCCAGCTCTGTACAAGTTTTTTTAAACCAACATTTATCTCATTTTAGTTTCAACTGTAGGCTTTAACTTTTTAAACAAATTAATGTTTAGATATTACTGAACAATAATTTGGAACCCATTTCTCTTTATTTGGTTATGTCAAATGGTAAGCACAACCTCAGTATGGTATATGTTAAAACTGTCTTAAATACATTGTGTTAAATATAAATGATTGTTATATACAGAATTCATAGATGTTATAATGAAAACAGATTACTTTCAATATAATTTAAATAGCACACTGAATTAATCATATTGTGCATCCATATTCATAGTCTAATAATAAATTGCTTTAATTACTAATAGGCCATTAGAAATACATTTACTTTTGAGTTCTATGTGTGTTTATTGATTATAACAAATAGAATTCAAGCATGTTTGTTGTAATGAATATATAACATGATACATAACCTAAGAAAATACAAGTCTAAATTGTCATTAGATAAAGATTAAAACAAAAATATTCATGATTTTAACCAAGAACAATTCCCCATCAATCAAGAGTTCAACATATTTTAAAATATAAATGTTAATAAATCAGAAAATGTTAAGGATTTGCTTTGGGTACTGAAGCTTTTATAAACACTTTTATAAACACTTTATTAAAGATAGAATTAGAATACACATGTTAAAATAAACATATGGCTTACAAATGACTTTAGTAAAATGCACTTGCATGTTTTCAAACAGGGCAAGTTCGGTGTGTGATACAACATCCAAAACTGTAAGCTCTTCTGCTAGCCATGTTTTTGGCTATCCTCTCCTGTATGTTTCCCTCAAATTCTCCCTGGTCCTTCCTATTTTCATGTTTCCCTGAACAGTCAAACTATTCTTTCTTTCTAATCATTGTTCCATGATTTTTGTTATATAAATCTAGTTTCTTCATTAGTTCTACTGTTATACCCATAAATCTAGCTCATGACCATGAAGGACCCATTAGCCTAGTCTTGATATTTCAAGGGAGAAAGAGCAGGGAGCATTGCTCAATATTTCAATAACGTTTATTTTGTCATATAGAATGAATAATGGACTCTAAACTTCCAGATTATACTAACTATTTAAAGGTCTATAAAAAAGTATTAATTTTATATAGAAGTGTATCAAAATACTATTTCATCTCTGTCTCAAGATGCTATAAAAACACAAACATTGCAGAAAAATGTGATACCATTATAATATGTGTATGTATTATAAAGCTTTAATGAGAAATAAGGTGTGCAAGAATAGTATTGCAAAATAAACGAGCATAGAGCTATTAATTCTACAAATAATTTTAGAAACATTTTTAAATAAAAAATCAACTTTGTTCTTAACAATATATACATTTTGAAAGTCTACATATACATATGGATAAAAATAAAGCAAAGCAAGAAGCATCATGCAAGAGTATATTTAATCAATTTTAAATAGAATTGAAAAATCATTAAAAATAAGTAAAAATTACCAATGATGGATATTTTACATAAGCTAGGTGTTGATTGTATAACTTCAGAGTAAATATCAAACTATAAAGATATGTAGTATCAATAAAAAGTTGATAAGCTAAATATATAAAGGGTTCAGACTGAAAAAACACATTAAAGCACCAAATTGATAAAAATATACACTTTTACATATATTAATTTTTAAATATATATATACATATACGTATATATGTATATATATATATATATATATATACATATATGTATTTTAGTGTATGTGGACACATCTCCTTTATTTTATTTATGTGGTGCTGAGGATCGAATCCAGGGCCTCATGCATGTGAGATGAGCACTTTACCACTGAGCCATAGCCCCAGCCTCACATATATTAAACTTTTAAAGAGGAAATATAAATGCAATATATATATGTGTGTGTTTAAGTTATGAAACTAAAAGTTACTATTTTAATATAAAAAATAGCCAAATGTTTTTAAAATTGCAAAATTATGGAGTATTCATATATATATTTTTTGATAATCATCACCATTATTAGTGTTGTTAACAATGAGAAACTTTCAGGCTATCATCCTAAGAGGAAGGTTAGGGTCATAACAAAATTAATATTTGTTTTATACCCAGGCAAGTGGAGTCCTCTCCTCTGACCCCGACCACAGAGGCATAATGTTTTGGTATGCTGTCCTCAAACTTTTCTCAGTTCCCTTCTGGTAGATAAAGTTAGAAACGCCAACAAGTACCATCTAGGAAGGGCATTCACAGCCTGGATCTCAGTCCACATTTCTCCCCTTCAGGAAACTAGGATCCTCTACCCACTCACTTGCAGTCAATTAGATGCCTGGGGAACTAGGGAGAAAGTGGAGAATTTTGTCTATGGAAGCTTCCTGATTGATACCCAGTGGCAGAGTCAGCGTTCTCAGAGGGCGGTTTGGTGACATATGAACCTGAGATTGAGCCACTAAAATAGTGTGAATACCCTGATTTTGGGTGACTCACTGGAGGAAGGTTAAATGCAGGACACTTGCCTGTTGGCCCATCACTAGCCCTTGAATTTGAGAGACATGCATGGGCTTAAGTGTGGACTTCATGTGTTCCTATTCCCAGCACTGTGCCACTACAGAGGTTGTGAGTGAGGCACCATGCTTTACTCTCCTGCGTGTCTCTTTCCATGGGTACCCTGGATGATAATTTCCTCAACACCCTCAAAATTCTGAACCATGGGTCACACACTCAGTGTGGCCCTTATGGTGTGGCTATTCTGTCTCTTCAAACTCACGAATTAAAGAGTGGAAGAAAAGTTACAGTTGGGAGATGAATTCTATGTTTATGAAGTAAAATTAAAAAGGATATATTAAACAAAAACTTACTTTCAGGGACTAGGGTTGTGGCTCAGTTGTTGCCTTGCACGTGTGAGGCACTGTGTTCAATCCTCAGTGCCACATAAAAATAAATAAAGGTATTGTATGCACTACAACTAAAAATATTAACAAAAAAAAAACTTACTTTCAAATTATCTTTTATGTTTCTGCATACTCTGGTTAAGATTTGCCTTTTAGTCATCATTAATAAAGCAGAGTAACAAATTCTAAGAAAATGTCATTAAAAGGCTGTAATATTCCTAGGTGGCATTATGGATTATATAGCCTCAAGAGTAACATAACCACCATTAAATAAATAGTTTTAAGGAACTGCAGAGACAAGAAAATCTTTATGGCTAAAATACAATGTGGCATTGTGATTAATAACTCCAGTGTCTTTTTCTAGGGGAGTGACATGAAAAATTTCCAAAGATCATGTTTGGCCTTATTTTTTTCTAAAAAAAAAAAATGAAGGAAACAAACAAACAAACAAACAAAAAACAGGAAGAAATGATTTCTGGACATAAAAATGAATAAATAGTATCTGACCAGTACAAAGAGCTTTCATGTGAAATTATTGGACCATAATTATTGAACTACTTCTTTCTACCCATATTCTACATCTTTTTTGACAAATCAACATACCTTGAATGAAGCTAAGAATTTTAAAATACGTTTTTAAGTGAAAATCTTATATAGCCAGGCATGAGCAGAAAATAATATTTACATAGAAATCCACAGACCTTAAGACATATTTTAACACTGGTGATCGTTTATAGTTTTCTGCATTTTATGTCAACTAATATTTTTCATACATCTATCATTCATGTACTTGCCACTTATATATATATATATATATATATATATATGTATATACACACATATTTATAATCTATAATATTATTTACTTACATGTTTCTAATTGGCTCACTTTTCAAACTTTAAAGCAATTGTTTTTAACATTCTAACTTAATTTTTACAATTTGAAGACCAAAGTCATTGACAAAAAATAGACATATTAATAAAAATGTGATGAAAAAAATACACCATTGTTTTGATTCAGGTAGAAGCTTAGTAACATCTGAGCCAGTTATGTTTGAATGATATGGTGCCAGATAATTTCAAATAAGAATGGCCCCAAAATTTTCTCCTTGATTTTTTTCACAAATTTGAAATGAGAATGAAAAAGAGTAAGTTTTTTTTTTTTTTTTAACCATTTAACTCAATATTAATCAGTGGCACCTATGTTACAATTGTCATACTCTAGAAATACTCTAAAATTAATTATTATGTCATATGTGTGTAGGATCACAGATAACTTTCATTTTTATTTCTGTTCTTTTTATATAAATCTTAAGTTTTCCATAATTTGTAGCTATTATTTTTATAACTAAAAATAAAGAGAATTACTTCTCCCTCAAAGAGAGAGAGCAGAACTTCCTCTCCTTAAATGTAGACAGTGTTTGGCACTTCCCTTCTGAAGAGTACAGTATGAAGAAGAACAATGGTTATTTATTTGGTAAAATTGAAAAGTTACTACCTCATGCAGGTGATCAAGGTAAGATCAATGATGTCATAATAATAGCATATACTCTTCATATGATTGTGGGAGAATTATACTTTCTGTGTGGTCTTTCTCCCTAAAATCCTCTACTCTTATCCAATCATAACAAAAGTTGGAGACAAATTCCAGCTGAAGGACATCTGCAAAGTACTTGATTAGTACCTCTCAAAACTGCTATGGTTATCAAAATCAAAGAAGTCTGAGAAACTACCATAGCCAAAAGTAATAAGGGAGACACACAAACTCAATGCAATAGGGTATACTAAATAAGAACCTGGAGCAGAAAAAGGCCAATAGGTAAAAACTAAGTCAATTTGAATAAAGAATGGGCTTCAATTAATAATTTATCAGTTTGAAATTCATTAAATATAGCAAGTACACCATTATTGATTTGATATAAGGTGTGAAGGTTGAAGAAACAGCATGTGGCATAGTATACAAATATTCTATTTCCGCCTTTTCTGTAGTTTGCAACTATTCTAAGATAAAACTTTATTTTTAAAAATTCTTTAAAACTTAGAAAAACTGTAAGTTCAAGAAAATGAAAATCATGTACTATTTTTAGTGTCTTCATGTCTGATACTTTCAATCCTATGTGAAAAAAAAAATCACGGACTATCAAAAGAATGCTACATACAAAATATTGGGACAGTCATCAAATACCCTATAATTGTTAGGTGTTGTATTATGAAATCTCTTGTGGTATGGGAAAAGATGATGGGTTATAGTCTTAGTAAAAACTTGGATTCAAATTCCAGTTTTCTTATTTAGTCTTTATTCCATTTTTTTTAATCTCACAGATGCAAACTGGATGAGTGTTGAGAACAAAATAGTTCATTAAATGTTAGACTGAGTTCCTTATTTTGTGGTTGATCAATAATATATTTGGTCTCATAGTAAATTAGTTAATGTAAAGAACCTATAAGATACATTTATTTAAGATTCAGTGTATGTTCTACAAATATCTGGTGCAGGTCTTTGAAAATAGTAGATTTGTTTTTTTTTTTTGTTTTTTGTTTTTTGTTTTTCTACTGGGGATTTTACTCAGGGGCACTTTGCCACTGGGCCACATCCCCACCCCTTTTGATTTTTCATTTTGAGACATGGTCTCACTAAGTTGCTTAGGGCCTCATTAAATTAGTGAGGCTGGCCTTGAATATGTGATCCTCCCGCCTTGGCCTCCCAAGTTGCTGGGTTTACAGATGTGTCCCACTGTGTTCAGCTAGATTTCTGGTAATTTTTAATATCTAGTAATTCTTGAATTAATGCATAGATATTTTTATGTATTAGGGGAATGTTCAAAATGAAAACAAATTATCTTTTTGAGTATTTCTATTTTTTTCAACTTCCCAAATTCTTCCAAATTGAAATTGCAGTAATTTTTAGATCTATAAAGTTGACAATAAATGTACTCAGAGGTCCTCTAAAAACATGTTGAAGAAGAAACTAATTGAAACTATAGTACATACTTCATTTTTTAAATTATGTTTAAAAGTGACAGATTATATTGTAAGTATTTATTATGTAAAACAGGATTTTTTTGAAGTATACATACACAGTGAGATGACTCTAGCTAATTAACGTAAGTATTACTTCTTCTAGTTATCATTTCGTGGTAAATATAATTATCCATTCTTTTATAAATTTTGAGCATACAAATATTAACTATAGTCACCATGTTGAACAGTATTTCTCTTGAACTTATTCATTCTATCTAACTTAAATTTGGCAACATTCAACCAACATCTTCTCAAATACAACCTTCTACCATCCCATTTCCTGGTAACCCCCAATCTACAAAGCCACTTTTATTTTTTCAAGGGATTACTATGTTGGTTTTGGTTCTCATAATGCTACATTCTGTTAGCTAAAGTTTGGTTTTGTTCTAAAGGAATGTTACCTATTATAAATTGATGACTTATAATGTCTTTGATACTACTACTATAAATCTTTACAACTTGCTGTGTTTAATTTTAGATTTATCGGGTCATTAAAATTTTCTTTTAGTAAATTAATCTCTATTTCATCCAAAACCAAGTTTAATTAAAGTTTATCTAGCAATATTATTTGTTCATGGTATCTTCACCCTTACTGTTTTCCTAAAGCACTACACCAAAAATTTGTACAGTGTCCATTTGAACAATATTCACATTATGAGACCCACTGAACAACTTTCCTGAAAAATGTAAAACCAACCTTTCAATCAACCTGGAAGTAAACTTAAATTTTGTCATCTAATAAAACAAAAACAAAAATCCAATATCAAGAACACCTACAGAGCTTCATTTGCTGGACCATTTATAAAGGATACTTCTTGGAAAACAAACCTAACCTGTTACTATTTCTTGTGCAGAAAAACCACTCATTTGAATGCCTTACAGTCATTACTGAGACTTAGCACTAATAGAAAATTTAAAACATCTGTACCCAAAGATAAAATAAGTAAAAAGTTATCTCTAGAAGGCATCAGGGGTATCAAAGGGAATAAAGAAAAGCAGTGCAATGCAGAGAGCAAATGTACATCGTCAGAAGCCTGCAGCTTTGTAGGGGTAGTTAAGAAAGATTCCTACACAATAAAATTGAAATATCCTCACTCAAGCAGGTTTCAGGATTATCTGTCTGATTAGGAATCATTAGTGAGATTTTAAAGAAGTGTTTTGAATATTTTGTGGGCTGTACTTACAAGAAATACAAAATTTTTGAGAAACTGTTTCACAACTATTAATGAACTGTTAAGAAATGATAGAAAGATTAATAGCAGGACATTAAAGGAGTAAGGACCATGTCTTTAGTCAATCTAACACAGAAACACCTTCTTTTCCCAGACCATAGTAAAACATTTTTTTAGGTAATAATTGTGTAATCAAGATAAAAATATGGTGGGTAATATTTGCTCATAACTACACAGAAGATGAAACACTAGTTAATTCAGAATCAAATTAAACTATAAATTGTTCACACCTAAAACTATGCTGAAGTAAAAATTAATAATTATACATATTTTCAAACCAAATATGTTTTATAAGATTAAGTGCTAACATAAAAGTGTTCAATGGACACAAGAGACTACTAAGTAACTGGGAGTCAAGAAATGAAGAAAAATAAACAAATTTACATCATGTATAGCAAATACCTTTAGATGATATGTTACTGCTCAATTGCCATTTTTTCATTGAACAAATGGTATTTTCTTATAGTTACTACTAATAAAAATATGGAGAAAAACTGCAGAATTATTTTAAAATTCAAGAACTCAAAGTCTGTAACTTACAACTTAAATGCCTGAATATAATTAAGCCAACATAGGAAAGATAGTCATGACAATATTGAAGCAGGAAACCAAAATTTTAAGACTGTTAAAAATGAAAAGAGGTACTTGAAAACAAGTCTAGGAATGAAGTGGTCTAGAGACAGACAGCCCATGCTCATTCTTCACTTAGGGTGCACCTCTTGGTTTTCTGAAGGGGGTTATATAACCAGGGGTATATATTTTTCAATAGCCCAATGGAATAACAATCATCAGCAAGTTAGAAACTTCAGCAACTAGACTCTAGTTCCGGATCAGTTTCCTTCTCTGGTAGTTTTACTGCAGTCTTCATTCTTAATTTTAAGGATCAACTAATTATATATCCTTCTATTGATTAATGTTTTAACAAATGGTCCTTTCAAATCATAATAACTTCTGTTTTTACTGACACCATAATATGTCAAAATGAATCCAAATGTTACATATAACTAAAACAAACATATAGAAAAATTTTTAAAAATTCACTTTATTTTATTTTGCTGAAAAAAACTGAAGAAAAATAGTCTTAATTTTATTTTAAAAAGATATTATGTCAATATTCCTTGAGTGTTTACTATGTTACCATAGATATGTAGAGATGAAATATATTAAAAATAGATTTATTTTCAAATATGCAACAATTGAAGGGGGTTATATAACCACAGGTATTCAAGTGGTAATGATGGTTGGGGGCAGAACAAGTGGAGGGTGCCCATGAAGTGTTATCCCCAAAAAGAGAAGCATGGTGTCACTATTCAGTTCACACTGATAATGCAAAACAGACACTTTTTTATTGCATTTTTAGCACTCTGTAGATAATGTACTAACTTATTATTTGCAATCAAGATGAATAGTACCTAACCCATATTGTTATACCACTGGAGATAATATATAAAATTACTTTTAATTAAGGCTGTATATGTCATGATAATGTCATGAACCAGTAATGGAAATGTGGAATAAAAGGAGTAGGACAATCTGCTGTTGGTAGGGCTAGAAGAGGTGCTATTTCAAAGCTTTGTGAGGAACAAATAGTCAGGATCCTCTTTATTAAAAGAAAACATAATACCTTTTCAAGCCAATCAATTTATATACTTTCTCCCAACTTCTATCTGCTCAACAAAATGAGAAATAATGCATAGTCATTGCATCTCCCTCCAATTATGTGTGGCTACATGTTTGGAACTTCAAGGAGCCTGTTAATAAGAAACAAAAACAAGTTACAGAGTTTTTTCTGATCATTCCAAAATGAAAAGACTCTTTCATTTCCATACTTTAATATTTTAGGAGAACTGTGGTTGAGTTTACTCAGAAAAGTCTTATATATCTTATTTTTTGTGTAGCTATACCATGCAACTCACATTTTGATATTGCAATTTGGGGTTATAACTGTACTTGTATAGTATTAAAGGCACACTGGATGTTTTATCACTATAGAATGAAGCTGCTTCAAGGCAATTTCCTAAAGCATGAAGCTATCTCCAAGATAAACCAGAGTAATTTTCCATTTAATTTGGCATTTTCTGGAAGATTGGCTCCCAAATTCAAGGCTTTTCCAATTAAATTCAGCTGCATTTACATCCAGAAGATTTTCATAGGGGATTGGTTTCCTGCTGTGGAGCTTGGGTTTGAAGCTACTTGAACTAAATTACAAATCCAAGCCAACACACACTCAGAGCACTCTGTAGTCCTTTTGGCTACTCCTCCATTCAGTGCCCTGATTCTCAGAAGTTGATTCATTCACATCACATCTAGAAACCAATAGTCTAAAAAGACTCTTAATGTAGTGGAGATATATAGGAAAATCTTTGTTCAAACACTTCATTCATATCCCCAGCTCCCTTCAGGACATAGGAAATAGATTCCAAAGGAGACTTTGAGTAACTCTGGTCCCAACTTAAAAAAAAAAAAAAAAAATCAGTTTGTCAACATTTTATTCAATTTTATTTTTGTTTTCATTTTATTAATTTTGACATAATTCATTTGTGCAGTGAAAATACACATATTCAACATTTTCCTAAGTTTAGAAAATTAAGTATCATGGGAGATTACTACTCTCATATCAAATTAAACATGCCCAATTGATAGATGGTCTTGGGTGGATGAGCCACACCCTCCCCCCCAAGCAACCTTGTTTCATTTTTCCTGGACAGGAGCCAATGGGGTTAAAGGTCTCTCTGTTTCCCCAGGCAAAGAGCCAATAGCATTAAAGGTTGCTCTGGTACACACCCCCCACCAGAAATCCCTACTTAAAGTTCCTGCCTCCCAGGAGCTCAGTCTCAACAGCTTATCCCTGCTGAGAGGAGGCAGCCACTGCGACAGCTCCAGACCCATTGCCCCCAGCCTGATGGCAGCTGCCTCAGCCAACAGCTCCAGAGACCACAGCATGCACGACCAGGCACCCACCTTCCATTCAGAGCTTGCACACTCTCCTCTCCCTGACTCCTCTTTCCCCTTACTTCTTCCACCTCTGACCAGCCATAAAGGCTGGTGAATAAATCTCTTGGTTGAATGGTTGTCTCTGGTCTGATTTTTGCCCTTCACCAATCACAATGCATTTCCACTTCCCATGTTAAAAATCAATTTACCAAGAAACAGGACTTGTATTGAAATGTTCTTACCCCATAAGAATTAATAAGTTAAGTGTAATTTAAGATTACTTTTTTGTTTCCCTTTTGATTGTTGTGTGCTTGCTATGTCACACACACACACACACAAAAAAAAAAAAAAAAAAAATACAAAAAACCAAAAACAGTATGCTAAGAAATGTACCATTGTTAAGTTAATGAAAGGAAAGGGATTAAATGTGCATAAAATATGGTATGTTAATGTAAAATAAGTAAAAATTTTAATATGAAGTACAAATCATGGGGGGGGATGCAAAAGGACAGTCAGTGTAAGTAATGAATGATCCCGTTGGATAGGGAAGATGGGGGCTGGTTGGAAAGGAAAGGAAATAAATTGTTAATATCTCCAGAGCCGTTCCCCCCTCTTCCACCTGTTGCCAAGGTTACCTGCCTCCAGGGAATTGTTCTTCCCAGCAAGGAGTTAATGAGTAGCCCTGGGTGACTCCCTTCCTGCAACCCTGGGCAGCTTCATTCTGGTCCTTGAAGCCATCTTTAGGCAGGATGGAGGAGGAGAGGGCATGAAAACAAAGGAACTATAAACTATATAAAAGAAGCAGGACATCAGCACTTCCTTGGACACCCAGCTCTGAGGCTCTTTCTCTTCAGGGAAGTCTATCTCTGTTCTATCCTTGAAATAAAACTTGCTTTCTATGCTTGACTTGGTGTTTCGCAGATTCAACATAGAGACTGGGATTTGGCCCTGATTTCTCACCACCAGTATGGATGATCTGAACAGAGAATTTATGATTTAAATATTAAAAGACATGGAAAAAATGACTTCTGGTAAAATTTTGAAAATAAAAATCTAAAGATTATTTTCCAATATTTCATAAGACTTTTAAACTTCAACCTGCAATTTTCCTTTTTTTGGAAATTTACCTTAACATACTAATCAGAGATATACAAAGGGATGTATTTTACAACAACTAACACCAAATCATTATTTTTAATAGAGAAATATCAAAAACAACCTATGTGCAGTTAAAAATGGTGTTTTAAATTTAATTAAAAGAGAGTGAACAACTGTTAGGAATAATCTTTACAAAACCATTAACTATTTAATAAGATGAAAATGTTCATGGTATTTTGTAACTGAAATTAAAATACATAAATGAATGTATGATATATGATTTTAAATGCAAGTGTATATAGATAGAATTTTGTAAAAACTCAGAAAACAAAGTACCTGTTGGATTCTAGGCAGGAGGCCGCGCCTCCCAGGCAGAAGGCCACACCTCCCCAGGTGCCTTGTGAAAAAACTACAGCTCCCAGGATCCTCAGCGTGACCAAATAACCTGACCAGCAAGTCCCCTGTCCACTACCACTACCTTCCTCCCCTGACCTCTGCTGGCCTATAGGACAAGGACTCACTCCAAGGGGGTTTTATGGCCCCTACTCTATTTAAACCAGCCCCGGACTGAAATCTCTCTCTGTTCCTGCTCCCTGTTCCTGCTCTCTGTTCCTGCTCTCCGTTCCTGCTTGCCCCTATTCCCGTCCATCCCTTCCCTATCCCCCTTCCCTTCCCTTCCTTTCCCTACCCTTGCCCACGTGGCACCCCAATAAACCCTTTTATTTCACTAATACAGTGTTCCCAGCTAAGTTAACTATGTTTCAGCAGTTTTCTAACAGTACCAAATGATAAGAATGGTTTTTCTGAGTAGTGAGACTGCTAATGGTATTTGTTTGAATTATTTTTTCTTTGCTTAGACACTTAGGGAGTACAAATAAGAATATATTCAGTAAGTATAATTTGCTGTGAAACACTATAAAGCCAGCAATTATTACTAGAAGATTTGAGTTTAAAAACACTCTTTTCTGATGTACTTTTTCTAGCATATGTAATACCCCACTTCACCCTGAAACTTAATTGTTTGTAAATCTGAATCTAAAACCTTTCTATGTTTTTGATCACTATGACATAATAGTACTAGCAAAGAGAAAAAGTTAGCTACATATGGAACTTTCAAATGTATAGTATTCATGATAAAAAGTACAAGTAGCTGGGCATGGTGGTGCTCCCTGTAATTAAGTCAGGAAGATTGCAAGCTCAAAGCCAGCCTCAGCAAAAGCAAGGTGTTAAGCAACTCAGTGATACCTTGTCTCTAAATAAAATACAAAATAGGACTGGAGCTGTGGCTCAGTGATTAAACACCCCTGGGTTCACTCCCCAATACCACACACACAAAATAAATAAATAAATAAATAAATAAATAAATAATTCAAGTATATGCAAAATATTATTACTACAACATTTAAGCTAATTAAAACTTTTGAGATATTTTCCATCAATTTGTTTTTCTGAATCTTCAAATTCTGAGATGTATTGTAATAAAACATTGCAATTTGATTCTATATTCTCCGAGATTATGGCAAAGTATAATCTGACCAAAACAATAAAAATGTGTTTAACAAAAAAAATCTTACACTATTTTAGTTTTTAATTTTAATTTAATTTAATTAAAACTACAAATTAAAATTCCAGTTCCTTAGTTTAACTAGCCACATATGCTCAATAGCCATTCATGGCTGGGATCTCAACTACTTGACAGGACATCTACAGAAAACAAGATAGTATAAAACTCACAAAGCCAAAAATGTAATGATGTTCAACAGATTTAGATTTTTTTCTAGAAATTATCTGAAATATCCAATTGAAACTCTAATATAAAAGCATTTTTCACTATAAACAAAGCATTAATATTTTATTACAAATTTGAGACCTAAATAACATTTTCTCTCCTCAATTTTTCCAGACCATATGCTTTAAATTAGACTTTTTAAAGATTCAGCTATTTTTATTTCCTTATGAAAGTGATTTGATATAATTTTGAATTAAAAATTTAAATTATTACCAGACAACCTCAAACCAATTAACTAACTGTCCTACTTCACAAAATTCAACTTAGTTCCTATAGCAGAAATTATAGTACAAATAATTTTACGAGAAAAGGAAAAATGAAATCAGACTATCATTAAGCTGATTTTTCATGTTTTTCTAATGAAAGTCCAGAACAGCAATAATATGCCTGATTAGACTAAAAAGAAGTATTACCTAATGTATTATAGATAGATTATTGGAAGAATTATCTAAACTTGCTCACTAAGAACTGTTTTATATAAAAATTTTATTAAATGTTTGGTATATAAAACACACAATTTTAGCATTTCATGAGAGGCTAGACAAGATACAAGTTATCTACATATTATAAGGTGAAAGTATAGAGAAAGTAAATATGAAGATCCAGGCAAATATCAAATACAAAATCCTACTTAATTGTCAAGATTGGCTCTCCACAGAATATATTTATTATATTCCATTCTTATTTTATCTTTTCCATGGAAAGATATCCTGATATTATTTCTTCCTTCCACAATGGTAGGGTCATAAAGCCATTCATTACAATATTTTAAACCACTCATATGATTGTTATTTAAATATATGGCAGCATTATGGGATGAGTTCTATCCCTCTAAGTATATATTTGTTGAAGTTCTTCCTTCCAGTGTCTAAGATAGAGACTTAACTTTGGAATAGGGTAATGTAGACATGATAAGTTAAATAAGATGAGGTCTCATACAAGTAGAATGGGCTATTAATGAAATTTGACATTTACTTACAAGGAGAGGAGAGATGGAAAGGGAAAACAATCATATGAAGATGGAGGCAAAGACTGGAGTTACACAGCTCTAGGGCAAGGTAGACATGGAGTGTCCAGGTGCTGAAGAGGCAGGGACATTTCCTCCTCTAGAGACTTATAAGGTAGCATGGCCCTACCAAGACCTTTACTGCAGATTTTTAGCCTACAGAACAGTAAACAAAACAAAACAAACAAAACAAAAAACCCTCTTTTTCTAAGCCAGGTTGTAGTGCTTATGCAGTCCTTGAAACTAGTACAGGAGTACAGGTAATGAAATTAAAATAGTCTGTGGAAATTTTAGCATCAAATTACAAAGACCCAGGACACAATTCACTTTTTTTTTTTTTTTTTAAGAAATTCAGGTTATAAAACCTGGATAACTGTTCTTTCTTCTTTGAATATAAAATTCATGCAAATTAAAGATCACAATTATAATTACACATACATCTAAAATGTAATAAGAACTAATTTTATACATCTCCTGTATGTTTGATTTTGTAGTACTAATTGATATGACCTCAAAGCTTAAAATAATAAGATTTGAAAAGATCTTAGAAAACAAGGTGGGAAAGATGACAATTTCTTCTTTCTTCCCTTCCCTCTCCCCCTCCTTCTTCCTTCTTTTCTTTCTTTCATGAAATTATGAGAATTTTGAAGTGCCTGCCAAAAATTTCTCTTAGAATTTAAATCCTAAGAAAAAATGTTTATCATGAAGAAAGTGTGACTATTTAATATCAGTTAAATGAGAAAGCAAATATATTTGTGGTAAAACCTACTTTTCTGGGTTGTCTTATCATGTCTTTGTGTCCTTCTTGCATGTAAGCTGTGCTTTTAATTCACTTCTGAGGAACCAGGTAGATGATCTTCTGAATATCTTTGTTATAAACAAAAGTTTTGACAAAGTTTGGTGTTAGGATTGACAGATGCATTTAAAATGCATTTCAAATTAATATTTATTCATGTGGTATAAAGCTATGTCCTTTGATATCTGGCTTTAATAACCTTGGGAGCCAAATTTTTGAGAAAAATATACTGCAATTTTGTCAGGACAGTACCATTCAAAGACATTCATGCTTAGAGCCTTCCTAGAAAAGTTGAGTGATTTGTCCAGAATTATTTTGACCAAAATGCTTTCTGCCAAGCATTTTCTTCCAGTCATGAGTATTTTGACAATAATTGATAAAATTGATAGGTAGAGATTAAAAAGTTGGATATCTCTGCTTTCCATCCCTAATCAAATTGAATAAAGTTCTTTCTCTTCTTTCTGTAAGAGTCCTGTGCTGACAATAAATGTATTAAAGCTACTTCAGTGACATCACAATACCAGCATGGAAAATAAAAATCAGAAGCCCTAAAATATACTGGGTCTTTAGATGCCAAATTCAACACTTTGAAAGATAATATTATCAGATTCTCCCATGAGATTTTCTATGATTTTTTTCAGATAACTCAACTTAGTTGATATTATCAGATGTGGAAAACAACACTTAAAAGCCTTTTTACATAATTCTGTGTATTTATAATATTGCAAGTGAGAAAATCACATTTTTCTTTTTGTCAAGTCTTCTATAAGCCTTTAAAATGTATAGGATTTCTTCTGTTTATAAGGGAATTCTGTGATGATTTCTCAAGAGATTTTTGCAAAGAAATACAATTGTTTTCCTTCCAGATGTTTCCATGTGGAAGGTTTAAATTCAGTTGACTACTGTTTAGCCAAAGATAGCACTGATTTTCTGGCCGTGCATGCTCTAGTGCTCCTATGTTCTTCCATGCAGCAACTGTAAGAATGAATGGCAGCTGCACAAAACTTTCACTGATGGAGTAACGTTCATTTGAGGGTATCTTAGAATATTTACTCTTCTATACATCACAAGTCATAATTTCTTACAATTGAGTTATGGCACATCTTATAAATCATGAAAGTATAACTACTAATGTGATTAAGACTTGGATGCCCTATTTTGTAGGGAATAAATATTTTCAATAAGCAGAGTACCTATTATGTATTCCTTTCATAATGAAAGCAAATGTTCTTAACGCTTTTAACTTGTAGCCCGGGAAGAAAGTACATTAGTACATTACAGAAGTGTTAATGACCTTTAAGACAATAGTTGAGTAAACAACACATGTAATTATTCTGTAGGGAAATGATGCTTAATTAAAACATAGAGACATTCTATTAGCATACACACCTGCTGCTCATGTGGTTCACTTCTTTCTAAAATAACTTGATTCCTGAACAAGTTTCTTTCTGTCCGTTTTAAGAATGTCCGTTTTAAAGCTCACTTGGCTCCAAATGTGCTATGTACTATATATACAGACTCTGTCATACACATGCTCACACACACACACACACACACACACACACACACACCCCTCACAAGGAGAAGGTGGATTTATCATGGCAAATAACTGATTCAGTTGGCTTTAAAATGATGTATTTTTAAAATATTCAGCATTCAATAATAAGAGATAACAGTTCACAGTATTTTTTTTTTCCCTTAAGGAACCCATACACAAATTGATGGTCTCTGCTCAAACAAGAGAAATGTTATTTGTCCATGCTTCTATCTGGCACAATAATTTGCTTTCATAGATAGCATTTACTGAATCAAATAATAATTGTTATCACTGCACACCTGTGTGTATGTTCATATTTTGCATATCCATATTTTACCTTACATTGCAAAATAAAAGATGAAAGTATTTGTTCCCGATTTACTAATCCACAAATAGTCACTAAACATTTTTGAATGATTGTATAGAGGAAAGTACAAGTGTGGGGGGGTTGTTTCCTTTTAAGTAAACATTTACAAACTTTTTTTAATGTTTGTATTTGAGAGTTAATTCATAAAAAAAAAATGCTAAGTAGAAGAAAAGTTGCACTTTAAATGCTAACAGATATTGCCTATGTTATTCAGTTTTTCATCTGTGTGACCAAAATACCTGACAAGAACAATTTCGAGGAGGAACAAAGGAAAGATTTATTTTGGCTTAGGGAGCTTATTTTTATTTTAGAAAATTTAGTTCATGGTCAGCCAACTCCATCTCTCTTGGTTTGAGATGAGGCAGAATAACATGCTGGAAGGATGGTAGAATAAAGATGCTTACCTCATGAAGTCTGGGAAGCAAAGAAGGAGGAAGGGGCCAGGGACAAGATATAGTCCCCAGGGGCATGCCCCTAGTGACATACTTCGTCTAAGTAGGTCCTACCACCAGTCGGCCATTCAGCTGACAATAGATTAATCCACTTGCTGGATTAATATAGGGATCAAATGGATTAATCCACTGATGAGATCAGAGCCCTCCAGATACAATTATTGCCTAATAGCACCACTTCTGAGCCTTGTTGCACCTGGTATCATGCTTTCAACACATAAACTTTTGGAGGACATTCCAGTTCCAAACCATAACTTTACTAATTTGTATTCCACATAAACTAAGTAGTTCACCTTCCATCAAAAATACATAATATTGATCATTGCTCTTCATTTTCAACAGTAACAAATACGAGGAAACCTTTTCCAATTTGGGATATTAGTTAAATTTTTCCATTCGATACTTCCTAAATGTCATCTTAATATTTTTTGACTTGTACATATTTTTCTTACCTAATACCAGAAATATTTAGAGTAGTTTCTTTACATGTTCTTTGCTCTTTATACTTTCCTTTCTTTGGCAGTTCTCAGTAAAAATGACTTGCATTTATTAGTGCTCATAAATGCTAGTCAAGTTTGTTATAATCCCTTTAAATATATTAACTATCTTAGTCTTCATAATACATTTTTAAAGTAGGAATCATTAACATTTCTGTTTTACTGATGAGAAAAATTGTAATGTGGGAACATTATAAAGTTCCTCAAGATAACAACATGCTGATCTTGTTAGTAGTAGAGTTAGTGATGGAGGCAACACTTGCCTTCTGGGGAAAGCTATCATAAAGTTATTTTTAGAATGACACAGATAGTTTTAGCCTCTACAGACAGTCATTGGAGGTAACAGGCTCAGAGTCTGTAAGAAAACCTATGTCCAGGAGAGCTTTATATGTGACTAGTAAACTTCATTCTTGGTGTATAAATTTTATTTTTAATAATAGAAGTCCATGGACAACTATTGATCTTCATAGATGGTCCAGAGACTTTAGGAGCCATGGCATAAAGTTCCTAAATCCTTTACAGTGAAAGAGTCTCTGAAAGAACTAATAAAAATACCTACTAATTTATTTTTGTTATTTGTTGTGACAATTTTATACAATTTTATGGGGCAAAGTATGATTATTGGACATATGTACACAATGTGTAATAATCAAATCAGGATAATAAACATTTCTATCTCATCAAACATCAACCCTTTCTATGTGTTGAAAATTTTCATATTCTTATAGTTGTTTTGAAATATATCATAGATTGTTATAATCAATAGCTACCCCGCTATGGTATGAAAGTCTAATTTATCCTACCTAACTGTATTTTGGTGCTACTTATGTAAAAATTTAACAGATTCTAGGGTCTTTCAGAAGGGAATACTATGTATAGTGGGCTGATTTATAAATTAGCAGCATCAGTGAGATTAAGTAAAATCTGTAAAATCCTACATTGCCTCTAGGATTCAAGAAAGATGCTGGATTTGGATGTCCTTAACAAGCATCAACTGAATTTCCTCAGACTAAGTGCTCTTCCATGTAAAGTCATATATTTGTACATGATGAAAGGAAGATACAGTTAATATCTTATCTGCAAAGCTTTTAAATTTCCTCACTGGGTAATCTAGTAAATGTGTGTTGTATTTTTTTTGGAAATGAAGGACACTGTGGCGGAAATGCTTTTGAAACAGGTACTGGATAGAACATGTTAGCCCACTCTATACTGAACATATTTTCTGGGTGCTGATTGAATAGAATTACCGATTGCATAGCTTAGATATGAAATGATCCCCAAAAGCTCATGTGAAACAATGCAATAATTTTCAAAGATGAGATTAATAGATTATAAGAGGTATAATATAATCGGTGGATTAATTCACTGATATGGATTAGCTGGGTGGTAACTGTAGGCAGGTATGGTGTAGCTGGAGAAGTAAATCCCTGAGGGCATGATGGATTTGGGGTTTATATTTTGTTCCTAGAGAATATAACTCATTCTCTGCTTCCTGACTGTCACATCCTGAGGAGCTTTCCATCACCATGCCCTCTTGACACAATACTTTGCATTACCTTGGGATCAGAGGTATGGAATTGGCTGAACCTCTGAAAGTATGAGCCGGAATAGACTTTTCCTCCTCTACATTGTTCTTATCAGTTCTTTTGATTACAATGATGCAAAGTTGACTAAAACAGTAATTTTAATAATATTGGGTATTGGGTATGGGAGCTTAAATGGATGGGACCATGGCACTAAGGTTGGTGTAACCTACTATGAGGTGCTATTTATTCTCTTCAGGTTTCACTACAGGCAAAGCCGGGTTATTAAATTAAGGAGTAGTGGGAATAATCATTCATTAAATTCTTTCATAAAAATATTTTTAGTTGTAGATGGACACAATAACTCTATTTATTTATTTATTCATTATGTGGTACTGAGGATTGAACCCAGTGCCTCATCTGTGTGAGGCAAGAATTCTACCACTGAGCCACGACCCAAGCCCACAAGTTTAAATTCCTGAATCCCTAGTTCTGACTTATATTTTACCATACTATCTGTTTTAACTGGTAGCCATGGGGTCTCACTGAATCAAGCTAAGTACTAAACAATTTAACTTTAATTTATCCCTAATTATGTCATGGTGTTGGTGCTCATTGGTGGCTGGGTCCACCTGATAGTTGATCATGAGCCTCAGTGAATTCCCCTCCTCTTCCTACCAACAGAACACTCTTCAGAGTGTCTAAATGACTTTACTCATCCCTGGGTATTTCAAATATCTTTTGTTGCTAAAATTTCTATTCCTACACTACTTCCCAGTTTACCTTCCCATTCTTTTTCCTGAGATCCTAAATAAGAATTCCTTTATTGAAAATGGTTAAAATATTCTTATTTGTTCTATCTACACACTGTCTGAAATATAATAAGGAATTGCTAAAGGAATAAATTCATATTGCAAGGCCAGTAATTATTTAGAATAAATTTACTAACGTGAACTCCTAGGAAGGAGAATTAGTAATTGAAGAAAAACTTCTGAGAATCTGCTATTTGGCAGCACCAGAAAAGTCCTGAGCAACAAAACCCTTGAGGTCCTTGGACCCAGCTTCAAACACCAAAGCATCTGCAAAGGTCTTCTGAGGAGAAGAAGGAAACAAGGAACAAAAAGTTATTTGCAGCACTGCTAAGACTAAGTAGTAGCAATCACAGGAAACACACACACACACACACACACACACACATACACACACACACACACACACAGATGCATAGTCTCTCCCATGAAGTTTTCTGCTGAAATTGAATATTTTTGAGAGATTGACCTCAAAGTACCACAAACATAGCATCAACTTATGTAAATTCTTGCTTATTAAATCGTGAACCACTTGAACATTTTTCTGAGTCAATTTAAATAGATTCCAAGACTTTTTCATTGGATAGTAATAGAATCAGTATGAAAATCAGTATTCAAAATTAAAGAAGTATTGTCTTCTACAAGCCATCAAATCAACTGTAATGCTTAGCCAGACTTTCAGTACTAGTAGCAGTGTGCATATTTGACCCTGACTGTTCCAGCTTAAAATAAGTAGGAGAAGAACAGAAAGCAGTACATATTTATAGCCAGCGTCTCCCTTATCACATTTTTTATTTAACTCAGATTTAGAAAAAATGTGAATAATTCATAAACTCAAATGCTTTCCCTATTTCAGTTAATAACTTTACATTGAATTGCTGCTATTTTAGAAACTAAATATTACTAATAATTATCTCCTAGACCCTCCATCCATCCCTTTTTCCAAATATGTAAAACATTCCCCATTTTTAAGGCTTATATCTGATGGTCTATGCTGTTTTCATTTTAACATACTGAATTTATGAAAATAGCTCAAGGATTACAGATGAGATTTCTTACATAGGAATTTTTCAGATTGATTTATCATGAGTGATATTCCCTGCCTCTTCCTTTCACATTTGTAAATGTTGATCCAGGCTTGCTAGGTACCAGGAACTGTTCTAGCAGTTTCAGAAGCAATATTTTATTTAGTCCTCACAATGCCCTATGAGGTTTCCTTCTTTTTAACTGTAATTTACAAATGAGGAAACTAAATCTCAGGGAAGTACTCCAATGTTTCCAAGACTGCAGAAGGAAAAGGTGACAGAATTGGGATTTTAGTCCAATCCAGGCTATCTGACATAAGGGCTCACTTTTAAACTCTGTACTCTTTTGTTTCTCTTTTCTGGTGGTTATAATACTGTATTACTATTTTTGACTGAGCCAAACTATGATCCCATAATATTAGAATAAAATAATCAGTTCATTTTTAGAAATAAATATGTCCTTGAATTTTGTCCTATTTTAACCATGGCTTTGCTTATTTGAAGCAACTTGTTGATTCTTCAACTTGTTGATTCTTCAACATGTTGATTCTTCTCCTAACTTATCATATATTCTGTTGGACTCTTCTTTTGATTTTTCATTTAAGTTTTTGGAATTTACAGCTCCAGAAGTATTTTGTTTCCCCTATAAAGCCTATTAAATGATACTCTCATTTTGTTTACAAGACATTTTCCTTATTTCTTTTATTTGTTTGTGCATGTTTTTCTTTAGCTCTTTGAGCTTATTTAAGAAAACTATTGTAAAGCTTTTTTCTAGAAAACCCAATATCTGGGCTTCCTGAAGGATGGTCCCAGTTTATTTTGTTTCATTAAATAGGTTTTATTTTGTCTGATGCAGTAGTGCACACCTGTAATCCCATACACTTGGGAGGCTGAGATCAGAGGATCACAAGTTCAAAGCCAGCCTCAGCAAAAGTGAGGTGCTAACCAACTCAGTGAAACCCTGTCTTTAAACAAAATAAAAAAGTAGGGCTGGGGCTGGGGCTCAGCGGCTGAGTGCCCCTGGTTTCAATCCCTGTACCACCCCTCAAAAAAAGGTCTTATTTTCTATTTCTTTGTCTTCTTACTTTTTTTTAGTCTATATTAACCTGTTTATCTAGTTAATTTTCCCATCTATATTTGTAGAGAATGTATTTATTATTATATGTTGACAATGAAGTCTCTGCTCCTTAGTTTTTGTTCAGCTAATATTTGGAGTTATCCTTGAACTCCAAGAACTACAACAAGCCAACCAATAACCTCTAGCTGACTTTATCATTTGATGTTCATCTTTAATACTAATCCAAACTTGCACTGAGTCCAGAGGTCAATTTAGGGTGAAAAATAAGCTTAAGGAGTAATCAGGCATTTCTTATTATGCATCTGTTTTGGTGTATCTAAAGCTTTCCAGGTCCTTCCTAATTTATGGATGTTTTTTTATTGTATCTCTTTGAGTTTTCCTCCAGGTCTTGGATGGTCTTTTTATATAATTGTAATCTTTGCCTGGGATATCTATAGATTTTTAATTTTAGTCAGTCCTATGATTTTTCTAGCAATCCCTATCACTATTCCATCCTGAGTGAGTTCTTAGACAAATCAGAGATAAGCACTTTTTTTTTTTTTTTTTTAACAGTCCTTCAGATACCTCAAGGCGGGTAAGAACATAGATGTACAATAATTTGTGGAGAAGGTTGGTTCTGTTCCCTCTGGTAATAGAGACCAGTGTATCACTGGGAATGTGGGCTGCTGTCTCAAAGAGCTTCATCTGGGGAGTGCAAAAGGAAAGGGCAAATAAAAGCCACAAAGCATTTCTACATCTTAGAGTTGACTTTTTCTTGATTTAGTGTTTACTTTGTCACTGCAAACCTCCAGTGATCCAACATTTTTGTTTCTGACCATTTCTGCTGTGTGCGTGTGTGTGTGTGTGTGTGTGTGTGTGTGTGTGTGTGTAATGTTTCTTTGGAAGGACAGGAGCTTGGAGTTGCTTAATCCCTGATGCAACTCACCTCCATGTAAATAAATTTTTGTACAAATACAACCATGTCAACTCATTTGTTGTTTAGGGCTGCTTTTTATGCCATAATGAGTTGAATTCAACGAAAATTATATAGCCCACAACCCTTAAATATTTACTATATGATGCATTACATGAAAGTTTGCTGATCCGTGCTACATGCTAGAAATATTGAAAACTCCAAATAGAGAACTGCCTTTAATCATGTTGTTTTTATACTAAATGTCCAGATTTAGTAAAGTTCTACATTTATTACTCATTACTTAGTATATACTGAAGGAGCTTGAACACTTTCTTGAGAATATCTTAAGCTAGAGAATCTTAGAGCTAAAAGCTTAAAAAACAAAAACTCTGCCTCTGAGAATTTTCCTCCCGTGGCGGCGCCGTGGCTGGCCGTGACAGTAGCTTACATAGAGCTAAATATTCAAATCAATTTAAATGCTTATATGGATTAAATTGATATGAATATTTCAGATAAAATTGACATTACAGAGGAACTGGGTTTACATTTGACCTAAACATCAGTTGTGGGTACGAACCTTCATATATTTTAGTATAGTAGAGCCACTATAACAATTTGGTTCAGATGAGCTCTGAGATTCTATTCTAGGATTCTGAGTGTCAATTAGAGTCCAGAATAAGTCCATAATTCCATCAACTTTCCTTCAGGTGACAGCAGAGATATAAAGTGGCCAGTTTATTTTCCTAGTCTTTATCAATGTGAAAACCTAAGCTCACAGATTTAATAATGAGCTGCTTTTTTTACAGTAGCACAGAGGGCAGCCAGATTGTTTGTTCACTAAATCTCTAGGAAACAGTATGTAGTAAAAATGTATTTAAGATCATATTGCATTATATCAAAGTAAAGAACATAGTAAATCTAAAGCGGTGTCCTAATTTGGCCAGATACAGTGGCACAATTCATTTTATCCCAACCAAAGGTATGGTGAACTGTCAGAGTATCAAAATGAAGCTTTCATTGAAGTAAATGGAGCATCTAAGATTACCATTAACTTCTTTTTTAAGAAAGAAAGTTTATTTTAAATTCCACTTACAGTGTGGAATTTAGTTTGATGCTTTTAGTTAATTTTTAAGGGGACAATTATAATGCTTTCCTGCTCCCTGTGCACGTGAACACACACCCATGCTGAGGATTGAATCCAGGTCTCCCATATGTGTATGCAATCTTACAATGAACTACGTACACCCAAGCCCCATCAGTGACTTTTATAGGATTTTTATGACATTGTCTTCAGTTATAAGCCATTAAATTGGTTAGTTTTCTATCTGTATCTTAATTTTACACCTATTTTATACAAAACTTGGAAAACATAGGTAAGGAAAAATGAGTAAGAAGAATTAACATTTAAAATGTTTCATTTCAACTTTCTTCACAAAGAATTTTAAATAGAATCAGTATAACCAATGAAAAGAGCTCTAGATTCATACTCAGAGTCCTGGATTCTACTCAAAATTCAGGTAAAAATTAACTTCTTATAATTGGGCAAATAATGACCATTGTATTCTAGTTTCTTCAGTGGTAAAATTCACGTGTAAAAGATATTGTCTTGCCTTCAGTGTGACATGTATTTTATATGGGGTTCTTGTTGGTAAGTCCCCTAATTTAATGAAGCTCCCCAAGTCCTATGTGCTCCATTGCAATTGCATTCTATATTGAATCTTATTATCAGACTTGCTAGCATACACTGTAAGTGCCTGTTTACTTGCTGAATGCCTTGGTTAAATACTAGACTTTTGTTAGTTAGTTTGTTTGTTTGTTTTGGTACCAGGGATTGCACTCAAGGGCACTCACCACTGAGCTACATCCCCAGCTCTATTTTGTATTTTTATTTTAGTGCCTTGCTTTTGCTGAGGCTGGCTTTCAACTCATGATCCTCCTGCCTCAGCCTCCTGAGCCACTGGGATTACAGTCATATCTTGCACATAAAAGGCCCTCTGAAAATATCTATACATGAAAAAATATAATCTTTTCCACTCATTCCATTCTGAAATATACTCCACTCGATGTCCACTTATAGCTTTCTATAATATGTGAACTGCAACTTTACTTGGTAGGCAATCTAAGGTTATTTTTATGTGTATCTCATCATCTGTCATGGAGAGATAGATAGATAGGGATGTAAACAATAAAGTTTAACTGCTTCATGGTTTATAATAGAATCAAAGGGTTTGGTTTTATTTGAAAGTAACTGGCACAATTGATCTTACAGACACTAGCACTTAAATATCAGATATTATTCTCAACATATGCAACCTATTTTTTGTATGATTTCTTCCCATCTCTATTTCCCAACTCAGTGATCCTTAGCAGCCCACTTACTTACAAATCAAAAGTAATTTCCCCACAGCAAGGCTATAATGAATTTGTAAAAGTTGATTATTTCCCAACAGATAACTTCAAATGTCATTCAGCCTATTTAAAGATATCACAGCTTTAGGTTCAAGTCCTAATGTACAGCCAAATGGACCTAATGAGATACACATAGAAATAATCTTAGATTGCCTACCAAGTAAGTTTGCAGTCACATATTATAGAAAGCTATAAGTGGACATTGAATGTAGTATGCTGACAATTGTTTTTTCTGGTTTCCATGTGCTTCAGTTTCTACCTATATCAGGTTTCTACCTATATCAGGTTAGATGAGTCTGAATGGAATAAGGTGCCAGGCTGAAGCTTTCTTTCTGTGGTGGAGCATCACCTCTTATTCTCTGCATTCTCCTTTATCTCAGACCTTTCTGGTACTTTTATCTGCATAAGAATACTTCATGATAGGCTTCTCTTTTCTCCTTAAAGTAAAGCAGAATTATTTTCTCTATCGACTTTTAGACATTAAGTGTGGCAGATTCTCCCTGTGAAGCTCCCAGACCTCCCCCGCCCTTTCCCAGAGCATGAACTACTGGTATTTATTTCTTTTAAATCACAAAATATGATTGTTTTAGCACTTCTCATTAGTTCTTCTTCTTGCTTTAAAAATGGTAAATTAAATTATATAGGCAGTTTCAATAACAATAAAAATGTAATATAGCCTTGACACTTGTGGTTTCTGAATTTAGATCCTTAAATTCCCTAGCTTGTAATGCATGGCATGCATACATACATTAGGAGCAGAGCTTGTGAAGGCTTCCAGAGACAAATTCACATTTAATTTGTTCTGGTTTTATCATCTTTCATAGGATGGTTGTTGAACAGCAGTAAGAGTAAATTTTTGGTGTGTAAATACAAACACACACACACACACACACACACACACACAACATATAACAAAACAGTTTTCACAGTGTGTCTTTCCATCACTATATTCTTTATTTATACAGAGTAGGTAAAACGTGAATTTTACAGTTGCACGTATAGAGATGAATCCTGGAGACATGCTGTTGAAACTTAGAAAAAATATTTATAAAAATTTTTTTTAAATTAGGTAAACTGCCAGGCATGGTGGTACTCAGGAGGCTGTAATTCCAGTGACTCAGGAAGCTGAAGCAGGAGGATCACAAGTTCAAAGCCAGCCTTGGCAACTTAGTGAGACTCTGTTTCAAAATAAAAAATAGAAGGGCTGGGGTTATGGCTTAGTGGTAGAGCACCCCTAGGTTCAATTCCCACTACCATAAAAGAGAAAGAAAAAAAATATATAGACAAGCCAAAAGTAGTACACTAAAGAATAATTTTGTCTTATTTTGTTTTTAATCAGTGAGTATAGATGACTAGTTCATCAGTGAGTCTTTCAGAAGAGTGTTAATAGTGAAATTATCATAAGGTTTTATTTTTTTCAAAGCCTAGCTAAATCAAAATGAAACAAAATCAATGATGATATTCTGACAATTCAGAGGGAAACAGTATCAAATGCATACCCTATTCCTCCGTTTGCACAAGAGAGCTAATTTGTAAAAAATAGAAATATGAAAATTTCTAACTCAAATGTGTCTCATAATCACTTCTATAAGAGAAGGTTCCTCTTATGACTTCTCAAAATAAGCATTACAAATCTGAAATGACTAAATAACTGACAAACTGAAGAATTTTTAGTATCTTTCTCTTTTATACCACTAAGGAAGAAAATAGTAAAAACTGGCACAATTATTTGGCAAATTTTCATTGAAATAATATTTTGTAAGATGAAATATTTGATTTAAAATAAAACAAATGGATGTATTTTTCAATATACATGTGTTAAAGATGAATACCATGGATACCTAATGGCTCCCTTAATTAAGCCACAATGGTAGGCCTGACAAGTATATTATATATAATTGCAAAATGTGAATGGTTGGAACTCATTCTTCAGCTTATATTATTGATGAGTTTCATCTCTCATTTGGAGGCATCCTGTTGTTTGATATCTGAAGAACAGATGTAACTGTGAAGTGAATTTCTCCCTAGTTTAATTCTCATTGTTTGAGCTGCCACATGTAAATAATGTAGACATTAAGCAGACTGGCATTCTGCCTTCTGCTGACATAGCAAGAAATGTCTAAGAGGTAGTCAGAGGGGCATATGCATACCTGCTAAGAAACCTGGCTTGCCAATATTCATGTAAAGATTGCTGAATTTGTTTCACACCGAGAATTCAAGCCTCTATTTGAGATACTTAATCCAATGGTAATCAGTTCTCTTCTCTGAATACCTGAAGCAATTTATGCAGCTTACCATATAATAAAGTTATGTCTATTTTTATTCTCATTTTATAAATGAAGAAACTAAAGTCTAGGCTATTTGAGTAACCAAAAGCACCATCATTCAGTGGCAGGGTCCAAGATTAAAATTTTCTGTCTGGCTCCAAATCCATGATCTTAATAACATTTTGCTTAGTTGTAAAACTGAGTAGATAGAGTATGAAATGAGTTCTTTGCTGACCTCAGGAGATTCCAAGCCTGTCTGGAGTTTGGATTTTACCAGTATACATCAATACAAATCAAATCAACTAGGTGATCCATTAATTTTTTTTAAATAGAAAATAGAATGGAAAGAAGGAAGGAAATAGGTGGAGGTACTGATGGATGAATGGATGGATGGATACGTAGATGAAAGAGAGATGGATGAACAGATGGATAAATTTTAGATAGATAGACTGACAGATAAGATGGTTAAGACAGTTAAGAAAAAATCAAATTGACAAATGCCTAATTTGGGATGTAACAGAAAAGAATTTTTACTTTAAAAAAAAATAAAGCAGGCATTCTGTCATGTAAATACCATTATCTAAAATATATAAAGATTTCTAGTTCAAGCTACCCACTACTGTGAATGGAGACATTTCTTACCAGTAATAAGTCCAGTTAAGAGTGACTTTATATCTCTGTGTATAGATGCACAGGATAGCAGTGTTCTAAGAGGTATTCTGTTAATGAGATAATATCCAGCTCAAACTTTAATGGTGACACTTTAAATCCTTCCAAGCTCTAAAAGCAATTTCTTCACTTAATTACTTTTTCAGGACTGTAAGACACTTGGGCATTCTCACTCTAAATATAATTCTCTGCATTTATTTTCAACATTTCTGTCAAGGTCATTTAAATGACTATTCTCTGGTTCTTTATGCAGTATAGGTGGCAGTGCTATTTTTTATTTGAATGCCATTTAAAGCTTAATATCAATTCCAGTACACACACAAACATTCATGTACATGTACAATTGCTTATTGGCTTTTTCATTCTATTAACACATTTGTTCATTTAAATTTATTCACAACCATATACATGCACATACACACATGAATGAATGACTTTTGTAGAACACTATTTTTCATTCATATTTTATTTTACTGTACTTGGTTTAGTTGTAGCTATTTTTTCTGCCTCTAAGACTTTTATTTTGATAAGAGAGAGGAAAATGGGTAATTTAGACCAAAGATACAAGGTTTTCATTACTTGAAATGATTTTCTCATTTAGAAAATGAACTAGCTATTTGATTTCTTATTTTTATAGTTTTGAATGATTTGATCTCATTATTTCATGAATCCCTGGAGGAAAGATGTTCACCATATATCTATTTCTCAGGCATATTGATTTAAAAAGTCATTGCAATGTAAAACTATTTCTAAATTAATTTGTGTCTCTTAATCTAGGTCGGTTTTAACCTTAGGTCATCATGTAAAGGCTATAGTCACCAAAGATACCTCATACTGAAATACCCACTGATTGAATCCATGGGTAAGCAGCTCTTTCCTTATCTTAAAACCACAAGGACCATAATATATTTCAACATCATTTTCCAGATTATCGATCCACTTCTCACACTTCACCAACTTCTCCCCTACAAAATACACATGCATGCACACACCTCAGCAATACACTCTTAAGGGTATTTCAAATGTAATCTCACTCCATCCATTCATTAAGTCACTGAGTGAAAAAAGTAGTTGAATTAGAAAAATGACTGTGTTGGGAATATTATCACTAACAATTGCTATGGACTGAATGTTGTGTCTCCACAAAACTTGAATGCTAAAACCCTAATCTCATTGTGATAGTATCTAGAGGTGGTCTTTTAGGAGGTAAATAGCTCAGGAAAGTGGAGCTCTCAAGAGTAAGACTCATGCCCTGATAAGAGAAGACATAGGAAAGTTTGCATCTTTATCTTCTCTTCACTAAGGATACATGAATACGAAGAAAAACTGAGAAGCAGGCCTTTTTCAGACACCAAATCCGAAGGCATCTTGGTCTTGGATTTCACAGCATGCTGAACTATGAGAAATAATGATTTACAACTTAAACCAGCCAGTTGTAGCAGTCCAAACTAGGACAGTAATTACCTCCTGAATTTGGAAATGGTCTGTCTGCACCTTTTTAATCTTTGATTTTGGAAAGTTTACTTAATCTTTTGTAAACCTCATTTTCCACCAAAACCCAAGAATGTTAACTGTATTCTTTTCTTATGATATCAGTGATAATTAAATATTAAAATAAACCTAAGAAACCTGGTATTATTAATGGGTATTTTGTAAAAAGAACTCAATGCATTTCAAACTTTACTCATTTTTTTCTCGCTAAAAAGCATACAATATGCTATAATAGAGCTCTTTTTAAAATTATCCACAATAATTGAAATTTTGAGTAATAATTAAAAGCATTTATTACCAAACATGATCCCAGGTTTAATCATATTTTGCATTTCAAAACTATATTTAAGTTTATGTGATAACCTTCTTCCTTAAATAAGCTTATACCTTGCAAAACACACTTCGTTATTTGGAATTAAAGAGTAGAATTTTTGGATTACATCAGAACTGATTTAGATATTACGAGTAGATATACCTGACTGTTAATAAGTTACTTTGTTAAAAATGACTGAACCATATTAACAAATTATGCTTATAAATAAACACACAAGCACACACCTCACCACAACACTCTTAAGGGTATTTCAAGTGTAATCTCACTGCATCCATTCATTAAGTCATTGAATGAAAAAATAATTGAATTATAAATATGAATGTGTGGGAATATTATCATTAGCAATTGCTGTGGATTGAATGTTGTGTCTCCACAAAACTTGAATACTAAAACCCTAATCCCATTGTGATAGTATCCCATTGTGATAGTATCTGGAGGTACATTTTTGTTTTCTTTCTAGGAGCATTAGACCCCAAGTCAAAAATTAAGAATTTTATTTTCAGTTCTGTCACTTATTAGCTCTGGGTTTTAGGGCAGTTCATTTATTGTCTTCATTCTTTTTTGAACAACTTAATGTTGTTTTCCTGGGTCTAACTGGAGTTAAATGAATTATTTGAAGACTCATAGATTCTCTTCTTTGAGACAGTGTATATACATATGAGTGTGTGTGTGTGTGTGTGTGTGTGTGCGCACACACACACACATAAAAGAATAGAGAACACAAAACCCTAGGTCAAAAGGGATCTATTAGCCAGGAGCAGTGGAGCATACCTGTAACCCCAGCAGCTCAGGAGACTGAGGAAGGAGGATCCAGAGTTCAAAGTCAGCCTCAATAACAGCAAGGCACTAAGCAACTCAGTGAAACACTCTTTCTAAATAAAATACAAAATAAGGCTGGGAGTGGCTCAGTGGTTGAGTACCCCTGAGTTCAACACCCAGAAACCACCCACCCCCCACAAAAAAGGGATCTATTACCACCAATTTATAGCAAAAATAGAATGTGGAAATGCTCACATGGCATACACCAAATTAAAATGGGGGGGGGAAGCACGTTGGGTGTGAGAAAACAGTAGCTAGAACATGCTAATAAATGACAAACATCGCTGATGTCAATCCTGGAAACAGGGAGGAATGGGGTAGACTGAGGATAACTAGAGAAGATTTGCTGATGTCAATCCTGGAAACAGGGAGGAATGGGGTAGACTGAGGTTATCTAGAGAAGATTCCCTGCCTAACAGTTACAACAGTTAGTAAGATCCATGGCTGCAGTGATGAAGAATATAAGCAAATTTTCCAATTTTTCTGGATATATCATAAGTTAAGAAATCTACATAAAAATGTCCCACTTTTCATATTTCAGTAAGAAATGTGGTTAAAATATCCTATGTACATATGTGAATATACCACTGTGAATTTCATGTTTATGTATAGCTATAATTGACTAATTTAAAAAGTTATAAATATTTAGAAGTCTAGTAGAATAAAGAAAAGGAACAGGAGTAGAGAACGTGGGAGGTAAAGGGGAAACATTGGTGACTGAATTGGAGCAAATTATGTTCCATGCTTGTATGATTATATCAAAATGAACTCCAACATTGTGTATAACTATACCGCAATAATAAAAATGAAAAGAAAGCGGTGGTATTTTAACTAAAAGAATATATCATCATCCTAAAAACTACCTGTTTGTAATCCCTTGAAATTCACCATCTTGTTTGAATTTTCTCCAGGACTCCACAAAGAAGTGATGGCTTATATGTGAACAAATGTATGGATGGGATCATGGTTACTTTCCTTGGAAAATGTTTCAGCATTGGTAAAATTTTTATCTTGAAAAGTTCTTATAAATAGTACTCTAAAACTGCTTGCCTTTCCATTATTATACATCTTGTTTATTCCATTTCTTAAAGTAGCATTGTAGAAATTTGGGTATTTTCCTGCTTTTATGTATCATATTCCTGTCCCATCAAAATACTCATCTTATCTTCAGTTATTTTATACATCTGTTCAGATTTTTTTCATTATCCAGATCAATCTCCTGTAACATGATACAGTCTTTCTATATTCTTAGAATTATAGTTACACCGTAATAAAGAAGGGTTAATTTACCACATGCTATAAACCTCTGTGCTATACAGTTTATGTTTGTGGAAACATCTGATTATCCATATTAAGTACTGCATTTTTTCAAGTTCATATTAATTTACTTTTTTAGTTTTCTGAGAACTGTAATTACCAAAATGAAAATAAAATGCACCATGATGATTACAAATATACCACTGGCATTTTAAGAGGCATGCCCCATTTCTCTGTTTCACAAGTTCATTCTGAACCACAGTTCCACTCTCCTTTCTTAAATACAATGAACATATTTTAAAGTAATGATAATTGTGTCTTAAGTCTATGACTCCATCTGTAAAAAGAAATTTGTTCCACAATAGTCTGAACAAACTGGATGTTCTTTATAGAAGCTTGCTCTATTTTTATCCAAGATCATTGGTGCCTCACAAAATTTTTCTGAAATTACATTCTACTTAACTTCCTTATTGTCATTCTAAAACTGCTTGCCAAAATCTTAGGTCTTAGATTATATTCTGTTAGCCTATTATTTGACATCTGCTTCTTTGTCCTGGCTTTCTGGATACGTATTTTCTGTTGGATTATCTATTTTGTTATTCAATAAATAATGTAAGAAACTGAGCATATGATTTGAAATATTGTGTGAGATATGCCATTTTCTCTTAGGCAATTTCCATGTAAAGTGTGTCAAGCTCTGTAGAGTTCAGAGCAGTTCTAATGACTTCTGCTCTAAGGGCACAGTTAATTGGACTTGTAGTCTATGTTAATTTAAACAGTTATTTACCTCCTTAATTTTGCTTTCCTATTTGGTAAAGTGGTGGTAATAAAATCACATACCATTTAGACTGAGATCTTCATAGATCTTAAGAAATATTGTACCTGGGCTGCGGTTGTGGCTCAGCGGTTCAGCGCTCACCTAGCACGTGCGCGGCCCGGGTTTGATCCTCAGCACCATGTAAACATAAGTGCATTGCATTGTGTACAACTAAAGCAAATAAATAAATATTAAAAAAAAAAAAAAAAAAAAAAAAAAAAGCCGGGCGCGGTGGCGCACGCCCGTAATCCAGCACTTTGGGAGGCTGAGGCAGGAGGATCGCGAGTTCAAAGCCACCCTCAGCAATGGTGAGGCACTTAGCAACTCAGTGAGACCCTGTCTCTAATAAAAGACAAAAAAAGGGCTGGGGATGTGACCCAGTGGTCGAGTGCCACTGAGTTCAATCCCCGGTACCAAAAAAAAAAAAAAAAAAAAAAATATATATATATATATATATATATATATATATATATATATACCTTGCATGTTTAGTGAATCATATGATGCATAATAAACATTCCACACATTTTGGCCCTTGCTTTCAATGTGTTTTCACAATCAGCCTTCTGCATCATCCTTGAAGTCTGGTTTGTCTTCTGGACAAGTAAAGCATACTACTTTATCCCAAAACCTTGACTATTCACCCTGGCATGGTCCCTACATCCAATGTCCCAGAAATACAGGAAGGGAAAACTTCATAATAATACTCAAAAGACCCAGAAAGCAAACTTCTATTGTTTTAAGTCTGAGGTTTAGTCTTGATAAAATCTGGCCTTTTGCTTTCTCCAAATATTAAAGCTGTATACACCCAAAATTGATATTATAAATATGCATTCAGGTATGGTCAAACTTTTACTTTATGTTCTATTTAAACCCAAACTTGCCATTAATATAAATTCAATGTAATTAAATATTTCTTCTACATTTGAAAATGATAACAAAGGAAATGGATTATGTACAGATGATACATGAGACATTTCAGGCCAGAGAAATCTTTTGTGTTCTTGGCAAGATGCTAAATGATAGGGAATGGTCAGAGCAAATATTCCTTCACTGAGAGCTCCGGCCTGTTGTAGTTCTCTGCTTTTTCTGCCAATGTGTTTGCTCAAAAATACAGTTATGAGACCATGTGATCTCTAGTATTCCCTTTTATTTTTAGAGATAAATGAAAATTTTCTAAGTTTTGAGATTTAGCATCAATAAAAGCCTACTGAAACCCATCTCTTCCCATTCTTTACATCAGGGTAGCTGTCAGCCACAACTGAGTGCTTGTCAGGCCACCTTTTGGGCCACCTGATGTACTGTATTGATGACTTATTATTTTTGCTTGTATCAACTGTTATTAACATGCTCTGACAGCAAGTTTTGAATCCAGAGACAGGCCTACAGGGGCCTCATCAGTCACACTCTGTGCCTGACAGTCTTCTACAGAAATCCCCAAAGACAAAACACATATCTGTCTTGAAATATTTTATTGCACTCCCTTAGTAATTTACACCTTCCAAGCCTGGTAATATAAGTGATGTTCTGAGCTTAAGCTGAAGGATTTTTGTTTTAATTTCAAGTTGTAAAGCTCTCTATCTTTTTCTTCTGTATTAAGCATTGGACAGATGGTATCATCTAATTGTTTATGTTGAGCTCCTCTTCTATCATGTGGGAGAAATCCCAGAGATGTGCACTTTAGCATTTGTAGTTAAATGATGTGGATGAATAAAAGAGTGTAATGTATGCTTTGGTCAGGAAAGCATTTAATTTTGGGCCCATGTTTACAAAAGTATGTGAGGTGGGGCTGAGCCCTGTCCTCAGTTATTCAAAAGTCATTCAATATCATCTAGTAGTGCTTTATCTTAGCTCTTGTCACTTATTAGAAATGATGAATTCAAGCACACAATTAGAAAAGTGTTCATGACATTATCTATATTTTACAGAATCAAGCTTGTTTCCAGCAATTGGTAAACATTTTGATGGGATTATTCATTAAAACGGAAGGGAGGCACAAAGAATTCATCACTCAACAAGTAGCAGGATCTCTGCCTTGTAGTCAAGAATTTCTACATAATCCCAGACACTAGCTTTCTCCAAGACATCTTTTACACTTCCTTCATTCCATTTTCATTGTATAAGAAATTAAGATAACAGAGAAGACATCATGCTCAATAAGAGGAATTCTGAATAGATGCCTACCAGCTCACATGAGCAATTAATTCCACTAACATCACAGAAGATTGCCCCAACCTCTATTATATTTCAAATCACATCATCTATTAACTCTACCCTTTTACTGTTAAGGTTCTTTTTATTCCTTTGTTCTTCTTCCTCATCCTCACTTTGTTTTTAGAATTATGGAGTGTATGCATATGCATCATTCTGGACATGACTCCCAGTTGTGTGTGTGTATTTTCAGGAAGAATGGGAAATTTACTGTATATAGATCCAAAAGAGGGATAACATTTATGGAAAAGTGACATTACTGCCTGCCTTTCTGATTTTATTTAACTCCTGTTTCTCATACCTTCCCACACTAAACAAAATATTTTTAATTTTTTGGTTGGAGTATGGCTAAAAGGACCTATGATAAGTAGGATGGTACAGAAGTCTATCCAAAATAACTAAGAGGGGCTGGGATATAGCTCAGCATGCACAAGATATAGCTAGCATGCACAAGGCCTTGGGTTCAATCCCCAGCACCACCACCAACACAACAACAACAAAAACTAAGAGATGTGCAAAGCAGCACAATAAATTGAAAAGTTCAGTGCGTGGCACAGAAAAGAGGAAATGGTTTGAAATAAAAACTTTTAGTGGAGATTGTAAGAGATTAGCTTAGCATGAAATTAGGAAGATGGCTTATGAGGCTAGACACAGTAATGAATATGAACAGGTGACATCACATGGCACATGATGAGGTAGGCCAAGTGATTTAAGAGTGGAACATGAAGAATGTAGGGAGTCAGGGATTTCATTTTATAAGTTATTGGCTATGGCTTTTGAGAATAAGGCAACAATTTTAAGAATATAAGCAGAATCTGAAATCGAATATCTGTCTTCACAGGTTTTTTGTAGCATTATTCACAATAATAAAAAATCTGGAAACAAATATTCCTAGAAAGATGACTGAATAGAGAAATGTGGTGAATAAATAAAATGGAGTGTTTTCCAGCTTTGGAAAGAGAAGAGATCCTGCCACTATGACATTGATGAACCTGGAAGACATTATGCCAAGTATCATAAAGCAGTCACAGAAGGAAAAGTGTGTGATTTTACTTATGTAAGATATTTAAAATAGATAGAAACAGAGTAGTTGTTAAAGGCAAGGGGAGAGAAATGGGGCTTGCTGTTCAACGGGTGCAAAGTTCCAATTGCATAAATGGAGTCAGCCATACCAGCCTATGGAACACTTTTGTGCCTTTACTCAATAGTACTGTACTGTGCATTTTAAATTAATTAAGAAGATAGAACTTATGTGGAGTGTTATTATCAGCAAAAGATAAATAGGAATATTACAGGGGTAGAGTACACATTTGAAATCTATATATCAAAGAAAATAGTTCTACCCAGAACAAAGAAATTTTATATATCTACAGGCAAAAAGCAAATGATTTAATTGAAATGTAAGGAAAAAATTTAAAGGACAATCAAGTTGCTAATAAGGATAAGAAAATTTGCTTAACACAGTCTGTCATCAGAAGAATGAACATTAGAATCTCAAAGAGATGTCATTCATATTCAAGAGAATCAGTAAAATGTCAATGGCTGTATATAGCAAGTCTTATAGAGGACACAGATCAAAGAAACTCCCATACATTTGTAGATGGGAGTGCAAATCATACTATATTTAAAGAAGTTTAGCACTCTTTTAAATAGTACAACTACCTAATGAAATTGTAATTCAATTTGTAGGCCTCTACACAAAAAAGTAAGGGCATGTTTACATAATAATCATAAAAATAATAATAAATGAGTGTGTGTTTATACAAAAAAAACAGATGTAGCAGCTTTTAATTGATAGGAAAAAATGGATAAAATATCTATCAAGAGGAGAAACTATAAATAAATTATGATGCCAACTTATATAATAGTACACAGGAATAAAAATGTAAAATGCTGAGGCTGGGAGTGTAGCTTGTTGGTAGAGCACTTGCCTAGCATGTATGAGGTCCTGGGTTCAAAACCCAGCACCACAAGATAAATACATATATATCAAAAGAAATCTTTAACCTCAGTTTTGATATGAGTGTTATAAAATGGGTGTACAAATCTGTAAATTTGTCACTTACACTTAAGACTTACACATTTACTAAATATAAATTTAGTCTTAGTGATGTAGTTTAGAATATTTTAAGAAAGACTATAATTCATTTTACATTTATAGATATTAAAATATGAGTGACATTTCATATCTGAATTTTTTCTAAGAGAGGACTTTCTGGTTTTAGATTAAGTATTCCACTTAATACTTATCATAATATTTAATTGAATAAGTGATTTGTAACTGCATAATAACATTGCAAGTAAATATCACAACTGATGGATTGAAGTCAGAATTCTGCTTTTTGATACAATTATAATGTGTTATATGTTTTCCATGATATTGCCCACTCAGTTTCTTCTTGGTAAAAAGGGAATTTTAATATCTCTGAAATCTATTGTAAGGTTTAATTAAATTAAATACTTTGTGTTGTCAAAAATACACAGAGTATGCAGAGCATTATTCATTTTCAGAAGTCTCTCAGCTTTTCCTTTTCCATCTTAGTCTTATTGTCACTTGCGTCTCCTCAGTGCTGCTGGTTCCCATACAGTCCTCTAAATAATAGGTACTTTCTCAGCCTCAATTCTTCAGCCACTTCCATGAGAAGTGAGTTATGTGTCCTCAGTTGCTCCTCTTTGCCACTACCAGAACATTCTTACTCCTCTTCAAACATCTCCAAATTTGGAATCTCAGTGGCACAGATTCTATCAATTACTGTCTTCCATTTTTATAGTCACTTTTCCTGATTTTTTGATGTCTTTATATCATGATTTACTGTCATTATTTGCAACTTTGCCACTATCATAATTTTGGTGTTCCATCAAATGTCTTATCTTTTTAGACATTTGACTGCATTTTTTCAATACTCTTGACATTTTCACATACCTCAGTTAATCAAACCCATGATCTCAGTTAGAACCATGCCATTACTCATAATAGTCAAATATTACAATGTAAATTTTAAGCCTTTTGTTCTCTAAACATTATTTTATACCTTTCCAGATTATTTTCTTTATTACCAATGCTCCAAAAGAATATCTTGACCCAATATGGACCTATAATCTCTTACAATACAAATTCCTTAGAAGATTCTCAATCAATTTTCCTCTACACATTTCCTCATTTCTTCAAATTAACCAAACAATTATTATGATTGCTATTATCCAAGCCAATAGCATGTCTTATCTGAATTTTTAAATATTCCTATTCCTGTTTTACATTGGCCTCCCCTTCAGTCTATTCCCAGTACATGTGCAAGAATAACATCACCAAAATCATGTCACTCATCTCTTCAACCACCTTCAATAACTTCTCATCTCCCTAGTCAAAGGAAAAGTCTATTTTATGAAATCTTACTCCTGTTTCCCACCACTACTCCACTTCTCTGACCACATGCCTATGGATGTCTTCCTCTGTTACATCTTTATTGCAACCTGGCCCCCTGATGCTCTTTGAACATTCTGTGGATTTTGCCTATTTGTGAAACTATAATAAAGTGCCATAGACTGGGTGGCTTGTAAACAACAGAAGTTTATTTCTCATTCTTCTGGAGTCTAAGAAGTTCAAGGGTAAGATGCTGGCACATTCCATGTTTGGTGAGGGGCTATTTCCTGATTCATAGACTTCTGTATTTTCTTTGAATCCTCACATGGTAGAAGGAACAAGCAAACTTCTTGAGGCACCTTTTATAAGGATACTAATCTCATTCATGAAGGCTCTGACCTCATAATTTACCCACCTTTAAAGGTCCTACCTATTAATTCTACCACATTTGATATTAGATTTCAACATATGAATTTTGTGGTAACCTAGGCTTGGTCTATGTGTTAGTTACCTTTTCATTACTATGATCAAAGTACCTGACAAAAACAATTTTGAGTAAGAAAAGTTTATTTTGGCTCATGGTTTCATTCTATGATCAGCCAACTCCATTGATCTGGGTCTGAGGTGAGGTAGAACATAATGACGGCTGGGCATTGTGAAGTTAGGCTGCTCAGCTCATAGCATCTGAGAAGTGGAGAGAAATATGGGAAGAGGCCAGGGACAGGTATAGTCTGCAAGGCCATGACTCTAGTGACCTACTTCCTCCAACCATGCCCCACCTACCTATAGTTACCATCTTCCAATAGAGGATTCAAATTATTAAACTATCAAATGGACTACTCCACTGATGAGGTCAGACCCTTCACGATCCAATCATTTACATCTGAAAATTGCTGCAATGCCTTTAACATATGAACTTTTAAGGGACATCCCATATCCAAACCAAAACATAACAATCTTTTTTTTTTTTTTTTTTTTTTTCCCCTTTGTCTAAATCACCCTTGGCTTCATACTAAAGGTGGTTTCACTCATGGATGTAACCTGGTTGATAGCAGTCACTTGGGCAATATCTTTGTTGACAATGAGTGGAACAGAGAGACAGGCTGTGCTTTCTCAGAAACTGTAAGGAGAGGTCATCTGCCATGATTACCCTAGCCTTCATCTCTCATGAACAAATCACTAGTAAGATGATTACTAGTAAGGTGTCACTATTATTAATAATCCTTAAAAATCATGGGAAGTGTTAGTTTGTGGAAGGGTCCTCTATTACTTTCTTAATCATTTCAGCTTAATGCAATTTGGTAATACATTGAATTTTTTTTTATCAAAGCTTAAATTTGTATCATGGAATAGTCATTATAAAAAATGGCATTAAATAAATGATAGTCACTACAGAAATCCATGAAGTAGAGATCCAGGGAATCTTTTTATTTTCATTTTTTTGACTGGATAAAATTGAGCAGGCAAAACTCACTCTGCAAGCCAGCTCACTGAATGTTTGATTAATTGACAAAACCATTCTAAAGTTTGGGGTGTTATACAAAATTGCATCCCCGCTTTGACAAAGATACATCTCCAAGCTTCCCATAGTTATCCCTTAATTCTATAAGTGACACTTCAAATGGATGATGACTCATCAATTTCAAATTTTTTCTAAGATGTTATACTGGATAAAAATTAACCTAGCAAACATAATTGACATTCATAGGTTATTAATTGCTTCTTCAGGGAGAATGTGCTCATTTTAAAAGATTTGATTAAAACTCAAATTTCCTTAATTTGGTAATGTAAATGGAGTAGATGGAACTATTTAAATGACTTTAATGTCAGGATTTCCAACCCAAAATGGTTTTCTCAAACTAGATTTTGCACCATGACTCCAATCTACTCAAGCCTGTATTAATCAGCTTAATTTTATATAACTAAATATCATATATTATGTAGCTTGAACAATACATATTTATTTCTCACAATTCTGAAAGATGTGAGTCCAAGATCAAGGTGTTGGCAGTACCTTAATAAAACCCACTTCCTGACTTATAGACATCTGCCTTCATGTTTCCATATAAGCAAAAAATCTGTCCCTAACTCCTGGACTCTTGGTAACAGTACAGGGGTGGGATTCAGAAACATATAATCATGAAGTACCAGATGTGGCCATACTTAAAATGCTGACATACTAAGTTCATAGTGTGGGTCTGAAGTTAATTGGGAATATTGGTACCAAATGTTTATTCACCTTTCAATGGCCTTAGTCATATTACTAGTAATTTTCCACAGAATTGGATGCTAAAAAATAAGATTAAAGATATTAGAGAGAATGAAAAATCGTCCACCTTTGAATGGAAGAATTCTATCAACATATTCATATTTCATTTTTCCATTGTATAAACTCTCAGTAGTGTTCTTTCCATAAATATATTGAGAGCCTGGTGAAATTATATCATATCTGCAATATGTGAAGGCTGTAAAATATTACAGCAGACAGCATGAATACTAATCTGTGCCAATTTTGCAATGGTTTATAAAAGTCATAAATATTTGCTTCAATAAAGAACTAGCAAAATCTTAACCCAAATCCCTGAATACTTTTAAAATGGTATTATCATTTGGATAAAGTTATGTCTGAATCCAGCTGATTACTGAATGCTGATTTTTCAATAATAGAAATACATATCCAAAACAGATATTGCAAAAATTCCAAGGAACAAAAAAAATAAATTAATAATGCCTTCAAATTGCTATTTTAGTTATAAAGATACATGTAGATGCTCAAAGTTTATTTCTTTTCATTTGTAGTTTATTTCATCTAAAAGTTAATATGCAACTTTTATTTTAATGTGTACTTTCTTTTTCCATTATATTCTTTGTTAAACAATACTTTCATTCAAAGTGGACAACTGAAGAAAAAAGAAAACTGCTGTTTCTCTTATAAACTGTAAAACATTTAAATGATAATTAGAGGCTACTCTTCAAGGTATTGGAGTGCACAATATAGCAAATGACATTTGCAGTTGAATAACTGCAGAAAGAAGCTGAAAAAAATAAATAATGTATAAAAGCAGCTTAAAACAGATTACAGTAGAGCAAAAGGTTTCCTGCCAAACAGCCCTGTAAAAATTGATCCTTTTAGGCTTTTGTGCTGGTATTGGATTTAAGTTTCAGACAAGGCATTTATATATGACTTTTTCCATTTCTTTTCTCCACCATAGGATCAAATTCCCTATAAAAGGCATCTGCAGTAACTATTCTTAGCTGGGAGCACGGTTGAGGGATAGTAGGAAGGCAGATCAGTGTGATTACCATTCACCAAGGCAATTTCACTTAATCTATTACTACTATTTAAAAAAGACTTTGCTATATTCAAAAATACTGTATGGTTCCATCAGTATAAAACAAGCACTAAATATGAAAATATTCTGGCAGGTGAAAAACTTATGTGGTATTTATATTTTATTAATTATTAATTAGGCCAAGGGATATTATTAATAACGCCAAGGAAATCTTCTCAATCCCTACACAAAAATGATTTTGATTGTCAAGGAAAAACTGAAGTCTTCATTCCTGTTACAACTCAGTTCCTAAACTGTAGCAGCTCTTTCATAAATGCTTTCTACTAACCCCAGGGAGGCATAAAGAAAGAGCTACAGTGGGCCTACACCATGAGTCCATACAGCAGAAACTTTTGTCCAGCAAAGTGTTTGAAAGTGTTCTATAAAATCTACTGGAGGTTGTTGTGATGCCTAGGACATATGACAAATAAGGTAAAGTTTCTATCAATTTTTATATTCTTACATGTTGCCCCTCAGGGAATTCTCATATATCAATGTTCAGGTAATATTAGCTAAGAACATGGACACTGAGATTCATAAGACTCTGTTTTCGTGTTATTTTTATGTATCTAATTGCAACACATGGATAACTATTTCATCATGTTTTACTTTAAAAACTTTAACAAAAAATTTGGTTCCTTCATAATATTTTAACATTTCTCAAAAAAATCTTGCCCAAAGACAATAGGAATATCAGTCAGATAAATAGTAGTTAAAAACAGGGGAAAAATGAAAACCTTTTTTAACTTTATGAAGGAAATGAAATAAAGAGATAATATGTTGTAATGTCATTTACACTTATCTAAAAATAATAACTGGCACAATTACCTGTGAATTTATCACCTGTCAAGCACTTTTATTAAACTGTAGCTTAAAATATTATGTTGCAGATGTATATGTCAGTATTAGAAAAATTATGACAATAATTAATTTCTTATATTTCTAATATATTCAAGATCAAGAAAAAGAACATTTTAATTTCACTTCTTTGTCTATTCTAATATTTATCAGGTAGATTCATCATTTGTGAACTTAGGTCATAAACATTCTCTATTCTTAGCCTTTGCTAACAGCAGAGATAATTATTCACAATATAAAGCCAGAACAAGAAAAGCGTTCTGTATTGTTTTAATTTAATTGAAGTCAACTCCCTGTTTTAAATGAGAGTAACATTTGAATTCTTAATTAAAAAGGGAACTGAGATGTTTACTTTTCCAATTTTCCCTTAATATAAGTAAAACCTATTTTTGTCATCATGCCAAGGACCTTACTAGTTGCCTCACTTTGACCAAAATTATTAATCCCTTGGTCTCATTTTTAATAACCATAAAGTGAATACAGCCATTGTACTATATTCCTGAAGAGTTTATTATGTGGATTCAATAAAATAAACCTCAAAAGAAAATGCCTAATAGAGCTTCTGGAACATAATAGAATATTATTTTAATTACTATATAATGTAATGCCTGTTTAAAAGGTTGAGAAGAATTTCTAATTTTAGAACAATATATAGATATTTATGTCCAGAGAAATATGACTTTTGTGTTAAAGTCCTTGGATTACATAATTACATAACGGTCAATCCTACCAGCTGCTAGAGATCTTATATATCCAGCCATAGGTCCTTCTTATAAATTCATTTGTATTATACAAAATAAACTAGTAATTTGGCAGTAACAAATATTCCCCAAATTTCAGTGGCTTGACACAGAGAAATTTTTATTGTTACTCCCACAAAGCTTACTGTACATTCAGAACGCCATCTGGGGAAGAAATAACTCATGTGCATTCTAGATATTTATATGGCTTAGATTTAGTGGCACCTTTAGTTAACAAGTGTTCTTTTATTTTTCTGTCATGGTAAGGAACAAAGAAGAGAGACAGCTTACTTGTAAGGAGAACACTTCCTCTGTGTTCATCTTATGTTGACTCAAGTCAGTCCCTTGACCCTATTTCTTTCTTTCAGGAAAGACAGGGCTTTTCTTCCAGATGTATGGCTGAAACACAGAATGGACTCTTTGTAACTAATAATGCCTATCAGAGTGATGAAATTTTCATGTTTCTTCAGACTTATTTTATGTATGATTTGTAACTCATCATAAATTTCTTTTAGAAAAAATGTGGGGTGAAATGAATGCATCTTTAAAAGGCCTTGAACTTTCCCCACTATATCCATAGCAACTGCAACAATGGTGCACAAATAATAAATATGCTAGTTATTAGTGGGTAAACATTAAATAAATTATAGATCCATACATACAAACATAATTCATCTGATCTAATTATGAAACAGGGTTTTAATATTTATCATAGAGCTTTGCTATTTTCTTATTTTTATTTTCTTTATGAACAACACTGAGCATTAATGCAAATGAAAGCAAAAAGCAAGCAGAAGTAGCTACCTCATATCTTACAAAGTAGATTTTAAACCGAAATTAATCAAAAAAGACAAAAGAAGGTCACTTCATACTGATCAAGTAGTCATCCAACAAGATATGATGACTATAAATATTTATGTCCCAAATGTCTATGTACCTACATACATAAAACAAACCTTACTCAATATAAAGACTCAAATAGATCCCAATACAGTAATACTGGGTAAGTTCAACAAACCTCTCTTACCAACAGATTGGTTATTTGGATATAAACTAAGCAAAGACTCTTCAGAACTAAAATAAATATTGCTAATCAAATGGCCGTAACAGACATTTATAGAAATATTTCATCCATCAACAAATGACTTCACTTTCTTCTCAGCTACACATCCTATCACATTATGATGGAATGAAATTGGAAATGGCAAACAAAATAAAAACATTAAATATTTTAATATATGAAACTGCTAACATTTAACAGTTTTGTTTATTGTGAAGTTTTTAATCAAAACAAAAAAAATAAATCTTGATCATCTTAATGTACTGAGTAAATGAGTTGCAAATTATAATGGAAAAAATAAATTATAGCATCAAGAAATGAAAATGAATGGTTGAATATCTAATATAGAAAATGTTTTACTTCTTCATTGGTATGAGTTTGAGCAAGAATAAACTCTACACCTGCAAACAAATTACTACCAATCAGAAAATTTTGGTTTTGAGCATATCTGGTCAATTCACTGATTGAACAAGGTGTTGAAACAAAAATGAAAATATTGTAACTATGTTGGTTTAAGATATTCTAAATTCTGATAGAATTCAATTTCTGTTTGGGTTGTGATGACGAAGGTACATATTATCTAAGGAGGATTCCATTTTTTGATGTCAAAAGGAATTCTATAAGAAAACGGTTGGATTCTGTTAAAATTTGGGGTATTTGAGCAATTAAAAGAAAATTCAATTGCAAACATAAAGAAAGGGCAGATAATTCACTTGCCGTGGTGGCACATGCCTGTAATCCCAGAGGCTGGGGAGCCTGATGCAGGAAGATGGAAAGTTCAAGGCCATCCTCAGCAATTTAGAAAGTCTCCAAACTTTCTTAATAAGAAAACTGTCTTAAAATTTAAAAATAATAATAAAAAGTGGTGGGGATGTAGCTCAGTGGTAAAGCCCCTCTGGGTTCAATCCCTAATACTCAAAATAAATAAAATAAAATAAAATGGAAATCACTGGGATGTGAAAGAGCATAGTGTCTGTTCTAAATATAGGAAAGTTTGTGTGGTTGGATTGTAGAGGAAGGAAGAAAGTTTGACAAAGAGACTTTATTCCCAGGAATTTGGAACTTAAGAAGAAAAAAAAAAAAAAGCAATTTGAAGTATTTAGGAAGGAAACTTAGCATTAAAATATTTGTACTTAGAAGCAATCTTGTTTTCTACAGGATATAGTCATAATGAAATTAGGAAAATAACAAGAAAACTAGGTAGGAGGTTAGTATGGTGATTTAGGTGACATTCTAGTTTACAGTTGAAAAATGCAAATCCTGTCTTTATTTAAAATGCTAATATTTTTCTCAAGAGGAATTTTTGCACCATTAAAATAGCAGAAACTTTTTTTATCTGACTGCTGAATTTTTGGTACCCTTTTAAATTTTGTGTACAAGGTGGTTGACTCCCTGCGTCCCTCTACTCCTGGTGGCTCTCTGTGGACTTTAGTTGTGAACCCAGAAAGCACTCGCTTGATTCTACTTCTCAGAATTTTCTTTAATGAAGGAAATTTCTGTAATTTATGTCAATTTCAAGGCCTCAGTATGCTTCTGAGTTCATAATCTATATTTTTGATAGAACAACTGCATTTCTACTACATCATTTAAGTATAAGCTTTTAAGAACAGATAATTATTTTTCTCAACAAAATCAGAATGGCAGGATGCTGTCAACTTCATTTCTTACTTTAACATGATCAAAAATGTGGTTTCAACTTCTAGAATTATTTTGGACCCTGTGATACCTCTTTTTTAAATTTTTTTTTTTTTATTTCTTGCACAACATTGTTGCTAAGGGAGTAGGCCTTTGGTTGTAATTCATTCATTTATGCATCTACATAAGAGTTTATAGGTTTATAAACTTGTAAGTTTGTAACATAAGTTTAATCTCCTAATAATTATTAATACAATAAAATAGGGAGTGAAAATTGTTTTGATGCAATCAATATTTTTGAAAAATATTACATTTGTTTAAGCACTAAAAAATGCTTTAAGATATGGCCAATGGACAAATTTCAGTGAAATATATATATGAAAAAGAAAACCATTATTTTTCTTTTGCATGCCAAATAATTTAAAATAATTGCATCTTAAGCCAAGATATTGATATTTTAGATATCTACATATTTGGAAATATTTAGCACAGATTTTTAATCCTGTATTCTTTGATGGCCTTAACTCTGCGTTTATGTGGTAATTTCATTATACTTTTATTTATATATCTACAAAATTGGCAGTTATTCTAATTTGGGTTGTGCCATGTCATCAAATTTATCTTAAAGTCCAACATGACAATGCAATAGAAAGGATCTACATTCTAATTGACCTTCATATATCTTTTCCAGTATAGTGATCTTCTTAGATTAGAACAAGTTGAACTCCTGGGGCAAATATATGAATTGCCTAGAAGGAAGCCTAATATGCTTTAACTTCTGCACTGAGAAAAGAGGAAAAGTTGGATACTTTTACAATAAAATGTGAAGTTTGTTTTCCTCTCAAGAGGAACACTTCAAAATAAACTTATAATAGTCAAACATCAATCCTTTAATTGTATAGCATGAGACATTTTGGGCATGGGAAATTTCTAATGAAGTAGATTGTTCGAAAATTTCAACCACTTTAGAAATCTGACTACTTAACTTTGAAAGTTGTATAGTTATTATAATAGTTTTTATCTTAGTTTTATATGCATCTTTGAAATGTCTCTGAAAATTTTTATTGTCATTATTTCTTAAAAAAAATATCATAAATGGCAATGGCTTTTTGGCTTTTTCAGTCAAAGTCATTTTGTTAATAAACTTTACTAAAGTCAATTATGTAAATGTATTATTTGTTGCTTGGAAACATAAGATGGAGAATCTAAGAACAGGAAATGAAATCTGAACAGAGAACTGAAGAGCTATCCAAAATCAAGGCTATGGCTTTTTTTTTTTTTTTTTTTTTTTTTTTAATCTGTCTGCTCTAGTTGTACACAATGCGTTTATCTGTACATGGTGCTGAGGATTGGGCAAGGTGAGAGCTCTACCGCTGAGCCACAACCCCAGCCCCAAAGCTATGGCTTTTTATGCATTTCTCTGACTCCAGGGTCAAATTCTTTACAATACACAGCAATAAATATATAATAGAATGCCTATAAAAACACACACACACACACACACACACACACACACACACACTCACAATGCAAATACAATACATCTCTTATTTAAATTACCAGTTTTTCAATCAACACCCATGATTTGGTTGCAGCTCATTAATGTTATCTTCTCTGAGGCCATAGGGATTTGCTTAACCAGTATACATTACTATTATATTTTCCTTTCCAGTTAGAATTATCGAGTCAAGGAGGCTCATTTATTTCTCATGTGTAGATAGGTAGCTTCTACTTAAATCAGCTGTCTATCTATCCATAGTTGACTCTTATAGATCAGGTAGGCTTGAATCACATATAAGCAAACCTTTCAATATGATGGCTAAATTAGACCTTACGACAGGCTACCTTTATAAGCACAATATTCTTAAATAAAATATTCAAATAACTCCTTGAACTTCTAAGGGAACATTAGAAGTAATTGGTGAGTGACACTATGGACAATGTGAACTCTGGGACACTCAATATCTCTTGAGCTGGTTAGCCTGTACTTTCCTTTTTTAATATTGGGTGTTTTGTTTTTCAAAAAAGTGCTAGGGTTGAAAAAAAGCAAGCTTAAAATTCCCTCTCTAGGAAATTGAAGAGATTCATAAACTATTAGTTTAGCTTGAATCCTTCCTGTGAAATATATAAATCCTTTTGATGAGTTAATAAACACTTGGGAAATGGTTTAACTTATTAAGTAGAATTCTCTAATATAAAGGTTTTAAGTAAAGCCTTAATTACTCAGTGTTACTGAATTCAATATACCTGCCACTTCAGTTTTCCCAGGAATACAAAAACATTTTCCATTTCAGATTGCCAGTGAAGCACAGCCTTATTTCATTTTCATTGTAAATAAAAGCACATTCTAATATGTTTTTAGCAGAATGTAGCAATGTATATATTCAACTACCTTCCATCAAATAAAAGATGTGTTTAGCCCAGACCTTTATTTCTCTCATATAGAACAGAAAGTATAAAATATGCTTAAAATGAAATAAGACTTCTTTAAAGGTAATAAGAACCCATAGAATTTTAATGAAAGACAATATGAAGACGAATTTTAGATAAGTCATTGGGAAGAATTGAGAGAAAAAAAATATAGAAAGTAGATGAGGTTATAGACACAGTTAACCTAGAGTACATTTCTGTATAGCTTCCCCATTTACGAGGGTTATAAAAGATATTGAAACATTTGGACAGCTACAGAAAATGGCTTAAGGACTGTGTATTTCAGTCATAATATCATCTGCTTATTCTATTTCCAATAACACCGACCATAAAGGTATATATGTAACAGTCATCAAAAGGAGTCATTAATCGGAATATATAGATTGCTTATTCATATGGAACATGTATGTAAATTAAAAAAAAATGCTAAGTATATTTTAACTCATAATTTAGTAAATATCAATGTAACCTACATGTCATGATTTTGCTTTATGTGGTATACTTAAATATGTATGTTAATACTTTTGAATAAGGGCCTCAGGCTTTGAAGACATTTTAACAAGGAAAACAAATTTGTATAAGGGAATTTTATCTATATTTTGTTTGTCATGATATATTTTTAAAATTCATGTTATACTGAAAATGACTCATTTTTCAATGCCTATTTTAACTAGCAGTTCTCAATATTAATGGGGATATGGAACAAAAATAGAAGAAAAAAGATTGAAAATTTGACATAAACTCTACTTTGCACACAAATAAGTATATTACAAATACTGTGTTTATATCTTTATACTATGCCAAAAGGCATATGTGGCAGATAAAGAAAAATAAATTTTCTCCAAATAAACATAAATTCAAGATGAATGATTTTTAAAAGAGTTTTTCATTTGAAGCATAATTTATATAAAATTATATCATGAACATGTCTAATGTATATATAATCTGAAAAGCTTTAACATTGGAATCTGTGTAAACTCTACAACAATCAAGATAATGAACACATCTGTTTTCCCCAAATTCCCTTATGTCTTTAGTAATGCCTCTCTCTCTCTCTTCCTCGCTCAATCTCCTTGTAACTCTCAATCCATTCCTCATGTAGTAGAACAGTTTGCATTCAGTAGAAATTTACGTAAGTGAAATCATGCAATGTGTACTCTGTAATTACTTTGAGATTCAAGTGTATTGATACATGTGACAATATTTTATTCAGTTCTTTCCTCTTTAATTAATAGATATTACTTAAAGCAATCTCAAGTTTATAGAAAATATTAAACAGAGAGTATAGAGAATCCCATACATCATTTCCCATCCTTCACTTCTTTTATGATTAACTTCTTGCATTATTGTACTACGTGTTATGATTAACTTCTTGCATTATTGTGCTACGTTTGCTGTAACTAATGGATTGTTATTGATACATTATTAACTGAAGGTCAAGGTTTATAAGAGGTCACTCTTGGTATTGTACATACTATGTATTTACACTAATGCCTACTCATGTATTCATTGCAATATTGAATAAAAGTAGAAAAAAAGATTGAAAATTTTGAATGTCTTTGCTTCCCTAAAAATCCCTTATGCTTTACTTATTATTGCCAGGACCACTGGTAATTACTGGTCTTTTTATTGTCTCCATGGTTTTGTCTTTTCCAGATTGTCTTATCTTTGGAATCATATGGAAAGTATCTTTTTCAGATTAACTTCTTTCATTTATTAATATACATTTCAGATTCTTCTATTTTTTTTCATGGCTTGGTTTCTTATTTTTTGTCACTGAATACATGATCATTTTAAATGCACCTTTTGTTTACTCATTACTGGCTTATCAAAGGGCATTGTGATAGCTGCCAAATGTGTTTGATTATGAATTGCTTATAAACATTTGCATGCAAGGTTTTGTGTGAACATATTTTCAATTCATATGGCTAAATATCTAGGAGTAAGTCTGTTGGTTTATGTTAAGTTTATGTTTTTGTAAAATCCAAACTATCTTCCAAAATGGTACAACCATTCCCAGAGTCAATAAATGATACTTTCAATTGCTCTTTACCAGCACAATATTTGGTGTTGTCAGTGGTTTGGATTTTATCCATTTTAATAGACATGTAATAATATCTTAATGTTTTTCTAATCAATAATTCTCTTGATATGATATTGAATGTATTTTCATTCACTTACTTGCCATCTGTATATTTTCTCTGGTGAAGTGTCAGTTTAGATTTATTTTTCCTCTTTTTAAGTGGATTATTTTGTTTTCCTTTCCTTTCATCCTTTCTTCTCCTGCCTTCCTATTTCTTTAGCTTTCTTTCTTTCTTCTTCATTATAATGTGCACAAGTTCTTCATTAAACATAGGTATAGCCAATATTATTTCTGAATCACTGGCTCTACTTTTAGTTATTTTGATAATATATTTCTTAAAACAGAAGTTTTTTAATTTTAATAAAATCCATTTTAACAAATTTTTCATCATGAACTGTGCTTTTGGCATTTGTCTAAAGGATATCACCAAATCCAAGGTCACTTAGATTTTCTCCTATTTATTTTCTAAAATTTATTTAATTTTGTCATTTATATTTAGGTCTATCTATCACCCAATTTTGTGAATAGGTAGCATTGGTTGTATAGTGGTGAGCATAGCTGCCTTCCAATTTTGTGAACGGTGTAAAGTCAATGTTGAAATTTATTTTTGCATGCAAATGTCCAATTGTTCCAGCACAATTTGTCTAATAGATATGTCTGTTTAATTGTTGAGTTAAATCTTATTTTGTAGGTATACAATGTTTGATTTATTCTTTCACTTACTGATATACATTGGAGTTATATCCAATTTGGTACTATTGTAAACGAGACTGTGATGAACATTTGTGCATACCTTTTGTATAAATATGTTATAATTTCTTCTGCCTAAGTAGAAGTAGAATAAGTGGGTGAGATGGCGAATATGTATTTAACTTTGTAAGAAGCAGCTGATTTTTTTTCCCAAAATAATTGTTCCATTTTACATTCCACTGTAAGAATTTGAGAAATCTAGTTCCAACTCATGGGATGACCAGTATTTGTGATTGTGTTTATTCTAAACATTATACAGTGATATCTCATTTAATTTGCATTTCTCCAATGATTAAAGATGTTAAACATCTTTTTTTTTTTTATCAGCAAATCCTGCTTCTACTTTGGAAAAATATTGGTTCAAATGTTTTCTTATTTCTTTTTTTATTGGATTACATTTTTTACTTATTAAAGAGTTTATGTTTCAGATGCACATAATTTATAACATATAATTGGTGAATGTTTTTTCCCCACATTTATCTTACAAATTAAAACATTTTTATTTTTGTGAAATTATATGCATTGTTGTTATATCATTATTATTTTCTGTTATAAATTTTTCTTTGGACTATATAAAAAAACTCTGTCTAGTTAAAAGCCACAAATATTTATTTATTTTTTTCTTCTGAAAGACTTATTGTTCAAGTTTTATAGGGCTCTGATATTATTTATTAAATTTATATGATTGAGGAAAAAATAATAAATTTTAATAATTTTTCTTTTAAATAGCCAGATCCTACAATAAGCAAGTAATTGAGAAGACTAGAAATCCCCTTACATCCTTCTCATGTTACTTTAAAGAAGTATAATTTTTAAATAAGCATTTTTTTTCTTAGAACAAACATTACATTCCCCAATCTATAGGTCTGTTTAACTTTGTGACTACCTGGTAAAGACTGAGATGTGAGCATAAGTAATACATACAGTTTTTTTAATGTCTTTAATTGAATGAGATATTGTGTCTATCCTCTATTCATTTTATTACATTGAATATTGACTTGTTATACTTAAATAATGAATAATCAGATAATAAAATTCTTTGGAGAGGAAATGTAAAAGTATAAGTGTCTAGGTGCGGGGGCACCTGGCAACCCAACCAGTGTTTGACAAGGATCCACTGGGAGAATGATGTTTGCAAGGACTAATCATCTCGGGAAAATGCCAGATGTGTGCCTCTGGGCTCTGGTGCCTTTTTTGCACTATTTTCCTAATAATATATTACTCATACTATTCTCTGGTGTTGATCACTGAGGGTGGAAGGAATGCTACGGTATTTTCTAAAAATATTAATAAAATATTAGAAACCATGACCCCTTCCCTACCACAGACAGTAAATAATTTCCTGCCACCGTGTGATGTGTTTTCTTCCTGGAGTGATTGTTATAAACATGTATTGTTATATGTGGGAACAGTCACAGAGCCACCTGTTTCTCCAGTCATGAGTATGCAAAAAGCACATCATAGTCCTATTGTTAGTAATCAGAGACAGAATAAAATTATAGTGCTTCCTACTACTGAGACTCCATAGGGAAAAGTTCTTTTGGTGTCTGCAATCCTGCTCTAGTAAGATTAGCTTTGCTAAACAATATAACAGATTTCTACAAAGAAATTGACTATAAGAAGCACTAAAGCCACTGCCCTCTTGCAAGCCCGAACTTAAAGATTAACTTAGGCTAATTTAGATAAGAATAGAGTTAAGATTCTAACACGTTTACCACAGTTAAGCACTAGGTGATAAATTATGAAGAAATAGAAACTTAAGATTGTAAGCTGCCTGTCACGGCCAGCCACGGCGCCGCCACGGGAGGAAAATTCTCGGAGGCAGAGTATAGCTTTTGCTACTTTTACTTCTACTTTCTTAGAGCTTAGAGAGGGAAAGAAAGATTTTTCTTCTTAGCTTAGAGTAGAGTAGCTTAGAGTAAAGAAAGATAGAGCTTAGCTTTTCTTCTTAGCTTAGAGTAAAGTAAAGAAAGATAGAGCTTAGCTTAGAGAAAGACTAGAGCTTCTTTCTTCTCTCTTCTTTCTTCCTTCTTCTGTCTTCTGTCTTCTGTCTTCCTCGGGAGCCTCGGCCTTACTCTGACCAGTCCTCTGGAGCCTCGGCCTAACTCTGGCCAGTCATTACTTCTTCTATCTGGTTTCTCTTCTGTAACCGCTCTGCCTACGTTCTGGCCGCTCTGATTCTTCTGACCGACCGAGTGACTGCCCGGCTGACTGAATTCTCCGTTCTCCTAACTCGGACCGCTTTCACCCGGTTATATACCTTCAGGTTTGCGGGTGCCTACAGGTGCGTCACATACATATCAGGTGGAACCTATGGCTTCCAGCTAGCTACAACAGCCCTTCCTAATTAGGGCTCCTTCATAAGATCAACTTTGCTGATTTTTTTTTCATAAATTTAGACATTAAAAATAGAACAATAGTAGGGGACGTGGTGGGGGTGTTATTATCTCATACAATCACTTTTTCCAGTAAGCCTGTTCTGTACAAAGAATTTGATGCGTCTTATGCTAACCACATTCTTGGCATGTTAAACTTTAAGAAATGTATAAAAACGGTGTGTGAACTCAATAAACTTGTCAGCATTCTACACTGGCCTATGAGTCTGTGTGGTTGCTGTCCATCCATCGCCGACGCTGTCTCGTCGTCAGAACCCCTTGACCAGGAAGACCCCAGACCCTGCTAGGGCTGGACCCCGGCATCTAGGTTCATCAATAATCTCCTAAATTAGAGCCCCATATTAGTCCTAGATAATTTGATACCTAAATATTGCTTTAGGTAAAAGTAGGACTTTTATATAATTTTAAAAGTATTTCATGCATGCTGCTTGAATATTTTAAAACTAATGAAGAATTTGATTTTAGCAGTGAGTTGCAACATATAAAAAACCAACACACCCACCCCCCCAAAAAATAAAACCCACTAATGTATGTGGCATTGCCTCTGCAACAGCATATCAGACTAAAAAGTTATTGGCATTTATTATGTCATTGAAAAATATTTGTTGAATTGCTCCTATAATGACTTCTTATTAACTAGTTCTTTTTTTTTTTTTTTTTTTTTTTTGGTACTGGGGATTGAACTCAGGGGCACTCAACCACTGGGCCACATCCCCAGCCCTTTTTTGTATTTTATTAGAGACAGGGTCTCACTGAGTTGCTAAGTGCCTCGCCATTGCTGAGGCTGGCTTTGAACTCACGATCCTCCTGCCTCAGCCTCCCAAGTGCTGGGATTACAGGCGTGTGCCACCGCGCCCTGCTAGTTCTTTACTTTAATACTATATAAGATGACTGAAAACATATTACATTATATTCAAGCATTGTCTTGTGAACTTACTTTTTCAATGTCTGTAAGAGGAAAGTTCTTCCAATAATGACAAATACATTTTATAAGTGCCTTGCATATGTGTACAGCTAAAACTAGATACTTGGTGAACAAAAATCACCATATGACCATGAAGTTCCTGACATTTTTCTGTAAGTATATTTATCATAAAATGTTTAGAGTATATATATTTATATATACATATATATTCTAACAATATATTCACATATAAAATTATTAATAAATAACTTAATAGACTTTTAATACTGTTATATTAAAAACATTAAAGAGCAGAAGAAAGACATTACACAGGAGTTATGGGTTTTTTTGTTTGGGTTTAAAATAAAAGAATAGAAGACTATGTAAATACATGCAAACATATATTTAATTTAATGCAATTGCATTATCCAATGCCACATGTTTTACACCATCTGTTTTCAGGTACTGCTCATTTAAAATTGATTCTTATGACCACTATAGTGCTAAACTTTATTCAATGCTATTCTTCATCAATTGTTAGGAACGTTTCTTTTGATATCTTATTTTTGGGGGCTCAGTAAGATACAGATAGTTTATGTCCTTTTATTCAGTTAATTATCATAACATTATGTATTAAATATTATTTTTGTTTTTCAACATAATACAACATAATTGGGAAGAAAATATAGGGAAGTTCTGAGGTAAAAATCAATGTTCATTTCTGTCAAAATCCACATTCCTTTTTCTACAAAAAGCTACAGGACCGAAGCCTGCAGTACTGAACAAGCTTACTACCTCATGGTATGTATTTATCCTACATGTGTACATATGTGTCTACATATGTGGTACACACACACACACACACATACATATAAATGTATACATGCATTTCCACTTAAAGATATGTATGATAATGATTCTGAAAGCACTGTTTCTACTAGCCAAAAGCTGAAAAAATGCATATGTAAAATACCCTTGCATAGGTAATCTTTAAAAATATATGCTTCCTTTTGGGTAATTTATCAGGTTATACTGCTAAGATCTGCATGGCTGTTAATTTAGATTCCCAGACTGGGTTGTGAGGGGATGGAGAAAAGACAGATACACAGACAAAAAGATGGGTCTCAGTGGTTGACCACAACCCTGGTAGGGAGGTAGTGACACACAACAAGCTCAGCATGTTTATTATATAGGTATAAATATCAAAAGGATTTATTGTGAGAAACTTTCTTCAAAGTTAGCAGAACCAAGGTCATGAACATGAGGATCCCAATTCTGATTATCAGTTTGCACTATAACTTTCTGCCCCTGAGCATCTGGCATCTGAACCTCAAGGTCAAGAACTGAATAGCTCCATAGCTGGCACAGAACCACCTATTGAATAGCGAGCACATCACCATAACAATTGGGCAGTCTCAAATCAACACCTTCATACAGTTTCCAAGAGAGGCATCGCCTCTCTCACAGGACAGTTCAAGACCCAAAATTCAGTTGCCACTCCTGTCATTATACACTTGACACCAGCCCATATTTTAGTATTTTTATGCCACAATAAATATTTACAAATATTAACTCTCAAGAAATGTATTGTGGTTAAGGTCCTTCAAGTATAACACAAGGGCTTCGTGTATTTTAATTATAGCTTCACTTTCTATTGTCCAGAAGCAAACAATCTGCTCTTGAGTTTATTCATTTGGAAACAGGAATTAAATAGCAGTATCAGGTTCATAGGTTTATAATGAGTCTTTAATTAGTTTAATATTTTTTAAATGCTTAAAATTTTGAAAATTTTTATTAAGGTCCATATTAATGTCTGATGAATTAATATCATCAATTATTAAATCCATACCACTTATCAATCCCTGAGACAGGTGTGAGGACAATAAAGATTATCCATTTCCTGTAGTTAAGTAAATAATAGTCTACAAGGAAGGATAAAGTGAAAACTAACAATAACTATCAAGTCTTCTTTAAGTATGGCTTCCAAACTACCTGTGTCAGAATTTTCTGAATGTATTTTGAACAAATTCTGAAAATTATTGTGAACAAATTTGGCATTGAAACTAGGAAAGTTTCTGTTAAAAAATAATAATTGTTATTATACTTAAAAGACTAAAGTTGAAGAGTCAACACCATGTAGTATCAACAATAATAACAAAGCAATAATACAAGTCTCCTTGTGAAGGTCAAAAGAAGTTTCAAGACATTTTACAGGAGTCTTAGAAATGACTAGGAATTTTTCCAGTGGTCAAATAAGAGTAGACTATGCAAGGAAAATTAAACCATATGAGCCAAGGCCAAGTATACTAACAATAGGTAGTATTTAAAAAACTTGAAGTTTAATATAAATGAAGTTTAGATGCTTATGGGGAACTGTTTGGAAATAAAGTCAAAGCCAGATCTCTGTCACAGAATGTCAGGACACAATCAAATAAGCAATGAGAAAAGAACTAGAGGTTTTAATCCTAGAAGAAATGTATATGTACACTTAATCTTTATAAACACAACACACACATGTGCACACGCACACACACCCCCCCACACACACACACACAAAATGTCCTTAGAAGTGAGAAGTGAAGCTTAAAACAAATTACCAATGAACATGAACTTTTGATATTTCAGTATATTTTAATGATAAAATTTCATCCTCAGATACATGCTATCTTCACTAACATCATTTTTGTAGTGATCATGGAGCTTTACTCATCAATATTTTGATGACATTTCATTCCTGGTCCTCTTATATAAAATCCAAGAAACTCACTCAATTTTCTTTGCAGACTTTATTATATTCTGAATTGCTCCCTTGCTCAGCCAAGATCTTTTTGAACTTGGGGTGAAGATATATTTTATCAGCCATCATCCAGTTGGATCAATTTGTTCTTGCCATAATTGAGATCTCTTTTTATCTCAATTTTTATCTATGTGGAGACACAACTACCAGGGCATTAATTCTTCAGGGGGCTTATCCACCAAATACACACAAAAGCAGGTTTTCTGGGTTCTTCTTTCTTTTCAAACTTCTTGTTGATTATTATTTTCCAGTTTCTCAATTGGTATTTAACTCATTCAGTCTTGCACTGGTACAGTAGGAGTTTGAGAAAATAGAAATTTTATCTGGAACATGATAACTAATTTGTAACAGGACATTTACTCAATCTCTAGACAGCAGCACTGTTGCCATGAACTTTCTTTTACACACAGTTTTAATTGAATATAAATGTAGAAAATAATACAGTGGCAGCAGATGGCACAAGAGTTCAAGAAAATGTGCAACCTACATGAAGGAGACATGGATTCTTAATTAATTAAGTATTTGCATATCATAACCAAATGAGGAAGCAGAAAAAAAGGCAAGATTTGAAGAAATTCTAAAATGTATCCTTCATACATTCATCTGAGTTGTAATATAGAAGAAAAAATAATTTAAGAGGAATGATAAATATAAAATATTGGAAGTGACTTTTAAAGGTTCAAATGTAATTCTTGGGAGGTGGAAGGAGCTGTAGAAATCTTGAAGAAATGAACAGTAACAGAAGTAGCACGTATATCAAGAACCATAGAAAATCAATGGAGCTAAAAATAGAAGAGGATCAAAATCAGATATTTAATCATATTTAATGACACTGATATTTAATCATTTAATGATTTGAAAATGAGATACATACATGTAATGCAAAGACTTACACAGGAACTTATACAATACACTTTAACATATTAGAAAAAAATGGAGAAACTGCCCAGGTTTTCATCAGTAGTAAAAGAAATATGTAATTTGTGTTTATTCATACCAGTGAGGTAAGAAAAATGAATGGCTTATAGCTGCACACAACCTCAAAGCACTCTTCAAAATATTTGATTTATCATGCTGGGAAAAAAGAAGCCATAACAAAAGAGTTCATATTGTATTATAAATTTTTATTGAGCTCAAGAATAGGTAGAACTAATTGATGATTTTAGAAGCTAAGGTATGACTGCCTTGAGGAGTAATAACTAGGAAGTGTCAGAAAGGCAAAATGTGAGGTGCTGGTCATGCTCTATGTTGATCAATATCACGGTTGTATGAGGATGCTCTGTTTGGGAGTCATTGAGTTATATATTCTCAAGATGCATGACCTTTTTTGTGTCTATATGGTGTTCTAATAGAAAAGTATGTTAAATATAAAAAGGAGGAGAAAAGTAAAAGCTGTAGAAGCTGAAGCAAGTGAGAATAGACTATGAATCTCAATGAAAAAACGTTCTGAAAAGATTTGAAAATTTATTTATTACTAGTTATTACTAGTGCCAACCTATGAAATCTACAAATACAGGAGCCAAAATAATCTGCTTATGAGGCAGTGCTTTACTGGAGGCACTGTGCCTTCAAAGAGCTACAGATTCCTTTGGGGGAAGGCTTGAGGAGAGATTTATTGTGAGTAGTGTAGCAATGGTGTTGAGTTCTCTAGTGCTCTCTCTAGTCAAGGAACTCAGTCTGCATATTAACATAGGTCTAGAAGCCAAATGGGAGGCTATTTCTTTCAACTGTGATGACTCAAGTCATGTTTTTGATTCCAAATCTGAAGATTTTGTTATCATGTTAAATTATCTATATTCTCACAGGCACTTTATCTGTTTTGTTCTTAGGGATATCAAGATGTATTAGCCATTAACAAAGATCTGTTAAACTGAAGCATTCTAATTACTTGTACAATCCTGCTACCCTTGATTCTAGATATGTTCACATTTTCTTGGGTGGCTAAATGCTGCAACTTGGCATCTAATACTCTGGCATCACAGTATCCATATTGAAAATTGTGAATGCATCACAATGGTTGCATTTTCCACAGTCGTCACTGGCTAAAAAAGGTAAACAGCTACAGAACTTCTGGTGATCTGTAATCTACCTTCACTAGCATGCTTTTTTGTTGCCATCTGTAAAGACTGCCGCTTGCAGCAACGACGCCGTGGGAGAAAATTCGGAGGCAGGATGGAAATGAAAAAGTTCTTTTATTCTTCTTTCTTCTAACTTCTCTCTCTGGCTCCAACAACCTCTCCAACTCCAACTCCAACCAACCACCTCTAACTAACCCTCACCCGGTTAAATAATTTTTGCCTTAACAAGGACACGTGCTAACAGCTTGAGCTCACATGTGCGTCACGCAGTGTTCACAGGCATAAAAAGATTATCAGGTGAAAATACTTGAACACCTTTATGGCTCTCAGCTAGCCGCCATCTTAGCTATCTCCTCAATTAGGGCTCTTACATTTTCCCCCTTTTGTTTTAAAAGAGGGGATGCTCTAGAATGTCCATGTGCAACCAACATTCTTACCCATCATCGGATAATCAAGGCTGTGCCCTTGACTCCTGTCTTAGGTTGATATGTCGGCCACATGAGACTGTCCCATGGGTGGGTGACGACCTCATCCGGATCGACTGTGCCTGTCTTAGTTTGTCCCCCTCTGGGGATCTTACCAGTCATTGGCTAACCAGCCGTCCAATCGAGCCCTTCAGGATCAACTGTGTGTTGACTAACAGCTGTCCAATCATGAGGAGATGCTGTGACTTTAAGGCAGCAAACCTTCTGCTGATGAGCCAAGTTCCATAGCGAATCAAGGTCTTTAAACAAATCAGCTGCCCTAAATTCCATCAAGTAACACACTGAGTTCTCTAGACAAATACCTGCAAGGTATTGTCCCGTAATGTCCCAAATAATGAAAGATCAAAATGTCCACTTGTTATAACACGTTGATCTAGGAGGCCCCATGCATGCAGAGCAGAGGCCACACTGCTGGTGAGGTTGTTTGATGCTTGAGCAGCAGGGATGCTTGTAGCAACCGGGATCCCTGCAGCTGTAGCAGCAGCCATCTTTTTTATGTCTAGACAATGCCACCAGCAAATCTTCAGGGCCCACTACCTAGAAACTCAAGCATCAATTATTAAAGGAAAGGCAGTGCTATTCCAGCACTGAGTCAAGAGGCAAGTTGTCAAGCTAAAAAATAGAATTATTAGATTAGAAAATTAAAGTTGATCTCTGCTCACACACATTGCTGCTTGAGCTCCCACAAACATAAGCTGGCAAAATATCACATTCAGAACAAATCAAAGAAAGACTGAGGGTATTTACTGCATTAAAGATAGATTAAAGAAAAGTTAAAAGCACTTTGGAAAAATAATTTGTTAGCTGGAACCCCCAAGTCTCTGCATACACAGCAACCTTCTATAAAATTACCTGTTGAAATAATTCAAATTAATCAGATATTAAACAAATAAAGTTAATTACAAATAAACAATCCCATGTCAAATACCAAAATATTAGGTTATACAGCATTAGTCATATTCTTTGCTGAAGAGAAGTCCCAGGGACACCTATAAATCAAAATTGAAGGTACCTTCACTTTTTAAATTGTTTACCCAAATTGAATACTCTAAACATAAATGAATTAAAGTTATTTGGATCCATATATATATATATATATATATATTTTTTATTATTAAATTTCTTTTTATAATATTAATTTTCGTAAGCGCTTTGTTATTTGTGATGTCACACTGGACAGATGCACATACAAACATATATTTGTGACATCACATTAATATGAAATTTAGACAAATGCACAGACATAAAGACATATATGAAAAGAAAAAATACAATTGTGTGCACACTAGAAAGAGATATTCTCGTCCCAGCCGGGAGGAATGAGACTTAAATTGTGAATTTATTGGAGGACTCTTTTAAGGGAATCATTCCATACCTTCATATTGGTCCTCTTGATTTTGTACTTGTTTTATTAATCTTGATTCCTCAATAACTTCATCTTGGTCCTTTTGATTTGGTATCTATTTTATTAATCTAGATGGTATCCGTATTGGGGAGGATTCATGCTGTGGAAAAACACAAACAGATCCTCTCCCCCAAATTAATACTGGATCTGGACACTTCCATGCACCTGAAAGAACATCCTTCCAGTAAACCAAAGGTTTATGTTGTTGGTGTGGATTCCAGTGTCTGTCTCCAGCAGAATATCCATTAGAATCTAAAGTTAAAAAATTTAAGGTAAACAGGGCAACTGCCAATCTGTCCCTAGGATTTTTCCAATTTCCTTATTTTTGCTTTAATAGCATAATTTTGAGTGTTTGATTAGCTCGTTCAATTATACCTTGACCTTGAGGATTGTATGGGATACCTGTTTTATGGGATATATTGAATTTTGTGCAAAACCGTTTGAAAGATGAGGATGTATATGCCGGGCCATTATCTGTTTTAAGCATTTTGGGGATGCCCAATGCAGCAAAAGCTTGCAGACAATGAGATGTAACATCTTTTTCTCCAGAATGTAAGGAAGCAAAAATCATGCCTGAGCATGTATCTATGGTCACATGAATAAATCGCAATTTTCCAAAACTTGGCTCATGAGTGACATCCATCTGCCACAAATGATTGGGCATTAATCCTCTTGGGTTAACCCCATATTGTGGATTGGGCAAATGTGTCACACAAGATTGACAATCCTTCACAATTGTTCAAGCTTGCTCCTTTGTGATTTTGAACCTTTGCTGTAACATAGTACTATTGACATGAAATTGGGAATGGAACAAGGTAGCTTGTTGGACTGCTGAAAATATAAAGATTGTTTGAGTGAGGGCATCAGCTTTTTGATTACCTTCATGGAGAGGACCAGGCAAATTAGTATGAGCTCTGATATGTCCAATAAATAAAGGTTCTTTAGGTTTCCATAGGAGATTTTGAATTCGGAAAATCAATGTAAAGGCTGGAGTATGTGGTGCTATTGGACCTGATAGCTCCAATTTAGGGACAGCATGTACAATATAGTGGCTGTCTGAAAAAAAAATATTTATAGGCTGTTCTTTAAAACTTTCTAGAGCTATTATAATAGCTTCATGTTCAACTAATTGAGCTGATTTTTGACCAGTAGTATGAATCATATTTTCTTTTTGAGTGACTACTGCAGCAGTACTGTTACAGGACCCATCTGTAAATACATTTAATGACCTAGGAATAGGTTGATTTTTTATTACCTGTGGAAATATAATGGGATGATTGACACAAAAAGTTAGTATAGGAGACTTAGGAAGATGGTTATCAAAATTTGCAGAAGTAGAGCATCTAGCTATAGCCCAATCATTATCATTGAAGCACAAATATTCAAACTGTGATGATGAATAGGGAGTAATAATAGTAGCAGGATGAATGCCAAATATTTTAGTAGACGTCTTAAGTCCTTGAAGAATAAGTTTAGCCACCATGGAGGTATAAGACTCAATTGTACTTTTAGGAGAGACGGGTAAGTGTATCCATAATAAAGGTCCCTGTTGCCAAAATACTCCTGTGGGTGTATATTGTGAAGAAATAATAATCAATATTAGTGGTTGAGCAAAATCAATTCTATCACAATGGGATCTTTCAATGGCCTTTTCTACTAACTTTAAAGCTTCCCTAGCATCAGGAGTCAATGTTTGCGGTGAAGATGGATCAGGGTTCCCGTGAAGGATATCAAATAAGGGTTTTAATTGTCCAGTAGTGAGGCTTAGTGTACGGTGAAGCCAATTAATGTCTCCCAGCAGTTTTTGGAAATCATTGAGGGTGGTCAAATGTTCTTTATTTATTTAAATTTTTTGAGGCCTAATAAAGGTATCCATGATTTTAAATCCTAAATATAATATGGGTGATCTAGTTTGAACCTTTTCTTCAGCAATTTTTAATCCATATCTTTTTAAATTTTCTGTCATATCACTGAATATGGTAAATAAGATTTCTTGATTAGGGTGAGCAAGCAAAACATCATCCATATAATGGAGGCACATAAGTTTTGGGTATTTGTTCTTAATGGGCTGGATTGCTTTGTCTACATAGATTTGACATATAGTGGGGCTATTAGGCATTCCCTGCGATAGCACTTTCCATTGATATCTTTTATCAGGGCCATTATTATTGATAGAAGGAACAGAAAAAGCAAACCTGGGGGCATCCAGAGGATGTCGGGGAATGGAAAAGAAACAATCCTTTATATCAAGAGTTATAAGATGGAAATTTTTAGTAATAGCTACAGGATTAGGAAGTCCAGGTTGGGTAGGGCCCATAATTTGCATGGTTTTATTGATTTCCCTAAGGTCATGTAACAATCTCCATTCTCCTGATTTTTTCTTGATTACAAATATGGGGAAAATTCCAGGGAGAGGTGGAAGGCTCTATGTGTCCTGCTTCTAGTTGTTCTTGGATTAATAGGTGGTCCGCTTGTAATTTTTCTCTAGATAGGGGCCACCGAGGGACCCAAACTGGCTTATCAGAAAGCCATGGTATTTTCAAAATTGTTTTCTCAGTGGCCCCTAGAAAAAATATCTTTTGCCCTTTTGATGATGATTTAGATTTTTATTTTTAACACCTGCGGGCTTGGTTGCGAGGTGTACCCCCATTTGCTGTAGAATATCTCTTCCCCATAGGGTAACTGGCAAGCTGGTCAAAACATAAGGCTGGAATGTTCCTTTATGCCCTTCATTATCTTCCCAATTTAAGACTACAGCACTTTGTGCTGGGGTGTTAGTATATCCCAAGCCTCTTAAACTAGTTGAGGCCTTCTGCAGAGGCCAGTGCTTGGGCCATTGTTGTAGATTAATGATGGAAGAGTCAGCCCCAGTATCAATCAGCCCCTCCATCTCTATACCTTGAATTTTTATTTTACACATAGGCCTCCATGAACAATCCTGAACCCAGCAAGCCGTAGGTCCCGAGCCAGTGGAACCAAATCCTCTATTGTTCCTATTCTGCGGCATACTCTTGAATGAGTTGTGGAAACTGGGAAGGAGAAGCAGCTGAGCAATTCTATCTCCTTGGTTAACAGAGATAATGCCTCTAGGTAAACTAAGCATTACTTTTATTTCTCCTTGGTAATCGGAGTCAATAACACCTGGTGTTACTTGAAAACCTAATAGGCTTTTAGAACTTCTCCCGAGGATAAGTCCTACAGTCCCTGAGGGAAGAGGTCCCCTGACTCCCGTAGAAATCAATTGAACCCCCATTTCAGGTGTTAGCACTATTTGGGCAGTGGAACAGAGGTCTATTCCAGCACTTCCTCTTGTCCCTCTGACAAGGGAGTCAATGGGTAGGAGGGATTGTGACGAGAAATCATCTGTATGGATGTTTGAGGATATTCCTCCTCTAATGCCTCGTACATTAGTGGGCCCCGAGGTATTGGGCCCCGTGCCCCATTTTTTTAATTCCTGGACAAAACATTTCCATAGATGTCAAATTTAGAACAGCATTCATTGGCCCAATGATTTCCCTTTTTACACCTGGGGCAGCGGACTGGGGCATGGTATGAGCTTAGTCTTATTTCTCTTTGGGGATATTGTCTAGAATATCCTGGTTGATTATAATAATTTTGTCTGGAATATCCTGATTGATTATAATTTTTTTGTTGAGCCCTATTTGTGAGATTTTGAGGGGAAGCACCTCTCATTGCTGCTGCAATCACATTGCCTGTGACAAAGGCATCATTAATATCTTTACATAAACTAATGTATATTGAAAAGTCCTTTTTATTTTTCCATGGTCTTATAGCATCTTGGCAATATTTATTGGCATTTTCATATGCCAACTGGATGACTAAGGGCATTGCTTGATCTACATCCCTGAATATTCTGCCTGCAGTTCTTAAAAGTCTGTCAGCAAAATCAGCATACGGCTCGTTAGGCCCCTGTATTACTTTTGATAAGCTTCCTTGCAAATCACCTGTTCCTGGTAAGGTCTTCCAGGCTTTAACAGTGGCATTGTTTATTTGTGCGTATACACCAGGATCATATTGCATTTGTGTTTGTAGTTTCAGTAAACTGTCCTTCACCTGTTAGCATATCTACATTATGGTCTGGGAAGCCTGCAGTCGCATTTCTTTTAACTGTTTCTACACAAAGCTCCTGGAATTGTGACCTCCATATCAGATATTGTCCCCCGCTCAATACTGCCTTGCATAACCCCTTCCAGTCTGAGGGAGTTAAAGTTAGAGTGTTAAGGGACTCCAGCATGCTCAACGTGAACGGAGCTTGAGGCCCATAGGTCATTATCGCCTCTTTGAAATTTTTTATTGTTTTAAGATCTAGGGATTGGTAGTATCTCTGCCCATTTTCATTTTCAAATATTGGCAGGTCCCAATGTTCCTGTGGTTTTTGGCATTCAAGGGTGCATAAGCGCTCAGAAAGGCCGTTAATCTATGCCTCAAGGGAACGCATACGCTCAGAAATACCCCTCATGGTTTCTGTAATGGATTCCACCCATGAGGGCACAAAGGATTCCTCCACTTGACAGTCCTTTCTGGTCCTCTTTAATTTCTTTTTGCTACTATCCTTACTGGTCCTAACTGAGTCAGCGGAGGCTACACTTTCATAATCACTATTACTCGATTCCTCACTACTGCTACTCTCACTGGTAGTAACATCCTGAGTCCCAGGTTCAATAGAGAGCACGTATCCTTGAGCTATCTCTAGTAAATCTTGAATAGCTTTAGCAGCTCGGATTTTTGTAATCTTTGAGCCCATTTTCAAAATTGTTTTCTCAGTTTTCTTACCATGCCGATTCCGAAATCCTCATACAGGCCACCACTTGTTGCCGCCTGTAGCGATTGCTGCTTGCAGCAACAATGCCGAGGGAGAAAATTCGGAGGCAGAATGGAAATGAAAAAGTTCTTTTATTCTTCTTTCTTCTAACTTCTCTCTCCGGCTCCAACAACCTCTCCAACTCCAACTCCAACCAACCACCTCTAACTAACCCTCACCCGGTTAAATATTTTTTGCCTTAACAAGGACACGTGCTAACAGCTCGAGCTTACAGGTGCATCATGCAGTGTTCACAGGCATAAAAATATTCTTAAATAAATGCATGAATATCAGGTGAAAATACTTGAACACCTTTATGGCTCTCAGCTAGCTGCCATCTTAGCTATCTCCCCAATTAGGGCTCTTACACTTCTTAATGTCTTAGTGAAGGAGGTTTCTTCTGAATCTACTCATGAAGATAGCACATAGAAATTCATTCCATTGTTGGATTGTTGAACTTTATGGGAATGGTTATAAATAATTGATTCTGAGACAAAGTTGTTGCTGAATACTTCAGTTTTGTTGATAGATTAAATAAATTCTGGGAACCTACCACAGAATATGGCTGCAGAAATTCCATTTATCATGGCTAGGTAATATTAGGAAAAGTTCAGGTTTTACAAATGGTATACAAATGCATACATGTATTATAGTAACTAATTTAGCTTGTAGGTAGACAAGCAATTCATAGAGTAGAAAAATTCTGTCATAACCAAGTTATTAGTATTTTCAAGAGTTTTTCCTGAGAATCTCAATAATTGGTAAAACACACTTGGGGTAAATTTATGTGATTTCTCTACCATAAATAAGTGGCTTGTCAGCACCTAAGTGTCATAAAGTTTATTTATAGTTTTCTCAATTTTATAATAGTTAAAAATTGTCATTACCATTTTTAATACTCATCAGTATAATGCTTGCCTCTGAACTAAAACATTTTACACTTATGGTCAATAAATTCTCATTTGGGGGGAAAAGATAAATTACAATGTTGACACATAAATTTTAAGACATTTTGTGTATTATCTGAACTGCTTGAGATTGAACAGCAAGATGCAGACAGAAGCTGAAGCAAAGCTACTTACTGAGGTGGGATAATCATAAATATCCTCTGTTATATTCCCAGGATATAGTTCAGTGACAGGCAGAAGGTATATTCACTGAATAAGTATTTGCTTAATGAGTGAATGGATGGATGCATGTCTAATACCTGGGAGAGGCAAGAATAATTAGGACTATGAATAAGAAGACTTTAAATGAAGTTAGATGTTATGATTCAAGTATAAGGAAGAAATTGGAAATTGGAAGTCAAAACTACTTTTAAGAAGTTTGGCTATGACTGGGCAGAGTAGCACAAACGTATAATTTCAGCTACTCAGGAAACTGATGCAGAAGATCTCAAGTTTGAAACCAGTCTGGACAACATAGAAAGATCATATATGCAAAAAGAAACCTTGACTATGAGGAGAGTAGATCAAATAGTGTTGCTATTGTGGAGATTTATTTGTACTTAATCATTTGTGCATTGGCATGACATGGTCTTTTATTTAGTACTAAACTGATAAAACAATGCATACCATTGCTACTACATATTAATGTATACATTTTATCTAATGTAAATAAAGAAATTCAATATCAAAATGGAAACATTTTGATTAAAATTAGGTTAACAATTTGATTAAAATTAAAGGTTAAAATTACAAAGAGACAGAAACATTGTCTTAATTTAGTGACTATCTCTGATTGACATTTATCATCTTACTTTATTTGACAAAATTTGCTGAAGCAGGGTTATTAATCCAATTAAAATATGAGGAGTCTGAGGCTAAAGATGTTTTGTAATGTGTTTGTTGCCGCCTGCAGCAATGATACCGCGGGAAAGAAATCAGAGGCAGACTGGGAATGAGTAGGTTCTTTATTCTTGCTTCTTCTCTGCTTTCTCTTCTGTATTCTCTCTCCAACTCCAACCACCCTCTCGCCAGCCCTACCTGGTTAAATACTCTTCACCTTAACAAGTATACACGTGTCACAAGCTCAACTTACAGGTGCGTCACACAGTGTTCACGGGCACAGAAAGATTCTTAGTTGATTACATTAAGGTCAGGAGAAAACAATTAAACGCCTCCTCTTTGGCTCTCAGCCAGCCGCCATCTTAGCTACCTCCTCATTAAGGCTCTTACATGTGTTTATGGCCACCAAGTTACTGAATACTAGTACTAATTATTGATATAATATTCATTGCATACTGTGGAAGCTCAATATTTTTTAATGAATAAAAGAAAGAAGAAGCCGGGCGAGGTGGCACACACCTGTTATCCCAGCACTTTGGGAGGCTGAGGCAGGAGGATCGCGAGTTCAAAGCCAGCCTCAGCAATGGTGAGGCACTTAGCAACTTAGTGAGACCCTGTCTTTAAATAAAATACAAAATTAAAAAAAAAAAAAAAAGGGCTGGGGATGTGGCCCAGTGGCCCAGTGGTCAAGTGCCCCTGAATTCAATCCCCAGTACAACAACAAAAAAAAAAAAAAAAAAAAAAGAGGAATTAATGTCTTTCTTTTTCTAGCATTATGAAGGTATAAATGACAAAAATTATATATATTCAAGATGTACAACCTGATTTGACATACATACATAGTGTGAGATAATTACCATAATCAAATTCATTAACACATCCATCATGATACTTAGTTATTATTCTGTATGTGTATGTAAGAGAAACACTTAAGATCTATTCTCTTAGAATATTTAAAATAAACAATATGATATTATTAACTATAGTTCAGCTTCTTTAAAACTTAAAATCTTTTTTTATGCCAGGTTTTTGGAAGTAGATTTTATTTGAAAGAAAATTATCTCCTAAGGTTCCACCATATAAAAGTAAAGTTCTAAAATAGCATTGTTTCTTAAATCATGATTGTATGTGTTGATGTGCTATATAGAAATGTCAAAGTCTGTTTTACTTATAGTTAAATTTTCTTGTAAAATTGGTTAATCTGCAACCTAAATCACATACCATGTGCTTCAACTAATACATTAAGACTGATTCCCTCATCTTGAGACCAGCAGTTGATTACTAGAATCTACGTTTATAATAGGATAAACAGCTTCATCAAAAGATCAAAGCTAGGGTTATGATAACTTAGCATTAGTTATCAAATATTATAGCAAACCCATACTGTCTGTATCAACTAAAAAAAAATATGATAAGAGATAATCAGTTTTATGAGTTTTGTACTTTTTTTGTCCCCTTCCATCTTCTGTAATTCATAGCTGTTTGCAGTTTGTGTTTTATACTACTTTATAATTTAATTAAAGGTAATTTGGTCATCTCATTTAAATTCTTATTACATTATCATTTTGAATACTCATGAGATTATCTCAGATTTCCAGAAGATTTTTAAACATATTTTGAATTCATTAGAACAGTATAAAACTAAATTATTTTCAAATATCATTTTTTGATAATAAATATATTTAAGTTGAAAATTTTCAGCTATCCTTATTTTTCTCTTTCTTTTCCAGTTCTAACATGATTTAATACATTGACATTAAACCTAAAGAACAATTATATCCATACACTCTATATTAAATACATCAAATAACAAAAGAAGAGTCATCACCATACATTCAAAATAAATAGCAAAACTGAGTGCTTACATCTCAACATAGAAAATAATTTGCCACTTAATATCTGCACACTTGTGCGTTAGCAGTATCATATTTCCAGTCTACCACATCTGTTTCTTATTCTTTAGAAATTAGTGGACAGAATTTCACAAATTTCTGATTTCCCCAGTGACTGTAGTAGAATCACAGTCCTGCTATTGTTTACATTTTTAATCCTGAAATATATTCTCAAGTTCTTCTGTTTGATGACTGATCATTGATTTTAGTGGATCAATAATCCCGTCCTTTTCTTAAACAAAACAACTGATTACCAGATGCACTCCTTGCAGTTCCATCTCTGTGTCACTACAATCAGTGATAACAAGATTCTGTATTACAAGATCTCACTTTGATATTATATTTTTCTCACATGATGCTGCAAAGAAAACTCTTTTCAAGGTGAAGGTGAAGCTCAAATCCATTGTCACAATAAAATATATCTTGCTAAACACCCTGAAGTGCTTGTTTAATGGCTCTCATATATTGAGACAAGTCCCTAGAGTTCAATGTGTGATACATCTATCATGTTGGAAAATCAGATTCTTCAGTCTATTGGTTTCAAACATATAATATTGTGATTCAAATGAGTGTCATCATTCACCCTATGTTTTTGCATTTCTACTATGTTTGCTTCCCGATATTACTATTATTTAAAGGTCACTTAAACTTTCTCATAGCACATGCCCTTGAATTATTTCTTTCTGAATTATCTCTTGAGCCCTTCATACTTACCCTTTCAATTCCATACTTTTAATTTTCTGCATTGTTCTTACGATTTTTCATTTTAGTAGTCTAAATAACCTGGTTGCCCTTCCTGGAGGTATGATTGCCCAATTCATACATAGCTACATTTTAACATGTAAATTGAAGGTGATGATTATTCTGCCTGGCATCTCTCTGCCTTAACAACTGTCAGCTCTACTGGTAACTTGATCTTACTCTTAAAACAATTAGTGATTCAATTTCAAATACAAACAGAGGGGAATAAGTTTATATTTTCTTAAGCTATTGATGTGTATTTACTCAGAATCAAGAATGAGTTTCTATTAGAGATGCTTCAAATGAATTCAACTCCATTAGTCAACATTTTCAACATTTTAAATATCATTTTAGGCAGGCTAAAACTTCCAATATATTGTGAAACAAAGATATACCCCTATCTCAATTTCTATTCTATTGTCAAAAATTATTTTTATCCTCTGTCATAGGTATAATTATCCCCTAAATAAAGAGATTCCCTAAGAAGTGCTACATTCCAGGGTAGCCTACTACAGAGGCCAGACATATTCATAAAAATGAGTCAAAGATCATAGAGAACAAAAATTCTTCTAGAATTTGATGGTATTGAAATTTGTATAGCACATTTTATAAGTCAGTATAACTTTGATAATGCAATAGATATTAGAAACACAATACTACAGACCACTTTTATTTTTATATCACTACTTAAATCAGTGCTTAGACAAAAGTAGAGTTGGTCAATAAAATTGTGTTATTAAGGACAGTTTGTTTCAGAAATGTAAAATGGACATATGTTATGAAATCTATTATTGAGAAGAAGGGAAACTGGCAGAGTAGTGCCATGCAGCATGTACCAGCTGCTCCCCACAGTTGAATCAACTCAATAGGCTGACAGCTACATAATGAGGTAGGGAGTGCATGAGAAAGTGCTAGAGAGCATCTCGAGAGACTGTGACCAGGTCAAATACAGAAATACTAGCTTTCAGAATAATAAAAGTGGTAATCCATGAAATACACTATACCAGTGCTGGGAGCACAGCAGCTTGGATGGGAGGCGAAGTTCCCATACGGCAGGCTGAAAGACAGAATATCAGCCATCTCAAGAAATGCAGACTCCATCATCATGAAAATGCGCATTCTGAGCAGAAAGCAGATGGGAGAAGTTCACTGCTCACTTCTGTGTGAGAGAAGTTCACTGCACTTTCTTGTACATTCAGATGGTGCTGTTGGTGAACTGTCTTACCAACAGCTTTGTTGTCTGGGCTTACTGCATGGTGGATGAGAAACCCGGGCATTTAAAAAATTTCCATGACCCAAGAGTAGCTCTTCTTTTTATTAGGTCAATGGGTATCCACCCCAAGTCAAGCTAGGCTTGGAAGAGAGTCTATGACACAAGACTTGGTAAAAATGCTCAGCAGTAGGAGGTAGTCTGCAGTGAAACTGTACAAAACATTTTCAATGAGTTTTTCTTATATGTTACAATATAGATTTCTTTCAAGCTGCTAGTTACCAATGGTTATTTTCTTCTCTCAGAATGGAGCTAAGGATTGAACATAGCATGCTGAACACAATGGCTGAGTGCTTGTGCTTTTGCACTATGATATATGCCTAAACAGAAATACATCTTAAAGAGAAAGCAGTCATTAAAAAGATTCTCACATAATAGAAGAGATATTCATCCCAACAGATGTGCAAATCTCAATACAGACATAAAGAAAACATGAAATAATACAAATCCAAAAATAAAAACATCAAATAATACAAATCCAAAAATTCATAATTACCCAATAACTGAATCTGCAGATATCAAAGTGGAGTAAATACTAAAGAATTGAAAATTCTCATTTGTGAAATGATAAGTGAATCAAAAGAATAAACTAAGAAAGATAATACAGGATGTAAATGTGCATTTTAATAAAGAGAAATTCTGAAAAATTACCAAACAGAAATCTTGGAAATAAAAAGCTCAATTAGTCAAATAAAAATTTAGTGGAGAGTTTCAGCATTAGACTAGATCATGCAGAAAATTAGTATCAGGACTCTATTACCAAGTAGACGAACAAGAACTTTCAGACCATAACAAAGAAAAAAAAAAAAAAAAAAGAAAGAAAGAAAATATGAACAGATTAAACAGAGCTCTGGGATCACATTAACATAGAAAATTTAAGACACAAAGATCTGAAGTAGCCGGGCACGGTGGTGCACGCCTGTAATCCCAGCACTTTGGGAAGCTGAGTCAGGAGGATCGCGAGTTCAAAGCCAGCCTCAGCAATGGCGAGGCACTTAGCAACTCAGTGAGACCCTGTCTCTAATAAAATACAAAAAAGGGCTGGGGATGTGACCCAGTGGTCTAGTGCCGCTGAGTTCAATCCCCAGTACCAAAAAAAAAAAAAAAAAAAAAAAAAAAAAAAAAAAAAAAAGATCTGAAGTAAAGAGTAGAAATATAGGCTCATGACATAGAAAAATTATTTGATGAAATAATAGAAGAAAAATTCCATAATCTTGGGAATTTTAAATGGAAATTCATTTGGGTACTAGAGGTATTTCAAACTCCAAATAGACATGACCATAAAACAACCTCTTTGTGACATATTATAATTAAAAAGCCAAAAACTCAGAACAAGGAAAGGATTTTAAAAGCTTCAAGAGAAATGTAGCAAGTCACTCAAAAGGCAAACTCAACAGAATAATATCATATCTCTCAGTAAAATTCTAAAGACCAAGAGGGCATAGGATAATGTATTTTAAACCCTGAAAGAAATTAACTGTGAATGTAGGTTACCATATCCAGTAAAGCTAATTGAAAAAGAAATAAAAATTTTCCAAGAAGAGCATAAACTGCAGGAATTCATAACCACTCTGTCAGCATTACAGAAGATACTTAAACCTACTTACAAAAGAAGATTAAAATAACTAAGAGAACATGTGAAAGAATAAATCTCATTAGAAGAATAGATAAGCATATGAGAATTAGGAATGAATAAAACATTTGAAATAAAACAAAATGATAGGAATTAGAACATAGCCATCTATAATAACCCTGAATGTAAATGGTCCTCCAATTAAAAGGCAAACTGTAAGATCGAATTTAAAAAGCAAGGCCCAACTGTATATTGTCTGCAAGAAACATACATTACTGGAAAAGATATTCATGAGTGAAAGTAAAAGGATGAAAAGTGATATTCAATGCAAATGGAATCTAAAAGTAAGTAGTAGTTATACTTGTATTTGAAAAAGCAGACTTTGAGCAAAAACTAATCAGAAAAAGAAGTTCATTACATGTTTGACAAAGGAAACAATAAAAAAAAATTGTAAGTATCTATGCCCCAAATGTTGGTGCACCCTCCATCGTGAAACAAATACTCCTCAAAGTAACAGACAATCAGACCATAATACAATAACAGTAAATGACTTCAATACACTACTCTCACTGATTGTAGTTCATCTAGACAAAAATATCATCAAAGATACTACAGACTTAAACTATAATGTAGATCAAATAGGTTAATAGACATCTACAGAATTATTTCATTCAATAACACCTGAATATCTCCTCTTTCAACTCTTCATGGATCTTTCTTTAAAATAGATCTGATATTAGGTTATGAAGAAAATCTAAGCAAATACAAACAAAAAGCTTAAATAATATCTTTCAAATTAGGAGGTCATAATCAAAGGAAATTAGAAACAAACCAAAGTAAAACTACAGAAATTTGGAAATACACAGAGGTTGAACAATACATTTTTTAATGATAGTAGGTCATTGAAATCAGAGGAATAATTTTAAAATTCTTAGAATCAAATGAATATAGAGAAACAGCATACCTGAATCTGTGGAATACAGAGTAGGCAATTCTAAAATGGAATTTTATAGCTGAGTGCCTACATTTAAAAAACCATAAGGATTCCAAAAGATTACCTAATGAGGCATTTCAAGATCTTAAAAAAGAAGAGCAAACCAATCACAAAGCCAGTAGAAGGAAAGAGATAGTAAAGATCATCAAAGGATTAATGAAGCAAAGAGTTAGTTCTCTAAAATGTTAAACAAGATTAATAAACCCTTAGCCAAAGTAACCAAAAGAAAGAATTTATGACATAAATTAATAAAATTAGAGATGAAATGAGGATATTACAATAGACAACACTGAAATCCAGAGGATCATTAGGAATTCTCTTGAATACTTGTATTCCAAACTGTTGGAAAATCTAGAAGAAAATGGTAAGTTTCCAAACACATACAACCTTCTAAAATGAACCAAACAGAATACCTAAACAGACCCATGGCAATAATGAAATGTAAGCAATAGTAAAATGTCTCCCAACAAAGAAAGGTCCAGAACTGAATTAATTCACAGCTCAATTTTATCAGACCTTTCAAGAACTAAAACCAATGCTTATCAAATTATTCTATGGAATGTATAGGGAAGGGATGCTTCCAAACTCATTCAACAATGCTAGTATCACCCTGATACTGTCACTAAATATGGACACATAAATGAAAGAAAATTTAGACCAATATCCTTGACAAACATAGATACAAAAATTCTTAATAAAATACTTGCAAACCGAATTCAACAACAAGACACCATGACAAATTTGGTTTCATTCCAGGAAAGCAAGAATGTTTTTCAACATATGCAAATCAGCAAACAAACAAATGAACCAAACTGATACTTTTCAATAAAACTACAAATGGCCAGTAATTATATGAAAAAATGTTCAACATCTTTAAACTACAGGGAAATGTAAATCAAAACTACATAGAGATTTCATCTCATCCCAGTCAGAATGGCAATCATCAAAAACATAAATAACAATAAATGCTACTGGGGATTCAGGGAGAAAAGAACCCTTATACACTGTTGGTAAGAATGTAAATTTATATATATGCTATGAAAACAGGTATGGCAATTCCTCAGAACACTCAAAATAGAGCTAACAGATGAATAAGCTATAAAGCTTTTTGTTATTTATCTAAAAAAATTAAAGTCTGCATACTTTGTAGATACCTACCTACCCATGTCATCACAGCACAAATCTTTTGTTTTATTTATTTTTTTAATCACACATATCGTGGGAAGCATGAGTTTATTTCATTTATAGAAACACTGGGTAGAGTTTTGCAAGGGGCATAAAGTGGTAATATTAGTACATAATACTATATATCTCTTTTTAAAATTTAGTTTCTAGTAGAAAGAGAGCATGAAGGATTTTTAGGCAAAAATAACACATAAGACTAAATAAGAAGCCATTGTGAGTATCCAAGGAATAAACAGTCACATTTTCAACGTGTGGCCAAGCCAGTCCCTGTAAGTTGGAAAGGACCCAGCAGATAAGACTGGGGGAGCAAAGCAAAGCATGCAGCAAAGTCTTGCAAAGTACTGGACTTAGAAAAAGAAAAGGGAAACATCATCTCTGCCCTTTGCTCCCTGCACGTTCTATGAATTTTAAAGAATGACAGTGGAATCAACAAACCACAAATCACTACTTGGCCTTAATCATCCCTACCCTCTTCAATTTGCACATGTGATGAACTCCCAGCAACATTCCCACTGTGCTGGGAACAAAGACTGGTGTGCTGTGTGGTCTTGCTGAACAGGAATACCCAGCTCGTGCCCTTTTCTCCATCTGGGAAAATTCTAGCTATTTCCTGGTTATGGGTATACTACACAATTTGAGAAGTTTCGTGTGGTCTTGTTGCAGAGGCCCTGGTGGTACAGGAGATCGTCCCCGATTCCTGCTCTCCCTCTCATCAGTTCCCTCTCAGCCTACCTTCCCTACAAAGGGAAAAATGCAATAAAACCCCATAAGGTCTACATTCTGCTCCTGTCTAGCAGAGTCCAGCTGTGCTGAACAGCACAAATCTTCATAGCCAAGTTATGCTATCAGCCTAAGTGTCCATCAACAGATGGATAGATTAAAAAAAAAAAAAACATGGTATATATGTACAATCAAGTTATCCTGCCATAAATATGAAATCATGTCATCTACAGGAACATGGGTGGAACTAGAAGTCATCAGGTTAAGAAAAACAAGATAAACTCAGCAATGTAATTAATGTTTTCTGTCCTATGTGGAATCTAGAGGAAAAAACAACAACAATAATTAATGTAGCAAGGAAACCATTTGTGAAGAAGAAAGGGATCCAGGAGATGGGGAATAATAGTGTGTATGGAGTGATCAAAATATGTTACATTCACATACTAATATGACATAACACAATCCACTTTTCTGTATAATTAACATATACTAATAAGAAAAAAATTCAAATGCACTTCCAAAATAATGTGAGCACCTTTGAGATTCTTATTTCCTAGAGAAATAGTAAAAGTGAGAAGATGCTAACCATAGAGCTCTTGAATCTTTTTATTCATCCTCATTTTCTTCTGCTGGTCTTCTTACTACTGTAAAAAGAGGGAAATGTCCACATGATCTAATAACATGGACTCTCTTTCCAGCTGCATCTCTACCCAGGTGCTCTGCTTCTCACCTCTTCCTATGAATGAACTATATTCCCATATCTTTCTCTAAAGCCAGCTCCTTCATTTAGTAGCTTATTCTCTCTCATCTATCACAAAATATTGGCTGCCTTAATTTTTTTCTCCTTTCTTCTTTATTACCAATTATTTTCCACCCTACTCTCTTCAAGCAACTTCACAGTCATAATTCCTTGATGGAATTGTCAGTTGTCACTATCTCTTTCTTCTCAATTTTCTTTTAAACCCACAATAATTAGACTCTCATTTCCACAACTTCAAAACTACATTTTTCAAGGTCACAACATCCTTCAGTTTACTAAATATATAAATCAGTTCTCAATGCTTATAAGTCCACATCTATTGTAAATATTTGACATACTCCACCACTTGACACACCTTCAGGGTTTATAATTGAGGAAATATACTGGGGGCCACAGTATCTTAATATAGTTTTTACAAGTAGTTTCCAGCAGGTGGCAGTACTTTGCCACAAGGAAAGGGTGTCTTTGATTTGCATGAAATTGCCATTTGTGCTTCTTAGAGCTGGATTAGAGCTGGATATCACAAGCTTTTGATTTTAATTTTTCTTCCTTTTCAATTGTCACTCTTCCTCATTATACTTTAGTAGTTTCTTTCTTTTTAAGTGTTTTTTGTTTTTGTTTTTGTTTTTTAACATTGGAGTATTCCAGGAACCAGGCTTCAGACATCTGTATTCATGCCCCTGCTTTTGATGACTGCACTTATTATCATGGTTTTAAATACCTTGAAAGACAAGTAGCTCACAGATTTATATGTCTATCTCAGAAAATTTTCTTGAATTCATAATTCTTATTTACATTTCCACCTAAGTATCCAATGCACACTTCCAAATGAAAATTTCTAAAACTTGAGTTCTTGGCATCTCTCTAATCATATAGATCAAACTTGATCTTCCTCTAGTTTTACTTATCCCAATTGATGACAATTCTAACTTTCTATTTGGCCAGGGCGAAAAGTTGGAATTATCTTTGGCTTATGTTCTTTTTTTTTCTTTTTGTACCAACATTTAATTAATTTAGAAATAACACTGTCTCCACCTTATGACAATATTCACATTCCCTTTACTTCTCACCAGGTCCAATGTTGCTGCCCTAGTCAAAGCCACTTCTCTCTCTTGGAATGCTTCACCAATTTTCTGGCTCATCTACCTGCATTTCTTTGGCTCATCTGCCTGCATTTCTCTCTTCCATCTTGTCCTCTTTAATCTATTTTCAAGGCAGAAGTTAGAGCAAACATTTTGCAATATAAGTTAGTTTCATTTCTTCGCGCAAAGTCTTCCAGTGATTCTATGCCCACTTAGAGAAAACCAAGAGAAACAACGGTGGTTTGCTAAACCCTGTATCACCTGACCTCTTACCCATTCTTTTGCACATCCCAGCTTGCTGTATCACAACCATGCCAGGCACATACTTTCCTCAAGGTCATTACATACTGGTTGCTCCTGCCTAGAATGTTCTTTCTCAGATAACTGAATGATGTTCTTTAATTGTGGGAGCCATAGGTTCTGAAAATGCTCTATACTTGTTTTCAACCTCTTTGGCAGCAATGACAGAAGCATGTGACTTATCCTCCCCAATCAGATACAATAACATCAAACTGTTAGACTTTAAGTACAAAGCTAATTACATAATGTGCAAGGGACAGGTATTTACCTTGCTTTTTACAGTAGCTTCCTTACTAGTCATAATTCTTTGAAATAATTTGGGTCATTTTCCCCTCTCTGCTTAGCTCTCCTAATGATCTACTGAACAACACCATGTATTCTTTAATAAATTATTTTTATTTTTGTTTAGGTCAGTCTGAGTCATTTGGGCTTCCTGCAGTTAAGAGTCCCAAAAGGCAAAATCCACACAAACAAGGAATTCCTATAAATTTACAAAAAAAAAAAAAAAAATCAAATTTCAGTTTTTGTAAATGAGAAAATTAATTAATATTTAAGATATGCCAGTCATTTGATTCAACATTTCTTTCTCTGGAATGGTTAAAGGAGAGGTCCTATTTATAAAAGTGTGATACCAGGATAGTTATTTAGCATAGCTTCTAGTAACAAAAACTAGAAAGAGCCAATGTATGCAGAAGTTGGGATATGCTTAAAACTTTTTAATATAAAGACACTATGAAATACTAGGTAGCTGATAATAAAGGAATATTAAATGCACACCTTTTTTCCCAAAGGGTGTCTCTAAGAAAAGAGAAAAGAAAATGTATAGAAATAATAACAGTATAAGAATGTTTTATTTTACAACTCTATATGCAGATGAGTATTCTTGTAAATATGATCTATAAGACCAATTATAATATTAAAATATGGATTACTAGTGCACATTAATAGAGAATAATAATCACTTGGCAAGTGTGGGGAATTCACAGAAAAGTTTTCTAAGGCATGACTTGAAACTATCAATGGGTAAACAAATATCCTTTACTATTAAGGATATACTAGTCAACAACCATTAGCAAGAGGATTTGCCAGCTGCCTTTGCTAGATTGTGAATTGTTTGAATTGTTTTCTTTCACATTTGCAACATCATTTGTGAAGTAAATTTGGAGATGTATGCAGATATCAAGATATTATGATATTATGATCATCAAGTCCTTTTTCCAGGCTACTTTGTTTTTAAGGCCTCCAATAGTTTGCAGCAATTCCTGAGGCACGTCTCTTATTGCTCACACACCGGGGGGGTGTGTGTGTGTGTGTGTGTGTGTGTTGGGGGAGGGGGACTCTTACTCAGTCTCTCCCAACTTTTTTCTTCCTCTCTGCTTCATCTCATCCATGTCACATGTGACATGCTGTGGTAAACTGTTTAGTAGTCTCAAAATAGCCACTATTGACAGTGTTTTAGTCTGAATATCATTGTCCATGTATCCTGATGCTTGGCCAACTCCCACTCCTCCATTAATATGCCAGGCCTGTGAGTGAAGACTCAATCTCAAAACCACACTTTATGCTCTCTCACCTATACACTGAGGAGGTGCTCTTCCTGCCTTGAGTCCTATGAACACTTTATAGGATCAGCTCCTTTTCTCTTTCTCTCAGATCAAAAAACAGCCCACAGAATACAATAGGTAATTTAGCTCACCTCACAATCATGAGTTTTCCAGGCAAAACTGTAGAGTATTAAAAAAAAATTAAAATCACTCCTTCTCTTTCAGCCTACATTACATCTTTTTGTCATAAACATATTAGTTCTCTAGCTCTGGAAGGTAACTTGGGCCCACTCAGAACAACCTATTGTTTTATAGAAGCCAGAAAATGTAACAGACTCATAAAAGCCTAATTTATAATATGTACCTACATTTGACTATTTAAAATTGTTTTTCTTTGTTTCAAGCCATAATAGCAAGCATACATAATGGGACTTTCCTGACATTTATTTAAATGTTGCCCACATTTGTTGCATTGTAATATATGATAGATGTTAGATATGATTTATATTTTGATAACTATTGCTCTAAGTTTTTTACCTGTGTGAATGCTTTCAATCACAAAATGAAACCCTACATGGAATGCATTATTATTGTTTCTACTTCATAAATAAACATCCTGAAATTCAGATGGATTCACAAGATGTGGAACCAAAATCCTCATACATTCAGTCTGGGCAAAAGTCCTTAAATCAAACACTGTATGACTAGATTTTCTAAGGTAACCAAATTTCTCTGTTTTGCCTATAAAAATGAGAAAAAATGTAACAGTAAGTGGCTTAATATTTTTCTTTTCTGCCAGGTGATAAGGATTCCACTGTACATAAAACAATATTTAAGATAGATAAGAAATACTTAGAAAACTGCTTTGAAATGTCATATTACTTTTAATTACATATGTAGAAAAATAAAAGACCTAAAATTCTTGTATCACAGATAGAACTATATTTTAGATCATATTTGAGAATCATTTCCAATTAAACAAAATATAAAATCATGAGATTTTCTTGCTTATCATAATCAACTGATATAAAAGAAAAACTCTTCCATCCTCACAGGACATTGGCTACCATTTTTTATGGACCAAAGCCCTAAAAGTAGAAGCGGAGCACAAGATAAGTGAAAAGTTTAATCCCAACATACATTAGGCATAACTACATGTTCCTTTATTAATAGGAGCTATGGTTGCAGACATACAGTCACATCAATGTTTACAGCAGCACAATTCACAACAGCCAAGTTATGGAACCAATCTAGGTGCCCTTCAACAGATGAATGGATAAAGAAAATGTGGTATACATACACGATGGAATATTACTCAGCCACAAAGAAGAATGAAATTATATCATTTGCTGGTAAATGGATGGGACTAGAGATTAAAAGTGAAGTAAATCAGACCCAGAAAGTCAAAGGCAAATGCTTTCTCTGATATGCAGAAGCTAGTGAAAAATAAGGAGGAAAAAGAGAGGGAGGAGGAAGAGAGAAGAAGGAGAAGGAGGAAGAGGAGGAGGAGGAGAATAAGAAGAAGAAGAAATGGGAGGATTCCATCAAAATAAAAGAAAGATGAAGACAGTAGAAGGGAACTAGGGTTGGGGAAGAAGGGACACAATAAAGGATAAATAATGTAATGAATCTTACCTAACTTTCCCATGTACATATATAAATATAATTCTGTGACTCTCACCATCATGTATATTCACAAGACACTAATTTTTAAAAAAATATTTATTTATTTGCTTTAGTTGTACACAACGCAATGCATTTATATTTACATGGTACTGAGGATTGAACATGGGCTAGGCGAATGTGCTAGGCAAACGCTCTACTGCTGAGCCCCAACCCCAGCCCAACAATGTGTTTATTCTTATGTGGTGCTGAGGATCAAACCCAGGCTGCGCATGTGCTAGGCCACAACCCTAGCCCAAGACACTAATTTAAAAAAAAAAAAATGTAAATAAGTATAACAAAGGTCAGTAAAGTAGAAGAAAGGGAATATGCGGAGCCAGGAATTTGGAGGACAAGGGTAGGTACTGGGGACTGAATTGGATAAAATTATATTCCATTTATTTATAATTATGTCAGAATGAATCTTAATGATATGTATAGCTAATATGAACCTACAGAAAGCATAGAAAAAAACCTATGGCCTTGCACAAACTAAGCAAATGGTCTATTACTGAGCTCCACTGTCAGCTAAACAAACTCTTGATTGAGCCAATTTTTTTTCTTCTGACAATGTTATTCCACAGATTAGTGCTAAGGAGTAATAATACCTAAGACAAATTTTTCAGTACAACTGAGAGAAAAGAATTTAGTTGTATAGAATATTCATAGCATCAACCACATCATTTTATGAAAATGTCCTTAGAATTTGCATTACAAAGGATGTAGTAATGGCATTTCTTATTCCTCCAAATATCTTTTATGCTATAAGTTCACTGGGTTAAGAAAAAACTTTCATTAAACCCAGACACAGACATAAAAGCAGCACAGTTCTCTGAGTTCTATGCCCAAGATTGTATACATGTATCAAATAATTATATTAAATAAAGATACAAAAATATTTTGTCTCAATAAAAACACAGTCTCTGTGTTTGGAAGTGTCTATCTGTTTGTAGGACACAGTGCAGGCATGGACATGCTGCTGAAAAGAGCAGTTGCCTTGAGGAGTAGATGGGAAATTTAGAAATCAGGCACATTTTCTTATTTATTCCACCAAATGCAATGTAAAGAAGTTTTAACAGCCAACTTCATAGACAGGGGTGTATTCTGCATATGCTCAAACAAAAGAAATCTCCTCTTTTTGTTTAAAATAAACCAAATTGCATATTAACATGTCAATTTGACATGCTGCATTTGTTTTTCTAATTTCTTCATTGGGGTAGGCTGGTTACTCTACTTTTGATATCCCAGAGACCATCTTGATCGTTGGTCAATGAAGTTATTTATAGTAAAAGCTTGATGGCTGAAAATGCCTACCTGCAATTTATAACCACCTGCTTTACACTACCTCAGCTGTCAATGGCTCTGCTAAGAAATCTAGAGGGATTTAAGCATTGATTTTTTTTAAGCTTTAGGAAACAACACTTATGAGCTTAGTCTCATTTGACATTGATCTGTAAAAGTAATATTTCTCAACTAAGAATTGTCAAAAATATACAGTATTTTGGTTATAAGCCAACTTTCAATTCCATAAACTATTTTATATGCTCTATAAACTAACATTTGTGTGTTAGGTGAAAATCCTATAAACAGGACAAAAAAAAAAAAAAAAGCAAAAGTTGCTACTTAATAAATTAAGCATACATAATTTATCTCATACTAAACTAGTAACTTCAGGGTTGACTATTTACCAAAATTTGTCAAAAAGCATTCCATCTTAAAACAAACCCATACAAGTTTCTTTGGCAAAGCTGACAGTGACAAAAAGAAGAAGAAATGGAAGAAGGAAATGGTAAGCATCTATACACAGAAGGGTAGTTACTATAGAAGTATAGAAAAGGCAGTCTCATGGTCAGGCTTCTATGTCTTGATAAATCATAACAGATACACCCTTAGGCACCTCTTACCTCAATGTTGTAATATAATATTGCTATTTTAGATTCAGATTTTTTTGCTTGAATTTAAAATTTATTCACTGGCTGTCAAATTTAGGCTGTTTTGTCATAGGATATACTGGCAAGTTAAATATTCAAATGTTTATATCTGACTACTCAGTCCATTCAGTATCAAAAATGCTCCATTGGACAAAACACAATTATTAATTATATCAATTGTCTTCTTCTCATTCTTCACCCAGAATTTCCTCTTATTCCCACTAAAGCAAAATGTAAAGCAGAAATTAAGAAATTCAGGACAAGCTACATATGTGAAAATATTAAGGATCTGTTATGGTTTGAATATGAGGTGCCCCCCCCCCAAAATTCACAATTTTGTGATGAACAATGCCAGAATGTTCAGAGGTAAATGATTAGATTATGACTGCTGTGAAATAATCAGTGAATTAATCCATTTGGTGGATTAATAATTTGAATGGATTACTGGGCAATAACTGTAGGCAGGTGGGGTGTGAATGAAGGAAGTAGGTCACTGGGGGGTGTGTGTCATTGGAGATTATATTTTGTCCTTAGCTCTTGTCTCACTTCCTTGCTCTTGTGAATGCATTTTCTCTCCCTCTCCCTCTTTATCTCCCCACTTCCCTCTGTTTCCTGGCTATCAAGAGCTAAGTAGCTTTCCTCTGCTACACTCTTTCACCATTATGTTTTGATTCACCTCAGGTCCAGAGCAATATACTTGGCTAGCCATGGACTGAACCTCCAAAACCATAAGACCAAAGTAAAACTTTCATTCTCTGAGTTGCTCTTATCAGGTATTTTGGTCACAGTGACAAAAGGCTGACTAGCATAGGATCCAATGGCCTTATTCAGGATGGGGGACCTCCTCAAAATAAAGGAGAGTTTATCTCTTTCACTAAGGGAAAGAACACTTATCAGGCATTTGGGGTTTTGGGGGTGTCACCTTTGGGTATGTTCACCTCATGTATGCAGAAAGGCTGCTCAGAGGCCATCAGGTCTGGCTGATGTCCAGAAAAAGTGAAGCTTCTGCAGTATTGAGACTGAAAGAGTGGCCTTGCCTATTGGTCCATATGACATGGCAGACTCATATTATTAAAGGTATTTGTGGCAGATAAAGATACTCTATGATATCTCTATAACAAGATGGTCAACTGTATGGACTTCTAACTTAGGAAAGAGTCATTTTGATATGGGAATAGGAAGAAAGAGTGTGGATATTAATGTCTTTGGTCAAGTGTCACAGAGAGTTTTCATCACAGGAGAGTAAATAAATTGTCAGGTAGTTGTACAATGTTTGCACAACAAGTCTCAGAAACATAGTCAAAATAGAGCTTGTATGTGGAAGCAGAAGCATTTCTCACTTAGTGCTGTCTTTGAATCCCAGGTGTCCTGGGAGGTGCTAGTGACCAGATCAGTGAGGACATTAAGGCAGAATTGGTGGGTATTTTCTTCTTAACATCCATTTTCATAAGAATATTCACCTTTTATCTAGTTCTGATTGAATAAAGGGTCCCAGTGGTTCAATACAAGGGAGAAAAAATGAAACTCATTGCTGTAAAGCAAAAATGCGAGAATGTATTAAGTTAAATATCTAGCTTTCTGGGCTTTGCAATCTATTCTAAAAGATAGCACTGGGACATTCACATCTGTGCAAAAATGTATGCAGGATAGTGCTTCCCAAATTATCCAGAAATAAGAGGGATTTCTTCACACTAAAATTCTCATAGAAAAAATAGAAGTTGAGTAGAATTCTTGAAGTTGAAATCTGACACATTAACAGGAGTTAGTGAAGATGAGAAGAATGAATGTTCCAGGCTCTTTGATGCTTGGCCTCTGGAAGCCCATGGTCAAAATAACAGCTGGGGGGTCACACAATGACATTCATGGTTGACCCGGGTACTGAACATTCTGTGGTCATTCTGCCCATCACCTCATTCGCTGGTAGATGTTACCATAATTTGAGCAAGTGGCTCATAGGCAGCCATATCTTTCTGCAAACCCTGTACCTATAAACTCAGGGGCCATTTGATATCACCTGAGTTCCTGTACTAGCCAGTCTGCCAGTTTCCCCTCCTAGAAAGGGATCTCTTCTCAGAGCTAGGAGCACAGATCACACAGGGATCTAGCTGCCTTTCCTGGGGACTCTCTAAACTGTACACCCCTGATGGTTGCACCTACCTGCCTAACCCTGGGGAAAGAATCTGCCATGATCATGACAGTGAAACTGCCTTGAGGAGATGAATGGAGATTCTATGCTCAAAATCAAGCCACCACTGAGAACATTTCCTCCCTGCTTTAAGAGTTCCTTATGGTCTGGGCAGAGGACAATCCACCTGGAATGGCCAAGAATTCACCCACATTAGTTGTTGAACTGAAGCCTGGAGCAGAGCCATCAGACAGAGACAATAACCCTTTCAAGGGGAGCATGCTAACGGGATAAGGAAACACCTCCAGAAGCTGAGAGACTCTGGGATCCTAACTGAATGCCAGTCTCCTTGAAACACTCCCCTACGGCCAGAGTGAAAACTAAGCAGTGAGGATTATTGAGCAATACAAGACCTCCAAGCAGTTAATGAGGCTGTGGTCACTCTCTACCCTGTGGTTTCAAACCCTTCACTTTCCTAGGCCTAGTCCCACCCCAAGCCAAGTGTTTCGCTTGCCTGGACCAAAGGATGCCTTTTTCTGTCTCTGGTTGTCCCTGACCACTCAGCCCCTCTGTGCATTTAAATGGGAAGACCCCGAACCTGGGAAGAAGACTCAACTAACCTGGACTTGACTTGCCCAGGGCTTCAAAAATTCCCCTACCTTGTTCAGAGAGGCACTAGGCAGGGATCTACCTGCCTTTCCTGGGGACTATCTAAACAATACTCTGCTCTAATATATAGATGATCTCCTCTTTGTCAGCCCAGATCAAGAGGCCTCTTGGGCTAGAACCAGAGCCCTGCTAGTTCCCCTTTCAGAGGCTGGATGCAGAGTGTTCTGGGAAAAAGGCCCACGTATGCCAACAACAGGTCAAATATCTTGGGTCCAATATCACACAGGCCACCAGTCCTTAGAGCTGGAATGCAAGCAGGCTGTCTGTTCTATCCCCAGGGCCAACACCAAAAGAAAAACACAAGAATTCCTAAGAGTGGGCAGCTTCTGTCAAATCTGGATTCCTGGGTATTTGGCTCTGGCTAAGCTGCTATTTGATGCTATCAGAAGATCAAAAAATGACCCCCTACACTGGGGAACTGAACAGGAACATGCTTTTCACAAGATTAAAACAACAACTAACCACAGCACTGGCCCTTAGACTGCCTGACGTATCAAGAACATTCAATTTCTTTGTAGCAGAGAAAAACAAGACTGTCCTTGGGGGCCTTACCCAGGAGTTTGGTCCCTGGAAGGGGCCAGTGGCTTATTATCAAAACAACTAGACGTGGTGGCAGCAGGATGGCTCCCATGCCTAAGAGCTCTGACAGCCACCATGGTCTTAGTCCAGGAGGCTGACAAGCTGATGCTAGGACAAAATATCAATGTGAATGTTCCCCACATTGTGACTGCCCTGATGGATATCAAGGGTCGTCAATGGCTGACCTGTGCCTAAATAGCCCACTACCAAGTAGTGTTATGCGAAAAACCCTGCATAAAATTTGAAACAGTAAGCACCCTAAACCCTGCCTCCTTCCTGCCAGCCAAAGCAGGATCCCCAATTATGTCTGTGAGAGCCTGGCAGATGAAGTGTACTCCAGTCAGCCTGACCTGACTGACCAGTCACTCTGAAACCTGGATCTCACCCTGTGCATTGGCAGGAATAGTTTATATAGGACAAACAAAGAATGGCCAGGTGTGCAATGACTTCAGAGAGACATGTGGTGGAAGCAGGAGCACCACCTCAGGGTTGGTCAGCCCAACAGACAGAACTATGGGCCCTGATAGGGTCTTAGAGTATACCACAGAACAAGGGGTTAATATTTTATAATGATTCCTGCATGTGCATAGGGCCATCTACAGAGAATGAGGATTTCTGTCAGCAGGAGGTAAAGAAGTAGAAAACAAAGAAGAAATACTCAAACTCCTGGTGGCAATCTGGAAACTGATGCAGGTGTCAGTATTGCACTGCAAAGGGCACAAGAAGGGGACTGACCAGGTGAGCCAAGGAAATTGAATGGCCAACCAGATGGCCAAAGAAGCTGCCTAAGGCCAAGACATCGCCCCCAAGGCAGCCCAGGCCACCCAAGTACTGCTGGTCCCGAGCCTGCAGACTGCCCTAAGTACACCAATGAAGAACAAGAATGGGCCACCACAGAAAGAGGTCAACAAACATCCCAGGGATGGTGGATACTGCCAGACCACCAGATCTTTATTCCACAAAGCCTGGATACCAAATGGTGCTCTGACACCATGAAGTGGCACCTAGGAAAAAACAAATTAGGCACTCTGCTTGGCAGATACTACTATAGAGCCAATCTTGCTACTCTATGTAACCAAATCAGGCAGAGATGTGTGATTTGTGCCAAAAATAAAATCAACTCATGACCACCTCAGCCCCCAGGGGTCCAGGCCAGCAAACCTAGACTTTTGAAGATATAGAAGTTGACTTCACAGAGGTTAAGCCAAGCAAAGTGTATTGATATCTGCTAGTACTGGCATGCTCCTACTCCAGGTGGGTAGGAGCCATCCCCACTTGGACAGAGCAATTCTCAGAGGTGACCCTGCTAAAGGAAATCATCCCCATAAATGGCCTGCCTCTTTCCATCTGATCAGACAATGGACCGGCCTTTGTTGCAGAAATCATCCAGATCCTCACCCAGTTTCTGGGAATCAAATGGAAGTTAAGCACAACTTATAGACCACAGAGCTTATGGAAAGTGGAACGCATAAACCAAACCCTAAAAACCACCCCAGCTAAACTCTGTCAGAAAACAGGTGCTGCATGGTTGGATCTTCTCCCTACAGTCCTCCTCCAGACCCGCTGTACTCCCAGAAGCACAAGGTATTCCCCATTTGAGATTTTGTTTGGCTGGCCCCCATCTGTGATAAGCAAGTTATGAGGGATTCCCATCAGTTAGGTGAGCTAATCTGTCCCAGCAACTCCAGGATTTAGGAAAATCTCTCTACCAGATATCCCAGGACACCCTGGAAAGAGCCCCCCTTCCATTCAGAAATCAAGCACACCCATATCAGCCCGGAAAGTCTATATGGGTTAAAACCTGGTAAAAGAAACCACTCCAGCCTACTTGGGGTGGGCCCCGTATTGTCATAATAACCACTCACACTGCTATTAACGTTGAAGGAATAAGCTCACGGATACACTATTCTTGAGTTAAAAAGGCAACTGCTACCAATGAGTCCCCTGCTTGGATGACTAAGGCTGATTCCAGGAACCCACTCAGACTGACACTCAGAGACAGTCATGTGACCGCCTGGCTCTAGTCACTCCAGACACTGACTAGAGTATACATGGCTGCCTTTTCAAGCCCTGAGGCAATGGGTTACACACCCTACCCACCATGCACTTGTCTACAATACCACCTCCCCTTTTGGAGCAACTGACTTGATGCATGCGTAATACAAAGCCCCACCTACAGTCTTCATGAGGGGCAAACCTACATAACCAGACCACAGCCAGAATGTTATATCTGCTATTCTGCTATTCTTCCTGAAGATCCTGTTCCTACCCCAATTTCTCTCTCCCCAGATATTGTCTCCTCAGATCTGAAAGGAATGATGGCATTATCACCATGCCCCTGCACCACTGTCCACCCCTGTACACCAAAAGATGCACAGGAGATCTTTTCCTGCCATAAGTAGAGAAAGATATACCGGACAAGAATAGTAAAAACTCAATGCTATTGGTTGTTAGCAAGCCAGACCTGCCCTAATGTGTGGGCCCCACCAGTTAGAAAACTGACCCAAACTATCAGCCCCTTCTTAGACCCAGATCAAATAAGGCACATGATTTAGATGCTCATCGGAATCAGATTCTAAACACAACCTCCTGCCTCCTCAATGATATTAACCCCCAGTTGGCAAAGGATTTGTGGCTCTGCTTATCCTTGGAGGCTCCTCAATACTTAGACACACCAGTACTCCTATAAAATGTAACTGAGATGGGATCCTCCCCCCAGACCTCTCATGTTAAAACCTATTGTAAGGGCAGTTGAACTGTCTCAGAAAGCTCTTGTATGCATTACAAACAAAAGAGAGACAAAGCCAATAGGTGATCTGGTCAGTGGCCAATGTAATCAAACCCTTGAGGACCAATGATCCATTCATCTTTCTCCAAACACAATCTGATGTCATTCTCACCTGGGCCTTGTCTTTATATGGGGGATAGATGCCTATTTGTGTCTACCAGTTGACTGGACAGGTACCTGCACCTTGGCTTTTCTCAATCCCCAGATGGACATAGTTCCTACTGACCAAATTTTTACCATACCTCTGGAAGCACATACACGATCAAAGAGAGACATCCAGTTCATATCTCCACTAATTGGCTTACGAACAATGGCTGGAGTGGGCACAGAAATAGGAGGAATTGCTGCATGAGCCACCTTCTCTCACCACCTATTCAGGAATTTGACAGATGAATAGAATGAGTGGCCAAATCAATAGAGGCCAGGCAGAATCAATTAGACTCCTTAGTACAGGTAGACCTACAAAACCAAAGAGGACTAGACCTGCTGACCACTGAAAAGGGGGATTTGTCTTTTCTTGCATAAGGAGTGCTGTTTTTATGTGAATAAGTCAGGGATAATTAAGAACATGGCCCAACGACTAAAAGAACAAAGAACGAGTTGTGAGAAGATAAGAAGTGGCTGATTCTTGGAGCTCTTGGAACAATATCCAGAGCTGAATATCCTGGCTCCTCTCAGGCTCTGTGTGGCACTTCCATTTGGTCCCTGAATCCTTACCATGCTGACCAGACACGATGATAAACATTACAAGAACATTATCTTCAAAAATAAGCGCCTATGGAAAAGGCCGTTTTCCCTTATTGCTTCTGCATGTATAATCATGCTTCCCTGTGTAAGGCTTTTGATCACATAGGCTAGAAATATTTTAAATTCCCCAATGACAGGACAGATCTGAGATGATGCCAGATAGTCTATAAATGTTGTAAAAAACTGGATCAGGGCTCAGATTTCAAAGTAGAGACTCCTCTGAGCCCGCCCGTGTAATAAACCTGAGTTCTCCCTAAGTGTTGCTTGGTACTTCCTGACTGGTCTGCTTCCCATTATATTGCTGCGGCAATTTATCACAGACTTTTTGGCAGAAAACAAGTGGGATTAATTATCTTTCAGTTTTGTATGTTGGAAATCCAACACTGATGTCATGGGGCTACAATCAAAGTACTGGTAGGCTGTGTTCCCTTCTGGAAGCTCTGTGAGAACCCACATACTTGATCATTCAAATTACTGATGGAGGTCAGTTCCTTAAGGTTGGAGAATTAAGGCTTCATTTTTTCTTGTTTTGTTTTCATTTCTGTTAATATTGTTGGCTATATACTATTCCCAGCTGGGAGCCATTTCCAGCTTCTAGAGGGAATCACATTCCTTGATTAAAATGGTATGTCACATCTCTGACTCATCCTTTTGCCTTTACTTCTATCACTTTTAAGGACTCATGTGATTATATTGGTCCTAACGAGATAATTCAGGATAATCTTCTTATCTTAAAATTAACTACTGGTAACCTTAATTCCATTTTCAATGCTAATATCCTTTTACCAAATACTGTGACACATTCACAGATTCCATGGATTACGATGTGGACTTCTTGGGTAGGGACATTATTCTGTCAATCACTGTCCATAGATCTAAAAGATGGGTGGAATGGGCAGGGCAGGGAATTAAAGTATAATTCTGGCATGGGGTGTGTTGGAGAGTTACCTATGGCAGAAATATGTTTTTGTAGTTATTTTAAGGAATAGTGGTTTTATTCAAAATACAATGGAAAGTTATTAAAGAACAATGTTTAAGGGGGAAGTGTGCTTGTATATAGGGGTAGGCTGGTGATGATATGAGTTGATTTGCATTTTAAAATGTTGCCTACATCTCTATTGTGAGGAACAGATGCAGGAAGAACGTTAATTAAGTTTTTTAAGGAAATGACTGTAATTTTAGCAAAAATTGTGGTAGTCAAAATGGTGAAGATTAATTGAATTTATTAGGAAGTAAAATTGATAAGAATTTATGTATTCAAATTGCTATGAGGCATATCAAATACAGGAGTAGTCAGGATAGGATGAAACGATAGGCAGGAAAATTTTGGCCTTGAAGACTCAGGTGAGAGTGTAGGCATGAATAAAGATGACTATATATTTGGATTTAACAGGAAAATGGAACACAGGGGGCAGATATGAAACATGTAAATATTTGAAGATGAGCATTTCCCTGATGCATTTTTGTAATACTTACATAAAGACTTGCTGAATCCACCAAGTCAGACTCTTGAAGAGGAGAGTCATAATGTTTGTATTTAATAAACTCTGGAGAAGAATCTCAAAGATTTAGACTATTATGAGCTACATAAAACACTTTGGAATGTAGTCCTACACACTATCATTGTTTCCTTAAAAATGAGAAATTTTCAATAAATATTACATCAAAATACACATTCTAGAGGAAATTTAAAAGATAAAACATGCTACAGAAATCAATACCTAACATTTATTCTAAACATTTTGACCTCTGAAATTTAATAATTACACATATTAAGCTATTCTCACTATATTCTGAGGATGCTTCTATTAAGAGTAATGAAAAGTTTGCTCCAAATCGTAATGTGATCTTACTTTAGTGGAAGCTTCCACTCAGAAAACATCTGCATTTGTCACCCTGTGGTGTATTCCCCTTGGCATAGTATCCAAAATACTATTCACAGAGGAAGTTGTTTCACACTAATTTGAGCACCTGGAGCATAATGAGAAATACAAGTACAATTCAAAGGGTTCTTTTTAGTGTCTATGAAATTGGCTCGGAAGGAATGCTTAATTTGTACACTTGAGAAGTCTGCTATCAGCAAGTAAATCACTTCCTGGGAGCCTGGTATGGTGAGGGACTAGAAATTTTGGAAAAGGAGAATCTACCTTTTTTCCACTTAGGATTTTAAAGTGAAGAAGGGATAGTCTTAAGACCTTTTTTTTTTTTTTTTTTTTTTTCCTGTAGTCACAGTCATATTTCTAACACGTAAATTGGATCATACTTTCTTGCCTATATGACCTTAACTCCCCATTCCCTACGGGATAAATTCTAAACATCTTAATATGGTTCTTAAAGCCTCTATGCTTCTGGCCAATTGCTTCCTTATAGTCTGGTCTCTCGTCCCCACTATTCTCCTTTTTCTCCAATAAAGTCACACAGTAGAGAGTAACTAGACGGGGAGAGACTCAAAAAGAGCAGATATGCAAAGAATATCACCTCTTAGGTTCAGTCTCTGAAAACACAACACCATTGCCTGAGTGTTCTTCAATTCTATTTGATCATGTTCTATCTTTACAAACAAGAACTCATATTTGATTAAGAATTATGTGTGAGTTTACATTTTTTCACCAATGTCAATGTAACCATATTAGATATTTGCCTTTGACAGTCCCAATTATAATCATACTCCTGGATTCCATCCCATTCAGCATCTTCTAGATTTCCATTACCTAACAATGTATTATAGTTGGGTGCTCATGTTACTGCTAAAAAAAAGTTTATAAAATTAACTTAAATTGGATTCCACTTTGTATTTCTAGCTTCTATTTTGTATAATTAAGCACTCTAAGTACAGATGGCCATCCTTCTTTAATATTAAAAATGGTTAATAATAGCAATTCTGTCTTTCTTCCACCTTTTCTAGATTTAAATTCAGAAACTTCTTCCTTGCAAAGGACATCATGTACAGTGTGTTCAGGACAACTGTATAAGTATCTAATGCGGCTGACTTTTCTGGACATTTGGTCAACATTTGGCCCAGCTGTCAAGCATTATCCTATAACTTTCAAAATCCCTAATATTCTAGGTCTCTTGTGGGTCAGGTCAAGGAAATAAATGGGAAATTGTATATTAATTTTACATGAAATATGCTCAGAAATAAGCTAAAGAGTTTTGTCTTAGCGTTCACAGAAAATACATGAACATTCTTGCAGTAGGGGTTTAGTTATAGTTTTTAGGAAAACACACTTATTTTACATTATATCCTTTTAAATAATAAGTTAAAAATAAGACTTTAGGTACTGCATTTTAAATACTCAAAAATGTGGTTATTAAAATGGAATTTACATAAAATATTCATTGACATTTAAAACCTGTCCTTGGAGCTATAGTGATTATAATGCTATCACAGAAATGATAAAAATCAGAATATAAATCTGCTAAAGAAGCATCACTGCAAAGGCTATGCTTAAGAACAATGAAAACACAATCAATTGCAAAACCTGGGCTTAACTAACAAGTCTGACTTTTAATTGAGGAGAGAAAAATGACAGTTCTTGTACTTAAATGTAAGTGAAATGATACCTTTTGAAGTGTTAGCACCATTTGCTATCCAAACATTGAAATTATACATGATGTATTTCAGTGTCAACAGATGTTTCTAATACAGAATTGTTTTATGTCCAATTGAGGGTTCTATTTTTTTTAACATAAATCATGGCAACAAATAAAGCTTTTAGAAGTTCATCCTAACAAAGGGAAGACACCTGACGTGATTATGAATGTGATTATAAATTAATTTATGAGTTCAGTATTGAAAAAATAGTTTGTGACATCCAATCCAAAATTTTCAGCCCCTGTCCATTACTCATTTCCAAACATACCTTGTATTTTTAGGAGTTCCTACTATAGCCCATTTCCAGGTACTGAAATTGGTATTAGTTTCTTAGAGTTGCTATAAAAAGTATGACAAATTTGGTAAGTTCTAGCAATAGTAAGAGTGTCCCATCATCCTAGAAGTCATACTGAGGTTCAAAGTATCAGCAGGGATGTGTACCTTTCAGAGGTCTTAGGGAATATTTTAGTCTTTGCCTCTTATCTCTGCTTTTGTTTGGCCTTCCTTGACTTATGAATTTTCACTATAGCTGTATGTGATTTTTGTCATGGGAGAAGAGATGTCTTTGAAAAAGGGTCTGAGGAGTTCCCAGAGAATAGAGGAACTCTACTCAGGAGCAGCGGGGTTCTTGGCATACGTGATGGAAAAGAATTTCAGCATCAGCCAGACAAAGGCATAGACAGAGGTTTATTTAGGAAGGTAGATACACATTTAAAGGAGAATGCAAGAGAGAAAAAAGCCCTAACTTGGGATGAGGGTCCAATATTTATGGAAGTCTGTATCAGGGGCCAGACTGGAGATGGAGCCAGAGTGGATGGAGCTAAACCATTTTATGCCAGTTTTCCCTGAATTTGTCTATTTCCCTCCTTTTACAAGGGAATGGGACAAGGGCATTCTCAAGATTTACAACAGTTTTCTGCATCATAATGGCTTATGGGCATTTCTTTTAAGATTTAGCATTTCTCTCTCTTTATCCTAGATCCCAATCTCAGTTCTATGCCTCTCTCCTCTGTGGTTCTTTCTTTCTTTTTTTTTTTTTTTTAATATTTTTTTTAGTTGATATGGACACAATACCTTTGTTTTATTTATTTATTTTTATGTGGTGCTGAGGATGGAACCTGTGCCTCACACATGCCAGATGAGTGCACTACCACTGTGCCATAACCCCAGCCCTCCTCTGTGGTTCTTACAAATACACTTAATATTAAGTTAGAAGTGACCTAAATGATTTTGATATCATCTCAATGTAAGGAAAAACAGAATGAAGAAAATAAAGAGAAAGGAGAGGCAGCTCAACAGTAACACAGATTTATTCAGGACAAACCTGCAGAGAGGGGCCCAGTGGAAACTTGAGACTCACCTTCTGCTTATAGCTTGGGTTAGAGACAGAGAAGTGAAGAAGGAGGGAATTTTTGTGGTTAGGCAATTATTAGGGGGTTGTCAGGGAAAAGTCCTGGTAAATAAGATTTCAGTCCCAGATAACAATTTCCTTCCTAACCACAAACATGATGGAGTGTTTGTGGTTTCTTTGCATGATGATGGAATACTGTTTGGGGTTTAAGTCAGACTCACTGGGTCAGTGACCATGAGGTGACTCTTGTTCTAAGTTGGAGAATTATGCTTGAAAATGGCATTGCCTATGTAAAGTTCTTTCTCACACTAAAAATCCTTAAATTAATTGTATCTGGAAATACCTTGTTCCCAATAAGGTTACATTATGGGTTCCACAGATTAGGACCTAGATTTATCTTTTTATGTGCCACCCTTCAATCTACTACAGGGTTATTGCAATCTTAATAGAATTAATTCTTCTGAACCATGAACGTATAAAATATAATTCTGATAATTTCAATGTTCTTCCATTTATTTCATAAGTGCTTTTTAGTTTTCAGAATATGAAATTTGAACTTCTTTTGTTCAATTCATTTCTTACTATGTTATTCATTTCTATATTGTTGTACATAGAATTCCTTTCATATTTTTATTTTCAGATTATTCATCACAATGTATACAAAATGTGTATAAGTATGCCCTTGAATTGAATATTCCTTTGGATTTTCTATACCCAAGGTCCTATCCTTTACAAATATGGATGGACTTAGTTCCTGCCCAAACTGCTTTCTTTTTGTTTTATTTTCTTCTTTATTGTCCTGGACAGAAACCCTATACAATGTTGAATGGAAGTGGTGAGAGTGAATAAGAATAATGGTCAGACAATCATTGTAATGTGCCCCAGTCAAGATCTTAACTGTATATGGAAAAACAACTCCAGGAAACCAACAGGTAGAAACATTAATGGGCTCCATCAAGGTCTTTGTTTTTAAATTTGAAGACCATGAGGTTTCCCTGTGCAAACATTTCTGCCAACTCCATTGTGGGGGGTAGGGCTTATGGAAGATAGGGGTGAACCCACATTAGAATTACAGGAAGGACTAAAACTCAAAGGCTAAAGGACACAGTCACTAGCTTTGATACTTTTTTAATACCTGTTTAACATAGATGTTGGTCAATTCTCATACCCCAAAACCATATAAGCCCCTAGAGTAGCACACCAAAACGGATTTTCCTGCTATGAGACCCCCTCCCACATCTCGTCTAAGAGTTCTCTTGTAGGTTAAATAATTCCTACTCTATTTACTCTTCCATTTCAGTATTGTCAATGGATTTTATTCTTCAAATTTGCTAAACAAGAAACCAGAAATAAATTGGCAAAACAGGGAATCCAATCTCATCTCAAAACTCTGGTTTGAAGAGCACATCTCATTTTGTTCTTAATTTTTTTAACTTTCCTGCTTTTTTATTAACAACTTTTTTATTTGTTCATATTTTCTATTATTTTTCTGTTCTCTATTCCATTAATTTTTCTCTAATCTTTTTATTTTCTTCATTCTGCATACTTTAGGTTTATTTCAGTTTTTATTAGTAGGTCAGGATATTATTTTATAGAATTCTTATTATTTAGTATGATCATAGGTTTTGAGATTTTCTACAATAGTCATATATGCTAAGAACCCCAATGGTCCTTAGTTGAATTCCCCTGTCCCCTGGGAAGTTTTTAGACCCTTCTCTGGGGACATCTCTTCTTCTGTGACAGTTTGATGAGGTTTAACTACTTATTAAATAAATGTACTCGATTTGAGCTAATAGTATCTGCTTAAATATTTGGTGTGAAATATTTACACATTCTATTTATAAATCCCTACCATTTAACAGATTTGAATTGAACTTCCTACTTACCTCAGGTCCTCTAGAGCACTTGATTAATTAAATGTATTATGATTTATTGAAAATAACTCCAATAATCTCAAATATGTTTATCATGACTGCCAATAGTTTCAAATGTTAATCATAAAATGTAAGGTTTACATGAATTTTATGAAAAAATTTAAAATGATAACTATGTAGTTAAAACTTATTAAGATAAATACCATGGTTCCACATTATTGAGAGGTAGAATTAAAAAACTGATGAACATTTGTGAAAAAATTATAATAGTGATGATCTTACATATTTTTTAATGTTTACTCAGCAAAAAATGCTATGTGTACTCCTATAAAGTACATAAATGTTATTATACTTATTAAAATAGTTGTGATGATTATAAAAATGCTATTAATTTAATGTTTGCAACCATATAAAATTTTCAAAACAGAAATAATTTTAATTATTTTTACTATTGTGTTTCATTTTTGTTTGTATAAATTGATCTCTTTAATCAAAGGTATCCATTAAGATATAAATCAGAAATTCAGATTGACAAAATTCAAACAACAGCTTTTAAAAATCTCATTATGTCTGGTAACCAACTTAATCTACAAATCTAAATAAAATCCAGGAGTGTTGAATGTGTTTCTTGTATTTTTATTTTTTTTGAATTATAAATGTAGAGTACACCAGAGAATTAAAACTGATTAGTTAAATAACCCACAACAGTGTCAAACAAAGAATGAAAACGGACCATGGACCAGTAATTCAGGGTTTACTATTTAAATAAACCTGGGGGATTTGAAATTATCCAAAGTTTTAACTAAGAGATCACTTACACCTTGAAAGCTTGTCTTTAATATAATTTTTTAATGAAAATTTCAAACATATACTGTCACAAGCAGTTATTATTGACTTAGTCAGAAGAGCAGTTAGATTCAATCAAACCTATTTTACTGATGCTCATCACATTTCAAACACATCCTAATTCTAAGTCCTGAGTCTACACCCAAGGTCCCAGGTGTTCACTTATGACATGCCTTAAGTCCGGGTCGCTGGAATTCAATTAAGGCAAGAGGAGTCTGGTGCATGGGGGGGGGGGGGGGGAACAACAGAGACAGAGGCCTCAGTCTCTCTGTCTGGGTCCTTTAGTCCCCTTGCCCACCAGAAGTCTGGGTTTTTAAGTCCTAGTTCAGTTGTTCTTGCAGCTGATAACTGGGTGAGGTCTGGGGTGTACGCCCCGGGTGTAGACTCTTACATCACTAACTTAAATCTATCTAAGTTCTGCAGTCATCTAAGTTTTGCAGTTTACATTACATCATGGGCACATTGCTTATAATCTTTCATCCAAACACACACACTAATTAATATAATCAACAGTCATAATTCTATAATATTTCTGGTACTCATATCATTTACAAAACTAAAGGCTATTTTAGTGAATCTGAATAAAAACCTCATCAAATATTGAATAATTTTAACATATGCTATATTGTTTCATTCATTTTTAATTTAATAAAGCATTTAAATCAAGAAATGACATAATGTAATGTCAGCATGTAGCTCTTAAAAGAAATGGTTGCTTTTTCAATAACAGAAATTTAAAAATTTAAAAGTTTCTCAGTTTCATATAATTCCTAATCCACATTTCATTTCTTTTCTTTTCTTTTCTTTTCTTTTTTTTTTTTTTTTTTTTTTTTTTTTTTTTTTGGTACTGGAATGCTTTACAACTGAGTCACATCTGCAGCCCTTTTAAAAAATATTTTATTTTGAGACAGGATCTCATTAAGTAGCTTAGGGACTCACTAACTTGCTAAGGCTGGCCTGGAACTTGCAATCCTCCTGACTCCGCCTCCAGTGTGGCTAGAATACAGGCATACACCACCACACACAGCCCATTCCAAATGTTTTAACAGCTAAAACAAAGTAACATTTTTATCATTTAATTGAGTTAATATTAAAACACTTTTGAAAGGATGTGTTCACATTAAGAGATTTTTAAAAATGAAAACACAAATACCAATATTTTAAGTTCATTTTAAGAATTATAGATGATTGTCATCAGTTTTTTAAGAAGTATTTATTTCATTTTATTTCAAATAGAAATGCATTTTGTATAGAGCACTGAATATATTACAGTTTGTCTGTTCCTTCACTTGTTGATGGATATTTGGATTGTCAAGCAGATTTTTAAAAGCAGATGTAGTGTATATCATTTTTTAAAAATATAGATTACAGGCATGTACCACAGAGCCCAGATGTTGATAATTTTTGACTATAGCAATTATATGTTTGATGTACAAAAAAAATGATTTGAAAATATAACTATTTCCCTTCCTTTTGAAGTCATAATCCTGACCTTTTGATCAATCAAATAAGAATACATGCTTAATTATTTTCCTTTCATTCACCAATTTTTAAAATAGGTAGTTGATAAGCTAGCTATTTCAAAGTGTCAAATTATATATTTTTTGTTTTCTTCTTTAAAAAATCACTTCGAACTAATGAATTTTTAAATAATTGATGCACCTCAAATTATCACATCTTTTCCCTATTGAATATTTTCAGACCCATTATTCTTTGATATTTTGCTTTATGGCCCAGTTTATGTTAGAAGCCCATCTTGTGCGGCTGGGATTGTGGCTCAGCAGTAGAGCGCTTTCCTAGGACGTGCGTGGCCCGGGTTCCATCCTCAGCACCACGTAAAAATAAAGGCATTGTGTACAACTAAAGCAAGTAAATAAATATTTTTAAAAATTAAAAAAAAAAGAAAGAAACCCACCTTGTATGTTTCATTTCTCATAATTCAGCCATTTTCTGCAGGAACATTAGTTTCTTACATTTGAATTTAGAAACCTAACTATATGTGGTAATTGTTCACATCATTATCTGCAATTCCTTCCTAGAAACCAATTTTTATTGGCCAAAATTACAAAATATATACTTTAAAATAAAATAATAATAACTGAAATGAATTCATACTGCTATCTTAATTCCCATTTAACATTTATTCAAGATTTTACTTCTTCATTTTTCTCTTTCACCAAAACATTTATTCTAAACAACATTCCTTATTCAATTTAACATATTTTTGTGCAAAATACATATAATTGTTTAAGAGTACTTTCATAGTTATTTTTGATCTGATATATTAAAATGCCTATATGCCACAAAGCAGGTGGAAATTCTACAAGGTACAGAACTTTGGGTAGGAATTGTTTCTGGTATTCAAAATTGAAGTGCACTAAGTGAAAATCATGGGAACCTACAATCTCAATGCCAAGGTCAGTTTAATTAGATTTTTTTCCCCCTAACAAGCAATAGTTATCAGCTTCACAAGTCTTGTTGACAGTGGGTAACTTGTTTAGAATAAACATTCCCCTGCCTCTACACAGTTTCTGAATCAGCAGGACTCAAGTTGGTTCTAGAAAATCAAAACTCTAAGAAGCTTCCTAGGTGATGTGAAGGTATACATTATAACAAACCATGCCTTGACTGATGCTTTTCTGAAAGCTTTTTGACACTTCTTCCTACAAAAATTTATTGCCCAGGGTAGCTAGTGATAGGTAATTCTCACGTTAGGCCCTAATCATAGTTGTTTGCAGAAATACAAGTGTGCTTGAGCCAAAAATAAGGCAGTAAAATGAAAGTGAGAGCCATAGAAAAGTTCTTATATAGCACTGGACCCTTACATGAAATAAGACATTCTAATTCTACAAAATGTCTCATGTTTTTAGTACACCACATTTTTTGTTTCATTTGGATTAAATAAATCATTATTATGCCACACTAACCTGCCCTTGCCAACCCTGCAAAGATTTAAATCAAATCTATATTCCTTGAAAAAAAAAAGTTTGTACCTCTCCGAACAAACACAGTGAAATCCTATCAACTGTGGGAATGAGAACCAAAACTCATTTGCATAAAATGCAAGGCTGTTCAATTACAAAGATAATGAAATGACCAGCAAGTGTCATAAGTAGCTGGCTTAGAGTTTGGGAGTCAACTGTAAATTCTAATCAGTCCAGGAGCACTGCTATTGGCCCAATCTGCTAGCATATATAAACTCCATTTAAATACAAATAGGGCAAACTCTAAGTCTTATGGCTGGCTGGGTCTTCTAAGGCAATGGTAGAGACTGTGAGAATCTCCAAATTAGTTGTGCCCCGTTTTATACACCAAAAACAACTGATACTTAAGAATAATGAAAAGTAGGATTATGAGTTCATTCCTGTTTTTACTCTCCCCTCTTCAACACTCTTGTACCACCTAAAAGAACAGGACACTATTTAACAATACCATCTAGACAAAGTCTGGAAGACAAATTCTAAATATATTACTTCTGTATGGACAAAAATGTGGTTAGATTTGGATGATGTTCGGCTTTTTTAAAAAATAAGAAGACTCAGAAACTGGAAAGATCTTGGTTATCATACCAGTAATCTTTTTGAGAATGTTTGCTCAAAATAAAACAAATTATGTTGCTGAACTATAAAGAACTTCGGAACTCGTTCACTCCAACCTTTTATTTAAAGTTTAAATGTATATACCATGTCAATTTTTAGAGTGATTAAGAGATTTACCCCAAGTTAATTAATAACAGATGGAATTGGAATGCAAATATTTATAGTTGTAATTCATTGTTAAAGGAAGCACAATTTAATACAGCTGCTTTATAGTATATGTCAACAGGTCAGATTTATTTGTAAATATAAATTGCTGTCTTCTTTATTAATATTCTTCTTCATTTATTTAGGTAGGCTTTTCAGCTCATAAGTTTTGCATTACTTCTTTAGTGTTTTAAAATAAAACAAATCACAAAAACATTAAGAATCACACTACAGATCAGAATTTTACAGATAGCAATAGAAGAAGGGGTGGAAAAATAAGAAAAGAAGGAGAAAGTAATTAATTGCAATAACATGAAATTTTCTTAGTTCAGTGCAGACTTATTTCTTTCATTACCTTAATTTCATTGTTTTCATGACACTATAGAGTGATTAAAAATATTGGATTTGCTGTTGTTGTTCATCTTGTGATGTTGTGATGTTTAATATTAATTTTACATAACTAAGGACTTAAACTCAGTTTCTTGTATAAAATTTCCTGGTGGATCAAGATGATAAATAGAGCTAATGCCACTCTGCTTACTGTCAATCACTCTAGCAAGTACATTAAACATGTGAAAGAGAAAGAAGATGAGAACAATCACATCAATGTAGTACTGTGCATCATGCTAGCAAAACATTTAAGGCCTAGCAAGTAAGAGTAGAGGGATGGTTGCAGGAGAGAAGTAGTATCTAAATGTTTATTTTGAAGATACAATAAAAAAATAATATTGTTTCCTGAACTGAGGAGAGTCATTGGACATAGAATACAAAATGACTTCAAGTCTCCTATAGGTTCATTGTGCTGAGTTTTTTTTTTTATGTTATTATTTTATCTTTTTCCTTTCACCTCATTTTAATTAAAATGAATCTTTAAATAATCTTTAGAACATGAAAGTATAAACCATCATCATCCTCTTCAGTCAAGCGGAAAATTTTATTTTTGCTTGACTTTTATATTCTGTTTGCTTGGTAACTTATTTAACATTTAAAATCATGCAAAAGTATGCAGACATACCATCAACAAGCCCAGTGTCTCTAAATGTCAAACTGACCTCAGTTATTGAAATCTGGAAGCTGGTTTTTATATTGCCCTTTTTGAGCAATTTGAGATTGCCACTCAAGAAAGCACTCGTGCATAGCGTACTACAAAAAACATAGAGGCCTCAAACCATTCTGTCCATTACTGTCCAAATCTATGCACAGTAAAGAAAGCAGTGACTGCAACCAGAGTCCATGCAGAGTGTTAACAAATGCCTTACAGATAAAACTGCAAAAATATGGACAGCTCTAAATTATTCCATTGGAACAATTTTGTACAGAATTGTTTGGTCATTATTGGCATGTTTGTTGCCCAAATAGATGCCTATCAAAATGCCTTCATCCATTTTATTCCTTATCTATGAGAACATAATGATGGCACAATGCACTGGCTGAAGCATATTTTTCATAGGTCAAAAAGAGAGTCTCAGTTTATTTCTTAATTATTCCCATAATTAATTGAAGTTTGAAATCTCGAACACTCTCAATATCTACTAGTAGATTATAAGTCAAATCGTTTCTTGCCTCTCAATAGTAGAAAGTTGGATTTGCTTTGTAAAACACCAAAATATAATGAATAAATTAAATAATAGTCCATAGTGTACATTATTTATTGTCTTCAAAATTCTTTCACATTTTTTTTTTATTTGAATCATGTAATGACTCTGTACAGTAGAAAGTGTGAGCATAATCATTTTGCAGCAGGAGTACATTGTGAGTCTTGACTGATCTTAAATCAAAATGTGTCTGGAAGTATCTGGATCATTGCTGAAGCAGGCTTATTAGGAGGTTGTGAAGATTCTAAGAATCTCCTGGGAAAGATGTCCATGAGGGAGAAAGGACAAAAAATGCCAACTTTCAAGGACAATGTATCAGGATCAGTGGAGTAGCATATTTACAAGATTGAGATTGCATTTATACCTTTGATTTCCTGTGAGTCAGACTCTGCAGATATGTCCAAATCATAGAGAAAGAGTGTTAAAATTTAAAGTTTTCTGTACTGAAAGTCTGCATGAAATGTTGAAGAATATCAGAAACAGAAGTTCAGTTGCATTGGCAGTGGGGTGACCAGAAACATTAATGAGGAACATAATGGCAAGTGCCAGTAACTAATTTTGCAAAGCTGACAGAATTTATAGTAGACAGAATCTTAATTTGTTTTCTAGTTTTCTTTTCACTCTGAACTTATCTATAAGGGGAACTCTTTTCCTCCTTTATGACTGATTGTAATGTGGACTGGTCTGTTAGGTTTTTTTCTCCCTAATGAACTTTTGTTTTTGTTTTTACCAATTGCTCTCAGGTAACTTTTTAATAAACTTCTAAGTTTGTATATTCCTGAATCAAAAGAATAACAACAACAAAAAAAAAGAAGTGCAAATCTATTCTAGGTATAGGCCTTAATTTTGAGTCTTCTTGGCTTTAGTTTAACCTGCAGTCTCCAGAGTAGATGCTTTGTCATCTTTCTTAATTAGTAAGTGATGTCCATATTTTTTCACATTTGTGATTTTGGCTCTTACAGGGGTCAATTCATATATAATGCCCTGCAGAGTCTCTTTTCCTTTCCTAAGCCCTTGCTTGGCTTTGAAAGATCTTCCAATCTAAACTCCAAAGCACATTCAGCATCTTTTTTGAAAGTTTTTTTTTTTTTTTTTTTCAGAGTTCGCTTGTTTGTAGAACCTGGGCATTTCTCTCTTATTTGACAAATCTGTTTCATTCTGGTTGTTGCCATAGATATATGTTATACAAACTATATTACATTATGATTGTAACTAGAGGCTTTGCAAGTCTTTGGAAAACAGGGCTTTTCATTGTACTTGGCTTCCTCCTCTCATTCTTCACTCTTCAGCCAGTAACTGTTTCAGGGAATCATATCCTAAACTACCTCAATATTTCTTATTATGTTTTTGGCTCAACACCAAAATCTTTAACACGCACTAGAGGCTGTCCACATTTCATTTTACTCTTGTTCTACTTCTTCAGACTAATCTTGTTTTATACCCTTTACCCTTCTACTTGTGCTGTACTGTCAATTTTCTTTTTAGTTGTTCTGTGCTTTGCTCTCTGCAGTCTTAGAAACTTTGCCTTTGTTGCTTCTGATGCCAGATTGCTCCATCTATCCTACTTACCCTACTTAATGCTTCAAAACATTTCAGATTTTAGAAAATATGTTATTTTTCTAGGAAACTATTTTGTACTATTCTCAAAATCATGTTGTTATAATTTTACATTTATTTTGACCAAACTTGTATTAAATCCTTCCCATATCACAAACTAGAAGTTAAGGAATGAAAAATGTATATCTGTTTTTGCTCATTGTTTTATCCCCATCACTTAACACGGAGACTTTTTTAGTCAGTTTTTTTTCAACTCTGTGAAGAAAAGACCTGACAAGAACAATAGAGAGGAGAAAACGGTGGCTCATGGTTTCAGAGGTTCAGTCCACCATTGGTGGACGCTACAGTTCTGGGCCCAAGATGAAGTAGAACATCATGGTGGAAGGGCATGTGGAGGAAAACAGCTCATGACATAGCAATCAGGAAGCAAAGAGAGAGCTCCATTCATTAGGGAAAAATATATAAATCCCAAACTCACACCCCCAGAGACCCACTTCCTTCTGGCACACTCTCCCTGCACTACAGTAATGCTCAGTTAATCCATAACCATAGACTAATTCACTGATTGCATCATATTGCTCATAATCTAGTCATTTCACCTTGGAAAATTCTTGCATTGTCTTACACAGGAGCTTTGGAGTACACCACATGCCTAAACAGTGACAAAGCCCAACACATTCAAAAAGTATTATAAATAATACTTTTCAACTAAATAATATGCTTGTTCAGGGTCCCCCAGATTTTACTCTCATTTGTTTGCATATTGTATGCAAGAAAAATAAGGGTTGAGATATTTACCTGTAAGTACCTTAGTGTTTTTTCTTTACACCATTCAAATTTCCTAATGTTCTAGTCCTTTCACATCTAAGTCTGACCTAGAACTTTACGATCCACAAAATCTTCAACTATAAAGACTAGAAGTTAGAGAAGCCCTGTACATGGAGCAGATGGTAATGCTGTAGAGTTAACTATCCTGAAGTAATATAGTGGAAGTCAATTGAAAATAAAATGACTTTACACAAATACAAAGACCACTTATGTTAAGGAATATTCACACTTAAGAGAAAAATGATGAGGGAAAAGAGATTTTAAAACTCCTCTGTGTTTCAACAAGGAAAACCTAACTCTAATTGAACATTTTATTGAACTCTCTCTTCCAAAATATTTTACCTCCCCTTCTGTCATCCAGTCTCTAACAAGGCATGCCAATTTTTTCTTCAGAATTTCTTAGTTATGTTTCCATAGTTTTTATTTTCACTGTTAGAAAACCTTGAGAGTCATTTTTCTCCACACACTTAATGCCCTGCAGTAGCTACCTAACTCAGTTGCCCTAAGTTGCTCCTTGATGCATCTATTCTGCTTTCACTGCCAGATCAGGCTTCTATTATGCAGTGTTCATAACATTACTTATTCTCTTTCAAGCAAACAGAAATGAAATTGATTGCTTTAGAGAAGAAGGACAAGTATTAAGATCTTCTTTAATACAAATTTCCTTTCTACTCAGACTTTCTAGAGAGAAACAATTCACTCCAGAAAGACAATCAATTTATTTGGTGTCCTATGAACTGAATATCCCATTGCTTTGCTTACAAAGGACCCTCTCCTTCTTTCTCTGGTAAAAGCAACCGTCTTTTATGCATGTGCTATTCCATATAGATTATGTAGGTCTCTTACCACAAAATCAGTAATAAGTTTATAATCAAATTCATCTAGACTATTATCTCTGTTAGATTGTTGCCGCCTGAAGCAATTGCCGCTTGGAGCAATGACGCCGTGGGAATAAGTTCAGAGGTGGACTGGAAACAAACAGGGTGTTTATTCTGCTAGCTTCTCTCTCTGGATCCAACAACAACTCCCACACTCTATCCACACTCTGCCAACCACACAAAATGGCTCCAACCCCATCCACAAAGTCCCGGGCCAAGTCTCGCGAGATCATGGAAGGTGGTAATGCTTTATGGCTCACAGCTAAGCACAATCTTAGCTATCTCCTTAATTAGGGCTCCTACATTAGATCACACACCTATGATGGTGATTGTGGTTAGCAAACTCTGAGACAATCCTCAATGATGCCTACCTTCTGGTATCAACAACCATCTCATTCTCTCTCCTTGAGTATGAGCTGGACTTAGCTACTCACTTCTACTAACTAGAATGTGGATGAATGATGATAGGTTTCTTCAGAGAGAGTAAGTTGCAAAAGAACTATGAAGTGTACCTACCCCTCTCTCTCCCTCTCTCTCTCTCTCTCTCTCTCTCTCTCTCTCTCTCTTCCTTCCTTCCTTCATCCTTCCCCTCCTCTGAATTTGGAAACTATCATGTTGTGATGGAGAGATTATTCTGTCATTGACCAAGACTGTAAATGGTGACCTGTGGCCTGCCAAAAACCATTGAGTGAAGTATATCCTCCATAACTCAAGTCTGGAGAGAACTTTATCTGTTTGACACATTGATTGCAAACTTGTAAGATTCTTGAACCAGAGGCACCTGATAAAAGAGGGTTCCCAGACTGATAATCCTTGGAAACTATGTGAAAATGACTGTTTGTTGCTTAATGCCCCTGAATTTTGAGATAATTTATTATATAGCAACAGATAATCAATAAATATGATTTAAAGAAGAATAAAGGAGTTTTCTCTAAGTTTTTACATTTGGATACTAAAGTTAATCTTTAATTAAAATCTGGCTTACACCAGTCTATTTTTAACTACATTGAAAATATTTGTGAAAATTTATTTAATATATTTCATTATATTCACCCTAGTGTCTTAAAATATTGTCCTGAAATAATATTAATAAATTATTCATTAGAGAATAGTTTCTAATTGTACATAAAACCCATATATGATCTGTTGTTCACGGAAATAATTATCCTTCTATCTTTAACTGGAAACTTTTCTTATTAGTAATTTAAAGTCAGTGGCCATAGTATATTTGATTTATGGGATATATAATATGGTTATGACTATTGAAAATACTTTAGGACTTATAGAGTATCATAATTTGTGAAAAAAAAAATCATGCACTCTCTACAGGGCATTCAAAGGCATAGCTATCTATGTATTTATAATTTTATTAGAATATTATAAGTAAAAGTAGAATATTCTCATATCATGCAATTTTTATTGAAATGGACATTTATTTAAAGTCTTGGTAAATATTTAGCATCTTCCCTGAAATAGTAAAAGCATACTTTACTACACATCAAATCTCAATGTAAAACTGAGGAAAAAATGTAAAAAAAAAAAAAAAAAGTGTAATCTAACAAACATAATTGAGTAAATCAGGATAAATCAGGTATTTGAAAATTCTAGAAAATCCTTAGGTCTCCTTTTTAACTGATCCAATGACCTATATACCATGGAAATTGTGGAGCTACCACTGATTTGATGGTGATTTTGTGGCAAAGTTTTTAATTACTTCATTGAATAAAGAAGTAAAGGAAAAATACACAGGAAGGGGAGAGAAATAGAAGTTAGGAAGACATGAAAACTGGAAACATTATGTGCAAATCACCAGAATCATGTGCTGGAAAATAAAAATTTTCATATTTATTTGACTCTATTTGCTAATATTTTTACAAAATAAGTTGTTATTCTTCCTGGAAATAATGTGGCACTACATTTTTAAGCATTCCTTGATGTTATCTGTGATCAAAAGTTTCAGTCAGCTTTTTCACTGCTGCAATCAAAAGACCTCAGAAGACCAATTAGAGGAGGGAAAGCTTGTTTTGAAGCTCATGGTTTTGGAGATTCAGTCCATAGATGCCCGGCTTCATTGCTCTGGGCCCAAGAGGTGGCAGAATATCATGGTGGAAGATGGTGGCAGAAGAAACCAGCTCAGAACATGGAACCATGAAGCAGAGAGAGTTCTTTTCACCAAGAACAAAATGTATCCTCCAAAGGTACATCCCCCAATGACCCACCTCCTCTAATCATACCATACCTGCCTACAATTACTACCCAGTTAATCCCTATTGCAGAATTAATGCACTGATTTGGTTAAAACTCTCATAACCCAATCACTTCACCTCTGGATTTTCTTGCATTGTCTCACATATGAGCTTTTGGGAGACACCTAATATCTAAGCCATAACACCATATATCTAAATTCTAACCAATGAAATGCCAGCAGAAGTGATCTAAACAGGAAAACTGGACTCATTAAAACATCTTATACTTAGTTGTCCATTTTCTTTCCCTGGGTTAATATTGATGATCCTGTGTGTTGTAATAGAGAATAAATCTGTGTCACTCAATTGTTACTTAGATAAGAACAGCTTGCAAGAGAGCAGGGACCACCTCTGTTTGGGGACTTTATGTGAGCACTACATAAACTTCTCTCACTTTTGAAATATTTGGGGGCTATTTTTCTATGGCAGTTACTGTTGTCTGAACATCTATGATTCCTCTAGTGAAATTTTCTTTCTTTTTTTTTTTTTTTTTTTTGTTTGTTTTCATATCCCAAACACAAATAAAAGGTCAGAATTACTTAGGATCCAATGAAAAAGAAACTATACAAATAGAAATTTTAGAATCAAGCATATCTTTATTAAGTGAAAATTATAACACAACTCTGCTTCTATTAAATAATTTTAAAATATTTTTGTTTACCTTAATTATTTCCTCCAGTACTATATAAACCTAAACTAGGAATAGAATCTATCAACAAATCATAAGAAAAAATATTTGACTTTCCCCAGAAATCATAACAAATCAAATCAAAGCAGAAATCCTCCAAACTCCTCTTTTCACAGTTTTCTTAGTTCTTACATACAAAAGTCATAGAAGAGCCTTTTGAAACTCAATTAAGTAAGCATAGCCCTTTTTTGCCACCAGCAATTGTGTATGTATGTCTCAAACTAAAAAGCTAATGCAATAAGGATCTGAAGCCTGGGCTGCCTAATTTAGGAAACAGATATCTTATTCTTCATCTATTATTGAAGATGATTTGATATGTTCAGGTTGAAACTCAAGAACCTGTAACAGACTATTGTGTGGAACAGGTAAATGAATTCTCATGAAAGTGAGAACTATTTAAAACACATTATGCATTCATTCAACAAATATTTACTAAGGATCTGGTCTGTGGTGAGCACTATTCTCAGCACTGGTGATTCATGATACATCAGTGAATAAAACAGTTTTCAAGAAAACTGTTGGATGGGAAATTTGCCTTCCGAAATGGCAAGTATTTTTGGAGTTAAATTAATCATTAAAGGCTCCCTTCTCAGTTAAGCAGTTGTGATTCCCAAGCTGTTTTCACAAAAGGCATTACAGTCTTTCAATGGACCAAATTGATGCTCCCATCATTATATTCTGTTATAAATACTAGAATGGAATGAATATATATTTTAACTAAAGTGGATGATGTTTTATGAGTATGTATCTGGAATAACTTATTTACTCATTATTAAAGTAAAATTTCAGTCCCTGAAAAACTTAGGCTGGAAGCTGGTTCGTTTAATGCCACAGAAGTGAATAGATAAACTTGAGAGTGGCTTTTAGATGAAAGTAATCAGTAAAAAGTGGCTTTTAGATGGAATCATCAATACATGAGGCAAAAAGAAAGAGATTATATTATTTAAGCAGGATCTGAGTTCTCTAGCATTCTTTTCTTTTTCTTTTTTTTTTTTTTTTTTCTTTTTCTTTTTTTGGTACCAGGCATTGAACTCAGGGACACTCGACCACTGGGCCACACCCCCAGCCCTTTTTTGTATTTTATTAGAGACAGGGTCTCACTGAGTTGCTAAGTGCCTCGCCATTGCTGAGGCTGGCTTTGAACTCTCAATCCACCTGCCTCAGCCTCCCAAGTGCTAGGATTACAGGCGTGCACCACCACACCTGGCTCTCTAGCATTCTTTAGCTACAATCCAGACAAACACAGCACACCAGATATAGTAATGTATGTAGAATCAGAAGGGATGAAACCAATTTCCAGAACATTCAGGACACTGACTTCTGATGGAGGAACAGTGACTCAAAGCTTATACACCATGTTTTGTTTATTAAGTAGGTTTTACCATAAAAGGTTATTTGTGGGAAAGATTCAGCAAAGCAGGCAATCTGAAGGATGTAGGAATGGCAACACATTAGGGTTATATTGTTATGCTCAGAATTCTCTATCCCTAGGAGCTGGTGCCTGAGCTTAAGATCCAGACTGATATAACTCTGTGCCTTTGCACAGACCTCTGCAGGGCGTCACCACAGCAACTGGGCCATCTTGACCTGCACCTTTGCACAGGAAGTTCCCAGCAAAACCTAGCCATGAGGCAGTCAGAGACCATGGTTCAAGTCACCACTCTCCACGTTAGACAACACTTTCTTAGTCTGATATGTTTAAAGTGCTTTGAAAAATTAGAGAAGAAATCTCTAGGGAATCATGTGCTAAGAATAGCAGTTCCCCAGGTGTAAGAGCCTTTGATGAGGAAGTAGCTCTAAAATGGCGGCTGGCTGAGAGCCAAGAGGTGGCGCTTACTTGTTTGTCAGAAGCAAGGCTTTGTTTACTACAACTTACACCTGACCTTTATAGTAATTGACTAAGAATTTTTCTGTGCTCGTGGGCACTGCATGCTGCACCTGTAAGTTGAGCTTGTGAGACACGTGTATGCTTATTAAGAGAACTAATGCATCTGTGATGCTGTAGCATTAAGTTGAGCTTGTGATGTGACAAGTGTATGCTTATTAAGAGAACTAATGCATCTGTGATGGGTAAAGAGTATTTAACCAGACAGTAGGGAGGAACTGGGGGGCGGAATCAGCAGAGGGGCGGAATCAGAGAGAAGATAGAGAAGGGAAGGAAGAAGAAGAAGGAACAATAAAAGAACCACTCATTCCCAGTCTGCCTCCGATTTCTTTCCCGCAGTATCGTTGCTGCAGGCGGCAACACCCAGGCATCCTTCCAGAGCAACTACCAAAAAGACTTTATTACACTTCAAAGGGATGAACATAAGGGAAGAAGAGGAGGGAATTTGAGGAAAAGAGCAAGAGAAAGGGCATGGATTGTTCTGTACATTCTGCTTCTAGATGTGACCATTTAGTCTGAATGGAATCATGCAGAAATCTGCTAACCAAGTAGAATTCTAAATAGTAGAACAGCTGGACAGATAAATAAGTTCTCTCCATGCTGTGGATTAGTTCATTCCCACAGGAAGAATGATAAGACATATCAGCTACAAATTATATATGTATGAATTCTCCATGATGATTATTAGCATGTAATAAAGGCACAGAGTTTCTGTGTAATAAATGAAGAGTAAATTATGTAATCAAGTTTCATTCCTTATTATGTTTCTTTCCAAGTTCAATTTATATGGATATGTTAAAATTCAAAGAGAGATGAGTGCCATCTGTACATATAGAATTTTCTTGTATGTCATTCACTAATTCAGGTAAGTACATATGAATGTTTATAAAAACTTTATTCATAATCAACAAAACCAGAAAGTGAATAGCTAGCAAGCTTTGGTGCATAAATACAATGGTATTCAACAATAAAAGGAAATTTACTACTAAGTTCCAAAATACACAAAGGAATCTTAAATGCAGATGGAGAAGTTTTAATGAGGCAGGTGAGGGAGGGCTTCTTCTCAAGTAAGAAGGTAGACAGAGCATTGATCAAGAGAGTGATAGACTGAAAGATAGAGGCATACAGCTTTTATAGTATCAACAGGGGAGGCAGGGATCCAGTCCCTTGATGTCATCATCAAGAGTTGGGGTTTGGATCCAAGATGGCAGATTAGAGGAAGCTGCTCTTCAGGGCTGCTCTGTGGAAAGAATCCAACAAAGCAGATAAATAGCTTTTCAGCATGTGTGTGTGTGTGTGTGTGTGTGTGTGTGTGTGTGTGTGTGTGTATAGACTGAGAATGCTCAACTCCTGGATGGTTTGAATACTGCAACCGGGAGTGAGCAAGACAAGCTGACGGCAGCGCCTAGTGCCACATGGCTTCAGCAGTGGGGCCCAGAGCACAGGCGGTGCGGAAAAAAGCCAGAGCTGGGAGACCACAGGAGACCTACCGCGCAACTGCAACACCAGATCAAATCCACACGCAGCATGCCATGACCTTCAGTAGTGAAACCAGCGAAAACAGCGCTATCAGAGCTGGGAGACCATGGGAGACCGTGGGAGACCGTGGGAGACCGAAGGGTGACAATGCCAGTTCAAATCCACACTCGGCCGGACACGACCCTCAGCAGTAAAGCCAGAGAGCAAGTGGTGCGAAGACCAGTGAACAGGCAAGAAGAAACCGTGACTGGGAGGACCATCAACAGCCAGTGGGGGAACATGTATCCGAGTCCAGCATGACTACCCCCTGTGACCCTTCAACTAAGGAAGAACATGGAGAGTAGACGCCAACTGGATGGATCGATTTTCAGGGCCAGCCACACAAAGCCCCATCACCAGCATCACTCCTTGCTAACCAGGTACGCAGACTTGACTGCACCCACAAATTCTCTGCACCAGCCAGGGCAGATCTGCCGGACAGCTAATTTAAGAAGCTGAGAGAGGAAGAGAAAAGGCTGCCTAATTGAGACTTGTGGGCTTGATTTTTTTTTTTCTTTTTTGTCTTGTTTTGTTTTTCTTTCTTTTTTCTTTTCTTCTTTCTCATTTTCTTTCCCTCTTTTCTTTCTTTTCTTCTTCCCCTCACCTTTCTTATCTACACCCTGCACCTACATTCTCAACAGGGACAATAACAAGTTGTATACAAGAACTAGGAATTTTAGAACTGGGGCAACTGAATAGTACATCAAAGGGGTGTTTTATAGAGTCTTTCTCTCTCTCTCTTGCTCTCTCTCTCTCTCTCTCTCTCTCCATATATATATATTTTTTTTTTTTTTGACTCACCCTCTCTTCTCTCTTTCACTTATTCTTAATACCCAGACATTTTCTAATTTCTCTCAATGTTTGCATAAGCTGAACTGAAATATACATAATCTTCACACTAAATTGTTCACTCCAATTCCTTTCCTCTCTCTTCTCCTATTAAACTACTTCCATAGATTTCTACTTTTACATTTCCTAAGGGGGGAAAAGCAATATCCTTCCCTCCAACTCCTAAGCATATCACCTTTGTACCCAATATATGAAATTATAAACCCCATTACAACAAACATTCAGAGTATATTGGAAACAATACCCAAATTCTCTAACTCTGTACATTGTGACTAAATTGTGATTAACTGAATATAAAATGTCTGGTTTTAAGGTGTAAAGAATATATAAGGGGAACTAATAGCATTGTACAACAGGAGCATCATTAGGCCTTAAGGTAAAAACAAAAAAGACAAGTTTCCACAATGCTAAAAGAAAAGACACATAAGCAATATGAGAAAACAAGGGAAGAAAATGTCCCAAACAAACCAACATACCTCCTTAGCAGATTCCTTGGCAAGCACAATAGATCTAATGTCAGAACAGGAATTCAGGAAATACATAATCCAAATGTTTATGGAGCTCAAGGACAAATTCAAGAAGGAGGTGAGAGAGCAAATACAGGTAGTACAAGATCACTTTGACAAAGAACTTCATAAACAAATACAAGAAGCAAAAGACGACTTTAATAGAGAGATAGAGGTTCTAAAGAGAAACCAAACAGAAATTCTGGAAATGAAAGAAGCAATAAACCAAATTAAATGCTCTATTGAAAACATCACCAATAGATTAGACCACCTGGAAGAAAGGACTTCAGATAATGAAGACAAAATATACAATCTGGAAAAAAATGTAGAAAACACAGCAAAAAATGGTAAAAAATTAAGAACAGAGCATTCAAGAAATACGGGACAACAAAAAAAGACCAAATTTAAGAGTGAATGGGGTAGAAGAAGGTGCAGAGTTTCAAGCCAAAGGAATGGGTAATTTATTCAATGAAATAATAGCAGAAAATTTTCCATACTTGAGGAATGAATGGGAAAACCAAGTTCAAGAGGCTTACCAAACACCAAACGCACAAAATCACAACAGATCCACACCAAGGAACATCATAATGAAAATGCCTAATATACTGAACAAGGAGAGAATATTAAAAGCCACAAGAGAAAGGAAGCAGATTACATACAGAGGGAAACCAATTAGAGTATGTTCAGAATTTTCAATCCAGACCTTAAAAGCTAGAAGATCCTGGAATAGCATATTTCAAGCTCTGAAAGAAAAGGGATGTCAACCAAGAATCTTATACGCAGCAAAATTAAGCTTTAGATTCAAAGATGAAATAAAAACCTTCCATGACAAACAAAAGTTAAAATATTTTACAACCCTAAAGCCAGCACTTCTGAACTTCCTGGGAAAATTTTTCCACAAAGAAGAAAAGAAAAATAGCAATGAAAATCAACAAAGGGAGATATTAAACTAAAGGAATTACCAACCAGAGGAGAAACCAAATCAAGTTAAATACTATAAACCAAAAAAAAAAAAAAAAAAAGGATGGGAATAAGAATCATATCTCAATAATAACACTGAATGATAATGGCCTAAAGTCACCATTCAAAAGACACAGACTGTCAGACTGGATTAAAAGAAAAGATCCAACAATATGCTGTCTCCAAGAAACTCACCTCATAGAAAAAGACATCATCAGAATGAAGGTGAAAGGCTGGGAATAAGCTTACCACTCACATGGGCCACAGAAGCAAGCAGGGGTTTCCATTCTCATATCAAATAATGTAGACTTCAAGCCAAAGTTAATCAAAAGGGACAAAGATGGATATTTCTTACTGGTTAAGGGAACCATTCTTCACCAAGATATAACAACTATAAATCTATATGCCCCAAATAATGGAGCACCTACATTCATCAAACAAACCCTTCTCAAGTTCAAGAGTAAAACAGATCACAACACAGTTATCCTAGGGGACTTCAACACACCTCTTTCACCACTGGATAGATCATCCAAAGAAAAGCTAAATAAAGAAACTTTAGGCCTCATTAAAACAATTAATAACTTAGACCTAACGGACATATATAGAATATTTCATCCCTCAGTAAACAAATACACATTCTTCTCAGCAGCACATGGCTTCTTCTCCAAAATAGACCATATATTATGCCACAAGGCAACTCTCAGCAAATATAAAAAGTAGAGATACTACCCTGAATTCTATCAGACCATAATGGGATGAAATTGGTAATCAATGATAAAACAAGAAATAAAAAAAACTACTCCAACAACTGGAAGCTAAACAACACGCTACTGAACGAACAAAGGGTTGAAGAAGACATCAAGGAGAAGATTAAAAAATTCCGAGAGGTAAATGAGAACACAGACACATCATATAGAAACCTCTGGGACACTATGAAGGCAGTATTAAGAGGAAAATTCATTGTACTGAGTTCATTGCTTAAAAGGAAAAAAAAAAAAAAAACCAAATAAATGACTTAACTTCACACCTCAAAGCACTAGAAAAAGAAGAACAGACCAACACTAAGAGCAGTAGAAGACAGGAAATAATTAAAATCAGAGCTGAAATCAATGAAATTGAGACTAAAGAAACAATTCAAAGAATTGACAAAGCTAAAAGTTGGTTCTTTGAAAAAATAAATAAAATTGACAGACCCTTAGTGATGCTAACGAAAAGAAGATAAAAAACTCAAATCACTAACATGCGTGATGAAAAAGGAAATATCACAACAAACACCTCAGATATACAGAAGATAATTGGAAATTACTTTGAAAACTTGCACTTTAATAAAATAGAAAATATTGAATACATTGACAGATTTCTAGAGTCGCATAAATTGCCCAAACTGGAACTGGAGGATATACACAATATAAATAGATCAATTTCAAGTGAAGAAATAGAAGACACCATCAAAAAACTACCAGCTAGAAAAAGCCCAGGACCTGATGGGTTTACAGCCAAGTTCTACAAGACCTTCAAAGAAGAACTAATACCATTGCTCTTCAACTTATTTCAAGAAATAGAAAGAGAGGGAGCTCTCCCAGACTCTTTCTATGAGGCTAATATTACATTAATTCCAAAACCAGGCAAAGACACAGTCAAAAAGGAAAACTTCAGGCCAATATCTTTAATGACCATAGATGCAAAAATTCTCAACAAAATCCTAGCAAATTGAATACAAAAACCTATCAAAAAGATAGTGGGCTAGGGTTGTGGCTCAGTGATGGAGCACTCGCCTAGCACGTGCGCAGCCCGGGTTTGATCCTCAGCACCATGTAAAAATAAATGCATTGTGTACAACTAAAGCAAATAAATAAATATTTAAAAAAAAAAAAAAAAAGATAGTGCTCCATGATCAGGTGGGGTTTATCCCAGGGATGCAAGGTTGGTTCAACATATGGAAATCAATAAACATAATACATCACATCAATGGACTTAAAGATAAAAACCATATGATCATCTCAATAGATGCAGAAAAAGCATTCGACAAAATACAACACCGCGGGCTGGGGTTGTGGCTCAGCAGTAGAGCACTTGCCTAGCACGTGTGTCCCAGGTTCGATCCTTAGCACCACGTAAAAATAAAGGCATTGTGTACAACTAAATAAATAAATATTTTTTAAAAATACAACACCGCTTTAGGTTCAAAACACTAGAAAAACTAGGAATAACAGGAACATATCTCAACATTAGAAAAGCTACTTATGCGCAAAGCGCCAGGCTAACATTATCTTAAATGGAAAAAAATTGAAAGCATTCCCTCTAAAAACTGGAACAAGACAGGGATGCCCCCTTACACCACTGCTATTTAACATAGTACTTGAAGATCTGGCCAGAGTAATTAGACAGATGAAAGAAATTAAAGGGATCCAGATAGGAAAAGAAGAGCTCAAATTAGCACTATTTGCTGATGACATGATAATATACCCAGAAGACCCAAAAAACTCTACCAGAAAACTCTAACAACTAGTAAATGAATTCTGCAAAGTAGTGGGATACAAAATCAATGCCCATAAGTCAAAGGCATTTTTGTACATCAGTGACAAATCCTCTGAAAGGGAAATGATGGAAACTACCCCATTCACAATAGCATAAAAAAAAAAAAAAAAAAAAAAAAAAAAAAAAAAACAACAACAACAAAACCTGGGAATCAACATAGCGAAAGAGATGAAAGACCTCTATAAAGAAAACTATAGAACACTAAGGAAAGAAATTGTAGAAGACCTCAGAAGATGGAAAGACCTACCTTGTTCTTGGATAGGCAGAATTACTATTGTCAAAATGTCCATACTACCAAAAGTATTATACAGATTTAATGCAATTCCAATCAAAATCCCATTGACATTCCTCAAAGACATAGAAAAAGCAGTCATGAAATTCATCTGGAAAAATAAGAGACCCAGAATAGCTAAAGCAATCCTTAGCAAGAAAAGTGAAGCAGGTTGCATCACCATACCAGACTTTAAATTATACTATAGAGCAATAGTAACAAAAACAGCATGGTATTGGCACCAAAACAAACTGGTAGACCAATGGTACAGAATTGAGGACACAGAGATTAATACATATAATTTCAGCTATCTTATATTAGACAAAGGTGCAAAAAATGTACAGTGGAGAAAGGATAGCCTCTTCAACAAATGGTGCTGGGTAAACTGGAAATCCATATGCAACAAAATGAAATTAAACCCTTATCTCTCACCATGCACAAAATTCAATTCGAAGTGGATCAAGGACCTAGGAATTAGACCAGACAATATGCCTAATAGAAGAAAAAGTAAGCTCCAATTTCCAACATGTCAGATTAGGCCCCAAGTTCCTTAATAAGAATCCTGTAGTGCAAGAATTAGTATCAAGAATTAATGAATGGGATAGATTCAAACTAAGAAGCTTCTTCTCAGCAAAAGAAACAATCAGTGAGGTGAATAGAGAGCCACCTAACTGGGAACAAATATTTAATACATGCCCATCAGACAGAGCACTAATTTCTAGAATATATAAAGAACTCAAAAAACTTAACACCAAAAAAAACAAATAACCCACTCAATAAATGGGCCAAGGAACTGAACAGACACTTCTCAGAAGAAGATATACAATCAATCAACAAATACATGAAAAAATGCTCAACATCACTGGCAATTAGAGAGATGCAAATCAAAACTACCCTAAGATTTCATTTCACTCCAGTCAGAATGGCAGCTATTAAGAACACACAAACAATAATAAATGTTGGAGAGGATGTGGGGAAAAAGGCACACTCATACATTGCTGGTTGGACTGCAAAATGGTGCAACCATTATGGAAAGCAGTATGGAGATTTCTTGGAAAACTTGGAATGGAACCACCCTATGACCCAGCCATCCCACTCCTGGGTCTATTTCCAAAGGACATAAAAACAGCATATTACAGTGACACAGCCATCTCAATGTTTATAGCAGCACAATTCACAATAGCTAGGTTGTGGAAACAACCTAGTTTTCCCTCAATAGATGAGTGGATTAAGAAAATGTGGTATATACACACAATGGAATTTTACTCAGCAATAAAAGAAAATAAAATAATGGCATTCGCAGGTAAATGGATGAAGTTGGAGAATATAATGCTAAGTGAAGTTAGTCAATCTCAAAAATCCAAATACCAAATGTTTTCTCTGATATAAGGAGGCAGATTCACAGTGGTGTTGGGTGTCGGGGTACATAGGAGGATTAGAGAAACACTAGAATGGTCAAAGGGGAGGGAGCAAGGGGGGAATGGAGGAGGAAAAAAAGTAAAGGTGGTATTATAAGATGGATATCATTATCCTATATGCATGATTGAAGACTTGAATAGTATAAATATACTTCATATACAAACAGTGTTATGTAAAAAGGGGCTCTATATGTGTATTATGAATTGTAATGCATTCTACTATTACAAATACAACAACTTTGAATAAAAAAAATGGAAGAAAAAAAAGGAGTTGGGTTTGAATTGTACTTGAACTCTTCTTCATCATGCCTCTTCATGACACACATGACTCATTGTCATCTTAAGTATCTACCTTGGCATGTGTTTGTTACTTGCTTAATAAAGTAAAGACAAATACAGATTATTTAATGACTATTCTATGTATGCATTGCCCCTCACCACCTGGAATTTGTCTTTATCATCTGAAAGAATCCCTGATACTATTTTCAGAACAGGGCAGACCATTGTCCTATCTCAGTGGGTTTGATTTTGATGACTTTATCTTTCTTAGCTCAGGCTTTCTGTATCTCTGCTGACCACATAGACTCAGAAGGCAGAGCTGGCTTCCCAACCTCTCATCTCCAGGCATGTTAACTTACTTCCATAGTCTTGAAATCTGGTTACTTTCTAAATTTGTAGTTTTCTGGTATGTCTTTAGCCCTGTAAAACAAGAGAATGAGTTTGCCTGTACTATTCCACCTTGAGATATTTTATCCCCTTAAATCTTAAGCAAGTCCTGTTTTTCATGGAGGTGTCCCCTCTCTGTCTCCTAAATACTTCTGAAAATGAATGTAGTCTCTAAGACTGAAATCATAAAGAACAGTACTTAGTCAATAAGCTTGTTTGCCACAGAGGTACGTCTTCACAACTCTTATATCTTAATATAGTATAATGAAATTCAATAATTAAGAAATTGGACAGCTGATGGTTTGGTACCAGATTTCTCACTGGAAGAGTTTGAATTTAAATGTAAACAAGGGGAGGAAGCCAGATCTATGTCATTATAATTGGAGGCAGAGAAATCAGTATTAATACATATATATATATATATATATATAGAGAGAGAGAGAGAGAGAGAGAGAGAGATGTTTAAATTTATGAATTTATGAATAAATTCATGAATATTTATAGGTATAGGTATATATTCATGGTGGTGTATGTCAATGACATTTCTTATCAGTCTGTCATTACTTAATGTCATACTGGCTTTCTACAGTATATGAAGTTCATTTCTACTTCATATCATACACTTTTCCAGTTCTTTGATTTTTAAATTTTTATTCATATTTCAGGACTGCTTTAGGTCTTCTTCTCTAAAAAGACTTCCCTGATGCTGGTTCTAATCTAGTTCTCACTGTGATAGTAGCCAATTACACCTTTTACCTTTCCTTCAGAGCACTTATCATGCTGAAGTAGGATAATATATGTCATGCAAGTTTGAAACCTCTTTCCATAATCTTTGTCACTCTAACCATTGTGGAGTATTCCCATCTCTTGAAACCAGTAATAGCAAGATTCTCTCATAACCAATAGAAAGGTTCTGAAGTCAGAAAGGCCATAAAATATAGTGCAAATTACTCCTAATGTTCTTTGAATGTTAGTTGGCATTGTAAAGTCAGAGTTAAATGCAAGATGTCAAAGTTCCATGTCAGAGGTCTTAGTTTCTTGAAAAAGTCATGCTAGAGAAGTCACATGTCATCATCTCAGCTGAGTTACAGGCTGCCATCCATGTGGCTGAGTTGTACAGCAAGTCCAATCCAGTTGAGCTATCTACCAGATGACTACAACCCAGATAGTACATGACTAACTACAGATGAGACTGATGTAAGAATTGTTCTTTCAAACCTTTCCTAAAATCAGGACTCACAAGATAAAATTGTTATACTGTATATAAAAATGCGTTATGCAGCAATAGTAACTGTTTTAGTCAGCTTTTTCATCTTTGTGACCAAAAGATCTGACAAGAACAATTTTAAAGAAGAAAAAGTTTATTTTGGGGCTCATGGTTTCAGAGGTCTCAGTCTGAAGACGACCAACTCCATTGCTCTGTGCCCAAGTCGAGGCAGAACAACAAGGTAAAAGATGTAGTAGAGGAAAATGTCTCAGAACATGGCCATCAGAAATCAGAGAGTGACTCCTCCTTTTACCAAGGACAAAATATATGACCCACTTCCTCCAGCCATAACCTACCTGCCTACAGTTACCTATAGTTAATCTCTATCAAGGGATTAATACACTGCTTAGGTTCAAATTCTCATATTTCAACCCAATTATTTCATATCTAAACTTTCTTGCAATGTCTTACACATGAGATTTAGGGAAACACCTCACATCTAAATCATAACAGTAACTAAAATAATAGAGATGTATGTGACTATGGGTTTATTATTTTCTTCTGCTTTGTACTACAATATGCAAATGTGGAGAGAGACATTAATATATACCCAGTAGATAGGACAGTGCATTTCATTTATTGAAGAAATAATGTTGATGGGGTAGTAGTTTCACAAAATATTTTACATGTGCATTAAAAATATTTATTTAATAAACTCAGTGTTGATTCTTTTATGAATAAAAGTTAAACTTTTTGAGAGTTTTAATTTAGAATAATGTGTAAATACATACATTTAATTTGAAAATAAATTTAAACTATGTCATTATGCATTTTATTCTTTTCAATAACTTTAATTACATTCTAACCTCACACATTGCTGGTGGGATTTTTTAATGCAAATTGATATGACTACTCTAAACAACATTTTAGCAGATTCTTACATTTTTAAAACATAATTTAATTTCTTAATTTACCACATGAACTAGCAATATTACTCCAAGATATCCAGAAAATTAAAACACATGTTCACACAATGACTTGTATATAAATGTGCACTACACAAAGGAGGACCACACATAACTTACTAAAGATGATTTTTCACTAGTGTTCCCTTCCAAATACATGTTTTATTCCTGCAGTAGCAGAGTGTATTTTTTTTAAATTGGCCAACCATGAAGCATTAGTAAATAAAGAAGGCAAAGTTATATACTTTTTTCTCCTGCTTAAATCATAATTGGTGAGTACAGAATTTTATACACCTTTACCTTTGCTAAAATTTATACTACTACCCAATTACAATTTCTCAGATTTATATGATGGCTAGAAACTCTCTGTTCTTTTCTTATTGTCTTACTATATTTTTTTCCCAAAGAATGAAATTTTTATTCTAAAATTGTAAAATAGGGAATTAACTGTGTCAGTTGCAACTTATTCATAGATTTATTAACTTTTAATAGTTATTAGAAAGAAATACCAGCATCTCTCACCCATCACAAAGATAAGATCTCTTCCTTGTGATCAATTTTCTTATTTTCACTTGTTTGGAGATGTGCTCTGGTATCCGTTTTCCTACTCTGGAGGTAATATAGCTAGATCACACTTTCTTAATATGTTTTTCACCACAGGACTTTTGAAACTGTGTTGTGAGACAATAAACTCAGGCTACTCCTGTACCTTGTACACCATTTGATATGTTGTTGATTTTTCCTCTCAGTTTCCTTGTGTAGTGATATGAACTTTCAATTCCTGTGGGTGGAAATAGTGTCCATCTATGTTAAAATCTGTATTGCTTTGAAGTTAACATTCCTTCATATCTCTGGATGATCATTAAATCATACATAATTTTTCAGGCCAGAGATCTACATGGATAATTTGGAATTTACTAATTACACTGAATGTACTCATATTTTAACTCTCCATAAATTTCTTTTCTTCCACTATGAGTTTTCACTTTATGTTTCTATAATGTAGCTTATTTGAAGGCAACCACTCACTTCCTGCTTCTATTCTATCTTCTCATATGAGCTGAAGCTTAACAGAATAATTCTAGGAGAAAGAGTTTATTTAATAAATGCATGTAACTTCACAAATAGCATGAAATCAAGAGGCTCTGGGCTAAAGGTTTTCAGAGTAGCCACTTCCCTTACAAAGTCAATAAAATACTTAGAATTTGAACAAATATTGAGAAACTGTGTTGGCTTACATTTATAAATATTCTATCTTCTGTTTGATTGAGTTTGTTAGAAATCTAAAAACTTGATAAGCAAAATGTTACTTCATTGATGCCCTAATGTTTTCAAAACTGCAACAATTTTCCATTCACTCTTTCAGAATTATTATTATTATTATTATTTTTGTGTGTGTGTGGTACCGGGGGTTGAACTCAGGGGCACTCGACCACTGGATCACATCCCCAGCCCTTTTTTTTTTTGTATTTTATTAGAGACAGGGTCTCACTGAGTTGCTAAGTGCCTCACCATTGCTGAGGCTGGCTTTGAACTTATGATCCTCCTGCCTCAGCCTCCCAACAGAATTATTTTTATCAAATTATTTTCTATATGTGAAAACATTGTAATTTAAATTATTTTCAAATGTTGACCCAGTTTCTAAATCTTTATTCTTTTACATTTTACAGCATTTAATTTACATCCTATTCTATAATTCATCCAGTATGTTTTTTTTAGAACAAAATTTGCTGAAGTCAAGAACTTTGATCAAATAAGAACTCAAATTATGGAGTTAAAACTTAAATTATTGGAAGGGTTGTTCCCCTTTTCCTATCACATGATTCTCCTTAATTGGCATTCAAAGTTTTCTCATTTATATCCTTACATTTTTAGTGTTCTTGTGCTTAAAACTAGATTGTCTTCTTAGCATTTTGGAGTTAGTTCTTCCTCCACATAAATGGGAAAAAGTAATTTTCCATTAATGCCTCCCAAATTGTGGTGCACCTAGAACATGGAGAAATTCTGAACATGGGTTCCTGCTTTCTTTAACTTCTCAAAAGCTATAGAACCTGTTTAATGTTTGTGAATAAATGCTTTGAATTTGTTGCCTGATAATGAATAAGAAAACATTTTAACTGAGAAAGGATATGTAAGTTGAGGCACAGAATTGGTTCTAAGGTTATTTGTCATGTAAGAGCCATTTCTTTAATTGAAATTAGAAAAACAAAAGTCTAAAGTAGAAATGCTGTTAGATTTGATTCCCTAAGTTCATTTCTATCTATTTCCTACAGTGGAATTATAAGTCTATAAGTCACTACAATATCAGACTGAAAAAATATTAAATGCCTCAAGTTTCTATGGCAGAGAATGTGAAGTGTTCATCAACAATGATTTCATTTTCTTACCACATATTTGGCTATTCATATTTCATAATTTCCCTCATACACAGAGGCAATTTTTTGTGTCCTTATCAATAAAATATAATAGTTATGTACATTCATTTCAAACCAAATGGTCAATATACATGAGTTTATTTCCATTCCATCCTCTTCCTCATCTTCCATGGGAATACAAGACCCCAGAGGACCTATTGAACAGTGGCATCAAAGAGAAAAAGAGTCCAAGTCCCAGAATGGTCAGATGGAGGCAGCTCAACTGGAACATTTGCAATGGACTAACATGGATGAATAACGGCCTCTTCTTGCATCAACTATTGATAATTCAAGATGCACCAATAGCAGTGAGTGGCAACTAAACCAATATTAGTTATTTATAATTTTTAAAAATCCCAAAGTATTTGATATTTGTTTTTCAATTGACCATTGAGTGATAATACAACAAGCTGCAATGCTAAAGACCCATATTATAAAATACAAAATATGTAGCAAGAGGTCATCTACAATCACCTGGAAGACAAAATGTGTAACTGTGAAACACCAGGTGGTTCCAAAGAAGTAGTAGTAGTGGATAATAGAGTATGTGTGTAAATTTTGAGGTTTTTCTTTTCTTTTCTTTCCTTTTTTTTTTTTTTTTTTTTTTTTTTTTTTGCAGTGTTAGGATTTGAACCCAGTGCCTTGCAAATAGTAAGAAAGCCTTGCACAATATAAGCACACTTTCTACCACTAAGCTACATGTACAGTCTGTGTTTGACACATTGGGCTACTTTTCAAAGCTATTACAACACAGAAATTAGCTAAGGCAAAAAATAGCTGGATTTCAAAACAATATTAAAGAGAATATAGGCAGGCTAGAAGGCAAAAAAAATTAACAAATAGAAAATTGTTTTAACACTCATCTACTCACACTATCACTTTCTCTCTAGGAATACATAAATGCTTCTATTTACACATCAGTGGCCTTTCCCCTGGAAATTTTAGAACTGTATGTAAATATTTGTTTTATTTATTTATTTATTTGCTTATTTATTTTTGTTCTTTTTAGTTATAATACAACACCAGGATACACCATGACACATAACATGAAATACAACACATTCCAATTCAGTCCCTAGCAATTCCTCCACCCCTGCCACTCCACCAATCCCTCTTCAATTCATTTACAGTTTATTTTTTTTTTTTTTTCTTGGATATGCATTGAAGAAGTCCAGAAGGAAAGAGTTGCAGCGGCATCCCTCCCCCAACTCCAAGGAGCCCAGCAGGAAAGAGATGCCTTCCATTTGGAAGGGGAGACAGACTACAGTATGAGTCTCAGTCTTGAATTCTAGTACCACCTTTGTGAGATCTAGTGATGGGCAAGCCCAATGACCCTTTCTGCCAGGCTACCACCCTGACCTTGGGTGTGGTAACTGGTAGGCCAAATGGCAGCTGTCTCCTCCACCCCTCCTCCAACTTCTAGTCACAGAGGGGAAGACAGGACTCCACCCTCTGTGGAGCAGGGAACAAATCCTAGCACAAGGCTTTGTCTCAGAGCTCAGTGCCAAGCCCATGAAATGAGGGGAAGCACCTGGGAGGAACTTAAGTTTCCACATGCAGGCCAGAGATCACAGATGGAACCTATAGTCCAGCACAGCATCAGATGCAGACCTGTGCCCTGATATGACAGACCTGTGTTTCATCCTGCATTTGTTCTAGCTTTGAAGTGGGCCTGAGGCACATGTCCTCCTCCAGAGACTGCTCAAGCCCTTGCAATTTTAAGACACCTCTTTTAACATTAGCCTCCGTGGTCAAGTAACCATCTCATCTACCCATCCCTAAAACTCAGCAGCACAACTTTCACAAGCACTCCCAGACAGTACTCTAAATCTGCTTTAGCATCAGGCAGCTATGGCATAGGCCCTGGTGCACCCTGAGAATTTTCAACCCTTGCAAATGAAAGACACAGGTGTGATACAGCTTAGAATCAGCCTACATGGCAAAGGGACTGCTGTCACCAACACTACCCCAGCCTCAGGCAGCATAGCATGGTATAAGACCCTATTTGCTGGGGAATATGACAGGGTAATATGTTTAAGCTTTTGTCTGGGATTTAGTGCCAGGCTAGTGAAACCTAGCACTAAGCAGATCCTAACATCCCCATTCCCAGGCCTACCAATGAATAGAACTTCTGAAACATCTCCAATGTATCACCTGCATCACCAACCAGCATCACCTGTGACTGGTTGCTGTGGTCTCAGGCCACGAGTCCACCTCAGTAATATGCGGCCCATAGTAGTGGGGGGCCTTGGTCCTACCTGTGTTGTGCTGGCGTTGGTAGGATGTGGGCTTAGGGTGTGACACAGCTTCATGGCATTTGTAACCACAGGCAGAAAATAGGTTATTGGGCCTGGTCACTCCATGGTGACTCTACACAGAGTGGGATAAAATTCCACAGTGCCTAATGACAGGAAAATGACCATGGATGAGGCATCTAGGCCTATCCTGGCCACAGAGAAAGGCTTGTGTGGAAAGACTGCTCTTTATACTCACTGTCCTGTTTCTTTCTGAACAACACACCAATACTGTTTGGTGGACAAACCTGGGCTTGGATTGCTCCCTAGTACTGAAATCATGATAAGACACCTGCAGGAGACTCCCAGCAAATCTAGACTTGTGTTGAAATAATGGAAGTGACTACAGATAGGAGAAGTTGATCTCCTGTCAACCTACTGTACTAGCATTTACAAACTCTTGGAAGTGTGTTACATTAATTGGTTCAAAATGTCATATACACTAGAACAGTTTGAAAAATTACAGAATTTATTAACTTTTTATTCCCTGTGTATTCCTCAGTGACTGTTTCTTATAGAGGACAGACAGATGTGAGTGGCGGGAACATGAGGTTAAGGGAATCATTCTATAAAATGGGCCCACTGTGCTGGTCCCCACAGTATCTCTTTTAAAAAGGAATTTGGCTGTAAATATGTCTGGTTTAAGTCAACAGAATATGTTACATTCCCTATCAAACTAACTACCTGTTATCTGCAGGAGAAATGCAGGATCTAAATGCTCATAAGTTGAACACAAGTTACCGTGAAAGGGGTAAACTTTGTGACCCTTACACAGACCAAATCCCAACATTCAGGAGATAACATAATTCCCTTTAATAATGAAATCTATAAGGATGGATTCCAATTAGAACTAGTCACATCAGCCAAAGTAACCCAGAGTTGTCATGGCAGTGGGGACTTGAAAGGATGATGTCATTCTATTATCAGTCAAAAGTCAAGAGGTGGACCTGGGTCTGAATCTAGAAACTTCCCTGGGTCCATATACACTGGAAAGCAGGAGTGACATGGCATCCTTCTTCTCTCTGAGAGGACCCACTTTCTCCCTTGAGACTGTCTATTCTTTCTAATAAATTCAATCCTGTAACTCCGAGGGACATGTCTGAAATCTTTCTGTCCTGAACACAAGAATCAGGGCTTGAAGTGGACTATAGGCTGCCTCAGTTTCATGGAAGGCCCAGCCCTGTAGCACGTTCATCTTGTTCTACTTGCAGTCAGCTATCTGGATCGAAATTATTCATGAGAACATTAATCCTCCTCACTTATCATATTACCTAAATATACTTTTTATAATTTTTTCAAATCTCACAATGTAGTAACAGACACAAGAGAAACTCCACATTAATAGTTTTTTCTACTATGTCTTAATCTCCATGTACTCTTACGTGAATTCCTGCAATTTAGAAGACATCCCAGCACCATTGTTAGCAAGAGGAATACATTTAACAATAGCAACAAAAGTTTACCTTTGTGAACATTCATTTTTGACAATAAGCCTACCTGAAAGCTTTTTATCTAGTGTGTTAATTTTATTTCAGAAACCCTATTCTCCTGTTGACCTACTACATAAGCATTCACAGACTCTTAAAAGTGTGTCAAGAAGACCTGTTTTTTAAAATAGCTTTTACTTTTTAAAAGTTAATATGTGCATTACAGGAAAAGTAAAAACACAAGCAAAGAACAAAGTCATCCAGTCACAGCAGCTTATTCCTAGCTAAAGAAACAACTAGGAGCCATCCGTCAATAAAAAGAAATACAAAATCTTAATATATGAACAAGAGTAATTAACAATGTACATCATCACAGAAAAGGCAACTAATTCTTTTGCAATAATACTTTGTGTGACTATCTTCTACATTTTAATGAATCTCTGCCTTCTTTCTTGAAATCTTTATTATCTTTCAATTACTCACTTACTATAATAATTAATTTAACATGATGTGAATATAGACACAGCTAAGTCACAGAGCATAGATTTATCATGGGTACTAACATTTCAAATACAGTGCCCTTAATCACCAACCTAAGCAGAAATGGAATTTTAAAATTAATTGTTATATTTATTGACTGCTCGGCATCCTCTTAAATTAATTAACTTTAATTGTTTTTAATACTTTTATTAAAACATATGGTGCAGATTTTTAAAATCTAATATTTTAGAATTGAATACCAAAAAACTTTTAATGCAAGGTGGCAATCCTTGCCCCACCCTACTTGATCTCCGGTTCCATTCCTTGAAATGTTTTATTCACTCCTTTAAATATATTTTCTGGGCATATGCTTCTGCCTGATTTTTTTTAAATTTGGCTGTATCCTACAAATATTAAGTCATTATCCTTGAACGAAATTTTATAGTGTTGCATAGTGTTGATTCAGTTACATATTTTCTCCATAACTTTCCTTTTGAGCCAGGTGCACTGTTGCATGCCTGTCATCTCAGCAATTCAAGACCCTAAGGTAGGAGGATTGCAAGTTTCAAAGCTAGTCTCAGCAACTTAGCAAGGTATTAAATAAATCAATGAGAACTTGTCTCAAAAAAAGTAAAATAAAAAAAGGTTGGGAATATATAGCTCAGTGGTAGAATAACCCTGGATTCAATTCCTAGTACCTCTAAACAGAATTTTCTTGTCCCCCCTCCACCAAAATATTACTGTCTTAGTTCTTCCCTTTAAAAGTAATAGAATTAAATTATTGATTTTTTTCTTATAAATTTCTTCACAATGCATTTTTTAAGTTCATGAGATAAATGACCATAACTCTCATGCAGTACTTTTTCAAACAACGTAGCTTGTTACAGGGTTGGGGCCTGCCCCACAGAGCCCAGGCAGCCCCACTCAAGTTCTTCAGTGCCATTTCTTATGACATAACTGGAAAGAATTCTAGCAAAACACAGAGTAGTAGGCAAAAGTTTAATACAGTGATGATTTATTTTAGTATCTTTTTAGTACTGTAATATTGTTATTGCAATGAGAAATGATATATGCTATGAATTATTTTTCTTACTTGGCTTTACTAATCCTTAACTTTGTAAATTCATTTCTTTTTCTTTTATTGTTTTTCTATGGCGTAGTCTTAATTTTTCCAAATGTGTCATATTATATTCTTTGCATAGATCGCTCTTTCCTAGAACACTTTCCGTGCCTTGGACACTGCCACCTCGCACATTCATCTTTGATATAGATTTGCTAGTCTAGCAAATGCCAGCATTTCACAGATGCATTTTGAGATTTTCTTCCACAACTATCTTGGGTTGGTTCCACTGTTTCTTATGTCTCTTTCTAAGTGTACTCCTTTGTGATTCCTGATTCCATCATCAAGTAATTTGCTTAGAAAGGGTTTGTAGATCAAATATTTGATCTACCAACTCTAAAAAAATCTTTATTCTACCTTTATGTTTGATTAATAGTTTGGCTGTTTATAGAAATGAAGTTTCAGAGTAATTTTCATTCAGAAACTGAAATAAAGAGCAGTATTTCTGAGGAACATGATAACTCCTCCCCTTAGATAACAATGTTAAAATTGAACACACTGGCTGGGTGTGGTGGCACATGCCTGTAATCCCAGCAGCTCAGGAGACTGAGATGGGAGGATCTTGAGTTCAAAGCCAGCTTCAGCCAAAATGAGTTGCTAAGTAACTCTGTGAGATCCCATCCCTAAATAAAATACAAAATAGGGCTGAGGATGTGGCTCAGTGGTCAAGTGCCCCTGAGTTCAATTCCCAAAAATAGATAAATTAGTTAATTAACTGAACACACTTGATATGAATGATCATTTAAGTTTCTCAAAATCGACCAAATGCATAATGTTTATTTAATAGAACATTCTTGAATCTCAATAAGAACAGGGCTAGTCTGTGGCAACAAAATTACAAGTTTCCATAATCACTAAGAGATAATAAGCATACCCAGTCTTTCCTTCAAATTCTTTACTTCCCCATTCAAGTATTCTCTCATTTGGAGCCACAAGAGGACATGATAGTCATTGATATGGGTTGCATAACCTCCCATACTTATGGAATATTTTTTCCAAGCTATCATCTGAGATAAACTTCAGATAGACATATTCTTGGTCTGTCAGCTTGAATAAACATATTATTTAATCCTCAGATATGGGTATTAATTAAAGTCCTGAATGAAGCAATGACAAAATCATACCCAGAATGTTTGCTGATTTCAACCAAAATGGATTTCTGCCCCTTTCAGTGCAGAAGAGGTCCAAGTAATCACCTCATCTATAAGTTATTGATTGATTTTTTTCAAAGAATGGTGTCTGTATGTCAGGCTATTCTATAAGTTTGTCTTTTTTGGAACAATTAGGCAACAGCTGCTGTTATTTCCAATCCTTTGTTAAGGGAAGCCCATAATATCAGGCCCATACATAGCCCTCATATCCACTGTCACCATGAATAGAACTGAGGCTAATTCCAGTTGAAGATGGTTTAAATTAACTGGCCAAATCATTAGTATTGTTATCATCTCTTCATGGTGAATCCTTTCTGGAGGACATTAATAAGCAATATATGGTCTTCCTCTTTCTGCCTCAGTCAATAGATCCATCTATGTATTATTTTTCCAATAGTTCTTCTCCTAATTTTTCAATCATTCCACTTTGAGAACCCTAACCATCTAGAGTAGTCACCCGTCTAGCATTTGAAAGGATTCCAACTCTGGGATCTATAGAATGGCATTTTTGGAGTCTCCCATGAGTGGCTGAAGTGTTCAATAAGATGGCATCATTGAGGTTCATGGAATTCTAATCTCTCTCAGCCCGATGTTAATATTCAGTTTTCTGTTCTACTAACAAGATTTTGGAGACTATCTGCTTGTAGTCCTGACTTGTGTGTGAGTTGCTTTATTTGACAATGACTTAAGGGAATCCTTACACATTTCTGGAGTATGCTCTACTGAAAGCTCTCTTATTTTCTCATATCCTGTTTTTATTTAATCTGTTATGTCAGCAGATAAGAATGACAATATCTTAATCTTTTGTCCTGCCAGATTATTGGGCTCTGTTTAAACTCATTACCTTGAGGTAAAGTCAACAAGAATCTGTAATCAAATGGTTTTGATTTTCCTGGGAATCTCCTTGTGACTTTCTATTCCATCAATGTGTCCTGTCCTGCAATGTCTATTGTCCAATACCTGAAAATGTTACCCAGTTTCACACTTGTTTATGGCAGAAAAATTTGCCTGGCACCATTTATTCCAATACAGACAGAAGCAGTCTGGCTATTTCTTTTTAAATGAATTGAGTACTTTATCAATGTCTTCATTTTAAATTTAAAAATGGGAAAACACATTTGTTTATTCATAGATAAATACATAACTTTTAGGTTTAATATGTTTGTGTATTCTATAATTAGTTTTTGCATCATTAGAAATGATATTTTGGGAAAATACTAGAGTGGAATGATACCACCAATATTATTCAAAATTCTTGCAGTGAGTGCAAATTATTAGAAAACCAAAATGCTATCAGTAAAATTGCCTTAGACTACTTGAAAGAATATAAGACTTAATAATCTTTGTAGACATTTATTATAGAAATTCAATTTTTGAAGTTGCTTCTGTGTTGAGTAATAAATTTGTATATATTTATTGATTATTTTAGAAGCAAGAAAATAATACCATACAGTTATATATACCCTGAAAGCACATTTCACATACTTTTTAAAGTTAAAAGTATACAATGAAGGGCTATATGGGTGTTTTAAACTTCTTTTGCATTAAGAAAATGAAATAAAGGTAAATTAGTTGTTGCTTATTGGATGTCTTAATTAAAAAGAGACAAAGTAAACTTTAAAATTGTTCTTTCTATATAATAATTTTATCTCCCATATATGGTTTCCATGTGACATGGCATTAAGATCATAAATTATATGTAATTCTTTTTTTTCTCTCCACTAATATCTAAAGCTTCAATTTTAACATTTAAATATTTATGTATCTTTTTATCTCTACTAATCTTGGAGTTTTTCCTTTGAAAGTGTTGTTTTCACATATATTTATCCACACCCTCTGCTTTTCTGAGAAAAGTATTGCAAATGTTACTTTTGATCTACATGTTATTATACCTTTTATCGGAGTTTTAAAACTTATTTTTCTGTAATGGTGAATCATCATCTTAAGGTTCTGGCAGTACCTTCAGGATTTATATCAAAAATTTTTATTATTTTGATATTCAAATTGTAATTAAAATGAGAAATTGCTATTTTTACTTTTAGAGATACTTGATGGAAAAAGAATAATGCATATTTTACAATATGATTGTGCAAAATAGAATGAAGTCAACTTTAAGCTGTCAGTGTTAATTGTATATTTCTGATGGAGAATTGATAAGTATTAGTCAGATAACAGTTGTAACAACATCGAGTAAAGAGCAGGCACCAAAGAAGAGAACATTTTAATAAGGTAAAAACTTTATCAGAATCTTAGTGAAGTTTCCTTTGCAAGTAACTTTAATTGTTCATAAACTTTGCCTACATGTCTTTTATGTAACATTTCTAGATATGTTTTCCCATTTATTTCTACAAAAACATCCTATCAAGTGTGCTTTAAACTGAAGGAAAAAAAGAATTGTTTTTCATCCTTTTGATATGTTGTCAGAAGGTGTTAGAAGCCTGTGGGAAGTCACCCATAGTGCACATTGAAAATGTGTCATCAGAGAACACTCAGCTGATTATAGGAGGGTTGAAGGGCCAGGAAACAGCTAAAGCAGCAAAATGCAAACAGCTGAAATAATGGGAGACATATGCAAAAGTTTTTATTGTGAGGTGATAAATTCAAACTACAAATTATTTGTGCAAAGAACTTATTAAGAATTAGACATTAGAACAAGAATATTTAAAGAAAATTACCATCACACAAGTAGCAGTTCTAGTTACTTAATGCTTTTGTTGATTGAATAATCTTGCATTGATTATATATGGACTTACATGTGTCATAAGGCACCATGAAGGAAGCAGTATGGCAGTGGAATATGTCACGTATGATTACACAGAAAAAGTTAGTGGAATTGATGTTAATAAATACAATAGAAGGCAAATGTATGAGAAGTATTCAAAGCCATGAGTGTTCCAGAAGAAGGAGAAATGACCTTTGGAATAAGAGAGATTTTCAAAAGAAAAGTAAATTAGTGGATATGGATCTTAAGGATATATAGAATGTCTTCATGGTAAAATGGTAAATAATAAAATGGAGGTGAAAAGTGTTAACAAAAATCATAAAAACTAGTAACTATGAGATTTATTAAAAAGAATAACTGCTGGGTGCAGTGGCTCATGCCTGTAACCCCAATGGCTTGGGAGGCTAGGGCAGGAGGATCATGATTTCAAAGCCAGCCTCAGCAACTTAGCAAGGCCCTAAGCAACTTAGTGAGACACTGTCTCTAAATAAAATACAAAAAGGGCTGTGGATGTGATTCAGTGGTTGAGTGCCCCTGAGTTCAATCCCTGGTACAAAAAAGAAAAAAAAGAATAGTTGCTTGAAAATAGTCTAGGTTCCCTGTACTATGTACTTTAAAGATGAAGAGTATCAAATAAATTTAGATTAAAAAAAAAAAAAAAAAAAAAACACTGTTCCATAATATGGAGGGTATAGAATTTGTAGTTGAGTTGTAATTTGATTGACAAAGAGAGCACAAAATTCTATTACTAGTGTATGAGTTGCTCTTACCTGTTCTGATTTTTGTTGCTGTAATTGCTTATTTTGAAAAGAACTTCTAGCTGGGGATATGTAATTAAATATTGTACTATGGTATTCTTGAACATGAATGAGATAATAAAATATGATGATTGCAGGATGAGTGAAAATGACAGTGGAAAGGGAGACAAAGTTGTGAAAAATTATATACCAAAGATTAATATCTAGAATTAATTTGGACACTTCTTCTAACATGCAATAAAGTTAGAATTTTATAAGAAATAGGAAAGTTGGAAAGAATGGGTTAGGGAAAAGAAGAAAATGGAAAATTTGAATTCTTTTTTTTAATATTTGTTTATTTACTTTAGTTGTACACAATGCAATGCATTTATGTTTATGTGGTGCTGAGGATCAAACCCGGGCCGCGCACGTGTGAGGCGAGCACTCTTCCACTGAGCCACAACCCCAGCCCCAAATTTAAATTCTTGTCTTTGGCAATATCTCTGGATAAGTTCATGAGGCACTTTGTAATGTACCTCTGAACTTGAGGCATGAAAGCAATAGCATGATTAATATGATTTGGAATAAAATTATAAGGAAAGGATAGTTTAGGCTGGGTGGATATATAGGGTGTCCCATGTCCTACATGGGTAGCATTTCAGATTCTGGAGAAATTCTTTAGTTAGAAGCCTCAGGGATGTTTCAGGAATAATGTTAACCATCTAAGAAATAGAAGAGTTTTTACAAAAGCATTGCTAGTGAGGTATGAATGCCTTCTCTACAAAAAGAGGTCTGTGATCTCTAATATAAAGAAATTGTGTAATTGTAGAAAGTATGTCAATAAGATACAAGTGGTAAAATGCCATGTGTAAGCAGCTTTCAGGGATATTGAAAAGCAGGTCTAACTAGCTTTTAGTTAATGTATAACCAGCATTGTTTAGGGAAGACAATCTCTTTAACAGACATGATCATGCACTTGTCTTTAATGGCACTCTCTTCAAGAGGACCCAGCGTCCTTTCTCGGCCTGAGTAAAGTCTGGCACGCTTTACCATAATTACTCAGGGAGACAGGTTGTCTAGCCTAATGCCTTTTACTCCTGTTGTAAAGAAAGTATGGCACAAGAGAGTATTATGTGTTTTGGAGATCAGATAAACTATGGTTGAAAATATTATTATTATTATTTTATTTATTTATTTTATTTATTTATTGGTACTGGAGATTGAACTCAGGGGCACTCGATCACTGGGACACATCCCCAGCCTTTTTTTGTATTTAGTTGCTAAGTGCCTTGCCATTGCTGAGGCTGGCTTTGAACTTGCGATCCTCCTGCCTCAGCCTCCCAAGTGCTGGGATTACAGGCGTGCACCACCGTGCCTAGATTTGAAAATATTATTTTCCAACACTTTAACTCCAGTGAATTCTTGTTACTAGGAAGCAAACTTCATATGCTAAACTCAGACTCCAAGTTTCATTGAATCCTATCTTAGATGTTGAAATCCCAGAATATTGTTTCAAATTTACACAACTTCCACAGTCAAGTTTTAAATATTTCTCTCCATATTAAATAAATAATATGAATCTACTTCCAGAATGGAAACACTGCTGAATATATTTATAAATCTAAAGACCCCTACAAAGTCCAAAGAGAGTAACTATTCACTCATTTAAATTCTAACTGAAATTCCCAGAATTTTTGTTTTTCCCTCTTATTCCTGTACCATAGTACCTCATGCTGCAATCCAAGAGCCTTCTAAGGTTAGAAAAATAAATAATTTAAAAGAAGAAGTAATTGTTCATAATTTATTAGCTACCATTCATGTTTAGCACTAATAACCTGGATAAAATGTAAACAATGATAGACTCATGTCTTTCTTCCATAATGAAGCATTAACTGTATGTAATAATAACCTGGCATTCAAGGCAATCACTTCAAAGAGAAAATATTTTTTCAATAGTTAGGTGAAAATCAATTTCACCCATTTTTGTAGGAATTTTTTCTTAGATAAAGAAAAAGTCTACATTAATTGTTTGACATAGTGACTGTCTCTAAGAATAAAGAAAATTAAAAATTGAATATTCTTTGGAATATTTAACAAATTAGTTTTCTTCATGCTGTTTTCTAAGACATTCTAAAGTTAGAATATATTGGTATACTATGAAAATTCAAAATCTTCTTATATTAGCAAAAATATTTTAGCCCAAGTATGAAAAGAAATGTACCTTCTTACAAAGATTTTTATCTACATTTATATGCCATTGGATTTCAGTTATAATCTAAAATTTATGAATGCTAAAATTTATTTTTTCTTTACATGTTCGTAGAATAGTTTTGGCTGATTAGAATATTTGATATAAAAATATTTCTAGAAATGCTTGGTGATTCCACTGTAGGTAGAATAGATTTTCAAATGATACCTAAAATATAGACAATATTATAATGCCATGGATAACTTGGAATTATTTCTGTTTTCCTTAGAAAAAGTATAATGTACATTAATGAAGTTTATTTAAAATTTATTAAAATACAATGAAGTGTTTGCTACATATCATAGAACAGCATCTTGTCTAGGGGTAATATTATTTGCTCTCTAATGTTCACATTAGGCAAACTGTATGTTGCCATGACAATGGTTGGAAAATCTAGCCTGAATACTTTTTTAAATACATGGGATAAATCTTTTTATTAATGCTCAAGATTTTAAACCATAGCCTTTTCTCCTATCCCTGACTTCTGAAAATATTGTATAAGTCTATTTCTAAATAATATACCATAATGTATTTAATTTACTGCCATCTAGGTAAACACAATTCCACAAATTAAAATTTTTATTTACGCCGGGCGCGGTGGCGCATGCCTGTAATCCCAGCACTTTGGGAGACTGAGGCAGGAGGATCGCAAGTTCAAAGCCAGCCTCAGCAATGGTGAGGCACTTAGCAACTCAATGAGACCCTGTCTCCAAATAAAATGCAAAAAAGGGCTGGGGATATGGCCCAGTGGTCGAGTGCCCCTCAGTTCAATCCCCAGTACCACAAAAAAAAAAAAAAAAAAAATTTACATGTGATACTAATTTATATCAAGGTATATAAATAAAATAGATGTTTAGAAAAAATTAAAACTTGAAACATAATAAAGCTTTCCTTTATGCTTTTTTGTAAGACTTTCTAAAGTTGGAGGCTATTTGCATACTGTGTAAATCCAAAACTTTGCAGGCATTACTTTTATTAAAATAATTTACTGATGCATTAAACTATAATATTTTCCCAAATAAGATAACACAAAATAAGCATCATCTGAATACAAATTTTAAGCTATGTCAGATTCAAACACTACAATCAAATTGCCTTCTCTTTAAGAACTTATTAAAAGCTCCCTAAAACAGTTATTAAGTAAATACATAATATAACTTATTAGAAAAATCTACCTGGTAAATACAAATAATATTATAAAATTTACACTCACTTGAGAAGCAATTTTTATTTCAATGAAAAAATGATAAATTAATGAACATCAGTATTGCTAAAGAATTTTTCAGTTTAGTATTTTTAGTTTGCCTTATATTTTTAATGGAATTATAATAATAATAAGACTCAACTTGGTCTGAATACACTACTTAATGTTCACTGAAACACTCTGTGGAATCCAGTCTTTTGCCAAAAACTCTGAAACTGAAATCTGCAATACCAGAACTGCAAACTGGGTCTTTTGACTTCAGTGTGACACTATTATAATTTGTTTACACTGTCTTTGTAATTCATTTGTGACAGTTGAATTGTGGTAACTAAATGAATAATGAAAAACATTGTGTCTTTCTTCCATTTTTAAAATAGGTATTTTCTTTTAACATAAATAAAATGATTAAGAAAAAAAGTAAAACTATTTCCAAAATAATTACAATATTTTCTCTGAGTGCTTACATGCAAAGATAATTTTAACACTTGAACCAAAATTAAATTTGTGTTTGTCATTAGGAGATCCACTACTAATTATGAAGAGAATCACCTCAGAATTTTTAGGTTAAACACATAGACACAATAAAAGCAAAACTAGAGAATTTAGAGGGACAGGATGCAAAACTAAAATTCATCAATATTTCACTATTCAGGAGAATAACTTTTAATGTGAAAATGCATTTTATTCTCCTTAAGAAAATAATGGGCATACATGTGTACATTTTCATGTATGTGTATTATCATAGTATTGACAAAGCAGTCATTTTAAGAAATTTACTATTACATCATGACAGTTCTCCTATTAAAATAATTAAAAACTTAATTTTCATTACTGAAGACCATTTTGCTATTTTCTTAAGAGCATCTTTGAGAGTAACAGGTTTCATATAAGGAAATCTTATGATAAAATTACTTATTTATTTATTGTTATTTATTAATTAGTTTTATATCCAGTAGACTATGTCTTGTGGTACTTTTTTTTCCCTGAGATTTTGAAGAAGAGGAAGAATTGTTTTCATTGGTCCCTAAAAATCACCATCTCTCTCTCTCTCTCTCTCTCTCTCTCTCACACACACACACACACACACACACACACACACATAATAATCACTCAGAATCAAAAGCTCCTGCCAAATATATGAGGAACATTCTTAACAATATTAGTTGCACTCCAAATTTAACTGTAGTCTGTAGATTATTTACTATTGCATACAGTAAAGAGTTCAAGTTTTCCAACTGAAGACAAATTTGGCAGATTATTTTCAGAGCTGATAATAATAGCAATATAGTTAAAGACAGTTTTTACCTCAAATTTCCATACACAATGAAAATTACCCTTTATATACTATAGAAAAATATAATGGGAAGAAATCCTCTGATCTTTCTACCCCTCACTCTTTAATATGTCTAATTAGATATTTTGTGAGCAGCATGAAAATTAATGAATGAGTCTCATTTTTTCTTGTTTTAAGACAATTTTACAAGACTTGTAATTCATATTGCTTTCTGTTATGTATTTTAATCAATGTGCTTCTTTTCTACAAATATGCAGACCTTCACTTTGATAAAGACTCAATAATTATTTTAACTTTATAGTGAGTCTAAATAAATTTGCTTAGCCATAAATCTAATCATTTTTCCTTAATTATATGCATTAAAAATAAAACATAGAGTATTACATTATAATTTTGAAAGAGAAAGAATTATTTTATCTCCTCAAATTTTAAACTATATAGCCAGCAGAATAAGTTTACATGAAACAACCATTACCAGAAGATTTTCTAGGATAACTCCATTTTCTAATTTAACAAGAATTAGCTTAAATGAGAGAAAATATTTGATAATAATAATGCCTTATACTGCATTCACAGTTAAAGCCAATGATACAAGTAACGGCCAACTTGATTATATATGTATTTCCATGCATTTTCTGTAGTATTATGTGCAATCTGATCATTAATAAACTATAGCCCTTAAGTCAAATTTCAAAAACTGTCTGATTAATATAGAAGTTCTTAAATCTGGTATGAAGTCCTAAACTATAGAGGAATGCACTACAATTTAGTCTGAACCCCATTCTAGAAAAACATGAATGATGGAAGACAGAGAGATACAATTGTTATTCAAGACCAGTGTAAGTCAGAAATACTCTCCAGCAAAAAACAAATGCAGTCATAACCAAGTGTTACTAAAGTTGTATGAAAATGATCTTGAATGGAAGAAGTTTCTGTTAAAAGATGCAGAATTCTCAGGCCTAATCTGAGTCATTTTTGGAATATTTAACAACAATGTTGAGGGTAGATAACCAATACTAGGTTTTCCCCATGTAAACAAAAACATTTTGTAATGTTACATGCTACTGTTACTGATATATAGTCACTTCAAAACTTCCAGATTCATAAAACACACACACACACACACACACACACACACACACACACACACACACTCACATGGAATTGAATTCACTGTAGAACTCTCAAGAAAGCATATAAAATCCATGCGGGAAAGAGGAGATGAGTTAGGGAAGTGCAAATTTTGAATCTGTTGATGACTTCAAGGAAAAAACTAATACAAGTCTCAGTATAGATTTATATTCTTAAGGAAGTAAGAGATTATGTTCCTTGTATTTGTGATATAGGTGAACAAGAGATTCTTTCTAACCAATAAAACTGAGACAAGAAGAAATAAAAATATTCTCTACTTATAGTTATTATAAACAAAAAATTAGTATTGGAAACATGAAGTACACTACAGATCAATAGGAATAGGAAAACAACTCAATTGAAATATGAATAAAATGATTAAATTTACAAAAGAATAAGCAAATACAATTTTATATTTGTATGCAAGAGAGAAAAATGTATTTGATATCATTAGTACTCAAGGACGTGCACTGTTTTTTTTACATCAAGTTGCCAATTTATACCCATCTTACTGATTCTTATAAACTACCAGGTAAAGCATAAATTTTTACCACCACCTTAGAAAATAAGATAACATTATCTTGTTAAGCATATATATAGCAAAAAAAATTCAACTAAAATTTATATCATAGTTTATAGAAACATATTCAGTTAATTAATGCACAAACATGGCTTTTAGGGAATATTTTAAATTAGGAAAAAAACCTGAGGCTTTTGTGACAAAATAATGAATGAATGAATTTTTGAACATTTATATGAGTCTGACATATTTTCAATTAATGAATTACTTCAGACATAAATAATGAAAAATTGGAAATTTAAAGCTAGTCACAGAATAATTCATCCTACATAATTTCACTTACAAAAAAAGGACCAAAATACAACATGCTAATTATACACACATAATCCCATACATATATTAAGATTACATACACATATAGTAAACTATAACAAAAATCATGAAAATATCTTCTGGAGTTTTTAGTCTGATATGTAAAAATATTGGAGGTATCATTTCCATTTTCACAAGAAAAATGTGAAGAAAAATATTATATTCAAACCAACCTAGAATTACTTATACAGTGAAACAATTCTACAAAAATTAAGCAGAAATACTTTCTCAGACCAACAAACAGAGTAATTATTGACAGAAAGCCTACCTTGCAAGAAATGTTAAAAGAATTTCTTCAGAGACTAAAATGATCAGGATCAAAAGCATGGATCTGTGTAAAGAGTGCTTGAAAAAAGATCAGTGGAGCCCAGCATGGTAGTACATTCCTAAAATCCCAATGATTCAGGAGGCTAAGGCAGGAGGAAAGCAAGTTCTAAGGCAGCCTTGGCACTTACCAAGATCTTGATTCAAAACTAAAAAATAAAAATTTGGGGGAGGAAATGAAACAACTGGACAGAAAGAAGATGGTAAAGCAGATCTAGGAAGGAAGTTGGACCCTTCCACAGCCCAGAAAGCAAACAGTGAAAGACCAGCTGACCACAGAGGTGGGTGACAGAGTAAATACTTTAAACTCAATGTTGTCTAAGTTGAAACTTAAAGGGACTTGGAGTTTGGTTCCTGGAGAAGAAAATAAGGACAGAATTTCTTGACCCTAAACTTTTACCATGTTGAGGTTGGGGAAAGTAGTTAACAGAGAGAGAGAGAGAGAGAGAGAGAGAGAGGAGAAGCCTATAACATTCATCCTTAAGGACAGCAGGAAAGAAAAACCAACCAAGATAAAATAGTATAGGAGCAGAAAGAAAGTGAAGGAGATCACACAGTTTAACGGAAATTGTGGGCTGGGAGCTGTGCTGGATAAGGTAAACGTTTTGTAGAGTTCACAGACTTCCTTGAAAAAACAAATAAATCAATATAGTTTCTCACTACTTTCATATAACAAAAGCAAAGGGAATACCTATGAAATTGGTTGTTAGTAATCTGTCTAAAAAGAGCTATGATTATAAGAGGGATTGCTTCTAGCTGAAAGTTAATGAAACCCCTTCCCCCTCACCATAGACAAGGGGAGTGGGATGGAGCTGACCCAAGAATAAATCACTTCCTGATAGTGCCAGCCCTAATTAAGAACTCCCCATAATCTACACAGGACCTCAGAGAAAGATGTATACCCGGTAACCATTAGAGGCAAACCGATTCGAATCTCAATCGATTTCTTGACCCATACCCTAAAAGTCAGAGGGCTTGCCAAAATATATACAAAGACCTGGAAGAAATCAGGGGCCAAACAAGATTAATGAATCCAGCTAAACTATCCTTTAGAATTGAAGTGAAATAAAAATCTTCTGTAATAAACAGGGTGAAAAAAAGAGTCTAGCATACAAAACATATTCCATGAAATATTTCTTGAAGAAGAAATAAAAAGTAAAAAGGAGACAAACCCAAGGCCAACATCAAACTGAATGGAGAAAATCTGAAAAGCATTTCCTCTAAAATCAGAAAGAAAACAAGGATATCCATTCTTAATTCTCCTCTCCAACATAATTCTTGCGTCTTTAGCCTGAGCAATTTGGAAAGAAAGGAAAATAAAGGACTGAAAATAAAGAGAAAAAAAAAAAAAAAATGGTCAAAAGGTCAAATTATTTCTGTTTGCTGATGACATGAACCTCTAGATAAAAAAAAAAAAAAAAAAACACTTCACTAGAAGATTTCTAGAGCTAATAAACAAATACAGCAAAATAGAAGCATACAAGATCAACATATGTAAATTAATGGCTTTCCTATACTCCATTAATGAATCTGCTGAAAGAAATCAGAAAAACTACCCCATTAACAATATTGACACACACACAAACAAAACAAAACAAAAATAAAACCCTTGGTAATAAATAAACCAAGGGAATGAAAGACTGAAAGTCCGCTGAAATGAAAACTATAGAACACTGACAAAAGAAATTGAAGAAAACTTTGTTAATTGAAGAAGGTGAAAAGACCTCCCATGTTCTTGGATAGGTAGAATTAATGTCAAAATGGCCATACAATGGCCTTATGCAGATGCCTTGCAATTCCCATCAAAATACCAATTATATTCTTCACAGAACCAGGAAAAAAAGAAACAAACAGTCCTAAAATTCACTTGGAAGAATAAAAGATCCAAAATAACTAAGCAATTCAAAGCCAAAAAGGGAATGCTGGTGATATCACAAGGCCTGACTTTATAGAATCTTTAATATTATTCACCTCAATGACACCACTTAATGTCATTCACCAAGTGACAGAGGTAAAAGTGATAAAATTGAAAGAAGAAGTAGACAAATCCACTATTATTGTTGAAGATATTACAACCTATCCAAATGTTCAGATGCAATGGACAGGTTATAAGGAAGAAATAAATGCCAATCCTCTACCATATGCTTCAGAAAACAGAAGCAAAGGAACACTTTCTAATTCATTTCACAAAACAGGTATATAAAGCTCATCCACCATTCAAATTAATTAATATAGTTTGTCACATCACCACATTAAAAAAGAAAAATCACATGATCATATCAACAGATGGGGGAAAAGCTTTCCACAAAATCCAACAACTATTTATATTAAAAACCATCAACAAAGAAGAAAGATAATGTAACTTCCTAAGTTGATAAAGAATCTCTACAAAAAAACTACAGTCAGTTATTTTTAAAAGTGAGAAACTGGATACTTTCTCCTAAAATAAAATCAAGACAAGGATTTTTCCTTCATCACTCTTGCTTAACAAGGTACTGGAAATCCTAGTTAATTAAATAAGATGAGGAAAGGAAACAAAGTTTATATAGATCATAAAGGAAGACATAAAACTGTTTTTGTTCATAGCCGGGTGGGGTGGCGCACGCCTGTAATCCCAGCACTTTGGGAGGCTGAGGCAGGAGGATCGCGAGTTCAAAGCCAGCCTCAGCAATGGTGAGGCACTTAACAACTCAGTGAGACCCTGTCTCTAAATAAAATACAAAAAAGGGCTGGGGATGTGGCCAAGTGGTCGAGTGCCCCTGAGTTCAATCTCCGGTACCACAAAAAAAAAAAAAAAAAAACTGTTTTTGTTCACAGTTCAGATGATAGTCTAGGTAGAAAATTTCAAAGAACCAAGAAAAAACTGAAGTAATAAACAATGATAGCATGTTTAATATACCAAAGTTAGTTGCTTTTTCTACATATCATCAATTAATAATTAGAATTTGAAATTAAAATGCAATATTATTTACACTAGCAAAAAACTGAGACGTTTAGTATAAATCTCATGAAATATGTATAAGATGAAGAAATCTAACAAAACCCTCATGAAAACAATCGTGAGAAAACTTCAAAGATCTGGGCTTGGTGGTGCCTGCCTGTTATCCCAGTTAGTTGGGAGGTTAAGGTAGCACTATAGCAAGTTCAAGGCCAGCTTGGGCGGTTTAGCAAGATCCTGCATTAAAAATAAAATATAAAGGGCAGGGATAGTAACTCACAGGTAGAGTGCTTGCCTAGCATTTGAGGACCTGTGTTGCATCTTCAACACCTTAAAAAAAAAAAAAAAAAAAAAAATTGCTCAAATGGAGAGAGAGAACGTTTTGGGAGTAGGAATATTCAATATTGTAAATATTGGTAATTTATAGTTTCTTCCCAAGCAGAACTATAGGTTTAATACAATCCCCATCAAACTCCCAGCAACTTACTCTGTGCATATAGACATATTGATTTTAAATTTTATATGGAAAGGCAGACTCAAAATGGCGACACAATATTGAAGAATAACAAAGACGGAGGATAGATGCTACTTAACTTCAGGAGTTACTGTACAGCTAGAGTAGCAAGACACAATAGTAGTATTGAAAAAATAGACAATTAGAAAAATGGAACATAATAGAGAACCCAGAAACAGGCCATGCACATATACTCGTCTGACCTTGTACAAGGGATCAAAAACAATTCATTGGGATAGGGTTATCTTTTCATTAGATGGTGGTGGAACAGCAAGACAGCCACAAGCAGAAAAATGAGTCCAGACATAAATATTTCTCTTTTCACAAAGATCAACTTCAATGGCTGATGGATCTAAATGTAAAATTTAAAATTAAAACTTCTATAAGATAACAGAAGAATATCTAGATGACCTGAGTTTGTCAATGAGTTTCAAAAATAACAACAACAGAATAATCCATGAAATAAGAATTTGATAAATAAAACTTCATTAAAACTAAAAATTCTTGTCCTGTGAAAGACAGACCACAGACAGGGAGAATGTATTTGCACAATACATATCTAATACAGAACTTGTCTCCACAATAGACTAATGCCCCTAAAAATTCAACAATAAGAAAAAAAGCAACCCAATTAAAAAGTGGGCAAAATAACTGAACAGACACCTCACCAAAGCTACACATATGTCAAATAAACATATAAACAATTTTCACATACCACATGAAATGAGAAAATTGCAAATTAAAATGAGGTACCTTTAAATACCTCTTGGAATTGCTAACATACAAAAACTGACATCAAATGCTGATAAGAATATTGAACACATGAACTCACTCATTGCTAATGGGAATATAAAATGGCAAAAAACACTTTGGAAGACAGTTTGTTGTTTTCTTGCATAAGTAAACATAATTTAGGAAACTATAAAATTTTAGTAAAGGGATAAGAGGAAGTATTTAAAATTGATATATGTTTGTTTAATTTTTTGTATGTTTATTAGATTGCTTTACTAAACAAAAAAAATTTGAGTGTGTACATGACAATTTTACATCTTGAGAATGTTTGGGTTTTGTTTATTTTAATACCTGAGACAGAATGTATCTTTTTGACATTGAAATTGTTACATATAATATTTATTTTAACATGGACATTTTTAGTGTACTATATATTTACTGATATTATATACATTTATATATGTATCATTCATATTAGATTATTACATAATTTTCACTGAATTCTGAAGCCTATAATAATCATTCAGAAATTAATGATCAATGAAACATCATATTTAAAAATGTATCACATAAAAACCCTTTATTCTTGGTAGAAATTGAGATGGCAGACATTCAAGAGGATATAGAATATTTTAATAAACTAACATAAATAAGTATTAATTTTCTATCTTAGTCAATTTGTGCTTCTCTAGCAAAATACCTGAGACTGTTTAATCCATACACAACAGAAATTTATTTCTCAGGGTTTTAGAATAAAGAAAGTCCAAGTTCAAGGTTCAGTGTTTGGTGAGGGCCACTTTCTGCTTCTAAGATGGCACCTTGTTGCAGCACCTTCTGGTTGAATACCATGTCCATACATGACAAAATAAATAAAGGAGAATGGGGATGGATAAGAATTAAAAAGATAGTATAATAAATTGCATATAATCTTCCTATGTTCGTATATGAATACATCACAAGTGAAACTCCACATCATGTACAACAACAAGAATGGGATCCTAATTAGAATAAATTATACTCCATGTATATATATCAAAAGACACACTCTACCAATAAAAATAAATGAATAAAATAAAAATATGAAATGAAGAAATATAAATACATAAATAAATAAATAGGAACTAATTCCCTCAGACTCTTTTATAAGACAATAATCTATTCATGAGGATACAACCTTCATGGCCTAATCACTCCTTAAATTCTTCACTTATTGGGAGCAGCAACTAAGTGACAGGTTTTGAACTGTTCTGTGACAGAGGTGATGCCCCTCTGGAGAACTCTTGGGGTGAGGGTGTTGATTTGAGATTGCCCAGTTGCTATGATGACACCCTGTTCAAAGAAAGACTCTATTTCAACTGCCTAGGGATAAAGAATTATGGGCACAAGCTGATAATTTAATTTAATTAATTTAAATAATTAATTGATAATTTAATTTGGTTATTTATGTTTTCAACTTCACTTCTGTTTATTTTGAAGAAATTTTCTCACAACAAATCCTTTTGATATTTAAACCTTTATAATAAATGTGCCAAGCTTGCTCATGGTCAGTCTTCTCCAATCAGGGGTTGGCTGAACCACCAGGACCGGCTTTTTTTCTGTTTGTGTGTTTGTTTGTCTTTTCTCCATCCCCTCATCAACTGCTCTGGTTAGACCTGAAAAAAGTGTCATGCAGGTGGTGACATACATTTCTTAATACTGTTGCATGGGGGATTAAGTTTTCATAACAATGGTGGATGGGAAACAAACATACAAACCATAGCACAGTATGTATGAAAATAAAATCAATTATAGCTTTTAAGGTGTTTCTTTTGCTGGTCACAAATATATTTTTGTGGCATTGATTTTTCCAAAGCAAGTCATAGAACTATCCTTTTGGATATGCCTTCATATTTTATGGCACATTTGTCTGAGTTGACTTACTCTTGTCTACTCTGTGTTTTATGTCTATGGATAAAATAGATGGGATAACTAAATGGGATAATAGATTTAAGAAATAAGGGTTGGTTACCAAATAATATAATGTCTGCGTACATGTGTTTGTGTGTATAGCATGTGGTGTTATCTTCTCCATATGCTGACTCTAGAAAGTCTAAAGAGGGATTCTAAAATATTTTAGAACGATGAGAGTTTCATAAAACAAATCTGCAACCTCTAAGTTATTGAAAGAGTCATTAGTATGCATAGGATTTAATATATTTGTTAATAAAAATTTTAACTTACATGTAAACCTGCATATTTCTTTATAAAACTACTTTTCATCATGAAGTTCTTTAAAATATATCAATTGAATTTTGAGTGCCTTCTGGTCTGAAATCACTGATTCCTTTTACTCAGAATATGTAAGAAGTCTTGGCAACTATAGATCTCCTAAGAATAGAAGTTTAAAATGGTAACATAAAAGGCTTATCTTTTTTTCCAAACATTCCCCATGCCAATAGGATCAAGATAATGTATTTTCTAAGATTTTGTGTGACACAGACACAGTTTTTATAATTGGAATTATAAAAAAATATAATTATCTTGGGCTAGAGTTGTAGCTCAATTGGTGTAGTGTTTGCCTAGCACATGTGAGGCACTGGGTTAGATCCTCAGCATCACATAAAAATAAAATAAAGGCATTGTTTACATCTACTATAAAATATTTTTTAAAATTGCAATTATCTTGCATTGAACAATTGAAAACTTGCTTATTCAAGAAACTTTGGTTAAGTACCTCTTATGTACCATATACAGAGAGCCTTACCGGTATTATTTCAAACATTCATAACAAACTGCTATGCTGTCATGTTTGTTTTAACTGGTGTCTTCTGTTCAGTGAACAAAGTATCTTAAGAATCAAGTAATTTTCTAAATGTCACCATAATGTCACAAATTAGCCACACATTAGGCAAACACTGCTCTTATATCTATTTCTTTATATTTACATCCATAAAAGACAATTTTTCTACATAGTTTCATTTGAGTATTTAAACTTCATGTGCAAGCCTCTGTTTTCAAGCTACTAAAATCTGCTGGCAATGAAGGAATTGTCCTAACCATGAGAAAAATCTCTTTAGTAAGATTAATTTTCCTGTTTCCTTTCCTTTACTATAAAAGAAACAGGTTAAGCTAATTAGCTGTTATCTTTATATATTTTTCACATGCATTTTGTATCTGTAACCTTATGCTTTGGAAAATCTTCATGTTTCACAAAAGATTTAATGTTGTGCTTTTTGCAAAAATGAGTAGGATATAACAGAGAATGATCGGTGTAGGATTAATAGGGCAGATACAATGGAGAACTTTGTACTTACAGATTCAAAGCTAACTGTGCATTAAAGTGGCATATTATTTCTGTTAGAAGAAAGATCCTTCTTCCTTCGTCTAAAGATCATGTTGTACCCCACAAAGTAAATTTTGCCTGCTTTAGGATTCATTCTTATGTCCTTCTCTGGGCACCCAGACCAAAAATATATCTCATATCTTGCAGAGACAGACTGAATAGAAACTGGGCTTTTAAAAGGAAGAAGACATAACATAAACAAAGACGTTTTAGAATCTGGTTAATAGGGTTTTTCAGGAGCTGTGTATGGGCCTTGTGGGTGTTGGGTATATCAGGGAGGAACATAAAATTGAAGAAGGGAGAGTTTCTTGATATGGGAGAACACTCCCGTGATACAAGATGTAATACCCTGACAAGAATTTTGGATGAAATGTAATGCATTCTGCTGTCATTTATAACATCTTAGAATAAAAAAAAAAAAAAAAAAAAAGAGGAAAAAAAAAGAATTTTGGGAGGTGATGTTATTTTGCAAACAGGATCTCTCTTTAAAGCTTACATAAAGTGATGATTTATTTTAAATGAAGTAAAAATGTCAAAAATGTGGTGATGATAAATGAAAGGATCATAATTTTAAGAATCAGGGATTATAAAATAGATATTCAACACAAAACAAGAAACTCATGGGCTGACTACATTCATCCTGGATGAGTCTGGAAGGTAACAAAGTGTTGAGGAATGTGCTGATGAGAGTCCACCACATTCTTGGAAAATCTTAGCTCCCTTTTGTAGACCAGAGCAAAAAAGGGATTTTGAAAATGGTGATGATATGAAGGAATTGATATCCTTAGATGTCAGGGGGTATAACTTACATGTCAAAAGCTACATGGTCAAAATAGTTGTAATGAGAAGTAACAGTAGATTGGCGGTGAAAGATGTCTATCTTTAAAGAGCTATGGAGATGATTAACAGAATTCATTTTTGTGAAGCAAAAATAAATGGTCCACAAACAATGGTTTTGCTTAATTAGAAGACCAAGGTAAGCATCCCCAGGGAAAAGTCACTGTCCGTGATAAGTGCTATGCTTTGGATATGATTTGTGGCCCAGAATGTTATACCCTGAAAGCCTGGTCCCCAAAGTGGTGTTGAGTTGGTGGAACCTTTAAGAGCTAAGACTGAGTGGAAGGTGATTATATCATGGGGGCTCCATCCTTGTGGCTGGATTAAAGATTTCTCATGAGAGTGAATCAAGTTTTATTGAAGGGGACACGTTCACTCAAGAATTGGTTGTTATGAAAAAGCAAGTGTGGCCTCTCCCTGGTCTCTTACTTCCTGTCTTACCATGTGATACCTCTCTTCTGTATGCACTCTCACCTTGTGTTGCCATTCACCATGAAGCCCTCAGCACAGCTGAAGGATTCCAGTACTTGATCCCAAATCTATAGAACTGTGAGAAAGTTCTTTGTAACTCAGTTACTTTGTTTTAGCAACAACATCAACAAAACAAGGCAGTCAGTTACCAAACCAGAGCCACTCCTCAGACAATGAAGCCATACAGAAAGGGATTCTGCATTTCTAATTGGAATTTGCATGTATGAAGACACGAATGGTGTGAATATATTTTGTATACAACCAGAGATATGTAAAAATGTACTGTATCACATGAAATGTAGTGCATTCTGCTGTCATTTATAAATAACAACTTAGAATTAAATAAATAAATAAATAAATAAATAAATAAATAAATCATGGCAGATATAGTTTCTATAAGTTTCCTGTTTTCTTCCCCAAATGACCTGCAGTAATTTACTGAAGAAATTTCTTCAAGCTGACGTATTCTAGCCTTACAAAAGCCTCAACAGATGGTTCAGGTAATGAGGCATTTTCACCATAGGAACAAACTAATCACTAATATTATAAAGATATCTTTGCTAGTAAAATGACCCATGTATAACTTATAGGAAGCCATAATAGAAAGGAAAATCACAGTGTAGACCCCTAGGTCTCTGAATCAGTTCCATTAAATCCACATGAGATATGACACAGAATTCTATAAGCAGCTTCTGTCCTCACTTTAACATCCAGAATTGTGCATATAATTAACTGATTTTTTTCCACTTGTTTATTTCTTAGTCACTTCAACATTGTCATGTACAATAGCAAGTTCTAGATTTCTCCATATCACAGTTAAGTTTTTCATAAACAAGTCTTCATTTTGGTTCTTGATAGCACCTTCTAATTATTCAAGCCCTCAAATGTGGAGTTAGCCTAAATTCTTTATTTCTCTTCATTCCCACATACATCCAGTATATCACCAAATAAGACTTTCATCTTCTTCCTGAGCCATTTTCCACATAACAGCAAGGGAAAATCATTTTAAAATATAGATGAGATTGTGTTGCTCCCTGGGTTGAATGCTTCAAAGACTTCTTATTGCATTTAAAATAAAATTCATACTCTAGGCATTTGAGTTCACATGTGATCTGATTGTTTCTCCAATCTTAACTAGGACTACTAGTTACCAATAATCTTTCCCAACTCAGAGACTGCACATGCTGTTAAATTTTTATTTCATTCTTCAGTTTTCCATATTTAAAATAACCATCCTATATCATTCTATATCTTAATCCCTTTATTTCACACTATGTCAGTGACAAGGCAGTATTGTATTTGTTTGTCAATTTATCTCTATATTGGAATGTCTATTGTGTAAGGGCAATAAAGCTGCCCCTCTCCCCACGGTGGAATCCCAGGAGCTTTAGCACAGCTTTTAGAACACACTTAATAGGTACTCAATACTAATTTTGGATTAATTCACTTAAACTAAGACTAAAAGCTGTTTTTCTAAATTCATGTGCAACTATATAATAATGTGTGCAAGGCAATAATTATATGGTCTGCTTATTACTCCTTAGAATAGTAGGCCCTTACACAAAACCTGATCTACTACTCCAAAAAAGTCCCTTGAGAACTTCTTCATCCTTTCGTTACCTAAGTAAACCCTGCCCATGTGTAGAAAATGAACCCTGGCAGGGATAACTAGAAACTTCACCTTGGATTGTAAAATTAGAAATGAGAGAAAGCTTCAAATATAAATACTTTAAAGTACGTATTTTTCCAAGTTATCTATCATGTAGAAAACAAATGCAATAAATAAATAAATAAATAAAATTAATGCAAACAGGGAAACATCTGAGTGTACAAATTACTGTTTGAGATCAACATATAATTTTGGTTCAGCTTCCTCCCTGCTTTTTCATTAATTTGTTTTATTTCTTGGATTTTTAAAGTAAAAATTTAACTTGCCTCCTTCATCCCCACCAAAAGAAATTCTACCCCAACTTCATTAGGTTAGAATCTCTGATATGTGTAACTGAGAGAATCCTAAATATTGAAATATACATTTATGATTTTTAATAGTGATGAAGGAAATATAAAGAACAAATCATATCTTTACTAGAGTATATAAATACAAGCAAACATCCTGCTCATCTTTTGGGAATAAATGTACACAAAATCCATTTATCCACCTGGTGAGGCAATGGCCAAATCTTGCACAATTTTCTGAATGTCATCACCAGATGCTATACCTTCCCAGTTGAATTTGTCTTTCACATTTAAAATTTCAAAATCATTTATGTCCTCTGTACATTTTTTTTCTGGTGATTTTTATTGATGGCTTAACTTAGTTCTTGAATTTCTTACCAAATAGGATTTCACTGTCTTCTTAATTAAAATAAAAACATTTTCAAAGGAGCATGAAATATAGACACAATATAAATATATTTAAGTGATTGTTAATAGATAGCAGTATATATTTTAATATCTCTAGTATGATACTCATTAAGATTACTGTCAGGTAGCTATGGTGCTTAATATCAAATAGCAATGTAATATACAGTAATTTCTGTTTCTAATTCTACTCTATTCTTTATAGCCTTATCATTCCTATTTTATTGCAATTGTTAAGCAGGACAAGAATATAGTATGCAAGCTAGTGTTTTGCTAAGTCATTTCACAGTTCACACTTAGTTGCAATACTAATTCATTTTATATGATCTTAGTATATATTATGAAGGCTATTTCCCAGAATGAAAATTATTTTGTTGGTATATTAAAAAAATTATGCTTTAGTTTAAATTGTGATACAACAAGAAATATAGTACAGAGTCTGATTTGATGAGCAGCCATATCATTTGCATATGCATCTTAAGGAAAATTAGTTATCAAATTGAATATTTATGATATGGTAGATTAAGATACTCTGTAACAGAGAGGAACTGATACATGATGCCTTTTGTTTCTAAAATTCTTGTTAGAATTTAAGGAAATAAAATATAATATATAAATATAATATAATATAATACTAAATTGATATTTATAATACAGAATAGCCTCTTTATTATTTTAGTAATCATTATTAACAATTATTTGTTATTATTATTAATGAAAAGAAATAACTTTCTATTTTGTGAGATATCAGGTTAAACTTTTGAAGGACATCAATTTTTTAGCCCCAGATCATAAAATACACCTAGAATTAATAATTCATCCTACCATCTTTTTTTTTTCTTCACCCTTTTGCACCCTCCCTTCCCCTCCATCCCCATAAAGGAATTTAAATGTAATTACTATAATTCCAACATACTTTTTCTTGAATCAAAACAAGAGTTAATGTGTGAAAAGCTTAACTCTTGAGGTTGATACTCAAAGCTCAGTTTTGTTATTTATCAATTCTGAGTCTTAATATACTCCTCTGGTCAAGAAGTTTAGTTTAAATAATCTCTAATTCTCCTTTTATTGTTGATGGTTCATAAAACCAATATGTATGCTCTCAGAAGGAGTAAAGTAATCGAATCTAACAGAATAATCCAGATGACACAAAGGATTTTAAGATTAAAATAATAGAAATTTAGAGTAAAGAAGTTCATCTTTCTAGTTCTTTTCCTTTATTCCAGATTTAAAAGACACTATTCCTCACAAAGTTTTCCAGAAACTTCCAAAAGTTTGCCTTAACTGGATTTAAAATATTGGAAACTTGTTCTATTTTTTTCTCAATAATTTTTGTCTTCTTTTTATATCCATATCATCAGGAAATTTTAACAGGTAATGATAAGAAAGAAAAATATAAGATAACTGTAGGTGTGTGGGTTCGTCTCTGTCTTCTATTCTGTACCATTGGTCAACTGGTCTATTTCGATGCCAATACCATGCTGTTTTTGTTACTATTGCTTTGTAGTACAATTTAAAGTCTGGAATAGTAATGCCACCAGCTTCATTCTTCTTGCTAAGAATCGCTTTGGCTATTCTGGGTCTCTTGTTTTTCCAGATGAATTTCATGATTGCTTTTTCCATTTCTATGAGGAATGATATTGGAATTTTGGTTGGTATTGCATTGACTCCGTATAGTGCTTTTGGGAGAATGGTCATTTTGACAATATTAGTTCTACCTATCCATGAAAAAGGTAGATCTTTCCATCTTCTAAGATCTTCATTAATCTCTTTCTTTAGCGTGCTGTAGTTTTTATTGTACAGGACTTTCACTTCTTTTGTTACTTCCCCAATTTTTTTTTTTTTTTTTTTTTTGAGGCTATAGTAAATGAGGTGGATTTCCTAGTTTCTCGTTCTGCGGCTTTGTCGCTAATGTACAGAAATGCCTTTGATTTATGGGTATTGATTTTATATCCAGCTACTTTGCTGAATTCATTTATTAGATCTAGAAGATTTCTAGTGGAATTTTTTGAATCTTCTATGTATAGAATCATGTTAGACCAGTTGACCAATTGTACAGATAGAGAAGACACAGAGATGAACCCACACACCTACAGTTATCTTATATTAGACAAAGGTGCCAAAAACGTTCACTGGAGAAAAGACAACCTCTTCAACAAATGGTGTTGAAAAAACTGGAAATCCTCATGTAATAAAATGAAATTAAATCTCTTTCTCTCACCATGCACAAAACTTAACTCAAAGTGGATCAAGAACCTAGAAATTAAACCAGAGACCTTGCAACTAATAGAAGAAAAAGTAGACCCAAATCTTCATCATGTTGGTTTAGGCTCCAACTTCCTCAATAAGACCCCTGTAGTGCAAGACTAAAACCAAGAATCAATAAATGGGATGGATTCAAACTAAAAAGATTCTCCTCAGGAAAAAATATCAAAAAATCAAAAAATAAGTGAGGTGAACAGAGGACCTACAGAATGGGAGCAAATCTTTACCACAAGCACATCAGATAGAACACTAATCTCAAGGATTTATAAAGCTCTTAAAAGCCTTAACATCAAAGAAAGAATCCAAATGGGCCAAGGGGCTAAAGAGACACTTCTCAGAAGATGATACACAAACAATCAACAAATATATGAAAAAATGATCAACATCTCTAGCGATTAGAGAAATGTAAATCAAAACTACTCTAAGATTTCATCTTACTCCAGTCAGAATGGCAGCTATCAAAAAAACAAACAACAATATATGCTGGCGAGGATGTGGGGGAAAAGGCACACTCTTACATTGCTGGTGGAACTGCAAATTGGTGCAGCCAATCTGGAAAGTAGTATGGAGATTTCTAGGAAAACTTGGAATGGAACCACCATTTGACCCAGCTATCCCACTCCTTGGCCTATTCCCAAAGGACTTAAAAACAGCTTACTACAGAGACACAGCCACATCAATGTTTATAGCAACACAATTCACAATAGCTAGATTGTGGATCCAACCCTGATGCCCTTCAGCAGATGAATGGATAGGGAAACATTGGTATATATACACAATGGAACACTACTCAGTACTGAAAGAGAATAAAATCATGGAATTTTCAGGTAAATGGATGGAGTTGGAGAAAATAATGCTAAGTGAAGTTAGCCAATCCCAAAAAAACAAAAGTCTAATGATCTCTTTGATATGAAGATACTAACTTATAAAGGCAAGAGAGAGGGGATGAGAGGAATGAAAGAGCTTTAAATAATACAAAGGGTGGGGTGGGGAGGGGTCAAGGGGATAGGAATAATGGCAGACTGAGTTATCCATGATTACCCTAAGTACATGTATGAAGACACAATTGTTGTAAAAATACTTTATATAAAACCAGCAACTTGAAAAATTGTGCTCTTTATATGTAGTAGGAAATGAAATATACTCTGCAAGGATGTATAACAAATTAGAATAATAAAAAAATTTAAAAAAGAAGAAGAAAAACTAAAATATAAAGTATGTATGGATATTAAAATATTTAATTTGCTCCTTTTGTACTCATTTAAGTTTGTAGACTTTTCTCTAATTCATCACTCAAGAGGAAGAATATAGAACAACAACAACTACAAAAAAAGAAAAAGAAAAAAACACACTCATTCTTGTTGGTTATTTCTAGCAAAATGTCTAAGTTCTAAGAACCTTAAAAGATGTGCAGAGAAGATAAAATGAAGGTGATATTATAAGAACTTATCTTGAAGACATCTGAAGAGAAGACACCTGAAATGGACATGAAACTGAAATGATATTACTCCTGCCTGGGTATGAAGAGGAGAATAAGAGATCATTAATACAAAAACAGCATATGCTGTGGTGCTTGTGGTGCTTAGTATTACTGTGAGCAATCTATGAGGTCAGATTCAAAATTGCTACATAACACAATTGAATATGAGATCATAGCAAATCTCAGAGAAAACTCTTGTGCTCCAATCAAGATAGATAATTATCAGCTTATTTTCAAGATAGAAGGGTCTACGAAAGCAGGAATAACATGGGAGGAGGGAAAAATGGACATTTGAGCAACAACCGTTGTGAACTTATAACTGGGGCTCAGAAATAGTTTCTCATGATTAATTTGCCCAATTGCTCTAGATAGTGGAATAAAGCAAGTCTAGGAAGAATGGAAACAAAATATAGAATTTCCATTGAATTATTGAAAATGTTATTTTTAATGTTAATATTCCTGCACAACTAAATGCATGGACTAAGATTAATTATCATTAAATTAAATTGTATTGTTGCTTAAGAGAATAAAATAAAAGTTTAGGTCACTGTCCCTAATTTATCAGCAAGGCAAAATTCAAATATCTCCTCATAAGCTACAATTGAAAAAAAAAACACAAATTACAAAAGATTGAATTTCAGAAATATAAATCTAAACCAAGAGAAAAATGTTAAAAATGTTTCCCAAATGATTTGGTTCATATAAATTTAAATACAGGCAATATTGCCGGGCGTGGTGGCGCACGCCTATAATCCCAGCACTTTGGGAGGCTGAGGCAGGAGGATCGCGAGTTCAAAGCCAGCTTCAGCAATGGCGAGGCACTTGGCAACTCAGTGAGACCCTGTCTCTAAATAAAATACAAAAAAGGGCTGAGGATGTGAGCCAGTGGTCGAGTGCCCCTGAGTTCAATCCCCGGTACCACAAAAAAAAAAAAAAAAAAAACTACAGGCAATATCGAGCTACAGTCCTAGATCACAGGATTATACTTACTTTGGGTATAATATCTGAAATGGATCATAAGATGGACTTTCAGTATTTCTTTTCTTCATCTAGATATTGATTATATGTGTGTGTTTTCAAATTTCTAAATTCATGTAGTAGCATAAAAATCAGTATGTGTTTCTGCTATTTATATTCTGATAAGTATTTGTGTACAAAGGATACTATGTATATTTTCAAAACTGTTACATAGCAGGAAGTTTTTACAGGTAAACCATTACAGCAATAATTTAGAAGAGGAAAAACCATGAAATTGGAGTAGTGTACCCCAAAGAACCCAAATAAATAGGAAAATTCTACATAAATTAGATGAAAGACTTCATCAGAACCTAATACCAACTACCCTCTCAAATATAATCCATTTAATAAAAAAGATAAAATGAGTATGTAAATATTTTTATGGAGAAATAAAAAATAAAATGTATATATAATCACATATGGGTGAGTTCCATCATTCATGGTAGTTATTTTCCATAAAATAACCAGAAATGCTGAATTAGTCCATAATGAAAACACAGGGTTCTGTACCTCTCTGGTCACATATCCTAAGTGCTCTGTAGAATAGGTTAGTGAGGCTGAAGTGATGGTTTCCACAGTATTAGATAAATGATGCACAAATAAGGCCACATGATAACTGAAGATTTAATATATATATGATGAAAACAACTGTTCCTAATTTTCTGCACTCACACAAATATACTTCATTATAAATCTTTTCTTAAAAACATCTGTAATATAATCTGAAACTAAGTATCTTAAGTTTGACAGTTGCCACATGGATGATATTCTTTTTTTAATATTTATTTATTTGCTTTGTTTTAGTTGTACACAACGCATTTGTTTTTACGTGGTGCTGAGGATCGAACCCGGGCCACACACGTGCTAGGCGAGCGCTCTACCACTGAGCCACAACCCCAGCCCACATGGATGATATTCTAAAGGTGGGGTGATTCTTGTGGTTAAAGGAATGGTAAGCACATTTATAATAAAGGAATTCCATATCCCTGAAACACTGACATTAATATTAAAACAATGATTTATACCTGTAACAAAAATTTTATTTTTGTAAGGAAGCATACTCAGCCAATGTATATGAGTTGAACTGTACCTTTTAATGTTATTACCTATTGGAAACTGAGAGTCACAAATGATTGAACACTAAATCATAACACACCAAGATAATACACAGAGAATGTGTTGAGATCATTTGTATAAGAACTCCCAATATAATTTTCCATTTTAGCGGACATTTAATTTGCAGCATTACATCAATGACATCAATTAATCCTATTTTCTTACACTTGAAATTAGTGCCACACTGCTTTTATTAGCATTTAGACAATTTTTATTTGAAGTTTAGATATACATTTATTCTAACATTTATTTTTTAAACATTTTTCTTTCATTTTTTATGCTTTGCCTTTGGTGATCTTTGTTTTTCATATTATTTTATCATACTCTACTCCAAAAACAGTATAATTTCAATAATGCTGCTTCCTCTATTTCTCAACACTAACTTTAGTTTTACAACAGTTTCATTTTTCCCTCAGCCTCTTCTTTCCCTCATTCTTGACCATTCCTATGTGTTAGTTGAAGATTCAGAATCACACATAGTCCTCTCTCTTATGCCTCACACCTGCTCTTCAGCTGTCAGACAGCTCTAATGATTTATGTAATACATTTCCCTCAAACTGCCATTCAAAAATTTAACTTAGCACCTTCTACAACAGCTGCTCCTCTTTCTTGTGAACTCATTTTTTCAACTCAAACTGCTAAATCCAAACCTTAAAATTTGTTTTTATCACATTTTAGATTCATTCATTCTATAATTATGGTAATTTTAATGTCCATATACTGATACCTCTAAAAACCATCTTCACTCATCTCTTACATTTTGCAAAAATCCTGAGTCAGTGTCTCATTGTCTTTTGTTTGGTTTACAAAATAGACTGCATGTCCCACTTGACTCCAGTATAAGCCATGCTTCCCACTATAAACAATGTTCTTTTAAAATTTCAAACATATTAATTCACTCATCTATTTTAAACATTCTTATTGATACCTCATTGGTCTCATGATAATATCCCAAATACTGCATGTAATTGACCTGACTTTAGGCTGTTGTAGCTGGTCCAAGTCTCATTTTGTCAACTTTTTCTTCCAATGCATACCTCAAATAAAATAAAAATGGAAAACAGTCTTTTTCAGAGCGGATGGTGTCTATTTTGATGCCTCTAGGCCTTTCCATTCTTTCCTGCTAAATGATTCTTCTTCATATACACCAAATCTGAGTAATTGCTAAGCTTATTTATATGTCAGCTTTAATGTCTCCTTCCATAAAAAAATTTCTCTAACACTATAATACTGTTTTCTGCCTTCTGTCCTTATAATGATAGTTTGCTCATGATATTATGAGTTCTTTATATATCCTGGAGATTGATTCTCTATTTGAAGTGCAGGTGGCAAAGATTTTTTCCCACTCTGTAGGTTCTCTCTTCATGTTTTTGATTGTTTCCTTTGCTGTGAAGAAGCTTTTTAGTTTGATACAATCCCATTTATTTATTCTTGCTTTTACTTCTTGTGTTTTAGGATTATTATTGAGGAACTCAGTTCCTAAGCTAACATGATGGAAAATTGTACCTACATTTTCTTCTAGTAGCCCCAGGGTCTCTGGTCTAAGACCTAGGTCCTTGATCCACATTAGTTGAGTTTTGTGCAGCCTGAAAGATAGGGGTTCAATTTCATTCTTTTACATATGGATTTCCAGTTTTCCCAGAAACATTTGTTGAAAAGGCTATCATTCCTCCAATGTATGTTTAGGGTGCCTTTGTCTAGTATGAGATTTGTCTCTGTGTCTTCTATTCTGTTCCATTGATCTTCATGTCTGTTATGGTGACAATATCATGCTGTTTTTGTTACTGTAGTTCAGTAGTATTATTCATGGGATCCTAATGCAATCTCATAAATGGGATCCTAATTAGAATAAGTCTGTTATTGTGATGTCTCCTGCTTTGCATTTCTCATTAAGGATTGCTTTGGCTATTCTGGGCCTCTTATTTTTCCAAAATGAATTTCACAATTGTATTTTCTATTTTCTATGAAGAAATTCATTGGAATTTTAATAGGAATTGTATTAAATCTGTGTAGCCATTTTGATAGTATGGCCATTTTGACAATATTAATTCTGCCAAATGCTCAATAAATGTATGAAAAAATGTTCAACTTCTCTAGCGATTAAAGAAATGCAAATTAAAACTACACTGAGATTCTACCTCACTCCAGTTAGAATGCCAATTATCAAGAATACAAGTAAAAATAAATTGGCAAGCCCCAGCCTGCAAGTGTTCCAGCCCTGCCAGCAAGCACTCCAGCTTGGCCCTCCAGCATGCTTTCCCAGCTCAGCCCACCCACTGTGGAGATGCCATCCCCGCTCAGGAAGGCAGGGGAACAAGCTCCAGCCTGTGAGCATTCCAGCTAGGCCCGCCAGCAAACACTCCAGCTCTGCCCACCTACAAGCTCAGCCTGACTGTGTGTGTTCCCAGCTCTGCCCACCCACTCCCACTCAGTAGCCACAGGTTGTCCCCACTGCTGCCTACAGGTCAGGGAACAGGCTCTTGGCCCAGGTCCAGGGAATATTACATGGGGATACCTACCTTTTGTTCCTCCTACTAACACCCTAATTCCCATGATTACCTCTCACTAATCAAATAATCTAATACCTCTATCTTCTCACATCCTACCTCACAAATATTTTAGCCAACCCATAAGTCCCCCCTTCTACCATTAAATACCATTACTGTGAACCACCACACAAAAATACTGACTAAATGGTAGATGATAATTGATCTCATAATCTACGGTTAAAGCGTCAAAATTGTAAATATAAAAATAGAAACTAAAGGATATATGGCAATACGTTGGGTACTTTGAATGCTGTAATATTGCTCTTTCCCTTAAAAGTGAGGAATTGGGTAACCTGTAGAGAAGATAAAAGACAATAGGACAGAAACAGTAATACCTCAGACTTACACTGCAAGAGAGGAAAACACATAGATATCATGAAAAACTAAGGGAGGAAAATGCCCCAAACAAACCAAAATACTACAGCAATAGAATCCATAGAAAGCAAAGTAGGTGAAATGTTGGAAAAGGAGTTCCAAATATACATAATTAAAGTGATTTGGGATTTTAAAAATGACCTAAGTGAACAGATACAGGCAAAAATTGATCTCTCCAACAAAGAGATAATAGATCAAATACAGGCAACCATTGATCACACCAACAAAGAGATAAGAGAACAAATACAGGTAGCAAAAGATTACTTCAAGAAAGAGAGAGTCTGAGGGAAAAACAAAACAAAAACAGAAATACTTGAAATGAAAGAAACAATAGGCCATTTAAAAAAACTCAATAGATAGTATCACCAATAGATTGGATCATTTGGAAGATAGACCTCAGACAATGAGGACAAAATATATAATTTGGGAAATAAAGTTGACCACACAGAGAAGATGGTAAGAAACTATGAACAAAATATCCAAGAATTATGGGATACCATCAAAAGACTGAATATAAGATTTATTGGAATTGAGGAAGGTGCAGAGAATCAATCCAAAAGAATGCAAAATCTCTTTAATGAAATAATATCAGAAAATGTCCCAAACAAGAAGAACGAATTTGAAAACCAAATACAAGAATCATATAGGAGGCCAAATGTACAAATTACATTAGATCTACACCAAAGCACATTATAATGAAAATGCCTAGCATACGAAATAAGGATACAATTTTAAAGGCCATAAGAGAGAAAAATCAGATAACCTATAAAGGAAAACCAATTCGCATCTCAGCAGATTTTTCAACCCCAACCCTCAAACCAAGGAGAGCCTGGAACAACATATACTAGGCTCTAAAAGATAAGGGATGCCAACCAAGAATCTTATATCCAGCAAAGTTAAGTTTTAGACTTGATGATGAAATAAAATCCTTCCATGATAAACAAAAGCTAAAAGAATCTACAACAAGAAAGCCGGCACTACAGAACATTCTTGGCAAAATATTCCATGAGGAGGAATTGAAAAACAACAATAAAAACCTACAAAGGGAAAAACTATAATAAAGGAAAACTAACCATAGGAGAACTCAAATCAAGCTAAATACCAAAAAGAAAATAAAATTAAATAAATTTAAAATGACTTGTAATACAAATCATATGTCAATAAGAACCCTGAATATTAACAGCCTAAATTCACCAATTAAAAGACATAGACTGATAGACTGGATTAAAAAAAAAAAAAAAAAAAAAAAAGACTCAACAATATGCTTCCTTCAAGAGACACATCTCATAGGAAAATACGCCCACAGACTAAAAGTGAAAGGATGGGATAAAATATACTGCTCACACGGACTATGTAAGCAAGCAGGGGTTTCCATCCTCATATCAAACAAAGTAGACTTTAAGCCATAGGTAATCAAAAGAGATAAGGATGGACATTTCATACTACTTAAGGGAATCATACATTAACAAGAAATAACTGTCATAAATATATATGCCCCAAATAACAGAGCATCCATGTTCATCAAACAAACTCTTCTCAAGAGCCAAATAGACCACAATAAAATAATTCTAGGTGATTTTAACATACAACTTTCACCAATGGATAGATCTTCCAAACAGAAGCTAAACAAAGAAACTGTAGCACTCAATAATACAATCAATAGTTTAGATTTAACTGATATATAGAGTATATTATCCATCAACAAGTCAATATACTTTCATCTCAGTAGCATATGGATCATTCTCTAAAATAGACCATATATTATGCCATAAAGCAACTCTGAGCAAATATAAAAAAGTAGAGATACTACCCTGCATTCTATCAGATCATAATTGAATGAAATTAGAAATCAATGATAAAATAAGAAACAAAACCTACTCTAACACCTGGAGACTAAATAATATGCTACTGAATGAACAATGGGTTGCAGAAGACATAAAAAAGGAGATTAAAAAATTCTTAGAGGTAAATGAGAACACCGATACAACATATCGAAATCTCTGGGACACTATGAAGGCAGTACTAAGAGGAAAATTCATTGCATGGAGTTCATTCCTTCAAAGAAGAAAAGGTCAACAAATAAATGAATTAACATTATACCTCAAAGCCCTAGAAAAAGAAGAACAAAACAACCCCAAAAGCAGAAGAAGACAGGAAATAATTTTAAAATCAGAGCCAAAATCAATGAAATTGAAACAAAAAAAACAATTGAAAAAATTGACAGAACCAAAAGTTGGTTTTTTGAAAAAATAAATAAAATTGATAAACCACTAGCTATGCTAACTAAGAAAAAGGAGAGAAAAAACTCAAATTACCAATATATGTGATGAAAAATGAAACATCATGACAGACACTACAGAAATACAGAAAATAATAAGAAATTATTTTGAAAATCTACACTCCAACAAAATAGAAAATAATGAAGATGTTGAAAAATTTCTAGAAACATACAATATGTCCAAACTAAATCAGGATGACATACACAATTTAAATAGATCAATTTCAAGCAAAGAAATAGAGGACACCATCAAAAACCTACCAACCAAGAAAAGCCCAGGTCCAGATGGATACACAACCAAGTTCTACACGACTTTTAATGAAGAACTAACACCAATACTTCTCAAAATATTCCATGAAATAGAAAAAGAGGGAACCCTTTCAGACTCATTCTATGAGGCCAATATCACCCTGATTTCAAAACCAGGCAGAGACAAATCAAATAAAGAAAACTTCAGACAATATCACTAATGAATACAGATGCAAAGATTCTCAATAAAATTCTGGCAAATCGAATACAAAAACACATCAAGAAGAGTGCATCGGGGCTGGGATTGTGGCTCAGCGGTGGAGCGCTCGCCTAGCACGTGGGCGACCCGGGTTCGATCCTCAGCACCACGTACAAAATAAAATGCATTGAATAAAAAACACATTGTGTACAACTAAAGCAAATAAATAAAAATATATATAAAAAAAAAAAGAAGAGTGCATCACGATCAAGTGGGCTTCATTCTGGGGATGCAAGTCTTGTTCAACATAAGGAAATCAATAAATGTAACTCACCACATCAATAGACTCAAAGATAACAATCATATGATCATCTCAATTGACACAGAGAAAGCATTTGACACGATACAGCACCCCTTCATGTTCAAAAACGCTAGAAAAAATAGGGATAACAGGAACATATCTCAACATCATAAAGGTCATCTATGCTAAGTCCCATGCCAACAAAATCCTAAATGGAGAAAAGCTGAAAGCATTCCCTCTAAAAACTGGTACAAGACAGGGATGCCCTCTTTTGCCATTATTATTTAACATAGTTCTTGAAACCTTATCTAGTGCAATTAGACAGACAAAAGAAATAAAAATGATACAGATAGGTAAAGAAATCAAATTATCATTATTTACAGACGATATGATTCTATACATAGAAGATACACAAAATTCCACCATAAATCTCCTAGATCTAATAAACGAATTCAGCAAAGTGGCTGGATATAAAATCAATACCCATAAATCTAAGGCATTTCTGTACATCAGTGGCAAATATTCAGAAAGAGAAACTAGGAAATCCACCCCATTTACTATAACCTCAAAAAAAAAATAAAATAAAATACTTGAGAATCAACCTAACAAAAAAAGTGAAAGACATGTACAATGAAAACTACAGCACACTAAAGAAAGAAATCAAGGAAGATCTTAGAAAATGGAAAGAACTACCTTGTTCATGGATAGGTAGAACTAATATTGTCAAAATTACTATACTACCAAAAGCACTATACAATTTCAAGGCAATCCCAATCAAAATCACAATATCGTTCCTCATAGAAATAGAAAAAGAAATCACAAAATTCATCTGGAAAAATAAGAGACCCAGAATAGACAAAGCAATTCTTAGCAAGAAGAGTGAAGCTGGTGGCATTACTGTTCCAGACCTTAAATTGTATTACAAAGCAATAGTAACTAAAGCAGCATGGTATTGGCACCAAAATAGACCAGTAGACCAATGGTACAGAATAGAAGACACAGAGACTAACCCACACATCTACAGTTATCTTATATTAGACAAAGGTGCCAAAAATGTTCACTGGAGAAGACAGCCTCTTCAACAAATGGTGTTGGGAAAACTGGAAATCCTCATGTAATAAAATGAAATTAAATCTCTTTCTCTCACCATGCACAAAACTTAACTCAAAGTGGATCAAGGACCTAGGAATTAAACCAGAGACCTTGCGCCTAATAGAGGAAAAAGTAGGCCCAAATCTCTATCACATTGGTTTAGCCTCCAACTTCCTCAATAAGACCCCTATAGCATAAGAATTAAAAACAAGAATCAATAAATGGGATGGATTCAAACTAAAAAGCTTCTTCTCAGCAAAAGAAACAATCAGTGAGGTGAACAGAGAACCTACAGAATGGGAGCAAATCTTTACCACATGCACATCTGACAGAGCATTAACTTCAAGGATATATAAAATGCTCAAAAACCTTTACACCAAAAAAACAAACAGCCTAATCAATAAATGGGCTAAGGAACTGAACAGACACTTCTCAGAAGATGATATACAATCAATCAACAAATATATGAAAAAATGTTCAACATCTCTAGAAATTAGAGAAATGCAAATCAAAACTACTCTAAGATTTCATCTCACGCCAGTCAGAATGGCAGCTATCAAAAACAAAAAACAACAGTAAATGCTGGCAAGGATGTGGGGAAAAGGCCACACTCTTACATTGCTGGTGGAACTGCAAATTGGTGTAGCCAATCTGGAAAGCAGTATGGAGATTCCTAGGAAAACTTGGAATGGAACCACCATTTGACCCAGCTATCTCACTCCTAAGTCTATACCCAAAGGACTTAAAAACAGCTTACTATAGGGACACAGCCACATCAATGTTTATAGCAGCACAATTCACAATAGCTAGATTGTGGAAACAACCCCACCCTGATTCCCATCAATAGATGAATGGATAGGGAAACTTTGGTATATATATACACAATGAAACACTACTCAGCACTAAAAGAGAATAAAATCGTGGAATTTACAGGTAAATGGATGGAGTTGGAGAAAATAATGCTAAGTGAAGTCAGCCAATCCCAGAAAACCAAAGGTCGATTGATTCCTTTGCTATGATGATACTGAACTATAGTGGCAAGGGAGGGGTGATGAGAGGAATGAAGGAATGTTAAATAAAACAAAGGAGAGGGAGGGAAGGGGAGGGGGCAAGGGGATATAAATAATGGCAGAAGGAGTTGGACATCAATATACTAAGTGCATGTATAAAAGCTCAAATGGCATGAAAATACTTTGTGTAAAACCAATGACTTGGAAAACTGTGCTCTTTATATGTAATATGTTTAAAAGCATGTATAACAAATAAAATTAAATAAATTAATTAAAAAAATAAAAGTTGGCAAAGATGTAGGAAAAAAATGTTCATTCATACATTGCTGGTGGGTTGGTACAACCACTCTGGAAAGCATTTTGGAGATTTCTCAGAAAACTTGAAATAGAATCACCATTTGATCCAATTATTCCACTCTTTAATATATACCCACAGGACTTAAAATCAGCATATCACAGTGATGCAGCCATATCAGTGTTTATAGCAGGTCAATTCATAATAGCTGGGCTATGGAACAAAACTAGGTACCTTTCAAATGATAAATGGATAAATAAAATGTGAAATATACACACAATGGAATATTACTCAGCCATAAAAGAGAATGATTTTATGACTTTTGCTGATAAATGGATGGACCTAGAGACTATCATGCTAAGTGAAATAAACTAATCCCCAACAAAGCAAAGCCCAAATGTTTTCTCTGATATGTGGATGCAAATACACAATGAGTGAGTGAGGAAAGAAAAAAATGTTCATTGGATTAGACAAAGGAGAATAAACAAAAAGGAGGTGGGATGAGAATAGGAAATACAGTAGAATGAATTAGACATAACTTTCCTATGTTCATATATGAATATAACATCAGTGACACTCTATGTGATGTATAAACACAAGAATGGGATCCTAATTAAAATAAGTTATACTCCATGTATGTATAATGTGGCTCTATTGTCATGTATATTGAAAAAGAACAAAAAAAATGTGAATTTTTTTCTGTATCATGCTATTGTATATAAACTTTACATACTTACTCATGCTTATATTCCCTGGAACATGATAGTCATTTGATAATTCTTTATTTAATTAAGTATTACATGACATAGCAACACCTTAGGAACAATAATAGAGTTCACTTTTTCTCACTTATCTATATTTGATAAATAAGAGAAAAGTGACTATAAATATCAGAACTGGTAACAGTGAAACACCAACCTAACAGCAGTGATTGTATGGGTGAGGCACAGTTGGATGAAGGAATGTGAAAGTGAAGGGATTATTTTAATGTTGTATTTTATTAAAAGTAGTTATTATTAGAAAAAATATTTTATGCATTATTGGTTATATATTTAAAATACAAAAGTGAAATAAAATGGAACTATGACACACTAAGTCAGTCATCTGCTTATAGACACTGTTTAATACTGTGGTCCTAATTAACATGTTCATTCTCCAACTTGGGAGTCATGCTGAAGCACTTTTTCAAAGTTCATACAAAAATTCATGTGATCTCCAGGTTGAAGCTGTGTAGTCAAATGTCTCTGGAAACAAAAAAGTTGCATTGAATCTTTGCTGTGAAGTTATTTCAGTTGTGTTAGTCTAATGTCTTTTGATTGATTTCAGCATCCACTTGCTTAGCCCTGACTTGAAGTGTTGGCAGAGAATGCACAGCTTTGCAGGGTGGGTGACAGACAAGACAATCTCCTGTCCATTCCTCCCAAGAAGGCACATTCCTTTAATTGCTCTCTGAATCCCTGGTCTTTCTTTTTCATTTAAACTCTAGGGATATGATTTAAAGAAAGGGACAAAAATAAAGAAAATAAAATAGTAAAAAGAAGAAAAAAGAATGAATGAACAAGAAAGAAAAATGATACCATTTTTAAAAGGAAAAAACAGGCAAAATGAGGAAGTGAAAACAAATGAATTGATCACACAAACACACACAGGCATATGTGCACGCCCCACTGGACTATCACCATGACTACTGCTCCCCCAGATTCCTAATTTACTTGATATTAGTGACAACCGCAATAAATCAGATCCTGTTGTACACAGGATTGGAAACTTGATTTTTATCCTTAATATTCTCCAGGCTATCTTAGTTATTGCTCTCTGAAAATAACCCCCAAAATGTGTAAGATGTTTTCTCCCTTCAGATATTTTTTTGCCTTCCCATAATTCTCATTTTTTAAAAAGGGAATAAAAACATACACAATACCCACATTTAATGAATCATTCATTAATATACTTTAAAAACTTAAATTTTAATGCACATTTTCATACCTCTATATGTTCACAAAAATAACTAAAATGTGATAAAATTATATTGCATGTCATATAATGATTCTAGACATTATTTAAGAATCTCACTTTATTTACTTTCATTTTACCTTTTAGAGTGTATTAAATCACAAGAGGGAAGATATTGAGATGAACAGTTTTCAGAAATTTCTCTTGAATTGATTCACAAAACCATTGGAGAAGATAGTTAGGGACTCATTGAACTCTGCAAGTAACCTCTGAAAATTTATGAAGGGATGTCAGTTTTACCAATGCCAAGTTTTGTTTGTTTTTAATTTATCTATAATACAAAAAAAAAAAAAATAGCTCCCAGATTGCAAGACTTTCTGTGTTTGAAATCAGAAAGTCTCTTTTGAATTTTCTTATCGTAAGAACAAGTAATCCAACCTTGTACCTGAACTTTAAAATTCATGAGTCAACTCTTAACTTCCACTGGATTTTCCTTTCTTTGATGCCTTGTCATATTGATGTTTCATAGAGTCGAAGGAAAATAAAGTTTCTAACTTTTGACAAACAAATACTTTTTAGTCCTGAACCTATAACATCATTTTCATTTTAATCACAATTTTTCATGTGACTTTATAAAAATGCATTATAACCATCATTTTCCCCCTAATATTCTGAATGATAAAACATCCAAATAAAGTAATCACACAATAGACATGGGATGCATAATGACATTTTGTTCAACAAGGGATCCCATCTGCATGGTTGTCCCACAAGCTTATAGTGGAGCTGAAAAGTTCTTGTCACCTAGGTGATGTCATAGCTATTATAACATTGTAGTGCAACACATTTCTCACATTTGTGGTGATACAGGTGTCAACAAACCTGCCTTCCAACCAGTCATATAAAAGTATATCACATATAAATATGCACAATATATAATACTTGATGGGAATAATAAATGACTAGGTTACTGGCTTATGTATTTACTAGACTAAACTTGTTATCACTACTTTATTTACTTTTTATTAACATATGTTGACACATAGTAATCATATGTATTTATGGGGTACAGCATTTCCCTATGTACAGTGCAGCATTTCACTATGCATATACAATGTATAATGATCAGGTAAATGTAAGTGGCATACCTACCACCTCAAACATTTGTCATTTCTTTCTGTTGAGAACATTCAAAAATCCTATTAGTTATTTTAAAAAATTCATCTAATTGCAGCCACCCATACTTACACTACATGCTATAGAAATTGGAAGTTATTCCTCCCATCCAGCTGCAAACCTGTACCCACTGTCCATTCTCTGTGTGTACCTACCTCCTTCACACCCTTCCCAGGCTCTGGTAACTACTATTCTGTACTTCTTTGGAATCAACAATTTAATTCCCACATGCAAGTGAAAGCATGCATTTTTTATATTTTTGTACCTGTCTTACCTTATTTAACATACGATCCTCTAGTTTCATTCATGTTGCTGCAAATAAAAGAACTTTATTTTTTGACTGCATAATATTCTATCAAGTATACATATTATATTTTCTTTGTTCATTAATCAATTGCTGAAGAACTAGGTTGAGTCCACATCTTGGTCATTGTGAATAGTGTGCAATGAACATGTGAAAAAAAATATACACATATATGTTATATGTAATATTAATATATTAGTGACAGGGTAAGACTTAGGTTATGTCTCTATCTCAAAGAGAGAGATAGTAGAACTTTATTATTCCTTTGGCCGTGGCAAATACATTGAGAATCTTAGATGAAATAAAGAAAAGAGACAGAGATCACTTGTTTCTAGACTTTATATATGATGTCTGAAATTTCTATTTCTGGGTTAATGGTTATTTTAGTGCTTTGTCTTGAAAGGCATTCATTCCTATAAAAATGAGGTTGCTAGGAAGTTTGTCTTTTTTTCTCAATTCATCTTTCCGTAATATTTCTTGAATAACTCCAGAAGCAATGGACAATTCTAAGCTAGTTATTTCTATAGCTTTTTAATAGCAACTTTCAAACTAGCCTCAAAATCAGAATAAATAAGCTAAATACGAAAAGCATCCGGTTTATAGAGATCAAATATTCTCAGGGGAGATTCAAGTCCAATTTTGCTAAAATATGGCTCATTTAATACTTTGCTAAAATATTAAGTGAGCCATAAAAAGTTAACGTTTTAGAATATGGGTAGTGGTTTGTGAAATTTAAAATGTCACAAAATACATGAAAATTTGGAAACAAAATTTCGAATATAGTTTAATGCAATACATTGAAATTATGTAATTAATTAGAAAGCTACTGATGAAAAATAGCAATTAAAACATTCTTCAAGAATATTCCTTGATTTTATATTTTCCACTGTGATGTTCCACAGAATATTTCTTTTCAATATTTCCATCTATTTCATATCTTTTAAAATAAATGTTTAGTGAAACTTTTGCACTATAGATAATTTTACTATAATATTGATTTTTATCTGTATTTGACATATACTTAACATTCATCCCAAATTTTTAATAAAAATTCTTGGGCTGGGGTTGTGGCTCAGCAGCAGAGCACTCGCCTCGCACGTGCGCGGCCCGGGTTCGATCCTCAGCACCACGTAAACATAGATGCATTGCATTGTGTACTACTAAAGTAAATAAATAAATATTTAAAATTTTTTTAAAAAAATTCTTATATTTTTCTTTCTTCTTTTCAAGTTTTAGCACAAGAATCATGTTTTTTATTCCTCTACCAATATATTAGTGCTTTATAAATTCAGGATGGAAGGGATGGTCCTCTCATTGTTTAGGAAACAATGCTTTTCAGGGATTGCAATTTCTCAAAATAGATCAATGCACTAATTAACAAGAAAACATATTTTTAACATGTTAATTGTGTTCTTTGTATTTGTTGTTTAAAGTTAGTTAGGCTACATGTCTTCCATTTGCTGATTCATTAAGCTTGAAAAGTTGTCTTCTAATTAACTTTAAGCATTCTTCAATACCCCCTGCTTTCTTTTCCATTTATAAAATCTTCATATTCTAACAAGGAACACTATTACCAACAGAGACTTTATACAAAATAAGCCTCTCAATCATTATGGAATATAAATGTAACATAGTAGATTTTTTTAAGGAAAACAAAATGATGAAATAAAATCTTAGAAGGAAGATAACTTAAAATGACTAAAGAGAAAACAGGACAACCTACTATGACTACTTCCCAAAAGTAAGCCAACCTACTATGACTACTTCCCAAAAGTAAGCCTCATTCATTGAAGCATCATTTCTATTGAGAGGAAATATTAAACACCAGTCTATACACAAATGCCTTTTTCAGGGTTACATATAATCAATGCCTTAGGATACTACGAATAAAAATCGACATTCATTTATTCCGAAAAGGTGAATGATGTTTCATTTTTTCCCTGTTGGATTGCAGCACACTCCATGAAATATATGTAAGTACTTCCAGCAGAGGGCGATATTGCTTCAGTAGCTGCACCCCCAGAGGAAAAGCTCAGCTCATAAATTATCCTGATAGTCATACACTGAAATTGACAAAGGGTTCAAAACTCCCTGTTATTTAGAAATTTTTTGTTCAATATGGCAGCCACTATCCACATGTAATTATTTAAATATAATCTAAAGTTTAATGACAGTAAAATTCCCTTTCCTGGTCATTTGCACTAGCCACTTTCCACAGGCTTTATGGCCAGTGTCAGCACAAAAATATTTCTCTTTACAGAAGGATATTTAGTGCAGCACTAGTCACAGGAATAACACCCTGTCTGATTTCAAATCTTCTTCAAATTAAAAAATTTGACCTACCTTATATAGATTATTTCCTTTTTATTGTCATCTAAGGGAGAAATTTTTCACTTAAATTTGGGGTGTCTACTGGTTTTCGTGGGAAGGTGAGCCGAGAATTGACATAATTCACTGTAGTAGAAGTGCTCGTGATTTGTATGATCACATCACAACTGGAGATAAAGGAGTGATTCATTCTCATGACAAACTATCATTTTTTCTTAGTTTATCCTCTAAGGTTGTTTTTCAGGAACCTTCCCAAGTTTCTTCACTGCTATTTGACAAAACTTCAATTATTGATAACATATTAAAACTAGCATGCCTATTTCATATAAGTGAGCAGATACAGTCTAGGAAGTAAAAGAATATCTTTCAGATTTTGAATTTCATATTTCAGACCTTAAATTCACCACAATGTTAGTTATTTCCATATCTTAAGAAAGCGTTGCTGCTGATTCTCTGTCCTAGATGCATGATGCTTTCTTTTTGGGGGATCATCCAAAATCTTTCTCTACAAACTCTTCTCACAATATTTATAAAATTTATCCCTTTTTCCTTCATTTATTATCCAAGTTATAGAATTTTAATAGAAATGAAACTCACTGTGCTACCATTCTAAATATAGTGTGTTGCATAGTGGTAATATCTGAAGAGACCAAATTTGCTTTGTTCTTTGCTTTTACACTGTTGACTATAGTGTCTTGAAACCTAAACCTCAAATGAAATGAAATAAACTTTGGTCATGTTACAGGCATGAGGCCTTTCACAAAACTAAGACAGCATAAAGAAGGTTCTCCTCACCCCAATTCTTGATACCAGGCCAAAAGGATGTCAGATATGTCACTCAGAGTAATTGGTATGATTTTATTAGAAAGGGTAGGAAAGGAGAAAAAGGGACACTCTCAAGGGAGAGAGTGGGTCCTCTCAGCGAGGAGAGGGACAGCTTGTCTCTCATGCTTTCCAGTTTTATTGAGTGTCCCAGGGAAGTTTTTAAGAGAGTCCCACCCAAGTCTACCTCTTGACTTTTGATAGATAGGAGGATGACATCAGACTTTCAAGTACCCTCCCCACTGTGCAGGACAACTCTAGGTCACTTTGGCCCAGGGTGACTGGTTCTACTTGCAATCTCACTTTAAGATTTTATAGTTAAGGGGAATTATTCTTTTTTAATTATTTATTTTTATGTGGTGCTGAGGATGAACCCAGGGCCTCCCATATTATAGACAAGCACTCTACTGCTAAGCCACAACCCCAGCCCAAGGAAATTATTCTTAAATCCCAGAGTTCTAGGATCTGGTCCGTGGGGGGATCACAACTGCCCCTTCCTTCAGGGTAACTTGTGTTTTTATCAGCATTTGGGGCCCAGGACTGTAACACACCCTGTGGAGTTAAGTCAGGTAAGGTTGCAGCTAAATTGTTTTTTAAAAGTGAAAAAATGTGGGAGTCAGCACGGTGGGCCCATTTTATAGAATTATTTCCTTAACCTCATGTTCTAATCACCTATGTCTTTCTGTTTCATATCAGTCATACATTGAAATTATTTTTTTTATTTTTAAAATGGAAGTCTTTTTTAAAAATATTTTTAATTGTAGATGTACACAATACTTTTATTTTATGTATTTATTTTTATGTGGTGCTGAGGCTTGAACTCAGTGCCTTACATGTGTGAGGCAAGCACTCTACCTCTGAGCCACAACCCCAGCTCTGGAAGTCTTTATTTTCATTGAAAAGTTTTAGTAGTTGGTCAAAAATACCAAAATTGTAATTATATAAGTTAGATTAACTATGAAAAATAAAATCTTAAAATTTATCTGAAAGATCATGTCATCTATATTACTTGCAAAGATTTATTTTTGTAAAGCATATGATGACACAGACTATAATGATTCATTTAATTTCTTAAAGTCCTATGAGTGCAAAATAATAATAAATGTATTGATTTTCATGTTTCTGGATGTATTTGGGATTCTAATTTTTATGTTAAACGTTTAATAATTAGAATATAATTTCTCACTTATTAAAATTCACATACTGTAAATGTTGATATCATGCAGAGAAAGTCAGAAAAATACTTTTCTTTTCTTTACCTTTTCTCCCATATCATTCATTCTTGGTGAACACAGAAATCCTGTAACAACATTATTTTTCTTAGACTTTGTCAATGGTTTTATATCCTCAGTTATTTAATTATATGTACAACTTAGATATGAAGGTTAAATTATTATACATACTACTTTTAATGAATGTACTTTTCAAAAAAACATAATATCTATGATTAGGCACCATTTAACATTTTCAGAAAAGGACTTCTTGAATAAGGTTGAGCATTTTAGAATAAACCTGAAAACTAAGGATATTTACAAAACCCTGAAAACAAAATTAGAATGTAATGTTTTGATCAGGGATGATGACAGAAGAATGATGTATATTTTAGGGAGGAAAAGGCTAATTCTCCTAGGCATAAGAGGGAATTTCCTCCTGCATGATTGCATTGAGCTGGTATGTTGGTCTTTTCCTGCTTTCTGGTGCAAACTGAACATCATCTTTTCTTGGGTCTCAAGCCTGCTGGTTTTCAAACTGGAACTACATCATTGAGTCTTGGTCTACAGCTTGCTGATTGCAGATCTCAGGACTTCAGAATTACATTAACAAATTCCTTGTCTCCTATTCATTCTGTTTCTCAGATCAGCATCATGACAGAAGTATGTGAAATGCATTTACTTTTACTAAAACAATGATTTTTGAAAATAAGGACATATGTTCTACAAACATTAATGAATTAATATGTTAATAAATATACTAATAGATGTTTTTTTGACTCAATGCTATTTTTCTTATCATGACTTGATTAGTTAGTAAATATTTTATCTGTTTCACATCTGAACAGAAATTGTAAATGAACTTTTGTTTTCTTTTTAAAAGCATTAAATTATTTTAAATTGTCTTCTAAGAGAATCAAGTAAATTTATAACCCAGTTATGTTAGTCAGTTTTTCATCTCTGTGACCAAAATACTTGACAAGAACAACTTAGAGGAGAAAAGATTTCACATTTTCATAGATCTCAGTCCATGATTGGCTGACTCCATTGCAGAAACATGGCAGACAGGCTGGTGGAACAAAACTGCTCAGTTCATGATGGGGAAGGGAAAAGATAAACCCTTCCATCCCCAGTGACCTATGTCCTCCAATTGGGTCCCAGATTCCAGTAGTCTATTTGACTATAAATGGATTAATCCACTGATAGGGTCAAAACTCTCATGATCCAACCTTCACCCAGCCCCACTTCCGAACCCTGTTGCTTTGGGGAACAAGCTTTCAGCACATGAGTTTTGGGGGACGTTCCAGATCCAAATCCAAACACAGGTGATAAACAACAGAATTTCTCTTTAAATAACATTAATTTCTGACTTTATATGCACTTTTTTATATGGGTCTATTGGATGACTGCATTATTCTGTGTGCACAGATAGCTATTATTATTTGTTCAATTTTAAATTTATCTTCACTGTGATAAACTCCCTGATAGAAAAAGAAAAACAAACAAAACAAACTTTCAAAAATTTAATATTTTCTCTTAATGAGAAACTAAAAATGAAGTTACTGGGTCAAAACTATTCCATTAATTTGTGAAGTTTCCATGTTGATATATTAATTAATTTATTTTGTATTTCTAAATTGATTTTTGTATACATTGCTACAGTAAATATTTTAGGTATAGAGTTCATTATCACAGACTTACTATATAATATTTTACATTCATTTCTATTTCCCCTGTAACAACTCACCACAAACAGTGGATTAAAACAATATTAATTTATAATCTTGTAACTCTGAAGGTCAAAGTCTGATAGGTGCCTCACTGTGCTAAAATCCAGTGTCAGTAGGGACCCTTTCCTTTCTGGTGCCTTCAGAAGAAAATCTGCTTTCTTGATGTTGTAGAGACTGTCCACATTGGCCCATTCTTCCTCCTTTAAAACAGATCAAGTCTTTTTCACACTGTGAATCCCTCATGCCCCTGTGGTTGGGTCTCTTTTTCCACATTAAGTAGACTGACCTTACTTCCTTTGAAGAATGAATCACACACTACAAAACTAGTTTTCTGGGACCAGAAGCTTTTAAGTTTTTGAATAGTCCTTTTACAAAACTGTAAACAACAGAAAAATCAAAAATCTTCCTTTTTATATTTGATCATCCCTCCATCTCCCACCTAAACACAAAATTTTGAACTCATAGGAAAAAAGTCCTGAATTTTCAGTTTCCTTGGCTTCATGGTTAATATGCCTCATAAAAGAAATAAGCTTCTGCCATCAGGAATCATGCTTGATTAGGTCTATTCCATATTCAGCCAGCCCTGAACATAAAGATCAATAATATTTCCTTACATTCATGGATATTTTGAATTGTTATTACCATTAGTATTAGACTAGACATTTTAAAAAACATATGGTTTGAACTAACATGGGTATTAATACTGCTGATTGACTTATAAAGTAGCTTTCACTGAATTACAATTTCACTTCTCTTTCTCTGATCTACAAAGTTCATCTTTCTGTGATAGAGGGACACAATAAGAATGAGATATAGAAGATAAAAATAATTATTAGGGCTAATAATGATAGTAAACAGTTAGTATATCGGTAAAAATAAGTATTCTCCTTGTGCTGTTTTTTGTTCTGCCACAATGTCTCATTAGAACTTTTGTTACTTCAGACTTCTTTGACAAATAGTCTTAATTTGTATTCCGGCAATAGGCGAAATAATAGTTATTCAATGATCTGCACCTCCAGGGTCTACACCACTGTGTAATACCCTCCCTGTGATATGGCTGGGACCTAATAACTTGCTTCTATTAAATACAATAAACATTATGAGTTGTATATTCTTTGTTTCAGTTAAGAAGATGTGGCTTCCATTTTGCTGGTCTCATTTGGTTGCCTTTTTGTCTTTGCACATTTTAATGAAGGAAGCTGTTATGGGAATTCATGGCAACCACTGGAGAACAGCTCACCAGGAACTGAACACCACATCAGCAAGATGTGAGTGGGCTTGGAAAGGGATAGTTTCCCAGTCTAGCTCTAAGATAAATACAGCCTCAGCCAACAACTTAATTATAAGTTGTGACAGACCCTAAGTAGAAGACCCAGCTAAACCATGCACAGATCTTTTGGATAATAATGGCTGTTGTTTTTGAGTAACTAAGTCTTAGGGGAAATTTGTTATAGAATAATAGATAATTAATAAAACTACTTATGAAATTTAAGATTTTATTTTGTTTTTTAATCAATATTTACCAAATTATTTGAATATAAGTAATCAGAGATAGAACAGAAATTTTCTGGTAACTTTGACAAAGGATATCATTGGAATATCACAATTTTTTAATCAGATTTCAACCTATGATTTAATTATGTCACCAAATATCTTTTAACATCTGCTGTCAATTATTTTCTGCCATAATTCCCTCCTTTTGAGTACTTAGCCATAGTCATCTAAATGTTATGGGATACTCTTTCAAGATGAATCGTGATTCAAAACCTTCTGTGCTTACCCCAAAATTATAATTAAATCAAAAATCTTAAGATTTCCATAAAATATGCAAAACTGTATGCAAAATTGGGGTGTATACAATCTTTTAAGAACAGCTTTACAGTTACCTTCAGATTAAGAAATCAGAGCAAGAAATTTTTCATATACTTCTCACAGCCCATGAAAACTACTGTACAATACAGTGAAGCTTTTTATTATACACAAACAAAAAGTTCATATTTTGAAAGTCAATATTGATTTCTTTATTCATCTGTTTGATAAACACATATTTATTGCTACTATGTAGGTAGATAACTGAGATCCACTGCTATTCTAACCCAAGCCCTGTCTCTACAGATTACACTTATTCCTTTATCCTCATTCTTCCTTCACAGATACAACTCTAGAATAGGCTGGACATGGTAGTGTGTGTGGCAATCAACATAATCTAAGGAGAGCTGTAAGATCCATTCAAAGCACAGTGTAAATGTCTAGACGGGGAGATAATGCAAACTTTCACGAGAAAGCCAGACTTCAGATGATCTAGGAATGAAATGAAAGAAGACAGTTTGTTTAAACAGATAAAAGGGTAATTATAAAAATGATACAGAATGGGTTAAAAACTGAAAACCAAAAGTTAATGACTTGAGTGCAGTGTATCTGAAGGGAGAGAGCAGAACTGAATGGAATTAGTAGGTAAGAGAATTATGGAGGGATTATCAGGTTTTGAGTTTAAATTTTTAAATGTCCATAATAGAATCAGAACAAACAGTAGAAATCTCTGTGTTTTAATTAAATATTTTAAGACTGCATTATATCTCTTAACTTAGAAATAGGTCTTAAATTTAAAAAGTAAAAAAAAACTTACTATTTATTTATTTAGTTGGCAGCAGGGATTGAATCCAGGGGCACTTAACCATTGAGCCATATCCCCAATCCTTTTTTAATTTTTTTTTTTTTTTTTTTTTTTTTTTTTTTGAGACAGGGTTTCACTAAGTTGTTTAGGGCTTTGCTAAGTTGTTGAGACTGGTTTTGAACTGGCAATCTTCTTGCCTCAATCTCCTGAACCTCTGGGTTTACAAGCATGTGCCACAGCGCCTGGCCTTACTTTTTAAAATTTTTTATTTTGTTTTTTCTGTTACCTGGGGATTGAACCCTGGGATTGCAAGAGCTCTAACACTGAGCTACATCCCCGGCCCAACTTTCTACACATTTTGATGCTAAGATATTTGATTGATTTATTATAGTTTTAACAAACATTTATCTTTTTCTTGGCACATAATCATGATATGTCTTGTATTTGTCATATATATTTTAAAAGTGTCAATTAGTAAAGATCTTGCCCATGATTATTTTAAATATAAATAAAATTAAGTTTTTTCTTTCAAATAAAGTACTTTACAGCTTAATTTTTCAATAAATAGAAAACACTCTCAAACTGGAAAGATCTAATAACTCATACTTAAGCACTCTTGAGACATCCAAGGTTGGAAATGGCTTTTTTTTTAAAGAATGGTATCTGAGGTTTAAAGTCTTAAATATATGACTTTATTTACAAATCATAAAACAGTAATTGCTGTTTAATACAGTTGTTTCTAAATTTGTTTCTGACATACAAAAAATAAATCACCAGTTACCTCAGTTTTACCATAGACCAATCTAATTACCACATAATATTTATACTCTCACTTTGCTTCATTAATTACATGTGAAACCTATATTTTAATGCTTTTGAGAGTTTAATTTGCACTTAAATCACAGCATTTCAATTTATCTTATTCATTTTGAGTTGCAGCTCCTTAAGTATTGAATATGTTAAAATATTGCAGGGTGGCTCACCACACTAAGAAAATTACGTTCAGTCTCTTTCAAAGTTCTCGAATCTGCACAAGTCGTTAAGAAATGTCAGGTCCTTGTTTCACAATCTGCTTTCGCTTAAGACAGGGAAGTATATGAGGACAGGGAAGCACAAGTTATCAATAAATATTATAAAAGAACAAGAGCTGGGTTCGTGGCTCAGTGGTAGAGTGCTTGCCTCGAATGTGTGAGGCACTGGGTTTGATTCTCAGCACCACATATAAATTAAAAAATAAAGGTCCATCAACAACTAAAAATAAATAAGTAAATAAATAAAAATTTTAAAAAAGTAAATGTGTAAATAGATTACCAATTATTGTTTTATGAGTGCACTCATCAAATATGTTGAACAATAATACTCAGAAATATAAAAATAAAAACCACCAACTTACTTCATACCTACATAGATGGTAGATCTCATTGTAATTATTTTACTATACAACAGGATCTGACTGAATATTGGGATGATGTAGATGCTGGTTCTTGTAAAATTCTGAGAGTTTGAGTCATATTTTAAAACATATATAAAAGAAAATATTATGGATGATTGATAAATAAACAAATGTATCATGAATAATAGTGATGTTATTATCAATAAACTATCATCTTCTCATCAATCTACATAAGAAGTAAAATTATAATCAGAACCAGATTGAAGGTATGAGGGGAGAAAGTCCTAGTACTAGAGAAAGAGGGCCAGGGTTGCCTGGTGGGAGCTAGAACCTTATATGTGGCACAGGTAAAGCTTGAGATGCCACTCACAGCAGAGAGCATCTAACCTGGCTGTTAGTCTTTTTTCTCCTGTCTTTTTCTTGCAAATGACTGCCATTGACTGAACTTGATTTGAAACCAATTGTCAGAGTGATACCGGTGATGAGTTCTCTCCCCCAAATGTTGAAGTTTCAACATTAGAGAAGCACACCTAGGCAAGCATATAAAGCAGGGTTTATTTAAAAGGGCTAACAGACTTCTCCTGGGAGGGAGAAGGGGGCCATTGCTGGTATCCTGGTATCCTAAGAAGGAGGCAAGTCTGCCTTTTTTATATGTCCTAGGGCTTCCTTTGTTTTCCTGTTCTTTTCCCCTTATCTCTCTTCTTCCTGCCTACTGACCAGGCTTGGTGGGATGGCCAAAAGGTGAGAAGCAGATGGACTGAAGGGAGAAGGGCAGGATGGTGCAGCACAGGACACATTAATTAACAACTGTATAGCTCCCTGTAGGGAGGGGGAATTTCTGGGACAGGTTACCTTGGAAACAGGTTGGGGCAGGGGCAGGTTCTTGATAAGAGTGGAGAAAGGGCTCTAAAGGAGTTAACATTTCAATCCCTCAGGGGACAATTTCCAACTTCTCTGACTCAATCCAAATTGGCTTCTTTGATCAGACCTGACTTGATTTACCTATCTATGCTGACTGCCTGTCAGATTTTAGCTTCAAGAGGAGCTTGAAAAAATGTCATTTACAGAAGTTAATCCCTGCAATACAGGAAATAGCTAGAGAGGGAATGGGGAATTTACCTGATATTTAATAGGTGAGTGGACAGTGCAGAGTGTAAGGATAGATACCTACACCTGCAAAAGGGATCAAAGAAAAAAGTTAAAAATTTGGAAAAGCCATTAAATTTACCTATAAACATTTTTGACACACTTATAAATATGGTTATTATATGTCTGGTATTTTTAATATTACTCTGTTAATACATAATATTTGATATATTTATACACACATGCATTTTTTGCAATGGTCTGTGTTTCATAGGTAACTCTTCAATCATTGGGTATATTTTTCTGTGCATGTCAATTAGCTCAAATTGATCTATCTTGTTTACATGTTCTGTATCTTAATTTGTATTGTCTCCTTTTATCAATGGCTAAAAGAGAAAGCTGGTAAGATTCTAGTTATGTTTCAGCATTTGTTGTATTCTCTTATTTCTTTTGATTTTGCTTCATATATTTTGAATTTCTATTGTATATTCATTATAATGTAGGATAGTTAGACCATCCTGATGAATTGGCCTTTTTATATTAATGTTCTTTCCACCTTAGAAAATATTCATCTTCTTTGTATTTATTTCAGCTGATATGAATATCATCACATCCCCATTCTTACACTTACTGCATGGGTAGTATATATTTTTCCCAGTCTTTTGCATTCTACTTATTTCTTTGTTTATACATAAATTATCTTCTTATAGACAGAATATAGATGGTTCTTTTTTTATTTATCTATTTTGAAAATCTCTGATCTTAATTGTTCAATTATTTAATATTTAGTGCTGGCAATAATGTATTTTCTAATTTTGGTTTACCTACCAAATTGTCAAAGATGCCATCTTCTTAGACTTGAACTTCCTCCAAATTAGCAGACTAAGCTTTCTCTCTGCCACATAGTATCTCAGAAGTTTGGAATTGTGTGGTTATTATTCTTCTATTAACCATGTCACCTCCAGTTGAAAATCACAGAAATTCAATTTAAACTGGTTTGGGAAAAAAAAAATAATAGAATTGTAGGGGGAAAAAAAAAAAAAAAAACATGATTAAAAAAAACCCAGAAAGATAGATATATGGATAGTATTTATTAGTTCATAAAATATAACTGCAGAATACAAAGTTCTGACTCAGGGATGCCTTCAATAAGGCAGTCTGACTCCAGAGTCTTGTGTCTCTATGTATGAAACCCTGTGAACAAGAATGTCCCTCCTAGCACAATAGTCTATGGCTTCTAGGCTCCACAGGTCCCACTAATATCCGAAGAAAAACAGACCTTTGAACCCACTTCTTTCAATAGAGTCCCAGGAAATATTCCCAATTGTCCTATTCATGTCAATACTCTACCTGATGAGCTTCAGAGAGGTGATATTTATTGAAGAGGGTAGATTTTTTTCTCTACATGATTCACATAAAGAAAAAATGCTAATTTGAAGTAATGACAGAGAAATGTTCTGGATGTGAAAAGAAACTTACTTTCTATTATGTACTACTGGAACTATTCGAACTGTATTGTTTGAAATATATCCATATTTTCCTCAAAAACAATAGTTGTAGAAATAAAATCTCTGAAGAAAAAATGACTTTTTTTCTCTTTTCCCACTACTTGAATCATATTCAAATAATCAGTATTTTTTTTGTGTGTGTGTGACATAGTAATACTCTTCTAGCCCCCAAATTAGAATGCAACATAACAGAGAGACATGATAAAGAAAAAGAGAAGAGTCACATAGGGTGGGCTGTGGTACTCATCCTTTAATGTCTCCCACCTTTTAGTCTTATTATTCATGAGCAAGAAGGGTTCATAGTTGATGACTCAGTCTTTAAATATAAAATAATGTAAGTTATAAAAGGGCTTTAGTCTAAAAAAAATTAGAAATTAGTAAATTTGTTATTTTTGACTCATATTTGTTGTTAAAAAATTGTGTGTTTAGGAGCTGGGGTTGTGGCTCAGTGGTAGAGTGCTCACCTAGCATATGCGCGGCACGGGTTTGATCCTCAGCACCACGCAAACATAAATGCATTGCATTGTGTACAACTAAAGCAAATAAATAAATATAAAAAAAATTGTGTGTTTATCTACTTTTCTTTCTTCCTTCATCTCTCTGTTTTTTTTTTTTTTTCTTTCCCTTTTGTTCTTTTCCTGTCAGTAGAAAAAGGTTTGGGTTTATGTTACAAAATATAATTTTTTAAAAGTAATCATATTTCCCTACTCACATTGTTTTCTATAAAGTAAAATTGAATTAAATTTATAACAAACACTTTATTTACTAACAACTGCAAAATCTTTAATTTTAAATTCTTATTTCCACTATTCTATCTTATATTAACTGCTTATTTTACTTGGTAGGTTGTGTGATTAAATATATATTTATTTAGAATGAGGCAATCTGATACTAATTAACTAGATAATTAAATACATAAGTAGGCCATTTGAATTTATATAAAGTGATTTGTTGTTTTGTTTTGTATTTTAAAGTGAACATGGATGATATACATAATTTTTTTTTTTTTTTAATTTATACCCTTAGCAAGGTAGGTGTGCATTCATTAACAGGAGAGACAGAATCAGTGTCAAGCCTCACCTAGAATATTTTCCTTTTACTCTCAAGGCCCTTTTATTTGGCTTTTGTCAATAATTCCTATCTCACCTAGAAGATGGTTACTTGTTGAAATATAGTAAGGTTAGGAGCACGAGCTCTGACTCAGATTCATCCATAACAGTGGATTACTTTTTTATTTCTCTGTGACAAATGACCATAAACTTCATGGCTTTACACAACCTATTTTTTAATCTCATGGTCTATAGATTAGAAGTTTCACACAGAACTTCCTGGACTGAAATTAAATTGTTCACAGAGTGCCAACTTCTTCACAAGGGGAATCTGTCTTTGTGCCTTTCCTAGATTCCAGAGGCCACTCACATTCCTTGGCCTATGCCCTCTTCCTCCATCTTCAAAGCCAGCAATAGCAGGTTGAGTCCATCATACATAGCATTATTCTGTCCTTTTCTGCCTCTCGCTCTCATTTTTAAGGTCCACCCCAACAATCTAGGATAATCTCCCTATGACAAGAACAGCTTTAGAAACAATTCCATTGGCAATTTTACTTTGACCACATATTCACAGTTTCCAGGGATTTAGGATGCAGACATCTTCAAAGGACCATTCTTTTGCTTATCAAAGTCACATCCCAGACTTGGTCAACATGTAAGAACTCTAGCTTTTAGAATGTTTCCATAGTATCACACTTCTAAAATCTTCAGTGTTCTTATTTGGAAAGTAAGGAGCGCCATCCCAACCTTGCTGAAAATAATGTAGTAATTCAAGTAAAGAGTTGATTACTGAACTTAACAAACAAGAAAGAGTATTTATATTGTTTCTGATAATAACCACTAAAGGATAAGGACTCAGGGAAACAAACTTTAAGGCTATTCATATTTTAATCTATTCCTCCAGAATTTTCATAACTTGCTGATTAGCTATAAAATCCTGTAAAAGTATTTGGAAAAAGCTTAAATATAATTTAGAAAACCCTGTCATTAAGATCATTTTTAGATTTTAGTACTATTGACATAATTGATAATCATAAAAACATTAGGTTGTTTACAATAACAACATTTCCACTGTTGCTGCAAAGCTTGCCACTGAATGCTAATCACTGTCCAGACACCCTGTGGAGATTTCAAGGATGCCAATACCACTCTGGCATCTGCCACAGAAGCAGATGCTATTTACATCTGTTTTTTCATGACAGTCACTGAAGATGGCAGGAAAAAAATTCTGCATTTTAACACAAGCTGCTCAAATATTCTAGAACATATTTGGCTTGTCAAGATGCCTTTAAGAAAATTATTCTTAAGAGATAAGATTTAAGGAAATATGAATTATTAAGCTACCACGATATTTTATTCTGATTTTACCTATGAATAAATATGTATTGCATATGGTTTCTAATAAAATACTTTCATTGAGAACGCTGCCTAAAGTTTTGAGATAAAAAATATTATTTTTATTTTATTTTAAAACTTACAATAGAAATATTCACTAAATTTACTATATACTGTATATTTGAAACTTATAATTCTGATTAAGTAAGTTTGCATAGATTGATATTTTTTCAGTTTTCATATGTTTTTTCCCAACAATCATATTAACTTAGCTCTGATCTCATGGGCATTTTTAAGTAGACTCAAAGTCATGATTGCTTTTCAAGCACACTGAGAAAATCCTAAGTCTAATTTTCTAAAGGGTCCTTCTTAAAATGACTTTTTTCAGCCTTGGACTGCAGAAATTAACTACCTGCAAAAGTGATTTTAAGATTTCAACCTGTTCAGATGTTTTATATACACACACACACACACACACACACACACACAAAGTGATGGGGGAGGATCTGAATATTACCATTACGATTGGGCCATTATGACATAAAAAGAATGAACGCACATATGGATCAAAAAGATTAAAATTATTTGATCATAATTTTACACTATAAATATAAAGAAGGAATTGTGAACGTTTCTTGATAGATAAAAATTATCTTCCTTTTAATTTGATAGATGTCTGTCATACTGAACCAAATCTCCTAAGTAGGCAAGGATATGCCAGAATGTAATTTTATTGTAACATTCTGTTTGCACATTATAGTTATCTCTATGTTTAGTGTTTTATCATACTTTTGGTTGTTCCTGTCAATATGATTTGCAGTAATTATTCCTCTTCATTATGTTTAGTTTTGTCAATGACATCTATATCAGTTTGCATGGACATAAAATAATTTAGTCTCTCTAAGCAAAGTATTCTGGGTTTTGGTGGAAATAATAATTCTCTAATCACTGTCCAAACAGAAAATAGTTACATCTCTAAGCAGGGAAAAAGAAAAAAAAGCATGCAAATTCCTATAAAAACTTTTAAAAGTGCCATCTATGATAATCTGAAGTTATTCACAGATCTTTCTGTTTTACTTCTCACCAGAAGAAACAAAGTATACTGATTACAGTGTAAGAGAGTCTTGAAAATGTTGACATTAATTATGAGACTAATCATGTAGAGTAACATATAGGAAAGGTGTTGTCTGTCTATTTCAGTTAGGAATGCAATACATTCTTAAACTAAATGTACATACACTCTCAACCTGATTATTTTAAATATACTTGCATAAATATAACTTGATAATTCAATGAAAATTTACTTGGGTCTCTTAAACGGAAAACTTTTAAACTAAATTTCCTCATGTTTAATTTGAAGTAATATATTTGATAAATATATTTTCCCACTTCTTCCCTCATCCTATAATCATATACATAGTTTCAACATAATTGAATGTTATTATAAAAATATATAAGTACTTAATATATGCTTATTTATTATATATGAACCCAAAGTCTTATTTAATCACTCATATACTCAGATTATATTTTAGTTTTGCAAGAAAATGTAAAAATCAGTGATTAAAATAATGACTTTAAAAATAGCACAAGATTGTTAAGTGAAGAATATTGAATACTACTTTCATTTGAAAGTGTTAAGATGGAAACTTTATAGATAAATGTAGCATAAATAAGAATGTAAATTACTGCTCTGTTTGAAGTATAATATATAACACAAGCACATTCCATTTTTTTTTCCTTTTTTCCTTTATTCATTTCATGAATGAGTCCCGTTTTTTTTTTTTTTTTTTTTTTTTTTTTTTTTTTTTTTTTAACAAATAGAATCATTTAGGTTTCAGTTAGGGTTAAAATAAATACAAATATTTCATTTATGTGTAGAATAACTTACAGTAACTTTAAAAATTAGATATCCCACTATTCCAAAATAGTACTTTTCCATAATACATGAAACATGATGAACTTTCAAAAATTAAAAATGTATGAGATTATTACAATTAACATTTCAGTAATAAATAAAATAAAGCACAAATAACCTTTGAAGTATAGAACAAATTAATCAGAAGAATAAGTTTATTATTAATATGGAGCAGAAAAATTATTTATAAGCAAAATTCATATATTAAGGAGTGACTCAAGGCTACGTGTTGATTTCCCAAATAAGAATGTGATCACAAAGAAAACAGTTTAATATCAAGATTATATATTCAAGATAATGGAAGAAAATGTTTAAAAAACATATATTTGATAAAGGGTTAAAATTCAGAAACTATGAAGAACAAACATGTCAAAACAACAACAAAATGCTATTTAAAAATAGAACAAGGACTTGAATAGATATTTTTCCAAAGATAATATAAAAATGGCCTACACAAGTAAGAAAATATGTTTAATATCACAGATCATTAAAGAAATTCAGAATCAAAATCACAATGAAGTATTACCTTATATCGCTTGAGATGGCTCACATCAGAAAAAGCAGAGAATATGGAGAAAATGCAACCCTTTTGCTCTCTGAGCGGGAATATAAAATATTGCAACAGTTATAGAAAATAGTTCAGCAGGTCTTCAAAAACTAAAAATATAATTACCATATATGTATTAGTTTGCTCAGGTTGTCATAACAAACTACCACAGATGGGTGGCTGAAACAAAAGATTCATTTTTCCCATCTTTGGGGGCTGAGAACACCAAGACCAAGTTACCTCCTGATTATGTTCCCCATGAGGGCTCTTTTCCTGCTTCTTCAATGGCAGCTTCCTGGGACGTCCTGTGGCCTTTGCTTGGCACTAGTGCAGAAAAAGAAGGAAGGAAAGATCTTTTGTTCCTTCTTCCTTTAGGGACAATAATCTTACCAGATCAAGGCCTTATGTCTTTGTTTAGGCTTACTTACTTTCATAGAGACTTTCCTCCAACATGGCCATACTGGAGTTAGGGTTTCATTGTCTAAACTTTAATGGGATACAAATGTTCAGTTCATAAAACCAAGTGAACAAGCAATCCTGCTTCTGGGTATATATCTGAAAGAACTGAAAGCTGGATCTCAAAGTGATATTTGCAAACCCACATTCATAACAACATTATTAACAATAGCCAGAAATTAAAAGCAATTTGAATTTGTTTAAATGAATGGATAAACAAATGTGAAATATTATTTAGCTGTAAAAAAAATTATGTCACATGCTAAAACAACATTCTAAGTAAAATAAGTTGGTCACAAAAAGGTATAGACTGTATGATTTTATATATAAATAATCAAAGCAAATATTTGGCTACTTAATATTTCCCCAAATATTTTCCCCCAAATTCCTGCATATTCCCTGGTGATCTCAGAACTTTTTTTTTTTTTAACATTTTGGATTCCTAGGTGTTATCAGTTATGAATTATTATAGATAAAAGATACACTTTTGATAGAATGATGTTTTTAATTATTTAAAAATGTGTTTAATTTTTTCTTTTCATTTAATTAATTTTTTTAAATGCATTATTTAACCAAGACATAAAAACATTAAAATTAGCTGGGCACAGTGGTACACACCTGTAATCCCAGCAGTTTGGGAAGCTGAGGCAGAAGAATTGTGAGTTCAAAGCCAGCCTCAACAACTTGGAGAGACCTTGTCCCTAAGTAAAATGTCAAAAAGGGCTGGGGATGTGGCTCAGTGGGTAAGTGCCCCTGGGTTCAATCCCCCATACCAATAAAACAACAACAAACCATTAAAATTGTACATGTTGATGAGGTACCAGGTTATGTTTCAATATGTACGCATATTGCATAATGTTTAAACCAGGTTTAACATTTGTCTCATTTATTATTTCTATACGGTGAAAACTCAAAATCCTTCTCACTTTTTGAAATGTGTAGTACATTATTGTTATATACTCACCCTACTCTGCAATGGCACATAATGAATTTTTGCTCCTGTTTATAACTCAATACTCATTGATCAACATTTCCCCATTCCTTTTTAACCTTAAGTCTTCCCTTGTTCTGGTAACTTCTATTCTACTCTCAACTTCTATGGCATCAACTTTTTACATTCACTTATCAGTGAGATTACACAGTACTTGTCTTTCTGTGTTGGTTTATTTCACTCAATAATATCCTTTATTCAGCCATGTTGTCAGCAAATGACAAGATTTAGTTATTTTTATGGCTATGTAGTATTCCATTGTGTATATCCACCACATTTTCTTTGTCCATTCATTACTTGTTGGACACCTAAGTTGTTTCCATTTTTTGGTTCTTGTTAATAGTCCTGCAATGAATGCAGAAGTGAAGATATCTCTTCAGAATACTGATTTCATTTCCTTTGGATATATAACCAATAGTGTGATCACTGGATCATATGGTAGTTTTATTATTACTTTTTTAAGGAACTCCCATACAGTTTTCCATAATGGCTGTACTAAGTTATTTTCTCAAGAACAGTACAAGGGTTCCTTTTGCTTTACAATCTCATCAGCACATGCTATCTTCAGTCTTTTGGTAACAACCCTTCTTACAGAGATAAGGTAATATTTCATTGTGATTTTTACTTGCATTCCCCAGATGATTAGTGGTGTTAAACATTTTTTTTTTCATGTACCTGTTGGCCACATGTATGTCTTCTTTTGAGACATGTCTATATAGATGTGTTGCCCAAATTTTAATGGGGTTATTTGATTTTGCTGTTGAGGTTTTTGGAGTTCCTCATACATTCTGTGTATCTTCCCCTTATCAGATGTATGTAGTTTGCAAATATTTTCTCACATTCTGTATGCTGCATCTTTACTCCATTGATGGTTTCTTTTGTTATGCAGAAACTTTTGAGTTTGATTTAATCTCATTGGCCTATTATTGTTTTTGTTTCTTGTGCCTTGGGGGTCTTTTCTAAACACAGTCACTGCCCATTCAATGTACTATTGTAATGGCATTTCTCCAGTTTTCTTCTGGCAATTTCATAGTTTCAAGACTTACATATAAGAATAACCTGTTTTCTAGTTTATATTTATTTATTTATTGGGATTGAACCAAGAGGCACTCTATCACCAAGCCAGATCCCCATCCCTATTTTGTATTTTGAGACAGGGTCTTGCTTAGCTCCACACTTTTAGTGAGGCTGGCTTTGAACTCGCCATCCTCCTGCCTCAGCCTCCTGAGCTGCTGGGATTACAGGCTTTGATCACCTGCCAGGCCTCTAGTTCATTTTTGTAACTAGTGAGAGATGGGGACATAGGTTCAGTCTTTTGCATGTAAGTATCCAATTTTCCCAGCCCCATTTAGAAACCAGTGGCCTTTCTCTCAGTGTGTGTTCTTAGCTTCTCTGTCAAAAATAAGTTGGTTGTAGATGCATTGTTTACTTCTCGACTCTTTTTTATTCCATTTGTCAATATGTTAATAAAATGATTTTTAAGGTAGTGTTTCTAGTGTAACGTGGTGAGTTTATTCTAGATCTAAGAAAATGATTTCTTATGTCCTCTTATAACAAAAGTAGGCTATAGTAAGTGAAAATTCAATATTACAAACTATAATGCAAATTTAACAATTAATGTTCATAGGTAAATTTCTTGTATGTATCACACTTTCTTATTAAATGTATCACATTAAAGCATTTTCACTCTTAGGGCAAAAAAACAAAAAGTAAAACGTATCAATTATCTTGCAAAAGCAAAACAATTGTTAGTCTATCCTGTATCACGAATCTTAATTGACTTGTCAAGGAACGGAAAAAGGCCATGCTTAAGGTTAGGCAGACAGCTTTGCTTTGATTGATCACAAGCACAGAGTTAAGTTGATCCTTCCAGACATATTCAAGGGGAAGTTTGTTTTCTCATGCTCTTGAAAACATGAGCCTTTGAGCACTCGGTTGTCATTGTCCATACTAATGTCAAGCTAGTTAGTGTTTGCCCTGCTGTGCCACCCTCTGTTACTCTTCTGTTACCCAGGGCAGGGTAAGGTGAATCTAGGTCAGATTAATACATACAAGCGGAGCCTCTTGGAAAATCGAGGGTCTGCCTTCTAGGAAGTAAATAGTGACTGTCCGCCCGCCCAACTCCTCCTTCTCTAAGCGGTTCCCTCTGAAGTCTGTATCTTTGGTTGCAAAATGCAACGCGCTGGACCATCCTGGGGGCGCCAGCTGTAGTTCCCAGAGCGCCCAGGAGCATAAGGAGGCGCCCTCTGCCCGTGTTTGGCCGCCCCTCCCGCCCAGTGTGCCTGGCTTGCACTAGGATGGAAGATCCGAATTCCACCAGCGCCTCTTAACTCTATAAACCACAGAAGACCCAACGGAAACATTTGCTTCCAGATTCAAGGCATTTGCTTTGGACGCAAGGGTCTCTGCCCGGGTTTAGTGTGTACATCGGGCGCGTAGAGGCTGCAGGCGCCAGGGCTTCCCTCTAGGGCAGCTTCCAGTAGGTGCCGGCACCAGGCTGGTGGTAAAGGCAGCAGAGGGCGAGTCCCTTCTTTCATGGTTTTGGATCAGAGCCACCCTGGGGGTAAAAGTGAGGGGGCTACATATCCAGGTGAAAAACCACCGAAGAGCCTTTTAGAGCATTGTTCCTACTTTGGGAAAGTGGTCTACAGCTCAAAACTGACCCGGGTTTCCTTTCCTGGAGGCTCGGCACGAGGGCGAGCGCGGTGCTGACCTAACCCGGCTGGGCGGTTTTTGAAGCGCCAAGAGGGCGCGTCTCCACTCTCCTTGCAAAAGGCGCCGTGCGGTCCGGCAGATCCAGTGAGAGGACCTAGTCCCCAAGGGGTGGGTTGCCACCTACCTCCCAACGCCTCCCGATAATCAACTACAGACCAGCCTCCTGGGTTCAGATCACGTAATAGGCTCGGGGCAGAAAAGGGATTCCAGTAGAATACCTTCAGCTGTTGCTTGCATAGCGCGGGAGTGGGCGCGTCCGGGTTCCCACCCAGGCTCCAACACTGTCTGGCTGAGCACCCAGACTCTTTCAAGAATAAAATCGAGAGATTCTCTTAAAAACCTTCGCCCTTGTCGGTCAAGAGCAATGTTCTCTGAAGTCACTGGCCATCAAAAAAGCCTAGATATCCCATTTCGGAGATGGGGAGTGGGGTGAGTGCTGTAGGGGATCCAGTGAAACCCAGCAGGCATTGATCTTCACTGCTCTTTCAATCCAAAAGCGTTTAGAAGGAGTGCTGGGTTTGTATGATAGGAAACCTCCTAGAGGGTTTGGGAGTGTAGGTGTCAACAAAACAAATTAACTTTGCCCCCTGATTCCTTAAAGAGTTTCAGTAGGAACCTGTATATGTAATGAAAAATTAAAGTTGATCTGTGGTGTTAATGCATTTTCAAAGCCTATCAATGTTCTGCTCCCTTCCTCACTGCCAACGTCTTTTGGGGTGTATTCGCTACAAAGAGTAATAATATGGTCACTGTAGTCAGTTTCTAAAGTTTCCAACGCGTTTACAGCAATGCCTCTCCACAAAGTTTGATCAGACCGTCTAACTCAGGATTAGTGAGAGTGGAAACTCTAGAAGTAACGTATAAAATGACTCCCAGGTAAGTATCCTGAAAAGATTACTTAGGGAGTCGACCGGTATTTGTAGGTTCTCAGTGATCAACCTTTGCTAACCCACAAAAGTAGGTGCGCACACATCCTCGCGCGCAGAGTAAGAATAATTTCCCGTGGGCGGCCACTAGAGGGAGAGCCGCTGGATGTTTGTACCGGATGGGATAAATATGGAGTCTGCTATCTGATGGAATTTGTCTTTATGTCACGTTTAAAAAGCTTCAATGAGTGTGATCAAGGTGACTATAGCCAGGTTGGAGCTACACAGGGCAGGGGTGGGGGACCGTAATTGTACCTGCCTGTCGTTGGCACTCACAGATTCCTTTTGTCTTGAGACGCTGCATTCCGTTATGGCTTCTTCACTACTTTCTACCAGTCTCAAGTTGGACAGCACAGAGCTATGGATCCTATTAAATGGCCTCAGGTGGTAATTTCTTTTTCCTGAAGGGAATGTGTAGGAAAGTACCGCGGAAATGGGAATTCTATTTTCTGAATTACCTATCCAGCTGTTTCATCTGATTCTGTACCTGTAAAAACATAGCTGATATATCATTGGGCTAGCAAAAATGTACAATCGGTTGGGTATATAATTGGTCATTTCTTACAGGAAAAAAAATCAAAATCTTCTTTTCATTTTATTTCTGAGTTTGAGAGTTTAATTTCTCACCGCCGATTTGGAAATTGTTACAAAAACCTTAGAAAATGACCCTTAAAGTATTACGTTAAGAAATACTACTTCCCTGTGCAAAGGCAGTTAAATTACTACTAGGCTCTGAATATGAAAATTACCTTAGGAAAACAAAAACTAAGGGCCATCTGAACACATGAATACTTGGACTTATTGTGACTCTGGATTTGGAAATGGGCAGTGGGGGTAAGGGAAGATTAGTATCGTCATTGGAAATATTAAGATTGGAAAGTCTGATCCATTTCAGGTAAAAGATGTCTCGATGGATTTCAACTAACTTTGCTAAATGAATCAGAATGATGACTCAAACGAGAGCTGAAAAGGAAAGTGATTTCCCTGAAAACCAGGTGTTGAGCGTCTTGTCTTGGTGACCCAATACTGGGTGCGCGCGCGCAGAGTGGCCAGACCTTCTCCACGCAGCTCCGGCTCTGTTCAATTCGGCAAGCGCACCCAAGGCAGAAATGCCACCGGTATACCGCCTCGGATGATGGGCTTGGGTGTTCGGCATTATACAGCGCCACCAGCGCTTTTTTTCTCTCCGAAGTCAGCCACTCTGAACCGCGCGAGCAGCAGATAGCCCTATGTGCGCTACAACCGGTGGGGCAGGGAGACCTAGCGCTCTACCCCCCAGCTCGGCTGGTGCTGACGTCCATTCAGGCCTTTAAATGTGTGTCTCCCTGCGCAGGAGGGAACAGACTTTGTAGCAGTCACTTTGCCCGAAGGGAGACGCGTCAGGCGACAGCTCTGACTCCCCTCTCTCTTCCCGGAGCTGCGTTATCTCTGTCCTCTTTGCACCAAGTCCCTGCCAGCCGCTCCAGCGAGAGGTGCATTTGGTACAAGCACCTCAGGCGTGAACCAACAGGACTCCCCATGCCCTGTGCTTTTCCGATGGACTTGAAGATGAAAGATTGCGAGGTGTGCCCGGAGATCGCTCTAGGAGCAGGGAGCTTCTTCTAGATTTTGGTGTGTGTGTTTGGGGAGGGCGGGTTCTCATAACTGGTGAAAGCGTCCTCCGTGCATCCGCATCTGCAACTTGTTTTGGTTTCTTCTCACTCGCGTGTGTGTGAGGTTACAACATCAAAGTTTTTCTCCCTTACGAGCAAAAAAAATGTCATTTTAATTATCCTCCTCCCCCCGCGCTGTCTCTGCCAGGCCTTCTAGCTGTGCAGTGAGTAGATAGCGGGGCGCGCAGGGTGGCAGCGGCAGCAGAGATTGGCGCGGTCAGAAGCAGCAGAAGGGAAGAAGCTGCTGCCGGGGACTCCCTGGGTGACCCTTTGCCAAGCGAAAGAGCCAGAACCTTCCGGGACGCTGGTACCTGCACACTGGATTTTAAACACCATCCTGGTTGTGTGACTCTGTCCCTTTTTCTCAATTGGTAACTAGTCGAGAGCGAAGCGCTTGGCAGGAGCGCTCTGCGGGACCTAAGCTCCTGGCTGCTTAGGATCTGTGCGTCCGCTGCTGCGGAAGGAGCGAAGTGGAGGACGCCAGCGGGTGCTTACTGGAGCCTGGAGGTAGGCAAGGGGGTGGGATCCTGATTTTCCGGCTGCGCCCATGTACCAAAACGGTGTCTGGTTTCATGGAAACAGACTGTCTTCTCACCCTCATTTTCCTTTCACTCCCACCCTTTTTGGATTCAGGCTCAGGAATAACCAAATCCACTGCACCAGCAAGGTGGACTACCTCCACCGCTCACCCCTGAATGCCTGGCTTCTTCCATATATGGTTGTGGTTTTGGGGGAATGTGAGTTTCCCAGGGAAGTTGATACCTTACAGAATTTGAGAATGTCCAAGTTGATTGTATTCAGTTTCTTAAAGGATATGTTTCCTGTGGGCAAGAATTATGGGAAATAAATGTCAGTGTCACATACATCTGCAATAACAGCTCAGAAATCTTAATTTTCATCCAAAAGTTTTCCCCATGCAAGTTTTCTCAATGTCCAGATGTAGTCAGTGGAGACTTGGCTTGTTCCATTATATTTGAATGGGAGGGGAATCTTGTCCTTCTACTTTAAAGTAAAAGTACAATATCAAGGACATTGTAGTTTCTTCTCCACCCCCCCCCCCACCCTCACCGCCCATTAACTACTGTGACTGTAGAAAGGAAGGCTCTTTACAATGTGCAGTGATGATGAAGTATTTGCTGTTTCCACACTTGCCTGAAGTTTTTATTTAAATATATAAACCTTTTTTAGTTGAGAAATAATTTGGAGGTAAGACTGAACTAAATATTTTTTAATGCAATTCAGCATGTAAGAGTTTGTATACTGTATGTGGTGAATAGAATGTGGAATTGGTTCCTACTTTTGCATTTTAGCTAATAATAAGAATTACATGAAATGATAGAAACAATCATTGAATTGTGGCAAACTTTTTTTTTTAAACTGTGGGACAATTTTAAAAATCAATATTAAAATTTGGTAAAACCTGGGTGTCAAGGATATAAATGTACCAAGGAAAACAGAGAGGCAAATTAACTTTAACATGGTGGTTTATTGAAAATAGTGCTTGGGATTTCATAGCTACATATGGTAATCAGTGAAACAAATGAACCAGTTAGTATTCTGAGCTTGCAATACTTGGCTCCATAGAGAGACTGCTGTTACATTTCATTTCCAGTCTCATTTGTGGGAATAAAATAATGTGGGATGGATTTATCCACTTCCTCACACTCTTATGCTATAGATTTCAGGATGCCCTTAAAAGCAGAGGGAGACAAGGACCAGTATCTGACCCCCATTAAACAACACCATCTTTCCTCTACAAAGGACCTTCACATATATTGCAAGTACCAGAATCTGGAACGGCCCCCACTCATAATTTTTTCTCTTAACTCCTGTGCACTTGTAGCTTCCAATTCGGACCTAAATCTCTCTGCAATAGGCCTTTTTACTCATGTGTTTTTCCTCACATGGCAGCTCAGAATTAGGGTTACTCTGAATTGAAATAATAATTTGATGTGTATTTTGAGGAGTTGTTGGGTAGATACCATGTATGCACAGGTTTCCTACTGAGACAGATGTGTGGGGCACCTGGAAGGATTAGGGCCCCACTGAGTACAACTGAAGTGGTAGGTAGTCATACTTAGGAACAGGAACTGTACTTAGTGAGAACGAGGTTACAATAGAAGGGGAGGAAAAATGAAAATGTAGAGGTGTCTGTATTATCTTTAACAGAAATCAGCCTTATCTTAGATCTGCATGAGCAGGTTTATCTCAAAGGGCAGATTCTTTGCTTGGTAAATGCCTTGAAAAGACTTGAGAATCCCAAGAAAATAAACAACTCTCATTTGCAGTTATTGACTTTCAAACAAACTATTTAGTCAGGGCATAGAACAGTTTTTCTCAAAATTTAATGCCTGAGATGGCAATTGCAATTTGTAATCCCCAACACAGAGAAACTGGTTCAGGAGGGTCCAGTTAACTAACTATATATTTAGCACCATGGCTGATTCCAATTCTTCTACTTCAAGACTCATCCTGTGAAAATTACAGGCTTGGTGTTAATGAACTTGCTTTGGAGAGGGAATGTGTCATACTAGCATGTTCATCTGAAAACTTTGCCTAATATTTGTTATCTTCTTAAAATTTCCTAGTTTTTCTTTGTCAATGCCATTATATGGTCATGTCTGACCTGTTAGGTGATGACTATTGTCAAATACCAATCTATCAATCTATCATTTATATATTTGCAACCCTGGATGGTGGCTATTTGAGATTAAAACTGGATAGCAGTGTTACTACTGAGGTGGTAGAAACACTTTACCATTGTTGAGATCTTAGGTTACAAAAAAAGAAAGAAATCAATGTAGTGATGGGTTTAGTTAGATGGTAACTTGAAGTAAACACTGTGATGGTTACTTTCTCACTAGAGAAATAACAGGTTTTGTATATGCTCACCTTTTTATTTCACATACTTGCATATTTATCTTTTTTCTTCATAATGCAAAGTAGTTCAAGTAGCTTCCATGAAACTATACAAAGAGAAAATAAACATAAAAAACCCCTACAACTGATTTTTGTCTAGTAAACATCGTAATTTCCATTTATAAAACTTCTTAAAGATAATATAAAAGTGAGGGAATTGATTGATGAAATCCTAAACCCAGTGGTGAGATTGGTTCTATCTTTGGGTCTTTTTTGAAAGTGACATCTCCGTGAAATTCATACTTTCTTCTACTCTTCCCAGGCATGGGAGGTTGGTCATTTATTACTGTGGTTATCAATCCTTGTGGTAGTCATTGGCACTGTAGTATCAGAGTTCTCATTTATTTCTTTAAGACTATTTTCTTATGCAATGCTATTTGGACAGAACATGTTTTTCAGTTGTAAGTATTTTGAGTTTTCTATTAAAAAGTTTCCACGATAACAGTTCAGCATCACATTTGAATAGAGGAAAAGAGATATTGCATTTTCTACGAGCAAAATAAAACATTTTAGTCAACTGGCTTTCCCCAGGCTACTTTATGTTCTATCAAATTGTTGTCTTTTATTTTAAACTATGTGCGTGTTAATTTATTTTTCAAAAGCAACTTGCATGCTTTAATGGAATATGTTTTCAATAGTAACACCAGAGATTAAGTGAATTATAAGCTTATTTTTGAGTTTTGTTTGTTTGTTGAACTTCCAGTAATCTCTTTAGATTTTTGGTTGGTGGCACTCTTAGGAATTTGGAGACCTGTGCAGGAAATTAAAAAACTAAATCTCAGCAAAGTAACCTAAGTCAAAGAGAGGTATGCTTTTGCTTCATATTAACACCAAATCATTTATGTTATGATTGATATAAGGAGTTTGAAACATAATGCCACAGCATCCAAGATTTTTGCAGTAGTTTAAAAGGTTTTTCTTTTGTAAAGTAATGACACCACTGATGGCAAACACCATTCATTTCTAAATATACAAAAAGTATACAGAATTTTGCTTTGGAGTTTTAGAAATTCCTTATTATATCATATAGCCCCTCTCCCCAAGGGGTGAGAGAGTAGGCCACATGGTGGTGCTATTGTGATGCATAATTTTTTGACTAATTCTACCCTTTGAACCATTTTTAGTTACAACTATACCAATGGAAACATTGGAATTTTCTCTAATCATAGATTTTCTGACAGTAACCCTCATTAAAAAAAAAAAAAAAAAACAATAGATATCTATTAGAAGTCCTCACTTCCCATTATTGATGAGGACTTCCTTTAAAAATATAATTCCCCAATCTCTTTCCAAGAAGACCTGGTATCAGTGACTCCTATCTTTTCTTCCCTGTCTCCCTTTTCTGTGTTCTGATATAAATCACATCATGTTTAAAGAAGATATGATTTTTTAAATGATTTAACATACATCAGAAATGTATTTTTTTCATAACAATGTTGTATGTATTCTCATTTTGTCCTATGTTCATAAAATCAAAATGGTTTCTCATGCACACACTTTTTTTTTTTTTTTTTTTTTTTTTTTTTTTTTTGGTACCAGGGATTGAACTCAGGGGCACTTGACCACTGGGCCACATCCCAGCCCTTTTTTTGTATTTTATTTAGAGACAGGGTCTCACTGAGTTGCTAAGTGCCTCGCCATCGCGATCCTCCTGCCTCAGCCTCCCAATGTGCTGGGATTACAGGTGTGCGCCACCGCGTCCGGCTCATGCACACTCTTAATGTGTATTTACATTGACTACATCCATGCTACCAGACCAAAGAAAAATCCATTTACACTAACAGCGATCTATTGAGTATTGCTTTGCATTTTGAAAGAGGACCACTAGAAAAGGACAAATTTTAACACCTTTCTTAAAAATGTTTTCAGGTCCTTAGACAGAAACTATCACAACACACATCACAAAACATAGCCACTTCTGTGTAAGGTCAATTTGTCAACCTGAATGAGATCTACTAGTTTGACAGCTCATGTCTGAAGTGCCAAAGTTTACCCAAAGTGTCTAGGTATAAACAGGACACAAGAATTTATATACAAACTCAAATTTAAGCAAGGAGAAGAGGACGTTGACAATACAAACTCCAGAAAATAGGAGGTGAAATCCAAGGACTAGAAAGACATTATAAAGATGATCCAAATTATAGATCTTCATCCTTTCTTTGGCTTGGCATTTGGCCAAGTTTGCGAGTAAACACAGACAGGAAGAGAGTTTTGTAGTAAAAAGAGTAAATCCAAAAGAGAGAAGAAATCATATCTGTATTTTCTTTGAGAGTTTGGGGGTGTATGTTTACACCAGTCTCTTTCCCAAGATTCTTCTTCTGCCAATTAGAAAAATTGTTTATGTGATACAAACTTAAAAGTTTTATTTACGATCAAAAGTGATTATTTTCTTTAATTCTTAAAACTATGATGTAGCTGTCTTCTAACATCTCCTTGTTATTTTTTTAGCAAAATCTCTGTGATTGGCCCATCATATAATTTAAATTAAAAGCCTTACAATTTATGAAAAAAATACTTTTATGCTTAGATGCTTCTAGACCCTATCATACATAGGTCACTGCATAAAATACAGTGAAAAAGACATATTGGCTCACGTTTTAAGGATAATTCAAACATTAGACATGACTTACGTAACTTTAGGTGTTTTCTACCTTTCTTACAATTGTTGTTTGTGAACCAACCACTTATATCCTCACCTCTTTGGCACTAAATTTCGTTCAGGAGTGAAGCACAGAAGAAAAAGGAAGTATAACTATTGGTTTTGACTTGAGATATTGATCTATGACTGATATAAAGAAGAGGCTTTGTATTTAAAATGTTCTCATTTTTATATATACCTCAAGTAAGAAAATAATGTATTTGATATGTATTTAAAATGCATGTGTGCATTTATATATATTAAGATTTTTCTTCTAGATTTCACATTTTATATTTACCCCATTTCATTTCAAATTTCTTTCCCCATTGCCACCAAGGACTGACATCCTGAATAATAAATTATTAGATTATCTGTGCTTTACTCAAAATTCTTCCATAAGAATATTTTAAAAACACAACTAACGAATAGGCATAAGTTAAAGACTCATAATGATATCATAGGTCTTATTATTTTCTTTGCTAAAACAATAAAACAAATGCTGTTCAAGTTATTATTTATAGATTTCAATATGCTTAGAAGAATAAAAATAATTGAGTTCAATGAAGTTGTGATTTAATCATTTGATAAATCAACAGAATCTGATTGCTATTTTAAAAATAGCTTTGTAATGTTAATACAATATATGTATATATTCAGAACAATTTTTACTAATGCATTATGTATCAAATTCTCATCTGCATAACATTTTGTTTTTTTAAATGGGTTTATAAATGGTGAACAGAAGTTAAATTTATTAAAGGGTCTTTACTGCAAAGATGTGTACAGTATGTAAGATGAGCTGATATCATTATTTTCATTTTATTTGATATAGTTTAATTTTAAAGAGTTATAGCTGTTGAGTTCTAAAAGTTTAATACAATTTAAAAATAATACTATATAGATTATTAAAAATAATACTATATTAATTATTATAACACTGCTAACACATATTATCTGTGACTTTGCAACAAACATGTAAACTCGATACTCCGTGTTTTCATTTCTTGTATTCTTTCCTCTTAGAGATATTGTACTGACTTATTAAAAATTCTATAGCATATTTGTTGGGTATAAACATTAAAATTTGACACTCAGAATAATTTATTTTTCTTTTGTAAAATCCTGAAAATTTGTAATAAGTAAATGTAATACTAACTAAAATGTGACATCATAATGACTGGAATTGTGATTTTCTTTATTTAGTTTTCTGAAATATGTATTCCCTAAAAAGCAAACAGCATGTAGTTTAAAACTTTTGTAGGTTTGTATTCTTATTAGCATTGTTGTAGTCAGCTATAAAATTTATGAGCCTATGAAAAAGCTCATGAAACACTTATACAAAACCCAAAATAATATATAAATAATATCCACAATTCCCAATCTCCCCCAGTGTTTTACATTCTGAAATATATTTACAGTGTACTGCATACTTAGCTATTGGAATACTTTGCAACAGAGAATTACAATTCATTTAGGCCATGGCATGATGATAATATTTGTGATGAGTTAAGGAATGGCAAACCAATTTTAAGCATCTAAAATTAACAGGTTAAATTGGGTGAAAAAGCAGAAGGAGTCTGCATTATCCACTGTGAGAAATCCCTAATATTACATTTAAGTCACACAGTATTTCATTTGATATGTCTACATATTTGGTGCATATTTATTTTTTGCAAGGTACAGCTATTTCTGAAAAGAAAATTTTACTTGCATAGTGTTGGCCAAGTAACTTTACAATCCTGCTACTGTTTGCACATGTAAATATTTGATTTTTAACTTCATTCAAACTTTATCAAGTTTCTTTCTGTTTTATAAAGTGCAATAGTTCTTTGTCATTCACTTGTCATCATTATTCCCTTCACCTGTATCCATCCAGATTGGGATTCTGGAGGACGAATAGTATTCTTTATACCGTGGCTTCTAGAGAATTGATCCACTACTAGGTTTTTAGGTCAATACACTGCAGTGGCTATTGGCACAAGGTAAGCAGCTGGGCTTCCAGGCTCCAATGTCTAGTAACTATGGAACTAGGTGTTTTACTTCAGTTTCCTCACTGATTGTACCTCAGAGAATTTCAAAACTGGGGGAAGAGCAGTAGGAAAGTATGAAGTCAATATGAATTCTGGGTGGTTTGATGTGTATACAAAGACCTTGTATAATAAAACATACATACACAGATATACTTAAATAAAAATATTTGAAATTGCTCATTAATTTTGTTATTAAAACTCTTCAGAAATATTCAATATTCCAGCATTAATAAATTTTAAGGAACCTACAACAAATAACATCCGCGTAAATCCTATGAGAGTATAACTGAAAGGTTTTACCTAAGTGAAGTTCCTAATGAATGGCTAGCTCAAATAAAAATCAAACAAAGCAAATTAACAAAGAAAAATAACCAAAACATACTTCCTCGTGTTCAGTGAATATTTTAGGTTTTGAATAGCTACAACAAAAAAATAAAAATGGTACTGCAGTGAATGAAACCACCTGGATTTCTTCTGGAATTTTATTTATTTTACTTCACCATACTTGATGAAAATTATCTGAAACAAAAATACAATAATTGTATTTTTTGTTGTGAGGACTCCACATTCTATCCTAATTTCATTAGAATTGCATTTACAGAAGTTACATATTCTTTTTAAGTTCTTTCTTTCTTTCTTTCTTTCTTTTTTTTTTTTTCCACAACAAAACAGTGTTCTTCAGGCTCCTTTGCTATTCAGGACCATCGATTAAAAGTTAGAGTAAAATTAACTTATAAGTTTAGATAGAAAATGAAGTCTTAGAATTGTGTTCAGTCCTAAAAGCTGTTTAGTAGAAAAGGGAAATTTTTCTCTGAGGTTAAGCCTTTATCCTTAGAACAGTAGCCAAATTGTCTTATCCATTGCCACTTTGAACTAAAGGAGTTCCTCCAATTTAAATGATCATTATCAGACAGGTAATTAGGAGGATAGAAATTAAAAGAAAGAGCACTAGAGAAGTTATTAGGTGATTTCACTTTAAAACAATATAGAATCAATATGGTTCCTCTGGATATGTGTGCCCTAATTGTTAGAGAATATAAGTGCTGCAGACCTCCTGCCAGGGAATCCTCTGGCTATGTCAGAGATTATGTTCCAAGCCAGTGTAATGTTTGATGATAAAATTCTGCTGGTACTATTGATCTACTGGACTAGTCATCTACTTTTGTGTACTTTTTAAATAGCAAAAATGTTAGCATATTGTTTGGTTTTCATGAGCATACTGCATATTATTTAAGTCTTTTATTGTTTGCAGTAATTGTAGTGAAGATTATACCTTCTTATCAGAGAAGTGTTATTAATGTGAGTATTCTGTAGTGTTAAGTCACTACATGAGGTCTGGTTATATACTTTTGCTTTAGAATTTACAAATAAAATATTTTTGCTCTACCACACTTTCAATGTATCATGTGCAACAGGATCAGGAAAATTGTAATAAATACCAATACTTGGAAAGAGAAAGAATAGGAGTTAAGTTGGAGACAGTGATCTTTGGGGAATATATTCCATTTCATTCCTGTTTGCAAATTAGTAATTTATTTCTAAGCTCGTCTCTTTCCTGAAATACCTCACTATATCAGTCAGGGCTATCCAGAGAAATAATTGATGGGGTATATATTGATTTATGACACAATTTATTATGGGAATTGACTCATGCAATTATGAAGGCTGAGATTTCTGAGGATGCACAACCTGCAAGTCATATACCCAGAAAGCCAGACATGCAATTCATCCCCAAGGCCAATTCAAGAATTGGGCAACTCAAACCAGAAGTAGTTAAAAAGCTCAACTGAGGAATCACAGCAGTAGGCTTTTCTACTACAAACCTGGAAGTAAAGGGAAGAAAATGTCTGATTGGTTACAATTTTGCAGTTGCCTTATTTGGTCTTCCCCATTGCAAAGTCCTTACTTGTGTTAAGTTTCTTGGTTGTTTCTGATTGATTGAGGTTAAATTTTGTTTTTCCTTAATCTTCACAAAAATAGCTCAAGTTAACTTTGTTTATGTTTGCAGACAAGGTTGAGATCACTTAAGAGGACTAGCTAACTTTATCTACTCAGGAATTGTTCAGGCTTGGCCTACATTTTAATTAACTTTTATGTTTTACCAAAGATCTGGACATCCCTTAGACCACTCAAGTTGACATGCAAAATTTAGTTTCTTTGTCTTCCCAGAGTCTGATAATTTCCTTGCTACAAATCAACAAACTGGTAGATGGGATTTAGTTTAGTTTAGTTGCAACATTACTACCTTTTTTTTTCTTTTTTAGTACCAGGAATTGAACCTAGGAGCACTTAACCACTGAGCCACATGCCCAGCCCTGGGTTTCACTAAGTTGCTCAGGGCCTCACTAAGTTGCTGGAGCTGGTTTTAAACCTGTGATTCTCTTGCCTCAGCCTCCCAATCCACTGGGAATACAAGCATATGCTACCATACCCAGCTATATACCTCACTTCTTAGTAAAAATTTCCCCTAATTTCAGCATGTTATGGTTTGGATGTGAGGTGTACCCTAAAAGCTCACATGTGAGACAGTTCAAGGAGGTTCAGAGGAGAAATGATTGGGTTGTAAAAGTCTTAACCCAATCAGTGATTTAATCTGCTGATAGGGATTAACTGGTAACTGAAGTGGTAGGGTGTGGCTGGAGGAGGTGGGAATTGGGTGTGGCTTTGGGTATATATTTGTATTTGGCCAGTGGAGTCTCTTTCTCCCTCCTGATCACTGTGATGTGAGCTGCTTCCCTCTGCCACAGTCTCCCACCATGATGTTCAGCCTCACCTTGAGCCCTGAGGAATGGAACCATAGAAGGACTAAGACCTCTGAAACCTTGAGCCCTCTAATAAACTTTTCTTCCTCTATAGTTGTGCTGGTTGTATCCTTTTAGTCACAGCAGTGAAATAGCTGACTAAAACACATCATAATACATAACAGTGATGAAAACTAAAAATAAGGAAAAAAATATTATCTCTAACTCTGAAAAGTATCCCAGCTAATTTTTAGTTGCCTGTAATTCTTTGTTAAAATGAAACAAATGATTTTTTGTCATTTTTGGTTTAAATGAAACAAATGATTTTTGTCATTTATAAATTTACTAGACACATTTTTATTCCAATATCTTGCTGGCTCTCAATGGTTTTATATATGATGGAAGTTTCATCAGTATCTCTAATGTTGCAACCAGGTATCAGATTGAATTAGATTTACTGATGTGTTTTGCTACTGTGTCTAATTTATGAAAGTTGATTTTTCTGTCAATAATTGTAATTTGAAGATCTTTATCTTAAACTCTGAATTTTCGGGTTTTATTCTCTCAACTTTTTGCATGATATTGACCAACTGAAACCAAGCAAATGTTGTTTCACTTAAAATACAGCCTGCTGGCTCCAGACTATAATTGTTGTCAGTGACCTCACTTTAATCTCAATACTGCTACTTCTATATGGCTTCACTTTGGCAGTATTATAAATATTGCTACCAGAAATATTTTTATATATCTTTGTGAATATCCTCTATTACTCTCTTATGACAAATTTCTATTGGCAGAAAATTATTGGCCTAAATTATATGTGTAGAGAGGATGTTGTTTGCTCTCACAGTTATATTTTCCCATCTTATTGCTGTTTTTCATTGTGTAGTGTTTAAGGATGAGATTGATCTTTAATGTTTGACAATTTTTCACTAATGTATCTTCATTTCTGAAATGATTTCATGTCATTTTGCAGTTTTTCCAACTTCTATTTTTACAATTTGGCATCTTCGGTTCAACTTTTGATAGTTTATTTGACTATGTGCTTCTGTTGTTAAAATAGTTATGTCAAATTTATTAATCTTTCCCATTGTACTTTCTGCCTTTATTTGCATATAAAGTTTCCCCACTATGTAATTATTTGAATATTACTATTTTAAAGTTTTGTTTTGCATTTAATGTAAGCTAATTATGTTGTAAAATATTTTAAAGAATTTGATTTTAATCAATTTGCAAATAATTAACCAATTATCTAATCATCATTTATTGAACAGTTTAATGTTCTATAATGTAATATTTTATAATGTTTTATAATGTAAAAATAGAGCTCCAAATTAATGTTGAGTGTTTCCTACAAATGGAAAATTATTTCAATTTACTCTGAAAGGCACAATTTACTATTATTTGTGAATGACATCTTGTGTATTTTTGTCTGGTGATGTTACAGGGTATGATGACATCATCAAACTAAGATAACATTGGTTATTATACTAACACATTAGTCTGACTAATATACTATTATTATTATTAAGTCAAATTTGACAAGAAGTATGGGAATTCCTCTAGGAAGGTTCTTAGAAATAAATCAAGCATATTGGTTTGTTTAAAAACCTAGAGTTTGAGGATTATTATATACAAACTGAAACCACACCACTCTAAAATAAATTATCAGCAAGGTTTTAACATCAGTAAAAAAATATTAGTCCTTCTATTTCAGATCATAGTAACATGCTATTGAAATTATATTGAAATTTTATTTAGAAATCACCTTCAGAGGAAAGTGTACTTTGAATTATTGTCCTCTAGATTATTTTTGTTATAGAAGATGCTATTAGAATAAAAATGTCTAACAAAAAATATTTTGGGAGTTGCTTTATCACTCATGCATTTAAACTGTAGAACAAACTCTTTCACACCAAGTATCTAGGTAGCTACTTGGTGTTCTTTCCAATAAGATAGACCTTTTTATATTTTATTGTGAAACTGAAAGAGCTGCTATAAAATTAATGAATATGTCAGAATTCATTATAGTTTCTAAAAAGAATGGATTTCAATCACTGGTCTCTATTTTAGAGAAGAGTTGAGGAAAGTGAACACCCCTATTTTAGGTAATGTCTGCTCAGAAATTGAATTTATTATGTACTTCCTGTCTGTTTAATGATATACATTTGACATTTCAAAATTTAAGCAAGAAAAACCTCTTTGCATTACTTTTCTTTATTTTTTTTATTCCCTTTCTTATTGGACTAGAAATGTATAACATGCATTGTTTACATGCCATTTATATCAATAAAGGAGTGGAAATATAGTTAGCAATTGAAGCTTCTGTCAACATTTGTCCTATGAATGATGCGTATCTTTTCTGCTTTGAGCAGTGTGGATAAGAATTTTGTAGAGGGGAAGGAAAAAAAATGCTAGTGACTTCCAAGAGGAACTTTTAGAGACTAATTAAAGATAGTTTGTAGAGCATCCACAGGTTCAGAAAAGCCAAAGAACTAAGAGTCTTTGTCACCATCATCAAAAATAATTTTCATAATGTGACTATCATGCATTTTATCTTGATCTTCTCAAAATGATTGGGCTACAAGTGAAAGGGGATACTGTTGTTTAATATAGAGAATGTGCGTTTGAAAGTTTAAAGTCTGGAAATGAATAATCAATTTTTAAATTATAAGATAAGACATGTATTCTATGATATAAAATAGTATGTTTATCTATTGTGTTTTTCATCGATAATGCCTCTCTGGGGTCCAGGACAATATTGTCCAAGGACAATATTCACAAATGCCTGAGAATCCTGAGTCTTAAGATAACAGCCATAGAAAGGGGAGTGTCACCAACTCACATTAAGGGATTTGGGCAATTGACCCAAGAATAATCGTTATTTGGGACCCAAAATAGAAGGAAGGGGAAGGGGCTTAGAACACATGAAGGAAAACCAGCCATGAATTTCTGACAGGACATAGGATACTAAGAGAACACTGACTAATGCTTGGGAGTAAATATGTATTGGAGATCTGCACTTTCCCAACAGAAATATAGTACCCTGATGTGCTAGGTTGAGATAATCATTCTATAGCTTATTTTATGTGGTTGTTTCAATGTGTAACATATGACTGTTTGAATTCTACAGGATCATATGAGAAACAGGAAGATATATTCAAAGCAATGCTCAAATACTTTACATGAGTTACTTTAGATTGCAGAGACACAGGTTACTAAATTTGGGATGAGACCTCAAAATTTCTGACTTCTTTTTGTATTATCTTTCCATTGACACCAACCTACCATTTGCATACCAGAATCCAAAATATATACTTATATTTCCTTATTTTGAGAGATTTTGGCTTCATGATTTCAACAAGAACCTAAATCAAACACTGTATTTTGAAGCTTATACATTAGTCATGGAAGTTCACAATTATTGAAGATATAAAGCCCTTTTTAAAATATCTGGTTTTCTGTTTTGAATAATGTCTTATATATCTGACTAAAATATATAAGGTTATATTATTGTTTATAATGTATTCTTCTGTCACATTTTATTAGTGCATTATAGTTGTACATAATGATGGGATTTATTGTTGCACATTCATACCCGCAAATGATATATCAATAACTTTGGCTAATATTACTTACCAGCAATCCTCCTCACTCCCTCCCCACCTCCCACCCCTTGGTACTTTCCTATACTGATCTGTCTTTGACATCTATGAGATCTGCCTCCACCTTTTTTTCCCTTTTTCCTCTCTAGCCTCCACATATGAGAGAAAACATTTAGTTCTTGACCTGAGTTTGAATTACTTCACTTAACATAATGTTCTCTAGTTTTATCCATTTTCCTGCAAATGACATGACATAATTTCTCTTTATGGATGAATAAAACTCCATTGTATATTTATGCACCACATTTCCTTTATCCATTCATCTGTTGATTGACGCCTGGGCTGGTTCCAAAATTTGGCTATTGTGAATTGTGTTGCTATAAACATTGGTATGTACATATCACTGTAGTATGAGGACTTTAATTCTTCAAGATAAACACTGAGGAGTGGTATACCTCACTCATATGGTGGCTTCATTCCTAGTCTTTTGAGGAATCTCCATGCTGATTTCCATAGTGATTGTTTATATACAATCCCACCAAGAGTATAAAAGTATTGTTTTTACTCCACATCTTCTCCAATGTTTATTATTATTTGTATTCTTGATAACTGCCATTCTGACTGGTGTGAAATAAAATCTCAGTGTAGTTTTGATTTGCCTTTTCCTAATTGTTAATTATGTTGAACATTTTTTCATATATTTGTTGTTCATTTGCATTTCTTCTTTTGAGAAGTGTCAGTTTAATTCATTTGCCCATTTAGTAATTGAATTGTTTGATTTTTTGGTCTAGTTTTTTATTTGGTCTAGATGTTAATCCTCTGTCAGATGAGTAACTAGCAAAGATTTTCTTCCATTCTGTAGGTTCTGTATTTATGTTCCTAATTTTTTCCTTTTCTGTACAGAAGCTTTTAAATTTAATGCCATTTCATTTTTTAACTCTGAACATTATTTCATGAGTTTTAGGTGTCCTATTGAGAAATGCATTACCTGAGCCTATATACTGGAGTTTTGCACATACATTTTTCTTCTAGGAATTACATAATTTCTGATCTACTTCCTAAATTTTTGATCCATTTTGAGTTAGTTTTTTTTTGCACGGTGAGAGATAAGGGTTTAGTTTCATTCTTCTATATATGGATAACAAGTTTTCTCAGAACCATTTATTAAAAAAGGCTGTTTTGTCTCCAATTTATATTTTTGGCATCTTTGTTGAGGATCAGATGACTAGATGCATGGGTTTGTCTCTGTGTCTTCTATTCTGTACCATGGTCTACGTATCTATTTTTATACCAGTACCATGCAGTTTTTGTTACTATAGCTCTGTGGCATAACTGGAAGTCAGGTATTGTAATGCCTCCAGCATAGCTTTTTTTTGGCTTAGAATTGCTTTGGTTATTCATTCTAAATGAATTTTAGGACTGTTTTTTTCTAGTTCTGTGAAATGTGTCATTGGTATGTTGATAGAAATCGCATGAGTCTGTATATTGCTTTTGGTAGTATGGCCATTTTAACAATATTAATTCTGCCTAGCCATCCATGTACATGTAAGATATTTCTATCTTCTGAGGTCTTCTTCAATGTCTTTTGCCTCCTTGGTTAGATTTATTCCAAGGTATTGTATAACTCCTAATGAGATAGAAACACTTAAAAAAATTCCAACAAAAAAGCTCAGGACCTCATGGATTCTCTACCAAATTGTTAAAAAAAAAAAAAAAAAAAAGAACTGCTTCCAATACTCCTCACTTCATGAATTCATTCTATGAAACCAGTGTCATACCCAAACCAGATAAGGACACATCAAGTAAATAAAACTATAGACCAATATCCCTTATGAACTTATATGCAAAAATACTTAATAAAATATTAGCAAAATGTGTTCAACAACATATTAAGAAGGTTGCACACCACAACCAATTTGGTTTTATTCCAGAGATGGTTTAATACATGCAAGTCAATAAATGTAATTCATTACATAAATAGAATCAAGGACAAAAAAATCTCTTAGTCATCTTAATAGATACAGAGAAGGCCTTTGACAAAATTCAGCACCCATTCATTATAATAAAAAAAAAAATTGAAGAAACCAGGAAGAGAGAGAACCTATCTCAACATCACAAAGACTATATATGAAGAACCCAGAGCTGACCTCATAGTAAATGGGGAAAAAAACAAAGCATTCCTTTAAAATCTGGAACAAGACAAGACAAAGATGTTTACTTTCACCATTCTTACTTAATATAGTGCTAGAAATTCTAGTCAGAGCAATTAGACAAGAGAAGGTAATTAAAGGGATAAAAATAGGAAAGGAAGAAGTCAAATTAACAGTTTACTGATGATATGAGCCTTTACCTAGAAGATACAAAAAACTCCATCAAAGTACTCTGAGAACTAAAAAACAAATTTGAGAAAGTGGCAGGTTACAAAATCAAATACAAAAATCAACACTTTTCCTATATACCAACAAGAAACTTCTGAGAAAGAAATCATGAAATCAATTCCATTCACAATAGCCTAAAAAAAAAGATTTATTCTTTTATATATATTATGCTTAATTTTAAATTTTAACAAACACTTTGTCAGAATAGAATGAAAATTTAAAAATCTGCATTTAGAAAATCAGATTTGAAGCTCCACTCCAACTTTTAAAAAATTTTTAATTGACAAATGATAGATAATTCTATATATTTGGTACAATATGCTTGTTTTGATACATGTATATATTGTCAAATAACTAAATCAGGCTAATTAATTTATTCTCACATACATATTATTACTTTGTTGTAAAATCTACTCTTTTTAGCAATTTTGAAATTTAAAATGTAGAATTATGAAGTGCAGTCATCAAGTTATACAATAGATCTCTAACACATATTCCTCCTTTCTAACTGAACTTTGTACCCTTTGATATTAACATGTTCCCTCTCCCCATTATTGCCCCCCACCAAGCCACTACTAGCCACCATTTTACTCTCTACTTCTGTTTGATTTTTTTTTTTACATTTTAAATACAACAGGATTTTTGTTCCCATCCCTGGCTTATTTCATTTAACATAATATCCTCTAGATTCATTTATATTGTCACAAATGGCAGAATTTTACTTTTTAAGGCTGAGTGATCCACTTTTGTGTATATACCACATTTTCATTATTCATGTATTCATCGATGTGCACTTAGGTTGACTCTATACCTGGCTATTATGATTACTGCAGCAATAAGCGCAAGGGTACATATATCTCTACAACATATTGGTTTCTGATCCTTTGGATATATATACCCCAAAGTGGGATTGCTACATCATATGATAATTTTTTTTTGAGGCACTGCCTCAAAAAAATACTATTTTCCAAAATGACTGTACTAATTTACATTCCCATCAACAGTGTAAATGGGTTCAATTTTCTCCACGTCTTTTCCAACACTTATCTTTCATCTTTTTGACAATAGCCATTTTTCCAAGTGTGCAGTGATGTTATGGTTTTTTTATTTAGCATTTAGAGAATCCTCAGGTAATTAATGACATTGAACATTTTTTTTCCATATACTTGTTGGCCATTTGTATTTTTCTTTTAACAAATTTCTACTCAGGTTCTTTGTCCATTTTTTAATTAGGATTATAGTATTTGTTTTCTTGTTGTTGAGTTGGTGGAGTTCCTTGTACATTTTGGATATTAACGCTTTAACTTTGCAAATACTTTCTCCTACTTTGTGAGTTGTCTCTTCACCTTATTGTTTTTCTTTGCTGACCAGAAGATTTTAAGTTGGGCACAATCCCATTTGTTTGTATTTGTTTGCATCATAAATGCCATTCAGATCATACCTAAGATAGCATTGCTCAGATCCAATATTGTGAGGCAGCTGTCTTGTATTAGCTGTGTAACCTTGATCTCAATTTCAAGTTTAAAAAAATGTGAAAACCTCATTTAAATAATTTCAAATAATTCTTCCTACACTGACATTCTATGATTCTGCAAATATGCATTTTATTATTCAGGTATATCCTCTCTTTTGTAACTTACATGATGTGTTTAGGTATAATTTTGCTCCTTTAAGCTAAAATTTCTTATTGAATGTATGTGTATTTGATAACCATCTGAATGCTCCATTTGGATGTCTCAGTGACAGAGTTCTGGCAAACTGTTTAGTATGAAGGTTGTTGTTACCTCATAAATAGATCATTAGACATTTTGATGGCATGCAAGTTTGACTCTGGGGGCATAATTGAGTCTTCAGCAGCATTGTCAAAATAAATGTCTAATCACACCATTCAGTAGGTTGACTGCTGGATTCTGAACAGTACCTTTTAAGCTCTTAAGTAAATACAACAGGAAAGTCTTAGCCCTTCATTAAAATAGCTTAGGATTTGAAATAGCTTGCTGTATTTAATGAAAGCTTCAACAACTTGAAATGACTTGTACTTATCCTTTAGCATCTACCAAAATGTTATTTCCTCCAGCTTTAACACTCTCTGTAACTGAGATTGGAAGTTAAAAGTGAGATAAAAACCAGTGAGTCAAAGCTGAGTGAAGTCATTAGAATAGCTTTTTCCCCTTTCTGTCAGCTGAACATGTGAATAATCACATGAAACCTAAGGGAACAAAACCTGTATCACTGTGAATAATGAATGATTTTGCTCCAATTAAGAAGTTTCCATTCAAAAAGAAGGAGTGTAATGGCCCTCTTGTGCATCAGTTAAAGTTACTTTGAAAAGAAGCTTTTGTTAAACAAGTCTGAACTGCCTTTTCTCACTTTTAGGAGTCCCTGATAGTGACTAGGTTGCCAGCTGTTAGAACTTGCAACTTTCCCTTAATGTAGAGTCAGCTAAGAAATTTTCAAGTGATATGTTCATGTTAAGAATTAGTTTTTCTTATTGTTCTTAATCTTATAATAGCCTGAGAGATATATGTAGAGTTTTTAGTGCAAAATGCATCATATTTGAAGAGTTATCTATCTTTCCTATTATTTAAGGATTGTTTGCCCCTTGTGATAACAGTTTTAATTTATATGTACACATATATATTTTTCCCCAGCCATTTCTACTTCTTTTTGTACTGCGGTTAATTTATGATCCAATTTTATTTTCTAAATCTTACCTTTACAGACAAGTTTTTTTTTCAGACCATCTCTATACAAGAAACCTCTGTGTAAAATAGCAAGATTATTTATAGTGAAAGTGTTGGTTTATTTAATGAATTACTTATTGTTTCATAGATGTGCTTGAGCATAAACATGCAGTTAAATAAAGGGATCATACAATTAAGTTTTTGAGATTTTGGATATGTTGTAAGGTCCCAAAAAATTCAAACTATCGTTAAATAATAGGAAAGATAGAATATAATCTTCAAATATGGTGCATGTTTTTGTGCTAAAATCTGGCATATATCATGTGATGAACAGTATACATCTGGCTTAAATATTTGATGATAGAATATAATATAGGAAATACCTTTCCTCTTGACATGTGATTCCACTGTTAGGTATACAGGGAGATATGGAGGTGTCAATGGGTGCAATTTTTAATAATCCCCAGTCATAATTTACATGTGAGGGCATTTTAATTATGTACCTTCTCACATGATCATTTTGAGAGCTGTGAGAATGTTACTATAAGTGCAATTATGCCTAGTTGTGGATGTAAGGACAAAGATTTTAAAATGTAGTTAGTGTGTGTCTATATTCATACAGCTTGTGTTGCAGGGGCCATCCTTGAATCCTACATCTCTTAGCAGCAGTGCAATGGGTTCTTTTGAACAATGCATTAAGCTTAGCTTGGTTGAAGTCATCTGAAATTGTCTAAAGATCCCCCCACCTATTTTTGCGCATGTGAAAATTTCAACTGTTCCCAATTAGATCAGATTTCATTTTTATCTGTAGGAATAGTCAATTATGAAACCTTTAGGAATGGACAAAAGTCCAGAACAGTTACCCAAATATTGTAAAGATGAGTTTGTATATATATAAATATATATATATTTCACTCAAAATGTTTGTTTTCCATATATATTTGTGTGTATATATATACATCTTTACACTATTCTCTATGTAATTATATGTACATATGTATTATAATATTTAGTGACTCTCCATGGCTTGAAATACATTCATGAAAGTGATCAAACTTTTAACTAACAATGAAGGACAGGAAATGGCGTGCAGGAAAGGGAAGTCTTCTTTCTGTCCCAGGACATAGTTCATGTCTGTTCCTTTTGGCTCCTTTCCCTCCATGCTCCCTCTCCCACTTCATTCCTTCCTCAGCACTTTTGCTTGGATAGCTTATAAATTACTCAAATTATAAAGTCTAAAATGATATTAAATCTCTCCCTCCCTTTCTCTCATTTCTAACTTAATTCTCCAGTTCATCATCTACCTTTAATGAAACTTCAGAGTCACTTTTTTGCCTCTCTCAAACTCATATTCAGTCAGTGAGTCTTTTTAGTATTATCTGCAAAATTTTCTTAATTGAAACCCTTTCATTTTATCCTGCCATCTTAAGTCAGTTTAGTAATCCCTCTTCTATTTGAACACCTTTCTAACTTTTGTTGTTTTACTCAACCTTACTTTGCGTATCATTATCATAATTTATTTGTCTGTCATCTTTCTATTGCCATTTCTACCCATTTGATTTACATCATTTACTTCTCATTGACTACAATATATTATTTGTAAATCATGGTCTCCTATGAGTCTGCTTCTCCTGGCTCCTGTATATCTCATTATTCCTATCTACCTCTCTCTTTCCAACAGTGACTTTCCATCCAAATCACATGTGTTAGTGTGGCTTTGGTTAAATTACTTCCATAGAATTTTCTAATTCTTTCATGCTGTGTTCCTATGAGAGTCAATTCAAAGGTCATCTCAAATGGGAAACCTTCCCTAACTTCTCTAGGAAGAATTCACTAAATCAGTTTATGTGTTCCTACATTCTGTTCACAACTCTCTCATAGTAGTTTTGCATTTTATTGAAATTCTTCTTGTTAGTTTGGTCCTTCTATATACTAAAAACTCTCTTAGGAAGGAATTATATGTAATTTCTTTGTGAAGTTCTAACACATATGACATAAGGCATTGTAAAAGATCTTCATTTACTGTGTTTAGTGAAATAATGGAAGGATATGAAGTAAGCAAAAGAAGTTAACATTTATTATTTATAGACCTCAGGTGAGGTAGAAAACTACCATAAATATGTCTAAAAATATCTTGTCCCTCATTTAACCATAATTCTTGTAATTAGTCTGTAGAATGGGATCAAGAGAAAAAAAAAAAAAAGGATAATGACCTTTATGTCATTGAGTGGCTTATTATAAAATAAAGTACAATAAAATAAAATATATTAATTGGCATTGTATATCATACACCTAGAACTTATTCATTTTGCAGTCCCTGAAACCACCATTCTCTGCTTCTATGAATCTGATTATTTTAGATACCTCATATAAGTAGAATCAGTTTTGTCCTGTGACAGGCATAGTTCACCCATCATAACATCCTAAAGGCTCAAGCATAATGTTGGTTATGGCAGATTTTCTTTTTTAAGACTGAATATTATTCTATTATGTGTATATCCTACATTTTTTTTTACCCAGTAATGAACATTTGATTTTTTTCACTTCTTGGTTATTGTTATTATCACTCTCCCAAATATGAGAGTGATATCCTTTGAGATGGTTATATCAATTCTCAGAAGTGGGATTGCTGAGTCATATGGTAGTACTATTTTAATTTTTGGAGAGATCTCCATATTATTTTCCATAGTAGCTCCATTATTTGGTATTCCACCAAAAATGTGCAAGTGTTCCAGTTTTTCCACATTTTTGCCAACACTTATTGCCTGCCTGCTTTTCCTTTTCCATTCTTTTCTTTCAATAATAGCCATCCATAAGGTGATATCTTATTGTAGTTTTGATTTGCATCTTCTTGATGATTACTGACATTGATCATCTTTTCATAACATGTTTACTATATGTATATATTCTTTGGAGAAATGTCCATTCAAGTCATTATCTATTATTTAAAAACATCTCATTAGTTAGTTCTTTTGTTATTAAGTTGTAGGAAGTTTTTGAGTGTTTTAAAAATCATCCCCTTACCAGATACATAGTTTCCAAGTGTTTTCTCCCCTTCTATAGATTGTCTTTCACTGTGCTGAATATTTCCTCTGCTGTGCAGAAGATTGTTTTGTTGTTGTCGTTGTTTGTTTTTTTTAGTTTGATGTAGTCCTTATTGTCTATTTTTGCTCCAGTTGCCTGTGCTTTTTGGTGTACAAACTTAATTTTCAGAACTATGTATTCTTATGATTGTAGGAGTTATTTATTCCTATTCTAAGTAATATTAGTTATTAGTTTTTGTTTGGCATAATGGTATAATCATTATCATACTTTTTCTCTTAAAAATAAAAATTAAAAAAAATTTATTAAATACAGCAAAAACTTATGTCCCCCCCCCAAATAAAGAAAAGAAAAATAAACGTTTCAGAATATTGAATCTTTAGTTATATATCCTACCTTTCCAAATTTATACAGTCTTGATTGATGGATAGAATGAAGTTTCAAAGAATCTGGAAGATATCCCAGCATACAAAATTATATTTGTATAATTTTCATGTTCAACATATTTCAGTGAATTTTAATAACTAAAAATCAATAATCCATGGATGATATATATGACAATTCCCTTGCCATGGCTGTTTTATTAACTCACTCACTCAGTTCTCAACAGATCTGGAAGTAAATGTTACAATCTGAAGACAGCTCTTAAAGGGAATGTTGTTATATGAATATGTAACTTTTTATAATCTCCACACTGTCTCAGTTCAATCTTCCTGCAGAAGACCTTTCTAGTCACATCATCAACCCAGTGATGTACAGTGCATCTCAAGGTGAATGCAAACTGTCTTCTTAAATGGCCAAACCAAATAATGCATTGCAATGATTTATATATCAGCCTTGATTATGAAACACACTAACAATCATGATCCATGGTAAAATTTGTTTTGATACAGTATAATTTATTCAGACTCATTTACTATTCATATAAGATTTGATTGAATAGTAAAGTGTTTACCATTGTAATTATTGTAACATTAAAAATGTCAAAATCATCCATTAATCTCAACTTCCTGCAGCCACACCTTTATAATATTTATGTTTCTACTTTACTGTGGGTGGTAATTAGTAGCTTTTCTGTTACAATTAGCCAACTGCATCCTTCTACATTGTCTGAGATTGCTTAACTTTTTATTCAATTAAAACATTTAATGTATATTTTACTTTGTGGTTTCATCTTTCCTTATCCTATTTTGGGCCTTAACTTCAAAGAAAAAAAACTTTGAACTTATTTTTATTTATTTGCCATCAAATACATCTAAAATAAAAATTATATTATCATTATATTCACATTAAAAATTAAAAAATTGGTGAATAGACTGAATCATTCAACAATTAGGAAAGATACAAAAACACACATACACATTTCTTTTATAAAAGAGTGTCTAATAGTGTCTATAGGTTTGATGCATTACTTTTAAATAAATTTGTTCATTATTATTTGTATTTATTTGTGCAACTCAAGTCAGCAGCTGTAATGACATGGACTTGACAAGAGTAGGGAAGAGATAGTTTCATATTGTAGATTCCTAACACACGCTTTTCAGGTTAGGACTCAAACACTCTAAAAATATTTATGTCATCCTCATGTCTAGTAACTAATGTGTATGTGTTTCTTCCAATGCATACTGAATACATGCACAAAAATAGCTATATAATGATGGATGATGGTATTCAAATGACATTCCAATGATTTGGATGTCAATATTGTCCTAAATTTCATTACATAGGATGAATTTAAGGATCATATAAGAATCTCTGGATTGTCATTTGTTTAATTGTAGAGAATAGTTTTCAATGTTATGGTGAAAAATCTTTACTGAACCCTTCATTTTAAGCATCTTCTTGAAATTTTCTTTCCTATGGTTAACAAGATGAAATCACACAATACTTCTATTTTTTCGAAAATGTTAAAAACAATGATTTATCTTAACATATGGTAGGTATTTAGTGCATCTTATTTCCAAATCTGTAGAATAAATTGCTTTTAAATCTTAGACCTTAGACCAGATAGAAATTTGTTTTTTTCAATAAACCATACACTCTTTATTGTCAAATAAGGATAAAGTGTAATTCATCTTTATGTATTCTTCTCTATTACGTGACTTCTCATTTTTATCATAAAAATTGAACTTATTGATTTTCTTTTTGATATGTAAATTATACATGTTCAGTGCTATAGTATGAATAGACATTAGGAAAAATTAAAAAGCATTTATAATTGCAGCAAACAGAAATTGCATTTTATTTTAGTAAAAATGTTAGCTAACCATATTTTAGTTTTTCCAAATATCAAAACAATCTTATATGTATGTATGTATGTTCCTTTTAAATTTTTTTGTACTGGGGTTCTCAGAGGTGCTCTAACACTGACATACATCCCAAGCTTTTTAATTTTTTTTTTTTTTTTTTTTTTTTTTTTTTTTTTTTTTTTTTTTTTAGACAGTTGCTTAATGTCTCACTAAGTTGCAGAAGCTGTGATCTTCCTGCCTTAGCCTTCTGAATCACTGGGATTACAGACATGTGCCACCAACTTGACATATATTTTTCAAAAAGAAACCATGTCCTATTTTCCTTAAGAATGTAACATTCTTTTCTTTCATATATTTTGAACATATATATTGGGTTACTAAGCACTATTTTAAAAGCATGGATTTCACCTGTAACTAGCAGTTATAAAGTTGGAAAATTAGAATAATTTTAATTATTGACTTCTAAAGAATGGTTAAAATGAATATCCTTGTAGTTCAATCTAACCATATATCTAAGGTTATTTCTTATGAATGCAGTTCCAAAAGTAATATCATATTAAGATATTTGACTTACACATTTAAATATTCTTTAAAATTTTCCTGTTCTTTTAATGGAGCAGTTTCACATATGCTTAGTTTTATAGGCTGCATCAAATATATTTCATATGCATGCTATATACCTGAAATGTAAATGTAATTAGATAAAGCAATAGATATGACACCTAATTAAATAACAGGTTGACATAGTTTTAAAGATTTTTTAAAAATATTATGGTAAATTCCTATCAAGTCAGTACCTAAAATAGGTCTGGTCAAAGACTCAGAGAACAAAAGATTCAATTTCCAGAGAGTGTAGGAAATATTCAGGTTCTAATCAGAAGACTGACAGTGTAATTAAATGTGATAATTCGAAAAACATGTAATAAATATTCGAGCATTCCTTAGGGAACCCACATGGGGATAGTCTAGCTATTATGGGTAACAGAGAAGCACTAATAGCACCCTTATACTACAGGTGAGACATAAAGAATTTACAACAATTTCTGACAGAGGGGGCCACCTGATGGAATCTATGACTTTTGGTCAAGTGACATAGTTAGTTGTCAGTGCTAACCATCTTAGATTGAGGAAGAAGCAGGGACATAACTCCCCAACCTCACTCTTTCTTCCTTCTGTGGTTTCTGTGGCTGAACCCAACTGAAATCAGACTGTAAGAGAGCTTGGACAATGTCCATTGTATGTTTAGCTTGCTGGCTGCACAAAGTGATAAATAGTGGTTAAACTAGGAGTATAAACAAGAAAATCAAGAGCATTAAGAAATCACAATAGACATTTTTCTCTACTTTTTCCTCATGACTACTTCTAGGCTGACAGGAGAATTCATTTTCCTACTCAAAATACTTTACGCATATTTGCATGTTTACTCTCCTGGCTATTATTTTCAATGAAGTTTTGAAAAATTCCTTTTAATTTACATTAATAGAATTTAATGTCTGTGAATATAAGTTTAACATATGTGTACATATGTTATGAATATAAGTGAGTAATCTGATTCATATTATAAAATCTAATCAATATATAATCTAAGAATATACATGTACTGCTTTTGTTACGAATGATGTATTATGTCACTGTTTACAATGAGAAAGGATACACGGCTCAGTGATGCAAATTTTGTCAGGTGAGGGCAAAACACCAAACTATAATAGATTATTATAAGTTTGTTATTTATTAACAAAAATGGAATTGCACTTTAACCTGAGCACTTCTCCTGAGCTTTATATGTGTTTTTCTTCCTTACCCTTCTTCACAAACTCACATTCTTCTGGTGAAATGTTTTTTGGGAAAGGAAAGCAAAAGTTGTTAAAATAGTGCTTAAATGTTGGATTTTTATTTTGGTTGATTACTTTTAATTTTTGACCCCTTGCTTTATTCATTACTGAAATCATAAGTGATGTTGATATGCCTATCACAGTTTTAAAGGTTTTATGAAGTAATACATGTACAGTGTCAAGAAAGTAAATCTCTAAAAAAACTATCTCCTGTGTTTTTAATAGGAAAATAAGTATTACTATTTAATTAGTATATACATTGAAACAGTTGAACCCCTTTATGAGTTCTTTATTTTTTACTTTTTATTTTATTCCTTTATTACTAACATTTTCAAGGAATTATTAGAACAAAATTTTATATTCACTTTTAACAGAGTTTTTCTTTTTTCCTTCCAATATCCTTATTTCCCTTAACTTTACAAAAAGATTTTTTCAGACATTAAAATTTAACAATCTAGGGGCTGGGGTTGTAGCTCAGCGGTAGAGCGCTTGCCTGGCACGTGCGCGGCCCGGGTTCGATCCTCAGCACCACATACAAATAGACCCATTGTGTACAGCTAAAGCAAATAAATAAATATTTTTTAAAAATTTTACAATCTTTTTTATCTTCTTTGATCTTTCTCAAATGTTTTCACATGACATATGATTATTGTGACTCCCATCTTAATGAAATTATAAACTGAAATTAGACCGAATTATAATTAGCCTATCAGAACTATGGGTTTCTTGCTACTATAGAGGCTTTCTTCTCTGAATGAATTTTTTTATTTTAATTTTGTTTCATTTTGTTTTTATGCAAACTTTCATACATTGAGTGTTTTTGTGTGCCATCTATATAAAGCTTGATGACCCTGAATTCATAGAGGCATTCCACAATAGAAATCTTTAGAGCAGATAACTTTCAAATCTGGAATTCTGTTATCTTTCGGATAAGTGAAATAATATTAGCTGTCAGCAGTTTCTACTCTGGAATTTGTATTTCAATTGTTTCTTTGCCATAAAATCTAGTAGGTAGAAAAAAACCAAAAAACCCAGTAGCCCCACTTTTATATTGGCTAATAAGGTGCCAGTGGCCTCTGACAAAGCCAGACCAGGTAAGAGTGCCTCCTATGTCAAAAGTACTCAGTGCTTTACAATGAAGGAGCAAAATTGTTCTGTCCATTACAAAAGGCAAGCCCAGATGAATCTGTCCTTCCCACTTACATAACAGTTTATACCTTGGTCATAGGCTATAGATGCAGCACTTGTACAAGTGTCAGAATTGAAGTTGTTCTTTTTCTCAACTTTCCCTTATCCTTAATTTAATTTTATTTTTATTTTACTTTTAAAAATAACTGACATTACTACAGTTTGATTCAATAAACAGTTACAAGCACCTACTCTGCCAATTCTAGGCCTCAAGGAACTTCAAAGCCAAATGATTCCTAAGCAATAAATTCTGGAAGAAAACATGCAAAATAGGATAAAAATCTTCAAATGTCAATACGCTTCTTTTGAAAGTGAATGGATTCCAATAATCTTTCAACAAAATTACCATTGTAACAATGTATTCCTTAAAAATTTTAAAACTGATATGTTTTCATTTTGTTTTAATATTCACAATTTTTTTTTTCATTTTTCACTGTATAAGATTTTGATGTATTGGTATTTAAATGACCAGGGTTATTTCTGAAAGATCAAACTAGTGAAATAGTCATGAAGGGCATTGGGGGAGAGAATGTAAAACCATGAGACCATATCACTTAATGGTATCACTGAAGGAAATGTGTTAATTGACAAATTCTCAGTACCAGATCCTATATTCAAAACATTGAATACAGTGAATTTGAACCCATTTAAATAATTAAAAGTCCTTAAACATGAATATTGTCACCATTAATGTTGATCTTAAACAGAATGCAAGCATCATGATTGAGAATTTGCTTGAGACATTGTATAATCTGCATCTTTACTATTGTAACATAATTACATTGAAGAATTGTGATTATTAACTGTTTATTTTCAATATGTAATCTTTTAAATGAAATGTATAACGTATAAAATCCTTTTCATATTAGCATTAGTAGTTTTCTCCTTGTTAACAATATACCAAAAAGATGTATACCTAAGTCTATCTTGAAGATAACACCCAGAAGGATTAATAATGAATTTTAATTTAAACACTTGCAAACATGGATTTTTTTGTAATTATACTCTGCTCCCACCTTAGTATGATATTGTAGTTTAAGTTCTGATTTTTTTTGTGAAAATGGATACATATATTCTGTTTCTCACTTCACATCATTAATTCAATGAATTATTTATATATATACATATAATAAAACCAGAGAAAGAGCATATGATTCTTGAGATATAAAATTTTAACCAAATTACATAAGAGCAACAACATATTTACCATAGTATAGCATATTAGTAATGGGTGTTTATAAATGCACCCAACCATATGTTTAATCAAGTTAAAATACATTTTGTGAGGCAGAAACTTAGCTACATAAATAAAAGAGTAATGAAGTTAGTTACAGACTCTTTGGACACGTTTGCCACTGTCTCTAATTAAGAAGATTAGCAATATTAACATTTAATGCTACATTATATTTTCAAAGGGCTTATCTCATTAATGATTATAAATTTTTCCAGCATCTCTGCAATTAACATCAATCTCAATTTCATAAATGAGGGAAGTTTCAAAAAAAGAAGACCTTGCAAAGGATGTTTTAATCTGCTGGGTTTTAAACACAGTATAGAATAGTATTTGAGTTCTGGGGTTTTCAGTCAGATGAGAGTTCAAAACCATGCTTTCACACTTAATGAGTTGTATAATCTTCAGTTCCTTTGGCTTCTCTTTTCAGTGGATTCCAGTTAGAAAACTGGAGTAGCAAAGTGCCAGGAACTTGTGGCTTGCATTTATGCCAGGAAAAAAGGCTAGGTGTCCTAATTTAGCCTCTAATCAAATTATATAAAATGCAGTTCAGAATAATATTTGAATTACGGGGTTTTCAGTAAGTTAGATGAGAGCCCAAACACCAATTTTGCCACTTAGAATCTGGAGTGAGTTACTTTGGCATTTGTTTCCTTATTAGGCAGACATGATCATGGAACCTATATCGTGGATTTCATACATATTGAAAAAGCACAAGACTTGAGACACACCATTTGAAAAATTTGAATGCTTCTATTTTGATGATGAAAAAGGTAGAAGAGAAGAGGAAAAGAAAGAGGAAGAGGAGGGGAAGAGGAAGGAGAAGGAAAAAGAATCACTGGACAGATTAGAATAAAATTTGAGCATATATAAGTAAGTCACAATAAAGATTCCTTTCTCATTAGGTCAAAAACAGATAGCTATATGAAAGAGGAATAATAGCAGAGTAAGACATAACAATAGCAAATACAGACTTTTTCAAAAACAAAAATATTTGAAGAGAAAGGCAGTGTGCTGATGGAAAGGTGCTTATAGTGCTGAGTTGGCAGAGGAAGAGAGAGCTGAGAATTCCATTCCTGAGAGTCCAAGAAAGAATGAATTTTATCCATTCATCTATTGAGGGACACCTAGGTTGGTTCCATAGTCTAGCTATTGTGAATTGTGCTGCTATAAACATTGATGTGGATGTGTCACTATAGTATGCTGATTTTAAGTCCTTTGGGTATAAACTAAGGAGTGGGATAGCTGGGTTAAATGGTGGTTCCATTCCCAGTTTACTGAGGAATCTCCATACTGCTTTTCATAGTGGTTGCACCAATATTCGGTGCCACCAGCAATGTATGAGAGTACCTTTTTCCCCACATCCTTGACAGCATTTATTGTTGCCTGTATTCTTGATGATTGCCATTCTGACAGGAGTGAGATGAAATCTTAGAGTAGTTTTGATTTGCATTTCTCTAATGGTAGAGATGTTGAATAATTTTTCATATATTTGTTGATCAATGTATTTCTTCTTCTGTGAAGTGTCTGTTCAGTTCTTTAGCCCATTTATTGATTGGGTTATTTGTATTTTTGGTGTTAAGTTTATATACTCAATGGAATATTACTCAGCTTTAAAGAAGGGTGAAATTAGGGCATTTGCCAGAAAATGGTTGGAGTTGGAGAATATCATGCTAAGAGAAATAAGCCAATCCCACAAAACCAAAGGCAGAATGTTTTCTCTAATATGTGGATACTAATGCACAATTAGGCAGGGGTGGGGTGGGCACTAGGGAAAAATAACATTAGATTAGGTAGAGGGAAGTGAAGGGAGGGGAGGGAGGGGATATGGGGATGGGAAAGATAGTGGAATGAAACAGACATTATTACTGTATATATATATATATGTGACTACATGACCAATGTGATTCTGCAACATGTATACTTTGAAAAATGAGAAATTATATCCCATCTATGTATGATATATCATAGTGCATAAATGCATTCTACTGTCATGTATAACTAATTAAAACAAATAAAAATTAATTTAATAAAAGTAAAAAAAAAAAGAACGAATTTTAATTAAGGACATTTGGTCTTTGGTAGCCAAGTAATTCTTTACCCAAGGAAGAGTGAACAAGGCTATTCGTAGTAATTCTGTGAAGCTGTGGGATCACCAATTCTTAGTTATTAACAAAGAGTTACTGATTCATCATAGGATATTAAAAAAAAGACTATAAAATTTTATAAGGATAGTTCACAAAAGTTAATGTATAGATAGACTTAAAATACGGCAAAATTTTTAATTACACATCATCTAAATTTGCAGTGATAAAGTTTATCTTGCTAAGCATTAATAATTTGGACACTTTTTACAATATTTATGTCATTTTTTTCACTCATCTGCTGGAAGTCTGATCTTCAGGACATACAGAGTTGTAAAATCAGACAAATCCATTCCCCCAAAGTAATAAAATTTGCATTTATTTAAAAATATATATAACATTACTTTTCTAAATGAGAATTACTAAATAATCTCATTTATCTTACTGCATTTTTTTCTAAAAGTGGTAATAAGGTTGAAATTTTGAAACACATTTTGGGGGTTATTATCAAACAAAATCTTCACTTACACAAACCATAGGAACTGCAGGTAATGAGAAGAATTATGAATCAAGTTGTATTGTGTTGAAGCCATTTAAATTAATGGAACATGTTATAGACATAAACTTTACCTATGCATAATTTCTCCCATGAAAACTTTAATCTCTGTCCTCAATATTTCTGTTTTACTATAAACATGTGATTGGTTTAATGCCTGTTAGACTCATTATGTTTGCACTGTGATTAATATGCAAAATAATCCAAGTGAATGTTTAATTTTTAAAATTCCATTAATAACTGTTAAAGATTAATATTTTAAATTAGAAGTGGATCCCATTTTATAATAAAGTACAGATTGATTATTTATAGGAAAAATGTAAATAAATCTTGATATTGTAAAAGTGATGGTCAAATTTATGGAGAAATAATTTGCTATCTATTGCTTAATTTATATCAGTTGCTTCATGATAAGTTAATAAAATGACTTAAAATGTCTATTAATGTTTCATGGATATATTAATGCCAATTATGTATTTAAACTATTAAAATCTTTTATCTGCATTCAATTTTAAATGTAATTTTACATCATTAGCAAAATATCCATCAATGACTCTCTCTCTCCGTATAACATTAGTGAGTGAAATAACTGGGATAGTTATTATACCTATGGATTTTATTAATATATTAACTCTTCTAGGCCTCATTTTCAATTGATTAAAGAAAATTTAAGGAGAATATTTTCGACTGTCTGGCCTATGGCTCATATACTATTAAGGCTAGGTTTACCAGATATAGCAAAACCAAACCAAACCAAACCAAAACCCAGAATGATCAGAATTTTGGTTTCAAATTAACCACTAGTAATTTTTATAATTATTTACCTGTATTTTATATGGCAACCTTAGTTAGAACACATAGTAATCTCAATTTCTCTTTAAGATTAAAAGCCATATTTGTTTATATCAAGTAATGTTCATGATAACACCTTGTTTTGTAACTAAAGGACAAAAGAACAATTTATTTGAGGAAAGGCAGTAATAGAAGTACGCAGAAGGAGAGCGAGCACAGTACATTCTTTTTCTAGCTCTTTTAGAATTAAAGAAAGAGTGCTACAACTCTTGGAAGCATTGTTCATGTTGAGCTTCTTGGCTGAGATGAGAATTTGTGAGATCCCAGGGTGTTTTTACAGGATAGCTTTGCTATAGGAAGGAAGCCATTCTTGTTTATGAAATCTAGACATTTTTTCAGGCATCACTGGGATGAGAAGTTACGAGATTCTCCATGTGTACTCTCTTAGCAAGGGCACAGAAGACAGAGTGACTGTTTGAGGCAGGGGTCAGGATTCCCAAGATGTCTCTGTAAGGACAGAATGTGGGTTATTTAGAATTTAAGAAAGAACAAAGATTGATATTTTATCACACATGAGTCAAGTGAGTAATGAACATTTTTTAGGATGAGAAAATTTAGATCGGTGATATTTAAGCTAATACATACTAACCACTAAAAATAAATGTTTCCTAATTTCAATACTGTTGACCTATTTGTGGCTGGATAATTCTTTGCTTTTTGAGCAGGGAATTTCTGTTCTTCATAGCATATCTAATTATCCTGGACTCTGCTTACTAGATGCAAGTGTCATCTTCCCACCCTGTTTTGACAGTTTTAAAAACTTTTCAGCCATTGTCAAATCTCTCCTGGATGTTAAATTTTTCCCAGGTGAGAAACTGTGTGTGTGATAGAGAGAAAAAGAGAGAATTCATTTTTTAGTCAATGTATTTATTTAGTTTCTAGTGCTTTAGTCTTTTTTATGCAGAGTCCATACACCAAGTCACTTGGACAAATATCTGGGAAACATCTTTTACTCTATTCTTTTATTGACCTTTTATAACAAATCCATGATTCAAAATTAAGTTATAGTTTACAGTCCATTTTTTAATGCAATTATAACATCCAATATCAACCCTTACATTGATAAAACAAAGCAGCACACTAAGGTAGAAGCAGATTAAAATATTTTAAAAGCAAGCAAATTTGCATTTCTCTAAACTCTCAGATTTCATCTTACTCCAGTCAGATTGGCAGCTATCAAAAAAAACAAACAACAATAAATGCTGGTGAGGATGTAGGGGGAAAGGCACACTCATACACTGCTGGTGGAACTTGAAATTGGTGAAGCCAATCTGAAAAGTAGTATGGAGATTCCTCAGAAAACTGGGAATGGAGCCACCATTTGACCCAGCTATTCCACTCCTTGACCTATTCCCAAAGGACTTAAAAACAGCTTACTACAGGGACACAGCCACATCAATGTTTATAGCAGCACAATTTACAATAGCTAGATTGTGGAACCAAACCTGATGCCCATCAGCAGATGAATGGATAAGGAAACTTTGGTATATATACACAATGGAACAATACTCAACAATGAAAGAGAATAAAATCATGGCATTTTCAGGTAAATGGATGGAGTTGGAGAAAATAATACTAAGTGAAGTTAGTCCCCCCCGCCCCCCCCCCCCCCCCCCCCCCAATCCCAAAAAAACAAAGGTTAAAGGATCTCTTTGATATAAAGATACTAACTTATAAAGGCAAGAGAGAGGGAATGAGAGTAATGAAAGAGCTTTAAGTAGAACAAAGAGGGGGAGGGGGGAGTGGGGGCAAGGGGATAGGAATAATAGCAGACTGATTTATTCATGAATAACATAAATACATGTATGAAGACACAATTGTTGTAAAAATACTTTATATTAAACCAGCAACTCGAAAAATTGTGCTCTTTATATGTAATATGAAATGAAATGTACTCTGAAAACGTGTATAACAAATTAGAATAATAAAAAATAAAAAAGTTAAACACAGAATCAAAAATAGGTGTTCAAATAAAACCTTGTTCATAAATGTTAAAAAAAAAACAAGCAAATAAATCTCCTCTTACACTCATATAAATGCTTGAATATAAAATGGAGATATTGAATTCCAATCTGGAAAGATATCTAGTTATAAATGCATATTTTTTTCTGAAAATTATCTTCTTTTTCTATAATTGCTTTTATCTAGTTTCTACTTCTGCTATTATTTGGTTTGAAAACTAGGTTAGCTTTGGAAATCATTTTTCTCTTGATTATTTCACATAGGACCTAATTCTAAAACAAACAACTTTTAGAACACTTCTTAAAATTTCTTAGATGGTTACTTTTGTTTATTTTGTTTGTTTGTTTTTTATGCTATAGGGGTTAAACCCAGGGCCTTACACTGAGCCCAGCCTCTAGAAACTGGTTTTGGAATTATAGATTTTGATGAAAATGTATATTGTACACTATACAAAATGTATTGTATAAACTTTTAATGCATTTCAGTTTCCAAAATAGCCCCTGGCTAAGAAGAATTAGCTTACTTCAGAGAACTGGAAAAACAAAATAGCTCACTGTAGTTTTTACCTAGAAGAAAAGGAAAAAGGAATAGAGCATTTCCCGCTTTGTAGTAGAAATTGGGTTTCCCATCTGTAATGGCTCAGGAACTTGAACAATGTATGACTACACTAAACCAGTCACTGGATTCCTGTGCAACATTTCCATAGCCTACAGACTCTGAAGACACAGGGCACTGCTGGAAAGAGCATGTATATAGTCTATGCAAGATGGTGGAAAATTAGCAGTTTTTCCAATTAGATTGCAAATAACTTGATTCATAGATGTGTATGTCCACCTGGGTAGTTTTCAGGTTAAAGTAGTAGTAGTTAACCATTACCTATTGGCTAATAGGGAAATTTATTGATATCTCAATGATTTTCTCACATATTTCCATAAGGACAATTTTAGGAATGATTATTACAATGTTATTCTTGGTGACAGGAACCTGGAGACAACTTGGGTGTCTTATTATAGAAGAGTAGACAGGAGAAAGGTGATAAAAACATACCACAGAGGACCATATAGTAATCAGAGAAAAAAATATGTATATACAGAAAAATGTATGGACTTCACAAACATAGGGTATAATGAAACAGGTTAGCAGAATGAAATATATAACAAATACTATTTATATACATTAACACGTGTGCATGTAATATGACAATAAACATTTTGTGAGAATTTTTTAAAAATTAGAAATTAGATATTTAAGACTGGTATTCTATGAGCATGGGAATAAGAGTGAAAAATGAAGACAAAGGGACACTGGTTAAAAACATATTAATTACAGTTCTTAGTATAAAATTCATTGTCCTGATCATACACATTGTTGACATGCTCAGCCAGTAGCATTAACCACACAAATTTTGAATTATGGAGCACCTATTCTGTGCTAGGTTCTATAGCACTCCAATTAATTGTTAACAAAAAGACATAAGACAGTCTCTAGTCAGAATCTTGAGACAGAATTTCATTAACAGAGGTCATATAAAATTAGGTGAATGGCAGTTATAAAAATGAGTGAACAGGGGCTCTAGGACAGAGGCTAGGAAATCTAGAGGGAAGTATGGAATAAATCAATGATGGCTTCCTGGAGGAGAGAATTTCCTTCAAAGTGTTCAGAATACTTTTGAAATAACTAAAATTCTACTTCACTAATAATCTGAAAAATCTGAAGTCTGTTTATAATTATCTTTGTCATTACTCTTACCCATCTTAAAGTTAAATTTCAAATTAGAGATTTATAACACTAGTAGAATCTGATACTTCCCTATAATTTACTGTTTCCATTAAAATACTTAAACCAGAACTGGATATGTTGGGGGAAAAAATGAAAGAAACAAGTAAATCTCTCCATAGTTTATACCTGTTACATAAAAAACAAACAAAAAACCCTTATATTAATTATAAGTACTGATGGTAGTTTTTTTTTTTTTATTCCACAAATCCAAAAGTTTGGGAAATAACCATATTTTAAAATTGAAAACTAAAAAACAAAAGCTTGTGCTTATTCTTCTATGTTAGTGTAGAATAATATTAAAAATCAACAGCAATGAAAGCATCATTTATAAAATAAATATAATTAATGGAATATTAAAAATTTTCACTTAAAAAATACTGTGTGGCAAGCAATTTGAGCTTTTGACCCAGCTTTATTCCATAAGCTTGGGCAATTTGGAACATTCTGAACTCCTTGTTATGTCTATTGAAAATATGGATATTAATCTTACCTGTTTGGAAGTTAAATTTAAGAAACATGTTTTGCCAATTTTTCACTTTCAGACATTATTGTTTGACTGCAGGATCAGGAAAAATAACTCTCTCCCTCTGAAACATTTATGCTTACTTCAATTAAAAGAATGACTTAATAAAAGGCTAGATTTTCTTTTTTTCAGGAATTCAAAAATCAAGTTATCGAATTTAGTGCTGTGAAAATATTTTTTTCAAATTTATTTTTTATTCTAAGTTGTTAGAAATGACAGAAGAATGTATTACATTTCATATTATACTCGTAGAGCACATTTTTACATATCTCTGGTTGTATACAAAGTATATTCACACCATTCGTGACTTCATACATGCACTTAGGGTAATGATATCCATCTCATTCTACCATCTTTTTTTTTTTTCTTCACCCTTTTGCCCCCTCCCTTCCCCTCCCTCCCCATTGGCCATTCTAGTGTTCCTCTAATCCTCCTATGCTCCCCATTCCCAACCCCACTGTGAATCGGCCTCCTTATATCAGAGAAAACATTTGGCATTTGGCTTTTTGCGATTGGCTAACTTCACTTAGCATTATACTCTCAAACTTCATCCATTTACCTGCGAATGCCATGATTTTATTCTCTCTTATTGCTGAGTAATACTCCATTGTGTATATATACCACATTTTCTTTATCCATTCATCTACTGAAGGGCATCTTGGTTGGTTCCACAGTTTAGCTATAGTGAATTGTGCTGCTATAAACATTGATGTGGCTGTGTCCCAGTAGTATGCTGTTTTTAAGTCCTTTGGGTATAGACCAAGGAGTGGGATGGCTGGGTCATAAGGTGGTTCCATTCCAAGTTTTCCAAGGAATCTCCACACTGTTTTCCATATTGGCTGCACCATTTTGCAGTCCCACCAACAATGTATGAGTGTGCCTTTTTCTCCATGTCCTTGCCAACATTAATTGTTGTTTGTGTTCTTAATAGCTGCCATTCTGACTGGTGTGAAATGAACTCTTAGAGTGCTTTTGATTTGCATTTCTCTAATTGCCAGAGATGTTGAACATTTTTTTTCAAGTATTTGTTGATTGATTGTATATCTTCTTCTGAGAAGTGTCTGTTCAGTTCCTTGGCCCATTTATTGATTGGGTTATTTGTTTTGTTGGTGTTAAGATTTTTGAGTTCTTTATATATTCTAGAGATTAGTGCTCTATCTGACATGTGTGAGGTAAAAATTTGTTCCCAATTAGTAGGCTCTCTATTCACCTCACTGATTGTTTCTTTTGTGAAAGTATTTTTTAATTATTTTTTATGCAAATATCAGCAAATTCACAACTTTATTCGTGTTTTAGATTTGCTTGACATAGGTAGTGTGGATTTGATTTTTCCAGGTGAATTTAATATTAGTCTTTATCTGCAAATCAATTTTTCGCCAAACCACTGGTAAATAGTTTGACTGGAATTTGAATAGATTTCATTCTGCTTTGGTTTTCAGCTTGAGTTGGTGGTTACCTATAAAACAGTGTTTTCTTTTTACATAAAACAATTCTATAAAAGTCTTCAAAATAGTTACCTCACAAATAATAATTTACATGTTTTTAAATAAAATAAGATTTTAAGGGTGATCTAGTATATTTAGTTGCATAGTAAATATATAATAATTTACTTAGATTATTCTTTTTCTTCGAGTATCTCCACAGAATTTAGTATAGCATTAAATTTATATTAAATATATTTCCATAAGATGGATAAATGTAAGTATCTAAATTATTTCTTTCTTTATTTATATTATAGAAATCAAATGAATAAGTTTTGCCCAAATTGAAACATAACACCAAAATACTTTTAGAACAACAATTTTTGTTCTGAAATACTTAGAACCATGTAAACACTCACACAAAGTTTTAAGTTAAGAAGAACTTGAACAAATTTTTATTGCTTTGAAGATGATACATTTTAATATAGTTTTGGTAAAATAGGTAGCAGATAACTTTTCATTATTTTTGTTATTTTGTTTGTGGTATAGAAATGATAATTTATAACCAAAACCATATTACTGTCAAGCATATTTACTTTTCTCTAGTAGTACATAATGATTTAAAAATCAAATCCTGTCATTTGTAACAACATGGATAGAACTGGAGATCATTACATTAAGTGAAATAAGCCAGGTGCAGAATGAGTACTGCTTGTTGTCTCTCACACGTAATCTTAAAAAATTGAGAGTAGAATGGTGGCCATCAGAAGCTGGGGGAGTAGGGGTCTGGGGCAGATGGGCAGAGTTTGACCAGTGGGTACTAAGTTATGGTTGGATAGGATTAAGACGTTCTGGTGTGATAATGCATAGTAAAATGTTACAGACAACAAAACATACTTTATATTTCAAAGGGGTAGAAGAAATATTAATACTTTCACCATAGTAAGTGATGTTTGAGGAGATAGATATGTTTAAATATTACACAGGGTATATATGCATTAAATCATCACATGTATAATTTGTACATTTTTAATGTATCAGTTAAAATATATTAAGTTAACAAAATGAAAACATCTTGCAAATGAAGTAATTTTCCTATTTGATCACAAATCTTACAGAGAATTTTATTTTTTACGTTAAGTGAAATAAGCCAGGTGCAGGATGAGTACTGCTTGTTGTCTCTCACATGTCTCTCACATTACTAAGTTGAAAATCAAACACATTTTGACATCAATTTGAATATACTGTTGTATCAAACACACACCATACATCACTCATCCTTATTATAAAGTGTAACACAAACTGAACATCCCTAATCTGAAAAGATGAAATCTGAAATGTTCCCAAATTCAAACTTTTTCAGCATTGATTGATTGATTGATACCACAAGTTGAAAATTCCACATCTGACCTCATGGGATGGGTTACAGTTAAAATGTAGGTCCAGTAGAAATTAGAAATATCCAATTAAATTTCCCTCAGACTATTTGTTAAACACATATATGAAGCATAAATGAGTTCTGCGTTTAGACTCAATTTCCATTCCCAATATATCTCATTGTTTATACACATGTTCCAAAATCTAGAAAAATCCAAAATATGGAACACTTCTGGTTTCAAGACTTTTGAATAAGGATGTTCAACCCCTATGATCCATTCAGATAAACTAAGAGTTATCATGGACAATTCACTGTGAAGTGTAACACCTAAGAATTCCCCTTTCTTGAGAAAGTCAAATGTGGAAGACGTAAATACAACTTGCAAACAAGTCTCCTTTCAGAGAATGTCTAATTTTATTCGGTTTTCATCTTTCTGAATGGATGGCCTTTTTTTGAGTACCCTGAAGAAGGAAAGCTGGCATTTGCTAGTCCACAGGGAATTGTTCACAAGTGATTCTTGAAGGGTCTAACAGTTTCAAAGTGCAGCATGTTTTTGACACTTTCAGGAAAGGAAAACAACATTTTGAAGAGAAATGTACTATTGTCATGCACACTTCATAACTGAGAAGAAAGAGGAAATTCTACTTTTAAAAATATTAACATTTTTTGGTATTTCAGTATTTTGATTAAGAAAAACACTACTCTGCAAGAATACTCTTTAATAGGCACTTCAAACTAGAGACATATTTTTTTTTCTGGAAATAACCTACTTATTGTATGCTGTTTTAAAGTATGATGATGAATTAATGGCATCATTCGGCCACCTCTAACCCTACTTCAAACATTAGAGAACATGTTTTTTTTTTTTTTTTTTCAAATATTCACTATTATTTGGCAAATAATTCTATATTGGAAATTTTTGACAATAGCTGAACTTGCATGATTTTCTGAGAAAATTTACCAGTCTTTTTTAACCTCTGATTATACACATAGATTTAAAATTCTTATAAAATTATATATTTAGCAAAACTTGTTTGAAAATTTTTGCATTGTAGATATAAAATTTGGAACAATGATTTTGATTCCTCATGTATTAATTATCATCATTGTTGTAGGAATCTACACTTTGATGCAAATCAGATCATGTACTACCAATGGGGGGTTAATTGCTCCCACTGAAATTCTTACAACCAAGAGTCAAAGAAGAAAGCAAAGGAAATGCCCTGATTTCTTGGGTAAACACCCTGATTTTGGTAAATTTGGAAGAATCATACATGCTATCACTGAAGAGCTTCCTCCTTTGAAATACATATGAAAATAAATACTTTAAACGTAGTAACACATTTGCTAGTTTCAATCATCTCTAGATGTTACAAAGAACCTCTTAATAGTGAGGAAGTAGAAAGGCCAGGAATATAACAGTAAGAAGACAGAAGTTGTCTTGCCCATTTAGGGTTTATACAGTCTATGTTAGTAGAGTTTGTGGATTACTTCTTGTAGTAGCCACATTTGGCCAAGGCATATAGTATTCTTATCTACCATTATGTTGTAGAGCTGTTAAAACTATTATTATCCTGCTTGTTTGTGTGTTCTTCATCTCTATTCATTCACTCCATATAGACTATAAACTTCAGAGAACAGAACTTTATTTCTCTTGGTCCTTGTTTTTATTTTCAGCACCCAGAACAGGTCCAAATATTTTGAACACTTAACAATTATTTATAATTAATTATCGTATACTTGATAATTATTTTTAAATTAATTATTATTTTAAATTTAGCACATATTAACATCCTAACCTTTACGGATCTTATATTGCATAAAGAATTTATTGTTTGTCTGGTGTGGTGGCGCACACCTGTAATTGCAGACGCTCAGGAGGTGAGACAGGAGGATCACTAGTTCAAAGCCATCCTCAGCAACATGAAGCACTAAGCAATTCAATGAGAGCCTGTCTCTAAATAAATACAAAATAGGGCTGGGGATGTGGCTCAGTAGTTGAATGCGCCTGAGTTCAATCTCTGGTTACTCAAAAAAAAGAATATATTGTTTTTCTAAATCTCTGTATTAGTCTCAGAACTAGACATCAGTGGATGGAAAATAAAATGTATTAGATATTTTAAAGTATTCATTATTTCATTATATATTGTACTAGTTATTTTATTTTTATATTAAATGATACAATTTCATGAATATAATTTAAAGTAATTCCCAGGTGCCCATGTCTCAAAAATTTAAAAAGGATCCCCTTAAAATTGCTATATAATTCTAAAATTAGGAGGAGTTTTATTTTGCCAATATCAAAGTCAGTTTCCTAAGTTGGAGTTTAGCTTTACAGAGATCACAGAACAAACACTTACCTCATAATCATTCTTTGGAAATTACAACTTCCAACAACATTAAAAATTATTTGAATATTTTTCTTAAAATCAGAATTATACAAAGGGGGTTTATGACAAAAAAATTGGAAGATAATGAACATTCCAGTGGCCATTTGTTATTCTTGGCTCCCTACATACATTATTATTGCTTTGCAAAAGAACAATGCAAAAATCTAGAGTACAGATTGAACTCCTCGGTCAAGTTGCCACAATTATTTAACTCTAATTTGTATGAATTGAAATATCTATATTCAATTTCTGATTTTTCTCACTTAGTGTATCTGTTTGTAACTCATACTCCCTTCATTTATGTTTCAGGTTATTCAGTTGTTACATGCATGCAAATTTTAGTCTAAAACAAAGGAAATTACCACTCAAAATTATTTTTTTTTGCCAACAACTCTTTTGAAAGATTAGTAATTAATTTGAAGAGATTTGATCTAGTTGATATTTTATGAGTTACTTCTGTGGTGTGCATTGATATATTATGCACTGTAGAGTTCTTAAAAGTATTAGCTATTAATAATATGAACTTATTACCTTTCTTTTATATTTAAGATACATATTTAGTAATTTTATTAGAACTAATGTACTTACAAATCTATTCCCATTTCTTTCCATGAAAAATATTTGGAAGATTTTATTTTGGACATTGCTTTTGTAATAGTACCATTTGCAAAAAAAAAAAAAAAAAAAATTAACACACTGGAAACAGCTAAAAGTAATAATTACCACATTTGCTAATGCCAAGATAAATAGATGATGGCATTTTGAAAGAAGAAATAATTTAGATCAGATAGTAAGCAAATGGTGACAAATATTAAGTATGCTTTTAGAAAGTCAGGCTTTGTGTGAAGTTTGGATGGAAATTAATAGCATTTGAAACACTTTTTACTTCGCCTATTTTTTTATGAGATAAAGAGAAAGAGAGAATGTGTGTGTGTTGTAGTAAATTCTACACTACAGTATAAATGACTATATTCCCAGAATCAGTAGATATATATTATTTTACACAAAAGAAACATTCTTAAAAGTCATATATAAATCATGCTTTATGTTCTTGACTATCAAGTTGTATTTCCCATTGACTGACAATGTAATTTCAGAGATGTGCTCCCAAAGAAAATAGTGACTCCTGAGATTCATGAAATGTCAAGTCAGAATGCAGCAAACCTCTTCTGATCTTAAATTTTAAAATGTATGAATATTTTTTTAAAAAAAATATTGCCAGTAATACTTGAGTCAAAAACCATATGTATAGTCCAGCATAGTACTAAACACCCATGAAGACTGCTTTAAAAATGTGTTTTTTATAAAAATTTATATAAAATTATTTTCTTCCTAAAAATGATCTTAGAACCTCTTCATAGTATTTTTCTCTCTTTCATGATGGCTGTATTTGTTCACTTACTAGGTCTTTCTATACTAAAAAGTGACTACAGATGAAAAAGCTGTCAAAGAAATGCTAAATGGGATTCTAATAATTTTCAGAAATAAGTGAAACTATTCATAAATAAGTTAAATTTAAGAATTTAATATGCAAATCTTCTATCTGTTCTCTTTTGGAAAACAAAGAGCTTTGTTTTGCCCAATTTGAAACACGTACATGCATGGGCTGGGGTTGTGGCTCAGTGGTACAGCGCTCGCCTAGCATGTGCGCGGCCCAGGTTCTATCCTTAGCACCATGTAAAAATAAAGGCATTATGTACAGCTAAAACAAATAAATATGTTTAAGAAAAAAAAAAAAAGGAAACATGCACATACAAATAACCCTTTTAGTTTCATCTTTGCCTTTGCAATATGTTGGAAAAAAATTAGCACTAGTAATTATAGACAATGGCAGTGTTAAGATGTACAATTTTTTTCCTGAATAGTTACTGTTATGTTCTCTCTACCTCAGGAGAGTAATATCTGGCTTAAAACACATTTACTGGTATTAAGGTGATGAGTCATAAACTTAGGCAGAAATAGAGCCATGTTTACCAGATTCCTCTAAATGAATTTACCTTAAATATCATTTTTTATTACTGTTTTTCTGAGGTTTGTGTTTTCTTATTTCTGAGAATAGATTGTTTTGAATAGCACTACTTTCAGAAATGTACAATAGAACATTTTACTCTTATTTTCTTTGAAACAGTAAAATGATCTACAAATATTCTCAAGATAGTGTTTTATTTGAAATGGTTCTTCCTATTATTTCTTTTTGACAAAATTATATGAAAAATCAGAGATGTTTTCTTTAAATCTTTTGATACAATTTTAAAAATATTTGTTTCAGGTGGTTTCTTTTAAATTTACTTTTTCTCAAGAATTGAAATTCCCACAAATGAATTATTAAACATTTTTCTGCCTTTGTTCCCTGGAAGTGGACAGTGCGTGGGGGAGCACAACACTAAATATGATTAACTTATGAAGGGTGGCAAGCTAAAAGTTGATCTTGTTGCATTTCTGTCTGCAATAAAAGATTTGTCACCTCTCCCTTGATAATTTTGAAGGCATTGAAGCATCTTACTGCATAGGTAATTTCACTATCTTTATGATCCATAAACCATATAAAATCTTTTAAATGAATATTTATGGTACTGCTTCTCAAAGGTATATCCAATACACCTAAGCCATTAGTAGCTTTGGAAGGACCAAGTTACCAATATTACCTAAAATTATGGTAGATGTGGTGATGCATAAAAAGAAGAGTGGTCGCAATGGTGATCAGTTGCTATAATCCCTCTCCAAAACATGTTGCGCTAGCACTAGGGATTGCTCTGCAGACATTTCCCTAGTTGTCAGCACTCCTGCTCATCAGCGTATGGCAGCTGCCTGGCTGGCCCTCAGTTACCCTGGTCCAAGGAAGCCCACCTGAAATGAATATAAGATTATTTTAGCTCCAGAGCATCAAGGCTCTGTGTAAATGACTTCCTGATGGTATGAAAATGATATACATTTAGTAGAATAGTATTACAGATTTTGAATTTTGATCTTTTTTTTATGTATTTACATACATTTTCATAATTCTAGGAGGTAGCAGTGACCCATAGCTTAGAGTCAGCCACTAGATCACAAGAATAAATAACCCATTATTTACTGTGTGCCATGGTGCTATGTTGTGATGTTTAGTAGGTCAGGAGTACTAAATGTACTTAACTTCTTATATTTTCAGTTTTATATGGGTTTATTAGGTCAAGACACCATTATAATTCATGGGATGAATTCAAATTCATCTGCACTGGAAAAATAATAGAATGCAATGTTTTCATATTAAACATATATATTTCTAAAAGTTAAAAGTTTTTCATTTAATCTTTATAACAACTGTATAAAATAGCTAATTTTATTTCCATTTTACTGATGAGTAATGTATAAACCAGAAACAACAGTGGCATGCAGATATAAATTTCTAGTTAAAATGAAGTTCTGTGTCCTTTGGTACTTTGTTATTATGCCTCCTTAGAAGAGTAAACTCTTAAAATGCTAAATTTTATAAAAATAAAACTACAAATGTTGCGAGTGTTGAGACTGTCAGTGACTAGAACCAAAACACTGAATAAAATATGACAGAAAATCAAAGTGTATCCCTGGATACTATGTTATATGTTAGATAAAAAGTACAACTATAGAAGCTTTGTCAATAATGATTATTAATTTTAAAAAGGTGCCACTCAGACTAAAATAAATCACAAAATACCATTTAATATCTAATTAAAAAATAATTTCAAACTGGGGCAACCTCTGTTACTAGCACATGTGATGACTGCAATAATATTGGCCTATTTTCTTATTTTATCAACCATGCTACTTTTTTCTTTTTCTCTTTTTCCAAAAATGACTATAAAATTCAAGACATTTGAGAAGTGGGTAGCTACTGAGAAAAATATGCCCTCTCTCCCTTTTCAGCAAGTTTACTCTGATGTTTCTATGAGATAATTGATTTTAAAATGTATAAGACACCTATGATCAGAAAAACAAATGATGCTCTGTTCTTTGAATTCCCATGTGTAATAATTGGATGAACAGGCATATTTGGGAACAGGAACATCTCATCAGCAGGCTTTTATCACACCACTTCAGAATGTACTCTTTCAAAAACTATATACTTAAAAAACCTGGAAAGGAACATAATTATCATTCATGAAAGTGATTATTATTCTGTCCTATTCAAAAGTGCAGATGCAGAACTGCTTTGGGATAAAGGCACTGCAGCTCTTCCAGCTGATTCTCAGGCAATTATGATGACAAAGTTTTGTTGGTGTTATAGTAAGAAAAAAAAAATAAAGCTGGTTAACTTAAAATCCAAGAGTTTCATATTCATCTCACTTTGAAAATTATAACACGTATGTTCCTGACCTAGTTATAATAAAATAATTTTACATCAAATGTTTAATGAGAGAGAGTTGTTATTATCTGTCTTCAAAGGTCATTTTAGCCGTGCGCGGTGGCGCACGCCTGTAATCCCAGCACTTTGGGAGGCTGAGGCAGGAGGATCTTGAGTTCAAAGCCAGCCTCAGCAATGGTGAGGCACTTAGCAACTTAGTGAGACCCTGTCTTTAAATAAAATACACAAAAGGGCTGGGGATGTGGCCCAGTGGTCGAGTGCCCCTGAGTTCAATCCCTGGTACCAAAAGAAAAAAAAAAAAAAAAAAAAAAAGGTCATTTTAGATTTGTACTTTTGCCCTGATTTATTTTAAAAGATTAATTTCTCAGCTTTATTCTATGAAGGTATTTTACTCAATTTTATGTATTCTCTAATACATGAGCTTTTTCTTAAATACGTATTCTGTCTTGTTTCCAGAAAGTTTCTTTATGATCTTTTATGAGGATCTGAAATTAACTCTTAAATTTCATTAAAAAATAATCTTCATAAAAGATAGTTCTTATTGTTTAAAATAAAATCAAACTAAACTTTTATTTTGTTAAAATAAATTTTGTTTCTTTTTTTAGTTGAGATGTTTATGATTTTTTAAATTTTTTATTTATAATAATTACAATTCATAGTGCACATATATAGCATCTTTTTACAAAAAGGTGGTTGAATATTTTATTTGTTTCTATATGTTTATCCAGATTTACCTATTAACATATATATTAGCCCCAAATCGTATTATCCTTGGCTAGAAAAGATGTACAGATAATAAAGGACAGGTATGTCAGAGGACTTGAAAATGAAAATATGAAAAATAAACACAGTGTCAATGAAAGGGAAAATTTTAGGGTCACTGGTATTGTATGATGATATTATTCTTCATTGCTGTATTGTTTTGCACTTGATATTCACTATGTTTTGATAAGTGGTGAGAGTTTTAGTGCTTCATAAATGAATGCCTGTCCTCGAATATGTGCTGTCATTCTTGTCTGGGATTTCCCAAACTCCAGCAATGAACTATGGAGCAGAATTTCTGAGTGAGTTTTTCAAGAATATATATGTAAAAGGTGCACAGATAATTCTAACTTACAACCAGTTAGGAAAATCATCACTATTAGATGAACAAGATAGAGAAAATAATCAACTCCATTAATGTATGCACTTAACGTTGTTGTGTTTGAGGGTGATAAATCAACTCACTGCATTGGGGATTACGTCAGGCACCACCAATTGGAGAATTACTGGCTTGCAAAATGTGTACATAGGAAATAATGCTTTGTATTTTGGACTTGTTTTGGTTTTTCACCTTCATTTATTCCTCTTTTGGATGAGGGGGGAAATACTACTTTATAACAAGATACCCGTTATAAGAATCTGTCAAAGTAGCCTAAATTAATATTGAAATTTAATTTAGGTTTTAAAAAGTTTCATGCCATCTTAAAAATGGCAATGCAAAGCCGGGCGCGGTGGCGCACGCCTGTAATCCCAGCACTTGGGAGGCTGAGGCAGGAGGATGGAGAGTTCAAAGCCAGCCTCAGCAATGGCGAGGCACTTAGCAACTCAGTGAGACCCTGTCTCTAATAAAATACAAAAAAGGGCTGGGGATGTGGCCCAGTGGTCGAGTGCCCCTGAGTTCAATCCCTGGTAACCCCCTCCCCCCCCAAAAAAAAAAAAAAAAAAAAAGTATCCTTGGCTAGAAAAGATGTACAGATAATAAAGGACAGGTATGTCAGAGGACTTGAAAATGAAAATATGAAAAATAAACACAGTGTCAATGAAAGGGAAAATTTTAGGGTCACTGGTATTGTATGATGATATTATTCTTCATTGCTGTATTGTTTTGCACTTGATATTCACTATGTTTTGATAAGTGGTGAGAGTTTTAGTGCTTCATAAATGAATGCCTGTCCTCGAATATGTGCTGTCATTCTTGTCTGGGATTTCCCAAACTCCAGCAATGAACTATGGAGCAGAATTCTGAGTGAGTTTTTCAAGAATATATATGTAAAAGGTGCACAGATAATTCTAACTTACAACCAGTTAGGAAAATCATCACTATTAGATGAACAAGATAGAGAAAATAATCAACTCCATTAATGTATGCACTTAACGTTGTTGTGTTTGAGGGTGATAAATCAACTCACTGCATTGGGGATTACGTCAGGCACCACCAATTGGAGAATTACTGGCTTGCAAAATGTGTACATAGGAAATAATGCTTTGTATTTTGGACTTGTTTTGGTTTTTCACCTTCATTTATTCCTCTTTTGGATGAGGGGGGAAATACTACTTTATAACAAGATACCCGTTATAAGAATCTGTCAAAGTAGCCTAAATTAATATTGAAATTTAATTTAGGTTTTAAAAAAGTTTCATGCCATCTTAAAAATGGCAATGCAAAGCCGGGCGCGGTGGCGCACGCCTGTAATCCCAGCACTTGGGAGGCTGAGGCAGGAGGATGGAGAGTTCAAAGCCAGCCTCAGCAATGGCGAGGCACTTAGCAACTCCAGTGAGACCCTGTCTCTAATAAAATACAAAAAAGGGCTGGGGATGTGGCCCAGTGGTCGAGTGCCCCTGAGTTCAATCCCTGGTAACCCCCCCTCCCCCAAAAAAAAAAAAAAAAAAGAAAAAGAAAAATGGCAATGCATGGTACTTTGTGAACATTTGCGAGGGTAAAGTAGAAGGTTGACCTGAATGTTTCCTGTCATAGCCCTCACATGCCGTGGACAATGCTGTAGAAGTCTGCTGTGGTCTATGAGTCTAGGAAAACAATCACTGCTCGTTTTACAGTTCACTTGCGGTAACATTTGGAGATGTCTTGAGCAAACATTGGCAACTATACCATTTTGCTTGACATTCATTGGCACTTTGAAATACTATGTAAAAAGAACTGTACAGAAAATGTTTTTTTTCTGTATTAGAGAAAATTGTACTATTGCTGAAGAAAAGTGTATTAGAAGGGCGTGCACACTTTTACACCTACATGTATGTCTGACTAAATCCCCTTGATTGATATTTTGGTTTAGTGAACCTACGAAAGAAAAAATCCAACTCTACAATTGTTTTCTAACAAATACTGTGCTGCATTAGCATGCATCACAATTTTAAAATTTAAATTGAGCTATTTACTTGTAACTAGTAAAAGCAAACCTATTAACTACATTTGCTTGTGATAAAGCAACTAATGCTCTAATATTAATCTCCTTATGTAATTGTATTAATTTCTCACATGTGAAATACTAGTATTCTCTATCCAACCTTAGAGTACTTGTCATTCAAGAGGACCATATAAAATTTTGCTGTAGAATATAGTTTGCCTTAGTTCCTACCTTTTTAAAACAAATTATGCTAAATTGTACTTCAACTTTATTATTCTAATAAATGTTGTACAACACTTCCTTTCAAAATATAAAGTATCATTATTCCATGCAAACTTTGAATGAATGTAGTGCTTATATGCAAAAATAACAGACTTTTTTTCAGTTATATTCACATAAATTCTGTTCAATTTGGGATGTGGTATTTTTCATATTTGAGCATTGGTAATGTGTCATGCAAAGGTGCTGTGTAAACTGTGAAATATAGGTAAAAGGTCATAATCAGGAGTGAAATACAGTTCTTACACTTGAGAGCTTATGGGAAATCTATGCTTTTAGAGTCTGGATAGGAACTGGCATTGGGAGGTTATATGAGGGAAACGTATGAAGAATTGTTGATGTTTATTAATTTACCTGTGTGTGGATCATGAAGTGCTTTCATTTGCCCAATACTTATATTTTTCATTTTTACATTTTTAATTTTATACTTAAAATGCTCAACAACAAAAATAACAAGTACCTTACATATGATACCAAGCAAGGGCTCAGTGTACTATGCACATGGAAGCCAATATTATAGAATAGGTTTTAGCTAAAAGAGCTTTATTGAAGTTTAACCAACAAGGAGACACACTGAAATTGGTCTCCTGAATGGGCCACTGAAAAGGAATCATAATGGCTTTGGGGAACTGATGAGTCTGATAATGCCTTGGGTCTTCATTGTGTCTCTCTCCAGTCTTTATTATTTTAGTCCTATGTGTAACTTCATGGTTAGCACTTCACCTTCTTGGTTTGAGACTTTAGTTCCTCCACTTCATGGTCACCCTTAGGTCAGATTTCAAGGTGCCTCCCAGGACAGCATATTCTGTAAAACATCTCACATAACAATTTAAAAATTAAAAATAAAAATTTATATTAAATACATAACTTCTTTAAAATAAACATCTAGCAGTAGGAGAAAAAGTTTAGCCCCACTTTGTTTTGGGAATTTTAGAAGGTGGGATACTATGGGGACTGAGTAGAATCAGAGAAGTATAAAATAAAAAGCATGGATTATTGTAAATGAGAGAGTAGCCAGCTGTGTGTGTTAGATGATGATTATCAAAGTTGGAATTCTGTCCTCCCATGGAGCCTTGGAGACAGAGGTCTTATTCTTTTGATGGTTACATTCTTGGGAATTGCTCTCAGGTCCTTGACAGATGCTTCTGAGTTGCAAGAGATACATATATACAATAGAAAGCCCTTTTTAGTAAATGCCAGGCAGGAGGTTATGGCCTATCAAGCAAGGGCTTGGTTTCAGAAGCAAGATTATTTCTATTCAAAGTAGGAAAAACAGAAAAAAAAAAAGAATATAACAAAAATCTGTGAATAGATCCTAAGAGTAGGAGTACATGATGTTATTGGGTCAATTCAGTTATATTCTATATAATCTTTCCAAGTTGGAAACAAATTTATGATGTAATTCTAAATAATGTCATGTATATTGTTTGGATTTTGTGTGAAGTTAATAAGTACTTTTATAATATACACTAATTATATGCAAAGACATTATTTTTACAAAAAAAAAAACCCTCTGTAGTTATTTTTAAAACAATTCCCTGTAAATCTTATTATGTAAAATAAAGATACAACCTGAAATGTGTTCATTGATTCAGTGAAGTATTATGCAGGATCCTGTTTAGAAGATTACACATTCTGAAGATCTTGGATAGATGTTGTAGCTGAATGTGTGTAGACAACAAACACAAATTCATACCCCTGTTTTAAGACAAGTCAAACTCAGACAAATCACTTCTTCTTCAATAAGAAAGTGATCCCAATATCATCAACTTGTTCCCAAGAAATTGATTGCATCTCTCAAAGGACAGTTTCAGATAGGAGCTTAACATTGTCTTTGTGGCTTTCAGAACAAACATATAGCAGTGGCTATAGAAAGCAACCTTGGTGAATTGAAGCTCTTGAAGTGGGATCTATGCTTAATCTCCATCTCTGCTACCATGATCATTTTGTTAACAGAATCAAATACCTATGCTGCCTGCTGCTAGACCAAAAATTTAGGAGAAAGGAGTTTGTGGAGGGAATTTGATTAATTATTCAAGGTTAGTCATAAAGAAGATTTGAGGAGATTTTTCATTTCAAATCTTCATCTTAGGTGGGCTCAGAGCATGGAAGGCTTTATAGAAGAAAAGGGGATACAGTGAAATAATGGGCAGGTACCTATGAGCTGGATAGGCTCTTCCTCGCTAGAGCAGCATGTGTCCTTTTTATCTGTAGAGCATTAAAATAGACCTTCACCTCCTTCATCAGCTTCTATATTTTTCTTTGCAGACAAGGCACTTTACTTTTCCTCTAGTTAATTCATATGCTTTGCATGAGTTGATGACACAACAAATGCTCTTTAACATAGAACTAGAGAAGGAAGATTTCTTCAGAAAAGCCTCTCTTTAGAATTTAGAATACTATGTGGAAAGGGGTGGGCCATTAAAGATTAAGAAAAGGTCCTTACAAAGTTAGAGAAGGATCATTAAAAGATTAGGGAGGAGAGGCAAGACTGGAACCACAGTTATCCCACTCCTGGGTACATACCCAAAGGATTTAAAATCAGTACACTACAGTGGTGCATCCACATCAATGTTTACAGCAGCACAATTCACAATATCTAAGCTATGGAGCCAATCTAGGTGCACTTCAACATATTAACAGATTAAAAAAATGTGATACACACACACACACACACACACACACACACAATGGAGTATTACTCGGCTATTAAAAAGAATGACTTCATGACATTTGCCAATAAATGGATGGATCTGGAGACTATCATGCTAAGTGACATAAGCCAGTCCCAAGAAGCCAAAAGTCAAATGTTTTCACCTATATGGAAGCTTACCCACAATAAGAGATAGGGCAGTGGAGGGGAAGAGTAGAAATTCAGTAGATTAGACAAAAGGGAATAAAGGGAAGAGGGGGGAATAGGAAAAGAAAAGTGGAAATAATCTGACATAATTTTCCTATTTACATATATGAATACACTACAGAGTGAATCCTACCATTGTGTATATCCACAGATTGGGATCCTAATTAGAATAAGATATTCCATGCCTATAAAAATATATCAAAATAGATTCTACTGTCATGTAAAACTATAAAGAACCAATAAAAAATGAAAACTATTTCTGCTAAGGACAACTTCTAGAAGGAGCTGCTCTATTACAACATCACTCATACATCCACTGTGCCAGCACTGGGTTTATCAATAACACAGTCTGGCAGAGGTCACCTGGTTTGGTCATTTCATCCACTGGGTTGTCTATTGTCCTGCACATGGTGGATACTATTTAGTTAGCATTAATGTAAGGTTCAAGGGTCATCATATCTTGTAGACACTTCTATCAGTTCATCAAATAGATTGTTTCTCAGTCTTCCTTATCTCCAATCTAATCATTTCTTCACTTAGGCTAATAACCATGCATTCAAGCTCTTTAACCATTTTCATGTGCTAGTACATACTCTCCCCTCAGTTAATTCTTTTTTTTTTTTTTCAGACAATAAAGGTGAAACAGCATCCACTTGGAGGATTTTCCTGATTTCTATCTTACCTACTGATCTTACCTTTGTTGTAGCAGCAATCCTTTATTTTCCTGCATCCCATATTGAGCAAATCCAAGTATTAGGAAAGCTTGGCCTTTTTTCTCTTCTTCAAGTGCAAGAGGTATAAAAATATATCACAGTCAGATTTGTATTTTAGTACTACATATTGGAGATTAAAGGCACAAATCATGAAAAGATAAATGAATTTTTAGTAAATTAAAACTGATATAATAAAATTATAAAAAAGGAATGCTAAAGAATTTATTTGCACAGAAAGTAAGCAGTAGAGATTTAGTGTTCAGAATATATATACAGAATTCCTGAGAATCAATAAGGAAAAAAAAAACCCTCGTCTCTGCTAAATGGTCAAACAATATGAAAAGACAATTCAGTAAAGAAATTCACATGAATAATGTGATGAAATGTTCAACCTTACTAGTTATCAGAAAAATGGAACAAACGATTTTTAAATCCAGTTTGTAATAAAAAATCAAAACTACCTCATTGTTCTGACTTTAATGGGGAACACAGAAAATCCTAAGCCAATAGCAATTCCACTTCTATTGACAATGTGAATTGTCATAACCCTTTTTGAAGAGAAGATTTACAGTATGTGGCAGAGATAAAGACATGCAAAGGAATGCTACAAAAATATTCCAGAAATTCTATTCTCCAATGCAAATTACAAGTCCTACAGGAACTCTCTTTTTTGGAAATAATATGACATGAGCAATACTTTCCATTTTAGCATGTTTTTAATATAAAATATCTGGCAAAACCTAAATGTCCACCACTGAAACAATGGATAAATTATGGTATAATAACAAATGATAAATAAGAATTAATGAATCAGTGCTACATGATAATATAGTAATATATATGGAGAGAGAGAGCAAGATATAGAACATTTAAATAAATACTAGGAAAGTTAACATATGCAAAAATATGTTTCAAGGTACAGAAGCATAAGCAAAATTAGTTTAAAAAAAAAGTATCTGAATGATAACTAAGAAATCCTGGAAATGATTTCTTCAGGTGAAGTAAAGCAAATTGTGAGAGGAAAAATAATAAAACTATGGAGAGCCATTGAAATATATGTCTTTAATAATGCTTTTCTTCAGCTTTGGGGTAAATACTCTCATGTTCTTTATATTTTCCAGGCCTTTAAGATATGTCTACAGTATTTTACTACATTCTTTAAAATTGTACAAATGGAAAAAAATCCATTAAGCACCCTTATTAATTCCAACCTGTCATTCAAAGATTGCAGGATGCAAAAGGTAGGGTATTTTTTACTTCTGTATTTCTATGCTTCGTTCATATTTACTTCCAAATTTAGTCTATATCAAATGCTCTTAAGTCACTTGTTTCTCTTCCCTTAAATGAGAAACTCAGAAGGATATCTTAAATACTGGAGAAGCAAAAGAAATTTAAGAGGAAAAAAGACTTGCTTATATTGGAAGTAGAATAATATATTTGAAAATGGAAGCAAGCAGGTTTATATCTTAGCTTTGTTGATTATGAGCTTATAACCAAGGGCAAATTATTTAATTGCAGATCCCATTTACTCATCCTTTTGAAAATAGGGATAAGCTGATCATCTTCTTGGGGCCATTGTGCAGATTAAATGTATTAGCAACAGCACATCATAGCAAGTTCTTAAACAATGTACTTAGTATTAATTTCATTTTTAGCTCAAAAATATCTGGTATCTTCCCAAATTAAGGTTAATATACAATTTTAAAATGTTGCCTTATAAATAAGATATTGTTCACCATAGAAATACGATTTTCTGAAAATAGCAAAGAAGGAGTCATTGTTATATTGAGAAAATTGTAAACTGTTTTAGATCCTCTAACTCCTGTCTGACGATGGGAAAAGTATCAAGCAAATATTGATGTAGGACATCTTGCAATATATCTAACCAGACTGCTCACAACTGTCAATATCAGAAAGAGTCTGAGAATCTATCAGAGTCAGGAAGATTTGAGGAGACAAAAACAATTAAATTACTATAGTCTTAGGGATGGAACTGTGGAACAGAAAAAAGAGAATTAACTTAAAACTAAACAAATATGAATTAACTGTGGGTATTGGTTAATAACAATGAACCAGGTTTATTGCCAGCTGGCCGGACTGGTAATATGAGCTAGGTTCAAAGGAGCTGGCTGTATTAATAGCTGGGAAAACATCAAAGAAACAACACAGCACATGAACATAAGTTTCTAAGGCAGGACAGCTTGGTGACCCAAGTGTCAGCTCCAGCACTGAAAGGAGCAAGAGAGTGAGCACACCTGCAACCTTCTATTTATTGGGAAAAGACATTCAAGAAAGTTCCACCCAAAATAAGGCAAGGGATTGGGTTTCAAGGTGGAGTCTTGCTTGGTGATGTCTTGTGGTTAGCAGATTGACATCTTAGAAATCCACACCCATCTCTTAGGCCTAGCTAGAGAAAAGGCACATATATGTCGCACAGCCCAATCAGGCTGTAATGGCAGGTCAGCCCCTCATATGCTCAAATATGCAGAGCTCACACACACAGCCCATGGCTGGCTCACAACACAGGTTGGGGTTTTAATGGAAACAAGTATAACACTTTACAGGTAGCTGTCAATAATGAGGGGAATTGTTAACTGAAGAAGATGCTGGGATTCTCTGTATTCTGTCTTCAACTTTCCTGAACAAACTGTTCAAAACATAAAATCTATTAACAAATAGAAAAATTGATAGAATATTTTTACTTGACAAAACATTACATATATTGTCAAAAATTAAAAGAAAATATATTTTTGCCCAATTTAAAAATTAAGAAATTGAGACAGAAAAATGTTGCAGGCTTCCTGATGTAGACTTGACAATGGAGAATATACCCAAGGCTTTCTGAAAATTGCTTCATTATTATTAGATCACCAGTTCTGAAGAGGAGTTGAGAAAGTCATTGAGTTGGATAGAGCTAGTGTTAGCCAACAAAATTTTCACATATTTTATGTAAATAAACATATATTCTTGAATACAGAATTCACAGCCTTCCTTCTGACCCCCAAAAGATTTTAGAAAATATTTTGTATGAACTATATATTAAAATTTAGCTGTTATTATTCATAAACAAATATAAAAACATACATGTAACTTATCCAAAATTCAGTCTATTTTCCAATGTTTTTTGTGGTCAGTTCTTGTAAGCTATATAAATATCGAAATCATCATATCATCATAACCATCTTAATTATACACAACATGTACTGATTGCTTAGTTTGTGACAGACTCATTTTATACAGTCATTACATGTGTCAACTCACTTAATCCTATAATATTCCTGTGACATAAACATTTTATCTCCATTTTAAAGATGAAAAGAGTAGAGATTCAGAGACTCATGTCACTTATCCTTATTCTTAAAGAGAACAAGTGACAAGACCAAAATCCCCATTAAGGAAGTTCAAGTTCAAAGTCCACATTTAACTATTATGTTACATACTACACAGGGAATAAACTGGAAGAAAACTTAATAAAATGTGCAAATATTCAATAAAAATAAGATTTTTATGTCTTTATGATAAAGTAGGTTATTGTTTTAAAGAATTTTGGAAAACATTGAACAGTATTAACAAATTATTTGAAAGCTTTGAGTCATGATTTATTTTAAATTACTGGATTACATGAAAAATCCAAATTTAACTGAAATTTAGGGCTTACATTTATTCAATAACTCATCAACTTCTCATAGAATATCTCACATATGCAAGGAAGAATTGGAGGAGCAGACATCCACTCAAATTTCCACGTCTTTGGATTTGTGTTTTAATACTACCAGAGTGGTAGAAGGAAGTAAGTGAAGTTCAGCTGCCCAAATAATCTGCCTATAACTTATTTTGCAATTAAGGGTTGTCTCCATTTTAATTCTAAAACAGGCAATTTAATGAAAATTTAGGGACATAGTCAGATAACTAAAATATTTATAAATTCTACATTCACTAAGTGTATTTCAATGAAAGTGCCTGTCTTTGCTATTTCTCTCTTTTTTGTTTCATTTGTCTCGCATTAGGGAGAATTGTATTTTCAATAATAACAACTGAAATGATTGGTGTAATTCTTCACAAGACATTGATTAACAAATTTAGGTTTAAATTATTCCTAGGAATATGGACTTTGTGTGTATTCCCAGGATTTGAAGAAAAAATATGACTTTTATTGGTACAAATAGGTTTGCTTGTTTTTCTTCTTTTAGTTTGTGTAGTTATAGTAGTTGAAAATAAGTCATTATGTTTTATAGCTTATGTATATCATGCATTAATTAATGTTGTCAAAGCATATTTGGAATAGGGATTCATTGACTAAGTCTCAAAAGAATGCATTAAAAAATATAGCCAAGCCGGGTGCGGTGGCGCACGCCTGTAATCCTAGCACTTGGAAGGCTGAGGCAGGAGGATCGCGAGTTCAAAGCCAGCCTCAGCAATGGCGAGGCACTTAGCAACTCAGTGAGACCCTGTCTCTAATAAAATACAAAAAAGGACTGGGGATGTGGCCCAGTGGTCGAGTGCCCCTGAGTTCAATCCCCAGTACCAAAAAAAAAAAAAAAAAAAAAAAAAAAAATATATATATATATATATATATATATATAGCCATTTTCTCCATCAATATCATGTTGACTGTAACAAGTATTTTTAAAATTATGAAGTAAAATTAACTGCTTACATTGGAAAGGTATCTTAGCCTTTGATTAGGAACAGATAGAAATTAAGCTCACAGTTATAATGAAGTATGCATATTTCTAAGGTAGCTTAACTTATTCCCCATATAACATAGCTTGTGCTAATAATGTGGCTTTTTACCTCACAAGAGATTGAAAGATTTTATCATTTTGTAAGTCTCAACAGTACCTTTGAAATCTTTAAAATAGTAAGCTTCTGTTTTTAAAATGTATGCAAAATTGATTCACAATGATAAAAGATATGTAAACTTCTAAATCACATAAATCTTATGACTGAACTATACTAAATCTCTATTAAATGGTTAAGATGGATTACCATTATTGCTATCAACATATTGAAGAGTTTTTAAATTAATTTGAGAATCTCTTAAAGGCAATATTTTGTTTGCTACTGGAAAACATGTTAGCCTTCTTTGAATAAGTCTGATTATGATGTAAGCAGAATAAATCTATGAAAATGTGATAATTTTGCTGTAAAATAGTGTAAATGAATTTGAATAGCTATGTTTTAATTTTTTTTATTTGTACTAATGAGGGTTTACATATACTGTTAAGTGGAAAAGACTATTCAGATATCTGAAGAAGAAATAACAACAACAACAAAATGCTGGGCTGGGGATGTGGCTCAAGGATTAAGCACCCCTGGATTCAATCCCTGGTACCCAAAAAAATAAATAAATAAATAAATTAAATTTTACTTTTAGATAAAGGAAAAGTAGATATTTTTATTACTGTTTAGGATCTTTAAATTCAAAAGACAGGCTTAACTCAAATTCAACATTTATGAATAACTTAAAAATGGCATTATTATGCTAAGTTTAGTGGCACATGACTGTAATCTCAGCAACTTGGGAGTCTGAGGAAGGAGGATGGAAAGTTTGAGGCCAGTCCCCAGCAATCTGGCAAGGCACCAAGGAACTTAGCAAGACTCTGTCTCAAAATTCAAAAAAATCAAAAGGACTGGGAATGTGGTTCAATGGTTAAGCATCCCTGAGTTTAATCCCTGGTACAATAAAAGTCAATAGATAAATAAAAATAAATTAAAACAGCATTAATCTTATTTGAATTCACAATCTGCACTTATTTGTAACAAAATTTGAAAATACTGAAAATTTAAAATAATGAAAAGCAGCCACAATGATAACTTCCAGAAATTACAGCAGGTACATTGATAGTGTTCATTCTTCTAGTCTTTCTTCTGTTCATTTATTCTTTTTTAACTTCTAAAAATTAAGATTCTGTAGTTTTGTAATCTGCTTTCCTGTCTTCTCAATGATGCCAACTTGATTTGGAAACATCACATTAAATTTTATTTTATAAGCCGATTTCAAAGGTTATGTTGTTTTCTTTCAAATGATATAACTCATATTTATAGAATAAATAAATATCTTACTACTAGACTGAAAGACTATTTACTTTTTCCTATTGTAAAATACTTTGATTATACAGAACTTTTCTAAGACACATGTTTTCATTCACTGTAAGTTAGATTAGGTCACCATAAAATTGCTTTTGACAACAATAATTTAAAGACAATGGAATGATAGCTGAATTCAATTTAGAGTGTGATTCATTCTTATGAACTTAAGACCTTGTGGTTAAAGCTACTATTATAAAATCACCCTACAAGTAAGCTTCTATTCTCATAATGAACTTTAAAAAAAAAGGAATTTTGGTAGTTTTATATTACAGTGACACTAATATTAGTATAATACATAATGCTCTCACATATTAACAGTGCTGGGTTTTGAACTGCTGTGTTTTAAATATTAACGTCTGTTATTTTGTACTTTTTTGCTTCAGAAATAAGGTTTGTGCCAGGATTTTGCTTGCCTCAAAATGTGCCAAGACATTGTAATTTAACATACTCCTCTAGAGAACACAGGATCCATTACAAAATCTTTTCTTTCAAATTTTGGGAAAGTGATCATCTGTCATTGAGCATCAAGTTATATGTTTTAGGAGGGACAATTATTCTTAAAATGTGTGAAGCAAAAGAAGATAAGTTTATTCAGATGGTAAATATTTTCCATGGAATTACTTGTAATTCTTCTTTTTATAAAGTTTGTTTTTGTTTCTTTCTTGAAATATGCAGTGAATGAATATTCCCTCTTTACTGAGCACAATTATAATGGAACAGTTAATTAAAGATTCCTCATGCTGTTCAGTTTAAATAATTGGGACAAAGATTTTGTTTTTGAATATGTGAAATAATAGTTGGCCTATTTACAACAAACATGCTTATCTTTAGGCACCTGACAATGCTGTCAATACTTGCTTCCATTTTCCAAGCAACTGTGACTCACGTTCTCAGTCAGTGTAGCCATTTTCAAGGAAACCACAAATCTCTCACTGTCCCCAGGGAACCATCATTCTTTTCTACAGATAAAACAAAGAATTCTAGCTTTTCATTAGCATATCGCCAACATCTCTTCAAATGAGAGATAACATAATTAGTTGCATCATATATTATTTTTCCAATACTGGAATCTGATTGATAGAAGATAGAACTATGAAACCATGACTGGGAGAATACATTAAATAAGAAGACATACATTTATTTGTTCAGTTTAAATAATTGGGACAAAGATTTTGTTTTTGAATATGTGAAATAATAGTTGGCCTATTTACAACAAACATGCTTATCTTTAGGCACCTGACAATGCTGTCAATACTTGCTTCCATTTTCCAAGCAACTGTGACTCACGTTCTCAGTCAGTGTAGCCATTTTCAAGGAAACCACAAATCTCTCACTGTCCCCAGGGAACCATCATTCTTTTCTACAGATAAAACAAAGAATTCTAGCTTTTCATTAGCATATCGCCAACATCTCTTCAAATGAGAGATAACATAATTAGTTGCATCATATATTATTTTTCCAATACTGGAATCTGATTGATAGAAGATAGAACTATGAAACCATGACTGGGAGAATACATTAAATAAGAAGACATACATTTATTCATGCAATAATTTTCTCTTTTCCTCCCCCTTTCCTCCTATATAGCAGACATTGCACTAGTCATTGTGATTGAGAAAAGAATGTAACATCTGTATATATAAAATAAGAAAAACAAGATGGATAGGAATCGTATATGGTGATATGGTAAGCCAGGCACCAAGGAAAAGATGGGAGCAAATGAAAATTTACCGAGATTTTGAGAAAATAAAAAACTTCACACACTACTCAAATGCTTGGGCTTGTGTGTGCACACACAGAAACACTTCCCTAATAACATGATTCTATACTTCTTTCTCTCTTGTTTCTACCTGCTACCCCAACTGACAGGGACATTATACACAGCAACTGACCTTTCTAAAACAGTTCTCCACTTTTTTATCATCAGTGATGACGTTAATAACTAAAGTGGTGATGACTTTGTGCCTAAATTCCTTCAATAATCTATTTAGATACTTGAGGAGGCAGAAAATATGTTCTTCTTCTATAACAATTTCAAAGCACAAGGAAATATCATCAAGGGATTGGTGTCAATCTAAGACAAGTAAATAACTGGACTCAGTTAAAAGGAAAAGAAAAAATAGATAAAAGAGAAGAAGTGGAGATGCTACCATGTAGAACTCTCTTTTATCACTCCTACTTCTTGGTCTCTTCCTCCACCTCTTTATTCTCCTTCCTTTCTCCCTCATTCTCTCTGTCAGGTGTGGTCTCCAAATTCAACTTGACACATACAGTTTTTCTCAGTAAGTACATAACTCTCACACAAAACCTGAATGTCAGTGGTTAAAAAAAAAAAAAAAATCTACTGTGATGTTCAGTTAAAGTATTCCCATTTTAAATAAAAAGTAAAATTTAAATTTTGTTGTAATAATTTTCCTATAAGCTATTTAGTTTCCATAGTAATTTTCAAATATATTTAGGGGATGTAAATAATTAGAGTTGACTTAAATGATCATCTGAGAATGTACTTGAATGCTATTTACTATCAATATTGTTAAAGAATATATTTTAGTAATTCAAGGACAAAAAAACAAAAATATGAATAATTTGAATGTGTGCTGAAAAAAAAAGAAACCCACTCTACCATAATTAAATATGTCCATTCTTCTTCAGCAAACTGAATATTAGCTATACTCATTTAGGTTTTAAAATTAAAGGAAAATTACTTAAATGGGTGTTATCCAATGTTATTTTATTAGGTTATGATTATTATTTCATATTTTAGCTTCTCCAGTAATAAAACATTTCTAATCAATACATTAAACAAAATTAAAAGTACTTATTGTAATGTTTTGATGTTTTCTTTTTCAATTCTAAACATTATTCTCCCTGGTGTCTGTCTTGCGTGCTCTCTCTCTCTCTCTCTCTCTCTCTCTCTCTCTCTCTCCTATCTTATCTCTTCTTTTACTAAAGTCTTTCTTTTATTTTTACATCTACTCTAACTTCAGTTATTATTGCCTTACACATTCATTAGTCCTTTACTCCCTACTTTATATATTCCACAATATGCAAAGAGATCTCTGTCTTTACTTTGTCTTCTTTCTCTCAGATCCTATAGTTTCTTTTGTGTACCTCTGCTGGCCCTTTCGACTCTCTTTTCTGCCCAGGAAGTACCATGGAAAACACTTGCTGAACTGTTGTTCAAAATGTAAACGTTTTGAAGGTAAAAGCTACTTAAATGATTTCTATTTTTGCACTTGGCAACACCTTAGTGCCTTTCATAAACTAGACTTGAATAACAAGAACTGATTCCTGAGTAGTCCCTCCTTCAAGACTCACTTATTTGTAATCAGTTATCTGCGGATTAAAAGGTATTATTATACCTTTCAAATCTGTATATCATACCTAGTTGTACTTAGATCCTGTAGTAGCTCTCCTCTATCTCCATGTAGAATACAAACACCTTGGGATTAAAACGAAGTCATTAACAATGTAGCTTCAGATGAGCTTTCAGACAGTTACCATTTGCTGTACAACTACCCCAAAACTTTACCACATTAAACTGCCAGGGGTTTATTTGGCTCATGTTTTTTGTGTGTGTGTTTTTTTGTATGTGTGTCAAGAATTTTAGGAAAATTTAGAAGGGGCAGTTTGTTCCTGCCTCATAATGACTGGAGTCTCGTTTAAGTTGCCTTCAGCTGCTGGAAACGACTAGAATGGTTCATATTTCCCTGTCTAACTTCCATGTGCATTTCTTATGCTCATTCATGTAATCCTGATCCCAGAATGGCCAGGATAGCTTCCTAAAATGACTGGCACCTAAACTGAGATGGCTGGAAGAGCTAGTACAATCTGGTCTGTTTCTGTCTCTGTCTCTGTGTCCCTAGTCTCCTATATTCTTAACCTGGGCTTCCTCACTGCATGGTAACATCTAATATAGCAAGATATCTACCTCAAATAAGGTAGCTGATTTTCATCAGAATGGGCATTTGATGAGGTCTGGATGAATATGTAATGACTTTGTGGCTCAGCCTTTAAAAACTCCAGAATGTTGTTGTATCAGCTTCACTCTGTTGGTGAAATAAATCAGTAAGGCCAGTCTGACCACAGAAAGAAGAATTAGGTTCCCCTTGACAATAGAAGGAGAAAAATATATTTATCTGTGACCATATTTTTGTTTTTGTTCACTTCAGCCACGTAGTTGAAAAACTGTGATTCATTGAGTGTGCCTTGCTGCTAATACGCTGTAGCCTTTATGTATGTTATTGACACTGTCTGTCAAAGCTTTTCCCTATCCTTTGTTAATCTGAGTAGCTCTGTTCCATCCTTCCTGACTCAGATCCGGTAAGACTTTTCAGAACTATTATCTCTCTTTCATGTGGATTAAGCATTGCTTTCAGGGGTTCCCATAAGCATTGATAATAATGCTCATATGTTTACAACATAATTATTTGCCTAACAGCCTCACTACACTACAAAGTTGTAGATAGAAATTACACTGTTAACATTTATGATAAACATGGGAGGGCACCTCTCTGATATGCCTTTAAGAAAGAACCTGAAAACATCTAGTTGTTACAAGTTCAGGACTCACCGAGGCACCCATGTCAAAGTCCCTGACAACACTGGGTTCTAAAGCCAGGAATTCATGCTTGAGCCAGATTCCTGATGTGCATTCTTTGTTCTGATGCTTCCTATCAACCTTCCTCAGATTTATTTTATTCCAAACTACATTACATTTTGATACTTTTTCTGTTGAATTTTCTTTTTTCTTCCTTCTTTCACAGGTTAACAGGCCTGCACGACAAATTGAAAGCTGTCCTCGACTTCTGCTTTCTTTCCCCAATTTTCCCTATTTTTTTCCTAATGAATTTCTTACATTTCAATTCCATCATTGCACCTTACTCTCAGAGGACCAGCACCGATATAATACCATATCCTAGTGCCTTGAATTGTTCCTAAAACAATACAGGAGTTCAATCAATGCCATAGATAAAAATAAACAAATGATTGAACATATATATACCCTGACAAACTGTTGCCCCTCCACTACCTGCATACCATCCAGTATGAAGAAGCACTGTGATACCCTAACCACAGGGAAGTAGAGAGAGACAACATGCTCTCGTTCATCTTGTTGCCCACAGGCTATATTTGTAAATAAAGAACCTACCTACTTATACCACATATATTTGAAATTACAGTGTATTCACGTTTGTCTCTTACACATCCTTCTCTTTAATACAGATAATAAAATGACAAATAACACCCTCAGGGATTGTTTACAATTTATAATAAGGTTAATGCTTCTAGGTAGACATGTATTCAAAGAGCTAAATACAACTTCCATTTAATTTATAGAAAATTGCAATTATTCTCCAAGTTGTGATAATGGTAAAATATATCTGTTTAAGTAATGTAATGTATTCTTTCACTGACTCACATAAGGAAAACACTTTTTCATAGCAGTCAAAAATATCAGATTGTGAAAAAATAAATTTTCTTATTTATAAACTCAACTGCACACTTTTTTTTTCTCTCTATGAACATTTTTCTTCTTCCTTGAAATCAGTTTTGTTTCTAAATGAAACATTAATTTAAAAAACTTAGACAATAACCATTTTTCTTGCTGAAGTCAGTGATATGTCATAACTTTGTATACAATGAAATTCAGAACCACAAATGGTAATTCAGTATTTCTGCAGAAACAATGTTATTGATTTTTATCTTTATAGTCATATATTCTCATTAAATCAAAAACTTTTCTGTAAACTTTATGTATGTCCCATTGTAATAATTTCATTCTCTTCCAGTGTGTAGTATGTGTGTATGCAGAGTTGTCCCTCTAAATCTGCAGGGGATTGATCCCAGGAAGTCATGAGTATACTAAAATCCATAAATACAAAAATATGTAGATACTCAATTTTGTAAATAAAATGTCATCTCTAGAGTACTTATAATACTTAATACAATGTAAATGCTATAAACCATACTATTGAGGGAATAGTGACAAGAAAAATAAGTCTCTACGTATTCAGACTTTTCTTTTAAAATATTTTGACCTACTGTTGGTTGAACAGATACAGAATCTGAGAATACCCAGTGCAGATTTTATATGTAAGCAAAATAGAATGTATGTGTTATCTTACCTGTTTCTGTGAATAAATAACTTAATTAAAAGCTACTTACCTTCAGGCTCAATGACTTACAGTAGTAAGTGGTGTATAAATTTTCTTTTAAACTAAAGTCCCATATATACATATATGCTAAAGGAGGATTTTCCAATTTCTCACATAATAATAATGGAAACTGAGGAAAGATTTGAAGTATATGAAAGTAAGATCATAGAGATTTTAGTCAGGAAGATCCAAAAGTCAAAATATGACTTTGTGAACATGCAATGATATTTCATGGTAGTTCATTTATTATTATCACAAATTTGTCTTTTAATAAAAAGATCACACTCTTTTTATTTTTCCTTTTGGCCTTTGAAGCAGGTATTTTTCTGGTCTGATATCTCAGCATCCTGGTGTCAGTTGGTTTAGAGAGAAAAATAGACTTGGCTAAATTTGAATCTAAATATTACTTCTTTTTGCTAGCTGTGTCCTTTGAGCTCTCTGAACATCAGCTTTTGCCTTAGTCATATTTTCATTACTGTGACCAAGCTAACCAACAAGAATAACTTAGAGGAATAAATATTTATTTTGGTTCATGATTGTAGAGGTTTAGTCCATGGTTGGCTGACTACGCTGATCTGGGCTCAAGGTGGAAGCATGTGGTGGAGGAGTACTGCTCCATTCATGGTGGCTAGGAAACTGGGATGGAGGTGCAGCTTCATGGAAGACGAATCCTTCTAGGTTAACCCCATGATGCACATCCTCCAGTCATACCCCACCTGCTTACAGTTACCACTCAGTCCATTTAAACTAGGATGAACTGATTAGGTTACAGTTCTTATAATGTAATCATTTCTGAATATTTCTGCTCTAACAAAAGAGGTTTGGGGTCACACTTATATCCAAACCATAACAGCTTTGTTATCTGTAAAATACCCATAGTCATTTTTTAAGCTGGTGTGAGCAATTAATTGCTGAATACTTAATAACCTGTTGTCAACAATTAACTGCTGAATACTTTAACAATTAAATGCTGGTATACTTAGCAGTCAGGTCATTAAATATTACTTGTGTATTGGCAAAATTCTCTAAGAAGAAAAAAATACATACATATATGCTGATTAGTTTATTATTATAGGTCCCAGGGACTCTTCTTACTGTCTGATTAAAGTTCCATGAGTTATAGTCTGCTTTGAAATAATAACTGTCTGCTTTGAAAGGAAATGATATCTCAATATCATTAGATTGACATGAAAGGAATTTTAGAGAACTTTTACCAAGTTTGTTTCATTGTTCTGTATCAAAGATTTTTGTTGTTATCTTCTGATCCATTGATTATTGTGTATTTGAGATAAATTAATCTACTTTAGATATTTGAGATCACACACTGGAATTTTTCCTCTTCCTAGTATACTCTAGATTTTAAGGGAGGTAAATAATAAGATCTTAGATCCTGGTTCTACTGTGAATTAGTTTAAATCCTTTTGAAATATATTTTGATGAAAAGGAAAATGTAATTAAATGAATGAATGTTCAAATGAGAATTGCTAATATCCCTTTGTGGCTGTAAAGCACTTGATTTCAGTTATGTCTCACAGAAGAACCTGTTGATAGTTTTAAATGTTTCAAAAAACATAAACAACATTGATTAGAAACAAAGGTGTATTTGGTATTTTTAATACAAAATATTATTTTAATGTGGAAAATGTAAATTAAGTGAAAATATAAAGGACATTACATATATAAAATAAAATAATTAGAGAAATGTAAAAGTAATGTTAACACCTGGATCAGGCATCTTAGAGAAAGCTTAGTTCTTAAACTGTTTTCATCCTTACTTTTTTGGAAAGGGAGTAAGAAGATGTAGATTACTTTCCTCTTTTCATTAAGGAAAATTTTAATATGATCATAAGACAACTGGGTATAATTAGATTAAATGACAGAAGAAATCCTTGGGGATATAGTTTATACCACAGTCAGTATACCTAGATCTTAGATTTTTTTCTTCCTTAATGTTGGCTTTCTTGATTAGAACAGCAGGGGTTTCCATGAAGAATGATTCAAAGTTTATTAGTGTAAATTATATTCCACATTTAGATTACTTTCAAAACCAAAGTAATGAATATGTATACTTTTTAGTTTGTAGTTGTAACATTGTTTATTTCTAAATCTTTAACTGCTTGTCAATGAACAAATATTTATTAGGCACCCAATCTGTAGAAGGTCCTTTGCCAAATTCTGAGTAAGCACACACATGCAAATAAATATTTAAGGTAAATTTTCCTTATTAATGGGTTCTGATTTTGTAAAGGCAGTTGGACATTAGCATGTTATTACAAGGAAAATTTGATAATAAAAGCTTTAATTGATTATAGTGGCAATTCTACAGACATCATATTTAGTATTTAAAGTATAATACAAAATTCTGCAGGTGTGAAAATTTGCAGCTTACTTCTTTGATTTCTCCATCAATTAAAGAGCATGGTTTTGCCAAATCATTAATTGAAATAATTAGAAAATTCAATTCAAGAAACCTCTGTCGTTATGTTCCGTAAGATATATAGTATATAGAGAAAGAAAACTAAATTTTGACTTCAAAAGGTCAAATTCCTTCTGCAAAGTTAGATAGTAAAAATTAAGCTTTGAAAATAAAATTTCATTCCACAAGTACCACCAAGAACCATTACTGAATATCAATTTGCACATAGTATTTGAAGATGTATGGAATTACAAAAAACATTTCAATTTATTTGGAGTCCTCTTATTAAATTACTTTTACCTGAAAATGGCACTGTATGATTTTGAAAAATTTTATCATCCTAAAGATAAGACTAAAATATTATAACATTAAGTATACTTGAAATAATTACATGGTAGATATTTGAGAGATGATTATGATGATAATGCCAATGATAATAAGATGATAGTGATGTAGACAGGTTAGTTTTTCTCATTTTGACAATGAAGAAACTGATGAAGGTGAGGTTTCTAGTTAGGGTTACTATGGGTGGCTGGTAATAAAACTTACTTATTATTTCAAAAACATTTGGTAAATTTTTATCATAAGTATGATTTTGAAGGAAGTAAAATGTCAAGCAAATAGAAAGGGAAACAGTAGTATACATTTTAAATAAGCAAAGAAGGAAAGAAGTGAGGGAGAGAAGGCTCCCTTATCATAGGCAAGCATTTTTATTCATGAACATGTTTTATTTAGCCTGAATGGGAATAAGGGTGAGTCTAGTAAACCTGCACATACATGATGAATATTTATTTGATAAAGATAAATAATAGTTACATGATTAAGTGTTAAAATAAAACTGAAAAGTTTGTTGTTATTTAACATAGAGGTTTCTGACTGTGGAGCTGAATTCTGGGGTATAGTGTGAGGGAAATGTCATCTCTGATCCTGTGTTGCCCTTGACAGAGGAGTATTCTCATCCCGGACACCTTGCATTTCTCTCACTAGCCTTTCCTGTGATGTTTTCTAAGTTTGAATTTGAGTATTAATAGTTAATTCAAGTGTAATTTTTCATTATGAATCTTTCAGACCTCTGTTTTTTTAGGAACCATGTAACTTTAATTTGTATTTAAATATTAGGACCTTATATTTACATATTAAATATAAATATAAATACAAATTTAACTTATATTTAAATATTTATTTTAAAGATAGAACAAATAGAAAATATAACACAAATATGTGGGGTCTGGGGGTCTGCTGTAGGTCTGTGATGTCATGGTAGTAGGATCTCTGAAAGATGTTTTTTAATAAACCTAATTTCATTATAGGGTCAGGAGAGATGACAATAATCATGAAAAACACATAATAATTATAAGTGGTAGATATTCACTATTGGTATGTGCCCATGGAGAATGAAATAGAGCAAACAATTTAATCATGAGCAAAGTTGGATGGTGCAGAATTTGGTTAATCATAAAGTTATTCAGGAAAACTCTATTACTTTCAAATGTGAAAACACATTAGGGAATTCTATTTTCACCTGAAATTTCCTGAGATATATGGCTATCCCTTTCTACTTTTACCATTTTGCCTTTGCTGCACTGGAGATCAACAAAGATATTTGTTTTAATAATAACTCCTAGTTTTGTTACCAATACCATTTTATTCCTGAAAGGATATTCAATGTAACCTAAAATGTAGTACAAATACTGAACTATCAAAAGGAAACATCTAAGTGCTTGAGGTTATTTAATAAGTATATCAAGGAGCTCATAGGAAAGGCTAGGACAGGAAAAATAAATCCATTTTTATACAAAGAAACTAACTCATGTCCATGTGGGAGGATTATGTCAACAATGATTCAGCTATAAAGAAACAGTTAATTTGAACTCATTGGTAGTGGACACAGGGATAGAAGTTGAAGTTCAGTATAAAGAGAAACTGAAATTTAAGTAAATGAAAACAATATGGAAAAAAAAAGTTGATACATTTTGGGTTAGAGAGGTTGAATTTAGCCTGATACTGAGAAGTGCACAAATTTCTACTATAAAGTTAGAGATTATAACCTAAAGATAAAACACAAGATAGTAGTAAAAATAGAAATATCTCATGGTGGTAATTTCATACTTCTTCACTATTTTTTCTCCCCTGTCAAAAAGGAAGGAAGTGGGTAAGGGATGCTTTATCCATAATCTTGTATGCTAATATCATTTGTGAGCTCAAGCAGATTTCTACTGGTTAGGAAAAATGCAGAAAAGAGTAGCTATTCAAAGGCTGCTGATAATTGCATATTTTATTATTTATATATTCATTACAGGAAATTCAGAACCTCCACATTTAAAGACAGAAATACTTTCAAATCTGCATTGAAAGACTCTGAGCTATAGCAGTGAACGCTAAGCAGACTTAAATTGTTCAATGGAATCCTAAAAATGATACTATATGCTCCTCAGCAAATAGAGTAGAAAGTAGTTAAAAATAAACTTTGCATGATATCATTTACATAGTATAAGAATAAAACTTGGAAAATTAGAGGATTAATAGGAGGCATTATTTCATATTTTGATGTTTTAAAGCTTGTAGTTTAGGTATGGACATAACTGAATATTAAATAAATATATCAACCAAGCATCTTAAAATCTCAGGAAATATTGGTGATGCATAGAAATCAATTGAAATGTGATATAGTTATTTTTAGTGTAGATTCTGTACCATTATAACATGTAGATGAACTCATTTTTTAAATTTAACTATGTGAGAAAGCAGAAATAATGAAAATGATATCAAAAACATTGTTGCTGTCACAGATATTTGATTTATATTTGATTCTTATGATGTAACTGATATGCAGTGTGTGGTCTTGCAAATTTTACAGTCATGATTTTTTAAAAAGTTCATAGTGGAGTGTATTTATGAATTACAATAGTAATAATTTGATTTGAGGTATTAAGAAAACTTATCTGAATTTTGAAAACAAAGCAGAAAAACTGTACAGTATGTTGCCTCATTGATACCCTGGAGCATATTTTATCAGCCCTACTCAAGGATACTTAATTCTCTAGGACACTATGTCTGCTTTCACCTTGCTTCCTTATACTTGATCCTTTCACTGACACTGTGACCTAAATGTAAACTTATAGATTTTGATACAGTAGAAAAGTTGGTCCCAAAAGTTGTCATTTTATTGCCCTGTAGAGCTTTATCCAGTTTTGCATCTATTCCTATTCACACGTAATTTTAAAAATTCCTATAAATATGCAGTTTCTCAAATATTCTGGGAAGCATCTTTGTAGTCTGTTTACAATCTGTTTATAATATTTAGAAACTTTCTGCCATCATTGCTAAATATTTTATGTATCTCCATGTATATTACAATCGTGTTCCTGCCTCTTAAAAATTGTTATTTGTTCTTTTTAGTGCGGAAGGCCGGCTTCCGCGGAGATGACAGGGTAAATCCAATCGATGCTGGAGGGGAAAGTCGGAGAAACAGAAAAGATGCACATGAGTCAGGCTGCAGAAATCCTTCTTTTTTTTACTTTTCTCAGCATGGTTTTTATACATCCCAACAAACACAGCAATTCACATTCCAACTATTGGAGGTTACATTAAAGAATTTCAAGAATTTCCAGGGTCGTATAATCAGGGGAGAATCAAATATTTATCCTAAGTACATACTATTAATTAATCTTATCTATAGGCAGAAGAAAACATTCTAAAAACCTTAAAGCTTGTATTATCTAAACTAATGTTAAAAAATTCCTCAACTCTAGTCATGCCTGCTCATAAAGTTTTATTGCCTTAGTATCTTCTTTAAACTTCAACTGGGCCTAGACTTTCTGGCTTCTACTGTGTCCCTATAATAACTTTTTATTTTGGGGCTCAGGAAGAAAAGAGATATGGTTGTCAAAAATCATAAATTTACTAAAGGATAAAGAAGAGTCCTTTACAGACACACAAAAAGACCGTTAGCTTTTCAATGGAGAGAAGTTTAAACAATGGGTAATGCTGCACCCTGCAGAGAGGGGTTATTTGCAAAAGCTAATCTTTAGCTGAAAAAACCTGTCTTGCTAGTTTAGCTAGCTTCTGGCTAGATTCCACAGGGCCATAGAACTGGTTTTATTTTTGATAATTAAATGTATTCATACCTGGTGGCCATGCAGCAGAAATACATCAAGAGCATATACAGACAAAGTTAATTCCTCTATAGTCGCATAAAGGTGGCATTTCATCAGCAAAGAGGAGCCAAGTTCAAACTTCCAGGCATTTAACTGGAAGGAGCTCAGGCTCAAACTCATTTGCATAAACAAGGAAGAACTCAGATTCAAACTGCCCGAATTAACAGGGAGGAACTCAGCTTGATTCCTGGTTGAGAGATGCCACATTTTAGTTTTATGCATGACACTAGAATGTATTGTGGCATATCATACATACATGGAGTATAACTTCCCATTCTTGTGGTTGTACATGATATGGAGTTACACTGGACGTATATGAACATAGGAAAGTTATGTCGGATTCATTCTACTGATGTTCCTGCTTTTTGAAAATCTAATTTGATGGGAGTTCATTAGGCCAGTGACTGAGAAAGAAATAAATGTGTAGGAATCGATCATCTTAATTGCCAGAGAAATGACAAAGAAATGTCATTCCTCCAAAATGGTGGTTAATTCTGTTTTTCTGAAGCCTCATGATCAATTATGAGTTGACTAAAGACAGGAGAAATATAAACTGGAAGTCTGCTGGAAGAGACACCCATCATGATGGGGGTTGGGAAGATGGGTATTAAGTGTGTTTGCCCTGCTGGCAGAGCTGTGGAAAAGACAATGTGTGCAAATTCTCTTACCATCCTGCATCAACCTGCTAAAAGCTAGGTCCTCTGGCTATGCCCTATTCCCCAGCCAAAACTGCTCATTGGCTACAGGACAGGAAGCTCAGCAAGAAGATAAGGTTTCTTCATCAAACCTATCTGGGTTTATTCTCTTCCTTAATGACATTTGAGTTTAGAGAGTCCTAAAATACAAAAAGAATTACTTCAGTAAGTGATCAGTCTTCCCTTTGGAGGAGAACAGCAACTCTTTTGTCTCATTTACCTTTGAATTCACAGTATTAGGCCAGTACATAGAAATCACTCACAAACTATTTCCCGAGTAAAAAAATGAATAAAAATTCTACATTAGGTTGGGATTAATGAGACTACTGAATGTAGCTACTCTAATTATGAATAAAGGCAGGAAGAATGATGATGCTAGTTTCACCAAGTAGGAAGGTTTAGAGAAACAACCACACACTACTATCAGATTGATTTAAATTTAAACTTGGTTATGCTTCTTACCAGAGGAGTGAGTATGAGCCACTGCCCTTTGAGACTGTCTCCTAATATGAGACACTTTATGATAAATACAAAAATCATGAATTATAAATAGTGATGTACAACTTGATATTCATAATGTAGAAACTTAATTCTTAATAATGCTTTATTACATATTCTCATTTGATAATTTTTCAGAATAGAGCACAGATCTTTAATTTGATCAAAAATCATATATTTATTCACATCTTCATATTCACTAGAAGTCTCCAAGAATTTTTCTGTTACTTTTTCTTTCTAGATATAAGCATTTTTTCTCTCAAGATGTTAATTGTTTTAAGAGATATCATACATATCTCTATAGAAACACATTATGAAGTATTATCATTTGGTCTATAAATTAGCATATATAAGATTAATACAGTGATATAATATTTTGAAAAATGATGTTTTGTGTTTACTAGTTTCTCATTTACATGAATGTGAAAATGATCTGGCAGACTGGCTACAACATCTGCTACTCAATTACTAGCCAGAAATGATTCCTGCAGACTTGAGTATTTGTACTCACTGCCACAGGTATGGCTGTGCCTTTTTATCATCCTGTGAAGGAAATTCAAAAGGTCAATTTTGAATTATAAGAAAATCTGTGGTTTTCAGAATTGTTTTTTAAGTAGACTCTCTTATGGTTCTGTTTCCAGTGATTATGATTCTTTTTTCCAAGATGGTACCATACACTGGCAAATTAGCTCTTTAGGTTATTTTAATATATGGCCTATATTTCCCTTTTTAAAATATGACTATAAAGAAAGGAAGGTGGAGGGTGGAGCCTGAATGTTGTGGTGACACACTCCTGTAATCTCAGCTACTCTGGAAGCTGAGGCAGGTTTCTGAATTCAAGACCTATCTGGGCAATTTAGCAAGAACCTATCTTAAAATACAAGACTGTGGATTTAGCTCAGAGTTAGAATTGATTATACTTTTATTGAAATCAGAAGAAGTGAGCAGTTAACTCCTTTCTATTATTAAAGTCATTATGTTGAAGCACTGCTTTGAATGAAAACCGTGCTCTAGAACACTCTGGATAATATTTTTTTTTGTCAGTTTTAGAGCTGATTCACTCTTATCGTGTAAACAACTCACAAGGAATACTAACAGTAAATTCAAGATTAAAAACACAAAATTCCTCTTTCTTTACTTGTGGATAGTATATTTCTAGCATAGTTTTTATAGCTGTAATTATATAAAAAATATGAATAGGCTTTTCAAGTCAATAATATGTACTTTGCTACTGGGAAGCCGGTAGCTTCCAGGGGAGAACACGTGTCAGTGCTACTAAAGAACAGCAGGAGAGGTTATAAGATCAACCTTAACATATGTGACACTAAAAGCAAATGATAAAAACCAAATGCATCCATTGAAAGCAAATTTGTCACTGTATCTCTCACAAGGATTTGTGAATAAACTGTAATTTAATAGATAGCTAAAGCATACTCCAGTTGGCAGCTAGTTAAGACCAATATTAGTATAGTTTTCTGTCTCATCTGTCCTCAATAAATGCTATTAACTCCACTTGGCACTTGTTAAGCACTTAGAAATGTTTCTTTCTTGTAAAGTGAAGCAAATTGGCTATCTCTTCATGAGAGGAAAAAAATTTCCTTTTTTTGATGAAGGATGCACTTTAGAAAATACATTCACAGTAGTTGAAGACAGGACTATTAAAGTGCTAGATTATTACTATTAGGCTACTCATACCTAAAAACCAGATTTGTGCTCTTCCTTCCCTTTTTTTTTCTGTTTCTCTTGACAATTTTGATTTAATTAGAAGACAAAATTCAGATATTGTTGGATTTTCACATTGTGGTGGATTGATTTGTCTCCCATAAAATTCAACACGTTGAAGTCCTAATCCTAATGTCCACTAACTTAAGGCATACTCTTATTTGTTAATGGTATTTTTGCAGGTACAATCAGTTAAAATAAAGTCATACTGGAATAGGGTCACCCCTCAATCCATATTATCAGTGTCCTTATAAAGGAAAAATAGCAAAAGCACATAACAAAAGCACCATGAGAAGATGAAGGCAGAGAATGGGGCCACATGTCATTTACAAGCCAAAAATTGTCAAAAATCTCCAGTGAACCACCAGAAGCTAGACAAGAGACATGGAGTAGATTTTACTTTACAACTCTCAGAAGAGCCAACCCTGCTGACACCTTGATCTGGAATTTGTGGTCTAGAGAACTGTAAGACAATAAATTTCTATTGTTCTGCGCCACCCAATTGCTATACTCTTTTACAGCAGTTCTAGGAAACAAACCCTTGCATCTACCAGAAACAATGTTATTCTTTAAATTAACCCATTCCGTTTTTAATTGCACTCAGCTCTAAACTTTTACTTTAAAAACAAATCCTATCTTGTTCCTTTGACCCAAATGAAGTAAAAACAAATCAAAATAAGATCAAAAGATAAAATATAAATAATTTATACTAACTTAAGTGATGCTTGCCAGAGGCTGCATTTTTTTCTTTATATATAATAAAACCAGGCAGGCAATATATAGGCAACTGTTTCAGTCAGTTTTATCGCTGCTGTGACTAAAGGATCTGACCAGAACAATTTTAGGAGGAAAAATTTATTTAAGTGACCTCAGTTACAAAGGTTTTACTCCATAAAAAGTCCAGCTGCATTCCTCAGGGCTGGAGGTGAGGCAGGACATTATGGCCGATGAGTGTGGCAGAGGGAAGCAGCTCACATGGTGATAAGGGAAGCGGAGAGAGTCTTCCCTTGCCAGATACAAATATATACCCCAAAGCCACACCCCCAATTCCCACCTCCTCCAGTCACACCCTACCACTTCAGTTACCACTAAATTAATCCCTGTCAGGGGATTAATTCACTGATTGGGTAAGACTCTCACAGCTGATCATTTGTCCTCTGAATCTTCTTGCAATGTCTCACACATGAGCTTTTGTTGGAGCACCTAACATCAAAACCATGAGAGCCACCATTACGAAATTTTCCTGCTGCTTCAGGATACTACCTAGAAGTATAAACTAATAGTGATAGAAGAATTTTAATAATATCTAAGTCATTTCAATTATACAGCTTCTGTAGCCAAAAACCTCATTTGAGAAGTTAAAGTCTTATATTAAGAATTCTACAAGTGTTCCCACTGTGAATCTTTAATTAGGAAATAGCAAGTTTAAAAAATTTAGAGACAGGTCTTAATGATCTAGTCACCAGTATGGATTATGAACCTAATTATGTTGTTAGAGGGTGTTAGTTTGTCAAAGACCCTGAATCAATAACAGAGTTGTAGAAGATGCTTTTGAGTAGATGAATAAACATTTATAAATAGAAAGCACTCATTTATACCAGGGACTTTGTATTTTAGGGGCAGTCCCACAGTAACATATTTTAGTAAGGAAAAATATTAAGTGAGGAACTTACCATATATTTGGGAAGCAGAGGTAGATATTAATTACTATATTCCAGGGCCAGCTTTATCTGAAATAAGAGGTAAGAACAAATTACTTTATAATTATTTGGGTAGTGATGCTAATATCTATTTTGAGATGTGTCAATCTACAAAGATTTATTGAGCATATCCTGTTTTCAAGGCATTAGATATACACAGCAGAATGAGTTTCAGATTTCATAAGTTTCATAATAGTATTGATTTTCATAACACTAAATCAATCAGAATCATATTTCTGCTATAATGGTTAAGAAATTCTAATTATTTAGTCTAATAACCACTGTTGTGTCTGTTGGTAGCAAAAACACAATACAGTCCACAGTTATTTATTATAACTTGGCAATGCCATTAAGTGAACTGAATATATAAGTTGGAAATAATTTTTAAATATTGCATATGGAATTAGGTTAACTATAAATTAAAAATGCACATGTATTGATTCTGACAGCTCTCAATCTAACAACTCATTTTCATGAAATAGAGTCTTCTCAGGATGATTAGCAATTTTGCAGGATCTGTCAATCACACAGATGCTGAGGGTCTCTCTGATTTCTTGTTCTGCGTGTTGCCACCATGTTATTGATTTCACCTTAACTCTGCAGTGATGAATAGTGAAATCATGAAGACAGATTTAGGAATCACTTTGCTTCCATAATCTGAATCTTTAAAAGAACATGCTACATTCCTGAATGTATTTCTGTTCAAGAAAAATTACATTGTCTGTCAAATTGCAAAGATTGTATTTCTCTGAGTTTGAAAAGTTAATATAGGTTTTGATATTGTGTACCCATAAATAAAATGTCTAATATTATTTAAACACAGAAACACAGAAACTAAAAGTAGACCTCATTTTAAGCCCATTTTTAAAATGAGTACTATTACAATATATTTGTGTAATATATGATGTAATATGAAAAGTGTACAATTTAAAATATCTTATGTATGTAAATCTTGACCTTTAATAAATATTTATTCTTAGAGCATCTATCTAATGACTTATTCTGGTATAAACCTTCTGATGAGAATAATTTATATAGGAAATAAAACATAACTTCATATATTGTTCATAGTTAAGGTAGTTGATTATACAGTTTCTATTAAAAAACCATGTTGTACAAGCCATTTGTCAGAATTCTGGAACATTTACATTATTATATAAATTATAATTTTATTTTTCTTGTATAAACTCACAATACCAAAATCCAAATGTGTTTTATGGTTGCTGTACCTTTGTATTTCATTCTAACAATTTATTTAAAACAATTCTATTCTACATTTAAGAGCCCTGCATTACATTCTCCTTTGGTTCAATGTTTCTATCAACTGTAGGCCAAATGTTTTAAAAAATATTTAAAAACAAATATTTAAAAAATATTAAAAAATAAATTTTAAAAATTTTAACTTAATAATAAAAACATTAAAACAATTGTTGTATTGATGTTGAATTAGGAATTAACATACACAACCAAACAGAGGGGCATTTGACATAAAATAAGCATTTAATAGATTTTGATCATTAAACTAAAAATCTCAGTTGTCATTGTTTAAAGATACTGGGTTCAAGATATATTGGAACTAGGGGCTGGGGTTGTGGCTTAGTGGTAGAACACTCGCCTAGCATGTGCAGCCGGGTTCAATCCTCAGCACCATGTAAAAATAAATAAAGGCACTGTGTACAACTAACTAACTAAATATTTTAAAAAAAGAAACCAATAATTATAAAAAAAAAAGATATATTGGAACTTATTTTCATGCAAGCTGATTAATTGCTTTAATGGGTATTTAGATTTATTTTGTGATTTTAAAAGTGAAGTTAGAAACCACTTCAACAGCATTTATTGATAGTCTATGGTCTCCCAGGAATATAGCTGTACTTTAGGAATAATAAAGGAGCTATGGTGAATGACTCCAAGACCTCATTTGAAATTATAGAGAAAAGAACAATTTGTTCCAATATAGCCATCTGTTTCCTCTATTTTTGTATTCTATTGGCATTGTTAAATTCAATTGTCTGTCATTGTCTCTAATAGTCAATATTGAGTAGAGATGTCCTTAGCCAGTTCAAACTCATTGGTAATAAAGAATAATAGTTTCAATTGCAAGGTAGTTTTGTATGGAACTATTGCTGAAAAAATGATTTTCACATGTATGCTGACTGTCAGAAATGCTTTGGGGAAGGAGGTAGCATAAAAGGCAAATTCTTAATACGTTGGTATAAGGCCAGATCTGGAAGAGTTTTATGAAACATGGTATGGTAAAAAGAGTTTGGGTTTGATTCTAGACCTAAATTTAAATTTTCTTGGTTGATAGTGGAAGATGATACTTCCACCCTCCAAACATTACTATATGGATTAAATGAGATTGATCACATGTTACTGGAACAAGGATTGGTTTATAAATGCCAGCTTTAATCAACTTTAATCTTTCCTATTTACCTATCTCGATTAGCATTGTCATCAGTATTTACCAAACAAAGGCTAAAAATACTTCTTGCAATTTTTTTTAACAAGAAAGGAAATAGCAAGTTTCAAACTTCAAAATGAAACAAGTTCATTGTGCTTAAAATAGAGAATTACATAAGAAATTTTAAACATCAAACAGATTGCTCTGAGTTATTTCATTAAGTGATTTTTCAAATTGAGACTGCCAGAAGGTATCTTTAGGAAAAAAACTGCATTTAATTTAAATTTCCTTTTTTTAAAAATTTATTTTGAAAATGTTCTTAAAGTGATATTGCAGCTGACTAACTTGTAACTTTATTTGACAACACAGAAACTTAATCTTGGGAAGTCAAGAATACTTTGCATAGTTATATTAGGTACAATTAAAACAAAATTAATCAAAGATTTTTCAAGAATATGGTACTGATTTTAACTTGTGTTTTTTTAAATATTTATTTACTTTAGTTGTACACAATGCAATGCATTTATGTTTACGTGGTGCTTAGGATCGAACCCGGGCTGCGCACGTGCGAGTCGAGCGCTCTGCCGCTGAGCCACAACCCCAGCCCTTAAGTTGTGCTTTTTGAATTCATGTTTTCTTGAAGGAGCCCCAATTAGGAAGGGCTGTTGCAGCTAGCTGGAAGCCATAAGTTCCACCTGATATGCATGTGACGCACCTGTAGGCACCCACAAAGCTGATATAACCGGGTGAAAGCGGTCCGAGTTAGGAGAACGAATTCATTCGGTCAGTCGTGCAGTAGCTCGGTCGGTCAGAAGAAGAGTTCGGGTCGGAGAAAAGAATCAGAGCGGCCAGAACGTAGGCAGAGCGGTTACAGAAGAGAAACCAGATAGAAGAAATAATGACTGGCCAGAGTTAGGCCGAGGCTCCCGAGGGCTGGTCAGAGTTAGGCCGAGGCTCCCGAGGAAGACAGAAGACAGAAGACAGAAGAAAGAAGAAAGAAGCTCTAATCTTTCTCTAAGCTAAGCTCTATCTTTCTTTCTCTCTAAGACTCTAAGCTAAGAAGACAAGAAGAAAAGCTTTCTTTAATCTTTCTCTCTAAAAATCTTTCTTTCCCTCTCTAAGCTCTAAGAAAGTAGAAGTAAAAGTAGTAAAAGCTTTACTCTGCCTCCGAGAGTTTTCCTCCTGGTTTTCGGTACCAGGTAGCTGACATTTTCTGCCATCACATTATTATTATTTTTTTATTTGTTCTTTTTAGTGTACATGACACATTCACGAAGTCTAACTTCCCATTCTTGTGGTTGTACATGATGTGGAGTTACAATGATTCATATAAGAACATCAGAAAGTAACTATGGATTCATTCTACTGTCTTTTCTTTTCCCAACCCCATCCCTTCCTGTCACCCCCCTTTGTCTAATCCAGTGAATTTCTATCCCCCGCCCCCCGCTTTATTGTCAGCTATCATCTGCATATGAGAGAGAACATTTGGTCTTTGGTTTTTTGAGACTGGCTTATTTCACTTAGCATGATTGATAGTCTCTAGTTTCATCAATTTACCAGCAAATGCCATAATTCCCATTATTATTTTTGAAAAAAAATATATGAAAGTTACCATGAGAGGTATAATGAATATTTTACATATTTATTAAATTACTCTAGACCCAACTATAAAGTCATCAGCAGAAATGTGACTGGGTTTCAGACCTTCAGAGAGGAGAGTCTTTGCTCACCAAACTGGTATGGAAAAAACTATCTAAAACTAAAACTAAAACCAAAAGAGGTGGTTGGTCCTTCAAATGCATGGACACCAATGCAGGGTTACATGGAATGTAACTTCTAGTTTTATTTTGACCTTTATGAGTCCTGTTAAGGGTTAGTCCCACATATCCTTCTTTCTTGAAGCATCCCCCACCCATTATTTATTTTACTTTTATCTGTTTATCCTCAAGGTTTGTGTACTGATGTTTTTCTACAGATAACTGCTACAAATTATTTGTTCATCTGCCTTGGCAGTAACTTAAAGAAAACTGTAAGAGTAACATACAGTCGACCTGTGACCTTGCCATTCATTTCACTGCTCATAGCTACCTACTACCTAGCACTACCAGGACTTATATATTCAGAATATTTTTTGTTAAGTTATATCTTATTATAGGGAACCAGTTATTATTGTTTTCTTCTGGAGATAAAAGAAGCAAACAACAACAACAAAGGCGGAGGCTGACCAATTCACAAGTAGTATGTTTCTTGAAAGAACTTGCTGGAAGTTGACTGTTAAATTTAATCCAATAACTTTCAGGAATTTCCTCCTTCCCTCTCTCCCATTTCTTTCCTTTCCCCTTCCTTCCTCCCTTCCTTCATTCTTTGTTTTTGCATAGGGGATTGAACGCAGGGGTGCTCTAACACTGAGGAACATACCCAGCCCTTTCCATTTTTATTTTATGTAGTGTTTCCTTAGGTTGTGCAGGTTGATCTCAAAACTGTTTTTTTCCTGCTTCAGGCTTCCAAGGAACTGAGATGACCAATGTGTGTCATTGTATCTGGCTAGTTTTCAAAAATTTTCGACCTCTTTCTTACCTTTAAAATCATTTTGAAATATCTTTCTTCAACCTCTTTATGTCTTTATACCCTTCAAATACCCTTAGTAGTTTTTTAGCTAATTTAGCTTTATTCTGGTAATGTTTCTTTATAAGTTTCATTTGTCTTCACAGGATTTGTTCTTCTATGCCTTATGCACTGAGCAGATAATTATCAACCCTTTAATGTCAGTTGAAATTTGAGTATTTATAGTTGGTAGCAATTTATATAGTCACTATTAGCTGGTATGGAACTATATGAATCAGTTATTAAAATACACAGTCCATGATCAAATTCACACCCACTCCCCCATCACACACACAAAAAATCTAAAGTTAGTATTCTCCAGAATGGATGATCTATCTGATTATACTAAATTTGGGCTTAACTTGCAGTCACAGAGCACTAAATATCAAATATTATGAATCTCAAGGCATCTAGTCAAATATTCCATAAAAGAAATTATTGCCTTTTATCTTTCTTCTCTCCAATAGATTCTTAAATTTATAGAGAAGTGTAGAGTGGTAAAAAGTAGAATCTATGATTTGCAGATGCTATGAAACTAGTAGGAAAAAAACTGCTTTTATATGTCTTGTGCAGCATTCAAGAGAATATCATACAGATGATAGTATGCCAAAAGGCAGTGATTTGTGTTATTATCTTCATCTTTTCTACCTCAAATTATTTACTTTATTTTGTGGTTGTTGAGTGGTTAAAGAAATATGCATAAAGAAAGGTCTGCAGAAGCTAAGTAGTATGGAAAGGACTGATAATTTAAATGAGGTGTTTGTATCTTGAAAGTTGAAAGTGGCTCTATAGTTAAGAAATCTGAACTACGATGAAACAGGCAACAAAAGGATATAGGTATATTTTTGAAGATTCTTTTAGGGAAATAGATGTAAAATGCTTAATGAAGAGTAATAACCCAGGAAATTTTAGATATAATCAATAGTACTGATTAAATATAAGAGAACCATATTAGTTCATCTGATATGCACACATGAAATTTCTTGATTTGAGTGACAGTTTTTGTTTTTCTTTTTTAAGATGGCATTTTTCAAAATTTTTGGCCTCAGATATTCTTACCATTATTTTTTTGGTACTGGGGATTGAACTCAGGGGTATTTGACCACTGAGCCACATCCCCAGCCCTATTTTGTATTTTATTAGAGACAGGGTCTCACAGAGTTGCTTAGCGCCTTGCTAAATTGTTGAGGCTGGCTTTAAACTTGCAGTTCTCCTTCCTCAGCTTCCTGAGCCACTGGGATTACAGGCGTTCGCCATGGTGCCAGCCTCTGTTATCATTCTTTTTTGTTTTTTTATAATTTTTAATATGTACAACTCATAGTGCATATATTTAGTATCTTTTTACATACAACTGTTTGCATACAAAAATATATTCGTATAATTCAGGTCTTCAATCATGTATTAAGGAAAATGATATCCGTCTCATTCAACCACCTTTTTTTTTTTTTCTCCCCCTCCCTCCCCTCTTGCTCTCTCCCTTACCCTCCCTTCCCTTGACCATTCTAGTGTTCCTCTAATCCTCCTATGTACTCCCATCCAACAATACTTTGAAATAGCCTCCTTATATAAGAGAGAACATTTGGTACTTGGATTTTTGAGACTGACTAACTTCACTTAGCATTATGTCTTCCAACTTCATCCATTCATTCTTGAAAGTTATTTAGGAGCCCTCAAAACTTTTGTTTATCTACACTATACATATCAGTATTAACTAGATCAAAAATTCAAATTGGGAATTTTTATAATAGTTATTAATTGCAGATAATACTAAGTTTATTATTTACTCATATAAAAATATAATGAAAAAAAATTAACAATATCAAAAAGTAGTTTAATGGAAGATGGCTATATTCTCATATCTGCTTCTGTATCCAATTCTATGTAATATGTTATTTTTAAAAAATATATGTAATAAATTCAGAGTTTAACAAATGTATGGACTGAAAAGAAAGGGGTATTTTGTAGTCTTTTCACAAAATAGAAAAAATTATTTTTAGATAATATTCCAAAACTCATTATGTAATTGTTACTTATTAAAGGCAGTTGCAATTAATAAGGAATCTGAAATTTCTTTTTTGTTTTTTGTTTGTTTTTGTTTGTTTTGTATTCTGATTTCTTAAGATGCATTCATCAGTCTTGAAATTTAAATAGATATTTTAACTTCAGTTATTTTGTTACATCATGTATTGGTCACTTGGAAAGTATTATTCACTGAGTTAAACAGGTCTTTCAGATGTTGAAGTATTTCATTTTATGACATCAGGGATCTTTAGGAAATTGTCACTAAAAACTGAACAGAATGGGTATGGGAAAGGTCAATATAGTCTTATTAATAGGGATTATTTTGTCAGTAAAATCCCTTCAAACCTGGGCATGGCAGTGCACACCTGTTATCCCAGGAGCTTAGGGAGGCTGAGGCAGGAGGATCACAATTTCAAAGCCGGCTTCAGCATCTTAGTGAGCCTAAGTAATTTAGTAAAACTCTGTCCCCTGTCTCAAAATAAAAATGAATAAATAAAAAATAAAAAATAGAAAGAAAAAAATAAAGAAAAGAAAGGGCTAAGGGTATGGCTCAGTGGTTAAGTGCCCCTGGGTTTAATCCCTGGTACAAAAATGAATGAATAAATAAATAACTTGAAAAGGATGCCAAGGAAACTCAGTGGTCTCTAATATTCCCTTTGAATAACGCTGCTTTAAAGGAAATAAAACAAAATCTTACATCTAAGATGTGGCTTGTAAATATTCTAATGTTTTGTTGTACTGTTATTTTTTAAGTGGAATTAGGATAGAAAATATGAAAGGAAGCTATAAAAGATAGATTTTCAGTAAGAGTCTCAAATATTCTCAAAGGTAATAGTGTTGTGTTAAGGTAGAGTTAGTAATACAGTCTAAATGTCTGCTTTGCTTGTCCAAACATGGAAGACATACTCTTACAGAGAACAGCCAGAATTATAACTTCTATTACATCTACATATCTATATTAATTAAAAATATTATTTTAATAAAAGCAGCAATGAAATGATGTTTATTCGCTATGAAACCCCATCACATGTAAAGATACTAATATTAAACAATTTACTTTCATTAACAATATCCATTTGTTTATATACTGCAATGCAATTGAATATATCTTCTCAAGTTATTTCTGTTTTATTCTATTTTTAATATCTATTAAATCATATTATAAAGATAAATAGAAGAGAACACCAGATAGATGACCTAGATCAAGTTTTCAGGAAGAGGAGAATAAATTTAGATTCTATTAACAGAACTGTAAAAACCAGAGGTGGGATTTTGATGTCATCAATAAGGCAGATGGAAAATATGTATGCCCAGGTACTTGAGTCAGAACCTAACTTTGGAAATTATATGCCTTCTATTATAACTTTACTCATTGGTTTTTTACATATTCCTACAAAAGTACACTGTTAGCTTCTTTGTTTCTACAAAGAAAAATCAATTATATTGTCTTGAAATATATTCAACTATTATTTTTTACTCTTTATTACATTCTTTGCCAAAGGTTATTCAATCAGTTAATCACCAAAGTTATTAGGTGTCAGATATATGTAAGATGTGGTTCCAAATGAAGCCAGTACATATACTGCACTTGGCAACAGGCTGCTGTAAAATGAGTTAAAGATTTAGGAAGATCCTCAAAGATTTATTTCTCCCTTAATTGCTCCTTTATTTCCAGAAGTTAACAAATTGCCATTGTCATCTTGGTTTCCTGTAGAGAAGGAAGAAATTTTATTTAATTACTTCTCCTTCTGTTCTTTCTGTTTTGAGAAAGCAAGTGACTAAGGATGATTTTGAGAAAGCTGGAAGTGAAGGAAGAAATTTTATTTAATTACTTCTCCTTCTGTTCTTTCTGTTTTGAGAAACTAAGGATGATGATAAAAAAAAAAAAAAAAAAAAAAAAAAAAAAAACTGAAGCAAAAGTCTGGTAGGATACAAAAATTCTTCCAATGTCTGGATCTGGACCCCTGTGGACAAAAAAACATCTTTAAATTTAATACACTTCATTCTTCCAATTGCCAATTGTATTTACAAAGGCTGTCAAAGTTCTTGAAATAAAGGCTCTCTGTGGTACCTGAGCAAAGATAAACCAATGTCCCCCAGCCCAGCTTCCATTCACTGGAAAAATTCTTAAATACTTGTTACTCATTGACCTGGGGAAAGAAGAGATCTGCAAAACTCTTAGAGGAAGCATTTTGGTTACAATGTGTTATCTACTTGTGGGAGGATTGTAGAGCTGCAATGCAGCATCCAAACACTGCCTAGGGCCACATCTTTTGAAAGTCTTTCTAGGAGCATTAATTGTAAGATGCTCTGGAATAGGCAAAGATTTCTTAGGACAAATGAGTTGGAAAAATACTGAGTTACTATATCTGCATCTCAAAGAATACAATGCAAAATAGCTTATTAAAATAAATGAAAAATATTGAAATAAAGAAGCCAGTTTAACAGTGTTTAACCAATAATTCTCAGGCTTTATTTTATAATAAAGGATCATTTAAAGTTCCAGGAGTCACTGTTTTCCTAAATACCATTTTCATCTAGAAACAAAAAGGTTAGTCCTAGAAAGTTAATCTCTTTCATTTCTAACACACCTTTTATTTGTATCTTCTTGAAGTTTATTTTGTACTATAGAGAAAACAATTTTCATCCCTTATCAAAATGGTTTTCCCCTTTTGAAAGAGTTTTGATTATAGATGTAAATATGCATGTTAACAATGGGTTAATTCATTACAAGCCCCCTCCAATCTTACTAATGACTACTGTCCCAGAGATTTCAGTCAGGAATGGAAGGGTGTTGGTGGCATTCATTTGATCTATATTCTTTTCTGGAGTAATTTAATTAATATTGCACAGTCTCTTCTTCTACGTGCTAATAATTTCATCATTTAAGGCCGTATATTATTCTTAGAACATGAACATAGCAAATTACGAACTGTGAATCAAGTGTGGTTTTGGATTTGTACTTAGTAGTAGAGGTGACTTCTTGAGAAGATCTTTGTACTGTGGACAAAAATAGAATAAATTCATTATTTACCATATAAAGATGATCACAAATGGTTAGTCCCTAGCAAATCTTTACCTACTGTATAAACAAGTTTGGGAACATGTAGCTAACCCCCTAAAAATAATGAGTTCTGTTCAAATGGTATTTTTATTTTATTGTGGCAATAAAATATATGAGGACAGAAGGTTTCCTAGTACAAAACTAATGTTTTGATAATATTTTTTTGAAATAAGTAGGAAAAAAAGAAGTAACATTAAATCAATGTTTTTCTATATGGTGTATACTTTCTGAGTTGTGTCTGTAATAGCCTGTCTTACCTGGCACATGCCAGATACTCTGGAAACCCATATAGATATGGTTAAAATTTAAGAAAGAAACAGGCTGGATGCCTTGAAGAATATATCACGTTTTAATTTTCTCTCTTCAAACACTAAATACTAAAGAGAAAATATAAATGTATGCTCTAATTAATATGTAAGATAAATGAACATATATGTTTGTAAATGCAAAAAAAATATTTCTAAAAGAATAATCAAGAAACTAAATCAGTGTTTGATTTAGGGAATTTTTGATTTAGGGAATTAAATATTTTGATTTAGAGAATTAAATATTTTGTTTTAAATAAATATTTAATAAATTAAATATTTAGTTTTGATTTAGAGGTCTGAATAGAAATAAAGCTACTTTCCAGTATTTATATATTCCTTTTGTTTTTGATTCTGAAAAATTTTTATACAATAATAAAAATATTTTAAAGGCTAAGTAAGAAGTGATTAAATTTGATATTTTTTAGAAGTTATTGGTCTTCCAGTAACAAACTGAAATTTTAAGATAAAAAAGTGATGATTACTGAAATGTTTACAATTTAGTTTTAAAATATAAGGAGAGAAAAATGCATTTAACTACTAATTTTGTCATTTTTAAATAACTTTGTGTATAAATACTATACGCCCGTCTGTATTTAATACCTGTGTAAATTCTTTTTTTTTTTTTTTTTTTTTTTTTTTTTTTGGTACCGGGGATTGAACTCAGGGGCACTCAACCACTGGGCCACATCCCCAGCCCTTTTTTGTATTTTATTAGAGACAGGGTCTCACTGAGTTACCAAGTGCCTGGCCATTGCTGAGGCTGGCTTTGAACTCGCGATCCTCCTGCCTCAGCCTCCCAAAGTGCTGGGATTACAGGCGTGCGCCACCGCGCCCGGCCTGTGTAAATTCTTTATAAGTTTACCTGAATTTTAAACTATAAACACTGTGACTTCAAGAAGCTCAATTTTGGAGAAAAAAGTACAAAAAATTTAATTTTGACTTTAGAAGTATGTCATTCCAAATCAATATGTAGTTATACCGTAGTAAGGAAATATTTGTTTTTTTTCCCCTCCAAATCTTCAAAAACATATTACATTTATTGAAACAATATGTAAACACAAATGACATTGCTGTGATTTACAGGGAAACAAAATATATCGGTATGTGTCTTTAAAAACTACATTTCTTAGAGTTGCAATATTCTGTTCAGTAGAAAATTTTAATACATGTCTAGCAGAACATAATACAATAAAGTCTCTAAATGCTAAACTACATTGTATGCTATGGGAAGCAGTAAGTCATAATGGAAAAGAGTAGCAATATTTTCATGCCAAAGTTAAGATTTAAGTTCTAATCCTGCCTTCACTATTAAACTACAAGGCCACCTCACCTGTCGATTTCTTGATTTCTTGAAGTAGCTATTTCTTCATCTATAAAATGATCAAATTATCTCCAAGGTTACTTCCAGCAGGGAGTTTCAATAGTTCTATGATTTGTAACTCAGAAACATAGTTGTTCTCAAGAATCATAAATAGTGCTTTGTTGCTGCTTTATGGCTTACTAACTTAGAACCCAATTTTCTGCAAGATTAAAATTAAATGTAGATTGTGGCCAAAGTCCTTATCAAATTGAATGTGGTAAAATTTGAGAAACCATATAGGAAGAAAGAAAAAGGTATTATTTATCATAGAAATTAATTTAAAAATGGTTCTATAGAGTGAACATCTCTATAAATTGTTCCTAATTGGTAGACTGATTTTAATGAGAGAACCATATAAATCACATTCACATTCCTTCAATAGAAGAACATAATATGTAGACTAAGGAATTTTATTAAGAAATATAGTTGTGAATTCATTTTTGAATTATTTTCCAGATATTCCTCTAAAGACTGTAATCCTGAGAGTCCAATTTGGGTTGAGATCTTCTTGTTGCTTTTGGATTGGTCATTTATTTCGGTTTGAGTTTGAGTCATCCAAAATCTATTATTCTTAATGTAAGCCTTGTTCTACTGTTGACCAGTATTTACCTTTCAACACTGTCGTAGCCTGCAATTTCACCTTACTATTTGGTAGATTCTGAGAACATGTGAGTGGGTTTCAGACCACTGTGTCTGATCATTATTTTTATTTCTATATTAAACCAGATCTTTAGATATGTGCATATTTGGCAATTCATTATGATTTCTCTCTCCTCACCTCATCCTAGTTTCTTAAACCATCACCTTCTCAAATGTTCTGTTATTTACTTACATCAAGGTTACTGATATAAAAGTATGTAAAATATTTTTTGTGCTTTATATATCGTAAATCATGTGAAATATAGTGAATTTTTATTTTGTCATTTTTTGTTTTGCTTTATTTATATGTGATATGTGAATTTGCAGTATTCAGTTATCCTTATGTAAAATAATTTGACATGTGTTTCTGCTTACTAGATTTTTTCTCACTACACTGTATGACTTCTCACTTTACCTGATTTCTTCTTATTTTATTATGCTATAAACATTAAAATGTCTAATATCATTTTAAAATTTAAAAATATCTTTTGAATGAGAACTAAATAATAAAATTCTCTCCCACAATTTTATAAGGCTTATGACTTTGGAAATGGTCCTGTCAACTTTTAAAATCTGAAGTTATATGCCAGGAAATGACATAGAAAAGTAATTCACATGATTCTTCTCATCTTCATGTTTATATAATCTAGTCTAAATAAAACCTCAACAAAACTTTAAATAGAACACATTATCTTATCTTAGAAATATCCCACCTGAGTGGCCTTTCATTTAAATTTTACTGCTTATCTGGAAATGTAGCATTATTTGTATGTAATTTGATGCAATTTCAGTGGATATTCACATTGAATTCTTGTATCAGTTTCTTATATTAGAAGAAATAACTAGCATTAGCCTATGTGAAAGGTTAAAAAATTATTTTCCTTAACACATTTCATGAAGCCAAACAATATTACATCCTTCTAGCATACAGACATACATTTATGTTATTTTCTAAAGTCATGCTTATAATTTATGGCAGATTCATAGCATGTAAATATATATTTCACTTTAATTACATCTTATTACACTAAGCCATAGTAAAATCTAGTTTATTTCTTAAATAAAATCTCAGGGAATAATGTGTTCATAATGATCTGTTCAATTAAGCAAGGTCACATTTGTTACATTTAATTAACAAAATTATCCAAACTATAAAGTTTTGATACTAGAATTCAATTTTTCCACGTTGTGTCTGTCTTTTAGGATACTTTTAACTTTTGAAAATTGTTCAATGGTCACACTATATTTTTAAGTAACCAGAACAATTTTAATTTGGATCCCATAACTTAGCATGACTGGGAAAAATACTTGAGTTATTGCTCATGTTGAAATCTGAAGGATTCTATATGAGTAACCATTACTTTTTCTATGAATAGATTTTTTAATTTAGGGATTTGTGGACCTTGATCATTAACACATTTGATTATTACAGAAATAATTTGAGTACAAGATTTATATACAATAAGATATTTTAATGAGATAATAAATATGACACTCCAAATGACATTTAGGTTATAGTAGAAATATACATGTAATGGAAATGGTGTATACCAGGGGTATTTCATGGATTCCAGAAATTCATGGAAATCTTTTTCAAGAAAATATGATAAGGTCAGACAAGGTGGTGCCTACCTGCAATTCTAGCAACTCAGGAGGGTAAGGCAGGAGGATCACAATTTCAAAACCAGCCTCAGCAACTTACTGATCCCTAAGCAATTTAGCAAAACCCTGTCTCATTAAGAAAAAAAACAAAAAAGGACTCTGGATGTGGCTCAGTGATTAAACACCCCTGGATTCAACCCTTGCTTCCAGAAAAAAAAAAAAAAAAAAAAAAGTAAAGAAAAGAAAAGAAATATGATAAGATATAAAGCTTGAAATGGTGCTACATAGGCAAAAAGAATGTTAACAGCTTCAGTGACTCTAACTATAGGAAGTGTGGGGACCAGTTAAAACAAGAGACATTATTCTCTCATAGTTCTGGAGGCTACAAATCCAAAATTGAGGTGTTGGTAGGATTACCTTCCCTTTAAAACCTGCAGGGGTCGATCCTTCCTTGACTTTTCTGGTAGTCAGGGGTATTCCTTGGCTTGTAAATGCTCCCCCAAATTCCTGCTGCTGCTGTCACATGGAATGCTTTTCCCTGTGTGTTTGCATCTTCTCCTGTTATGAGGACAAGTCATATAAGGAGTCACATTTGCATAGAACCTAAGTAACCTCTAATTAAGTTATCTTAATTTGATATATATATGCAAATGATTTATTTTCAAATAAGGTCACTTCCACAGGTATTGAGGATTAGGACTTTAACATGTCATTTCAGGAACTTCAACCCATAACAATGATCAACTTTCATTAATTTTGATCACAGGATCAACCTCACACTGAAATACTTTGAAGCAGTCTGTCATATAGACAACTGATCTATATCAGTTTGTTAACTGTATAGTCACAGAAGCAAAATGGTTACAGAGTTTATATAGGCTCAAAGATTTTACCTCTTACACAAAGGGACTCGAAGTTTACAGAGAGGTTACCCACAGATGCCAGAACAATAATTCAGGGCAAATGCAGCATTTCTAGCAATGATTCTGTAGTGATTATCACAGTCTCCTACTCAAAGTGAGGTCAGTGCACTAGCAGCATTGGCATCACCTGGAAGCTTATCAGAAATTAAAGCCCCATTCCAGTCCCATGGAATTAATATCTCTATTTAAATAAGATTCCTAGGAGAGAGATGAAGTGCTGCTCTGAAGAATTTTAAAAAATTCTTTCAACCCTTTATAAGAAGGTTGGGAAAAATCTGATTTCCTGATAATCTCTTTAGTCTACTGTTTCATGGAAAAGTTATAGTCTTAGGCTATTCAACTAAGATATCTTAAAAGGCAAAGATAGTATACTGTTTTGTATAATTGCTTCAACAGGCTTAATTGTTCTGCCTATTTCAATCTTCTGTTGAAATTACTTCAACCACAAAAAATGATCTATTTTCAAATAAGGTCACTTCCACAGGTATTGAGGATTGGTGCAACCACAGAAAATTTAAAAACATTATACATCCTAATACATTGTTAGTTATCCTTTTTTCTGAGTTATTTACTAGAATTTTACAGTTCTTATTTGATTTATTAAACTATATTCAATTACAAGATACTATTCCCATAATCATTTTTGACAATTGCTTTTATGACTACTATATTAGTAATAGCAATACTATGACTCATAATGACTAACATTTATCATAAGTACTATATTTTCAAATACTTTTCCTCATCTAATGGAATACAATTACCTCATAATTTGCAAAAATATGTGCCTTTTAATATTTACCCTGTGAAAATCATGTAATTATTTCAACAAAATAAGTTAATTTTTAAAATCTCCTTTAAATTTACTTGGCCTCAGATTTATAATAATTGAAGTATTTCATACAAAAAATTTGCCATATAAATGCAATTTTAGTAATTTATAATTTGAATTTTAGCATGGTGAAAAGAAAATTTTGGAGATTTTTTATTTTAACACATTACAAATTAAACAAAAATACAAATGATATTTCCATATGGACTGTGTTTTGGGGCTACTTGCACAGGTATTGTAGGGAATATATTTTTAGTTGAATAAACTTTCATTTGTTTTTTCTACTTAGGTCGCCAAAATTAAATAGAAAAAGAATAGTGTAAACTGGGCACAGTGGTGTAAACTTCTAATCCCATAATTTGGGAGGATGAGGCTGGAGGATCCCAAGTTCAAGGCCAACCTGGGCAATTTAGTGCGACCTTGTCTCGAAATAAAATTAAAATGAACAAACAAAAAAAGTGGCGGCTATGTAACTCAGTGGCAGAGCACTTGCCCAATATCATGTACCAGGTCCTGGGTTCAATTCCTAGTACTGCAAGGAAAAAAAAATGTATAAAAAAGTGTAAAAGAATGGCTAAGATTTTTTTTTGGAAAACTGATAATGATAATAAATAAACATGTTGAGAGATGCAACATTGTACATATGAAGGGAAATTTTAAAAGATAATTTACATTTTACAGGCATTTTAGTGTGGGGTTAATAGCATTTTGTTATTGTATGCAAGTGCATTTTTCTCAAATCATGAGAGATCATTTCAAAATTTCATTAATTTTCTATTGTTGTCAATCAAATTATCACAAACTTAGCAAAGTAAAACAGCATCAATTATTCTGTCTCCCCCTTCTGTAGATCAGGAGTTTGGGTAAGCTTTATCTTCTGCTCAGGGTCCCATCAAGAAGAAATCAAAAATCAATCATGACTTCAATCTTATTTTAAAATCCATCCTCTTCCAACTTTATTTACTCTTGGCAAAATTCAGGTCCTTGTATCTGTGGGATTGGAACCTTCATATTCTGTTGGCTGTCAACTGGGGACAATTTGAGCTCTTAAAGGATGCTTGTTATTCTTTGCTCTGTGGCCTGTCTACAACATGGCAGTTTTTTTCTTTGAGACCAACTGGATAGCATTTGGTACAGTTGAGAATCTCCCAGATTCTCTCACTAGCATCTATGTCCTCTTTTAAAAGTTCTTAGGTGATTTGCCTACTCACACTCAGGAAGTCATATGGGGGTATGCACAGCACAGAATGGGCATTGTTGGAGCATCGTAGAAGTCTGTCTATCACAGAGGTATTTGTATGTTTCTGACTTAAGGTTCGTGCAGGCTCAATTGCAAGTTTTATTCCAGGATACTGGTCATCTATTATAACAACTATTTAAATGTTTTTTAATATATTCCATACTTAGTGTTGTATTACACTGAATACAATATTGAACAGGGGACACTGTATATAACCAAAATTTAGTTGTCTTATCAGGAGATATCAGACACTTGGTGCCATGACAATATTCTTCAATTTTCCTTTTAAAGTGTTCTAATGAAAAATAACTCTCTTGGAATTTTGTGAGTTTCTAATTTGTTTGCTTTTGGATTTAATGTAAATTAACATACATTGCAAAGCATGAATGTCTTGATATGTTTTTTTGTTGGACTCTAATGTGGAACTTCATGCCTTTTTAAAAACACACTAATTTCAAATTCTGCAGAAGTCTCTTCAGTTCATCAGAAGCTAGCTAGGCTGAGGTATCACCATGGAGAATTAAATAGCCTGTACCTCTGTGGAAATTGTCATTAGCTACATATCTCCCATGAGTCAGTGACAACCCAAATGAACCCTAGGTGTAATCTTGATTTAAAATACAATCAGTTCTATATCTAAATCTATTTAGAAATATTTTGGTGGAGTTAATTGCATTCTGCACTTGCTCAGTCATTTTATATTTGTATAAGGAACATGGAATCTTTGGAACCATTTTCTTCCTCAAAAGCATAAACATTAATGAAGCTGCACTTAAGAGTATATACAGGCTAATCCCAATAGATTTATACTTATCCATAGATAAAAGAGAAATTTAAATCAAAAGACTTCAGAAATTACCAGCTAATCTTGTACATTTTGAACTTGATAGAATTTTGAGAGTTCACTGTTCATTTCACTTCTTTCTACTTACATTTATCTACATGTCCATAGAATCACATTTGATGTAAGCTTATATGGTAAAAAGGAATGCAAATGGCAGTGGGGGTTGGAGCAACACTGAGACAGCAAGATTCTTGCAAAATGGATTAAAAACAACAACAAAAAAAGTCTTTCCATTTTCAGAAAGGGTTAGTTTGAATTTCAAAAATTCTTTTTATTTTACTTTGAATTTCTCCTGTAATTTGAATGCTTTAAAAATATTTCATTTTTAATACAAAAATACGTTTCTTTTCCCCAGAAACATTTAATTGGTTGAAATTATGAAATCATATTACCAATGTTCAATTCATTAAAGCTATGTTGTTATTACTTACAAAAATAAGCAACACAATTAAAAAACAAAGCCTATTAAAACAGTTAAGTTCTTCTGTATAAGTAAATGTTTTGCAATGTTTTTTAACTCTAATTTTTATTTCACTTTTTTTTTTTTTTTTTTTTTTTTTTTTTTTTTTAGTGGTACTGGGAATGACCCTAGGGTGTTCTACCATTGAACTATATCTCTGACCCTTTTTTAGTTTGAGACAGGGTTTCAATAAGTTTCCTAGGTTGACCTCAAACTTGCAATCCTTCTGTCTGAAACTCCTAAGTAGCTGGATTACAGGCATGCACCACTGCACCCAGTTCATTTTACTATTTATTTCAACTAAATTATTCTAGCCTGTCATTTTCTGAGGAACATTTTTCAGGGGAAATTGACCCCCAAATTATTTTGTGGTCAAATCAATTGTTGTAAACTATACATTTTGCTCATTTACTGGAAATTCATAAAATAAACTGCCACATAGAGGACAATGAGAAGTCATGCAGAAAGTGTTTAATTTTCTAAACTTGACCTTTTCAAAACTTAATTAAGCATAAAAATCTGTTAATAATCATTAAATTTTATTCAAAACACTATATTGGGTTTATTGATCTTGTACATTTGGCTTTTTCAAATCAGTGTTTCACTATATATACACACACACACACATATACACACACTTTAACCCATATGTACACACACAGTTACAAATGCTTCCAGTTTTTCCTGTATGTTAAAATGAGTTCAAACTAGTATCCCCAACTCAAATTCAGTAGCATGGGATTTATTTCACCTTCTTCACTTACTTCTTTATAACATGTTTCTGTTACAGTTAAATTACCTGATTTTTGTTTTTGTTTGTTTGCAGTACTTTAAAAATATTGTTTCACTATCTTCTGGTTTGGGTAATTTCAAATGAGAATTCTGTGATTTCTTAAAAGTCATATATATATATATATATATGTATATATATATATATATATTTCACTTACAGTACAATTCTTCCACATAAAATATGCAATCCAACGTTTTTAGTAAGTTTACACAGTAATGCAGCCATTACCACAAGCTAACTTAAAGTACTTTTTCCTCCTCCCCAAAAGTACTTAATCCATAACTGGCCAATACCCCACTAAATTCATCTACTCCCATCTATAAGCAACCATTAATCCACTTTTTATTTTATAGATAAGCTTATTCTAAACATTTCCTAAAGAAAGTACTGGCCTCTTCCTCTTATCAGAGTATTATTTTATCATTCAAAATGTTATAACATGTATCAGTGATCATTTATTTTCATTATTGAATAATATTCATTATGTGACTATTCTACTTTTCATCCAATCATCAATTGATACACATATGCATTATTTCACTGTTATGAATAATGCTGCTATGAAAAGTGTGCGTAACAAGTTTTTACATGGGTGTATGTTTTCATTTCTCTTGGGTATAGAAGAACGAGTGAAATTGCTGAGCCATATGCTTGACATTTTGAAGAAATGAAAATCTGTTTTTTTTAAAGCATCTGAAACCTTTTAGATTCTCACCAATAATGCATGAATATTATAATTTCTTCATGTGTACCAACACAAATTCTTTTGCTGTTGAATACAATTATGTGAGTGGATATGAAGATATGTTTTCTTATGGTCCTGACTTTCATTTCCCCAATGACTAATTTTTGCTGTGCTTTTGGACATTTGTGTCACATTTTAAACCTTTTCCCCATTTTCAGTTGTATTATTTGTCTTTTTATTATTGAATTGCAAGCATTCCTTATAAATTCTCGATTTTATCAGATTGATTGATTTGATTTTATCAGACACAGGGCATTCAAATGTTTTCTCCCATTTTGAATTTTTTTTTTATTTAATGATATTTTTATCACAAAAGTTTTTAGTATTTATTAAATACAATTGAACTTTTTATTTGTTGATTGTAATTTCAGTATTTTATCTAAGAAACTATTGGTTATGAAATCAAAGAAATCATGAAAATATACCCCTGTTTTTTCCAAGAGTTTTACAGCCTTACCTCTATTGATCCATGATGCAAAGAAAAGACCACTGAGTCCAATTTTAAATCAAATTAAAGCAAGTTTATATTGTGTACACAAAGAGAGCTGACCAGCGGCTGCCTCTCCCAAACACCTGGCTGGAGATCAGCCCAGCTCTCTGGGAAGACAAGGTTTTTATAGCACAGAAAGTTACAAAAAAAGGGGATGTCTTGGGAACTTACAGCTAACAGGGTTCTGGCAAATATGATACAAAGGCAAATAGCAGGCTAATGATCTACATGGCTTAAAATTTCAAGGTAGGGAGTAAATTAAGATATCTGTTGGAATTTATGAGGTCGTCACTGAGGTTTTAAGGGAGGGTTGTTATCTGGTCAAGGAGAGCCTGGCATGTGTGAGTTCAGAGCACCGGCAGGAATTCCAAACAAGATTGGCCCTCAGAGTATGGTCAGACCAAATAAATTTCTTAATAAAACAGAAATGATTTTTTTTTTTTTAACTTTATAGCTCCCAATCTTAGGATAGCATTAGGTTGGGTTCATCACCTCTCACATTTGATTGTATAGTCTGAGCTATTTTTTCTTTTTTGCATATGTGTTTATCAGGGGTCCAATATAATTTACTGCAATAGGCTATCTGGTTGTCAGTGTATGTTGAAAAACTGAGCTTGCCACCATTGTCAAAAAGTAATTGACCAAATGTGCTGTGTGTACTTATGAATTCTCATTACCATTGTTAATCTTTGTGTTTTGTGGCAAAACATTGTTTCCTTGATTACTACAGAATTTTAATGTCTTGAAATCAGAAAATATAAGTTCTCCAACTTTGTTGTTTTTATTCAAAAAATTATACACTTATATACAAAGATTATATGATGAAAAAATGAACAGTTAAAATTTTATTATATCTATGTGTAATAATAGCATCCAAAAAAAAAAAAAAAAAAAAAAAAAAAAACAAAGAGAGAGGAAGCAGAGGATTTAAATAGGATTGAAGCTTCTATATTACACTGGACCTACATCAGCATAAATCAGAAGTAGTTCCTGATCAGAGGAGATATCTACGTTGTAAACCACAAGGAAATACCTCAAAATTTTAAAAAATCAGTTAATGAAATAAAATGTAATTATAGAAAATATCCTCTAAATACTAAAGAAGGCAATAAAAGAGAAAAAGAAGACCTGAGGCATAAAGGGGGAAAAAAGTAAAATGTCACTTGTAAATTTAATCCCATAATTAATAACATAAAAACAAATATATTAAAAACTTTAATCAAAAGGCATAGATTGATTCAATTACATGCTGCCTAAAGGGGACACATTTTAGATTTCAAAGATGTTCACAGTGTAAAGTAAAAAAAAAAAAAAAAAAAAAAAGTGGAATTATAGAAAGAATAACAACAATAAAATCCACAAGAGTTGAAAGTAGTTAATATCAATGTAAACTATAAAATATAAAGAGAAAACAATTCAACAATGATACTTGAACATTTTAGTGCTCTACTAGTAATGGATAGAATTATACAGAAGATCAACAAAGAAAGAGAAGACTTGAAGAGCATTTTAAACAGTGTAAGACAAGCATATCTATGAAGCAGTCCTTTGAACAATAGCAGATTACAGCTCCCAGATAGAGCTGGTTGTCCACCTGATGTGATTTCTCTCAGAGGTCCATTGGGGCCCCTCCATTAATTCTGAGATGACAATGGATAGGAGAGAGTTTGTCTTTTCAAAATCTTGGGTTACACAGACCCTATTGCCTCTCCTGGAGCAACTGACAGCTAGGAGGGAGGAGAGGGCTGGCAAAGTATTGCTTTCCACTTTAGACTCAACACACCTGTGGGCCCTGCTGATCGGATTCAGGATGTTATGTCTGCGAGCAGTCTGTGGTCTGATAAATGGCACTTGTGCTATTGCAGTGGAGGGGAAGCCAGCTTTGTAACCCTTTGCAATCCTCTGCCAGTCCACAAATTGGCAAGAACAAAAGGCAGAAGATACAGAGGGTAATCCCTTTCTACTTAGGTCCCACTGAGCTTCAGAGAGAACTCATACCCACAGGTAATGGGCATTCTTTCTATGCAATTCCATACCCAGAAATATACCCTCTAAGGAGATAATCAAACAAAAGTGAATCATCCAGAATAGCACTATCCAAAGGAGATATAAGATGAGTCACGTATGTAATTTTGAATTTTTTAGCCACATTTTAAAAAGATAGAGAAACAAAAAATTAATCATTTATTTTGTAAAAAAAAAATCAGAAATATTGCCTTTTCAACTAGAGTTGCCAGATTTAGCAACTAAAAATATAGTGTATACCTCATGACATTCCAGGTAAATAAATAATCTTTTTGAACATAAGTATATCCCATGCAACATTTGGGGTATACTTATACTAAAAATAATAGATTGTACTTTCATCTTCATGTGTAATGTACATACTAAGCCATAAACAAGACTTACTGAATTTAAATGGATTCCAATCATGTGAAGCATGCTATCTTTCAAATAAGAAATAACTAAAGTGGTTAGAAAATATAGATTTATTAAATTACTTCTTGAATTAGTTAAGAGATGAATGGATAATATATGTGCAGATATATTTTGTAATTACCTGCATACTTACCTTTTCCATTGCTCCTGTCTTACTGTTTTTTTTTTTTTTTTTTTTTTTTTTTTGCCATGCTGGGGATTGAACTCAGGTCCTTGGGCATGCAAGGCAAGCACACTACCAACTGAGCTATATCCACAGCCCTTGGGTTTGGATTAATGCTTGGAGGCATTTGATTTCAGCTTGAAGTTCTTCCTATAGCATTTCTTGTGAGGCTGCTCTGCGATCAGTTATCTCAGTTTTGGTTTATATGAGAATGCTTTATTCTGCCTTATTTTTTGAAAGATGGTTTGGCTAGATACAGGATTCTTGGTCAGGCATTTTTACTTCTAGCACTTTGAATATGTCATCATACTACCTTCTAGGTCAATTATTGCTGATGTGAAGTTAGCCCTTTATCCTATTAGACTTTCCCTGTATAGAACAAGTTCCTTTTCTCTTAATGCCTTTAAATATTTATTTTTGTCTTTAGACTTTAACAGTATGACTATAATGTCTCTGAATGTGGACCTTTTTACATTTGTGTTTCTTGGTGTTCATTGTGCTTCTTGAGGCGTGTGTTAACTTTTTTCACTGGGCACAGTGGCACATGCGTGTAATCGCAGTGGCTCGGGAGGCTGAGACAGGAGAATTACGAGTTCAAAGCCAGTCTCAGCAAAAGCAAGGGGCTAAGCAACTCAGTGAGACCCTGTCTCTAAATAAAATACAAAATAGGGCTCGGGATGTGGCTCCATGTTTGTGTGCCCCTGGTACCAATTAAAAAAAATAAAAAGACTTTTCTTCTAATTTGACAACATTTTAGTCTATTTCTAGGTGAATTATGATTATACATAATAGTAGGATTTATTGCTACATATTTGTACATGCACATGATATAACAACATAATTTTGGCAACTTCTTAGCCACTATGTTATTGAATATTTTTTCTGTTCCTTTCTATGCTCTTCTAGTGATACTCCTGTTACATTTACTTTGGAAAAATTACTGGTATCCCACATTTTTCCTGAGTTTCTGTTCCTTGTCCTTATTTTGTTTCCCTCTGTTCTTCAGAATGTATAACTTATATTGATTATATTCAATTCCAGTCGTTATTTCCTCAGTCAGTTTGAATTTACTGTAAGATCATCTAGTGGATTTTTCATTCAGGTATCATGCTTCTCAATATCAGAATCTACTTTGATTCTTTTACATAATTTCCAGTTGATAATATACACTTGATAAGAAATTATTACTCTGCATTTCTTTACATCTCTAAACATAGTTGACTTTTAACTCTTTGGGCACATTTGTAGTATCTACTTTTGTTGTTTTCTACTGAGCCTGGTGTCTGGATCCATTCAAAGCTTATATTTAACCTGCATTTTTTTTCTCCATGCATTCTTCACACTTTCTTATTTTTATTGTAGTAAATAGAAAATTTTAGGTTATAGGCTATAGTGATTCCTGGAACTGTTTATTTATGTACCCTGAGGTCTCACTTTGTGAGAACTGTAAATCATTCTGTGATTTATCTTGATGCTAGTTTAGTTTGGCCATTGGATTATTCATCTAGTGACTTAGTGGAACTAATTCTGTAAAGTTTGTTTCCCCTGCAGTGTACAGCCTCTGATGTCCTTGCTCATTTTTTTTTTTTTTTTTTTTTTTTTTTTTGTGGTACCAGGGATTGAACTCAGGGGCACTCGTCCTCTGGGTCACATCCCCAGCCCTTTTTTTTTTTTTTGTATTTTATTTAGAGACAGGGTCTCACTGAGTTGCTAAGTGCCTCGCCATTGCTGAGGCTGGCTTTGAACTCGCGATCCTCCTGCCTTAGCCTCCCAAGTGCTGGGATTACAGGCGTGCGCCACCGCGCCCGGCCTCATATTTTTTTCTCATGTAACCTTTATCCTGGTTTCCTAGAAGTAGCCCTTCCTTGGATGTATGTAAACTACTTATTGGTCAAAAATGATACCTAAATTCCCTTACCTAGTAAGATTTGTACCCATGCCATGGGATGTGTGAGTGATTTGGGGCTGTTAAAACAGCCCCTCTCCCCAAAGAGAGGGTTTTGTTTTTTTCATCTAGGGTCAGCCTAGGACTAAAAGTTTGTAAGTTCCCTCTCTGATCATTTCTGAGAGGTTGCAGTTTTAATCATGCACATATTATTCCAGGCTTCCAGAAATTATTATTTTTATTTAATTTTTAAGCCTACCTTCTGGGAGTCATTCCTTGGTCAAAGAAGTTTATTGTTCTGTTAAGAGTTTGGTCAAAAGTAGAGCTCAACAGCCCTTGAAAGAGTGAGACTTTTGCTTTCTGTTGGTGGTTTTGTGTATGGTTTGGAGAATGCTCTCATTTGTTCTTCACTTCCTGCTTTGATTGACCTTGAATAGACAGAGTTTAGCACACAGGCAAAAATGTTCTCAATGATCAGAGTTCACTGTGGTTCCAGGAGACTTATTCTTTTTCCTCCTTTGCTGTTTCTCTCATTTGTCTTATTTAATTATCTATTCTGTCATTTTTATTTGTATTGTGGAAATAAGATTTCTTTTAATTCCTTTTCATCAAGATTTTCACTATTAACAACAGCCTTAGATGTGGATCTCTCCATGCTTTTCTTCAGTCACTCTCTGAGGACTTACCTGCCTTTGCCTTTATCTTCTGGTTTCTTTCCCTGACTGAATCCCTGCACCATTGCACAAGACTCAGAGGAAAGACCCCATTTTCTGGAGTGATACCTAGGAAAATTGGTGAGGGTGGTCACTCACTCCTGGTATTCTGACTTTCCCTACCTGGTTTGGAAACTCTACCTTGAGAGCAAGCTGAGATCTGGGAAACAGTGACTCAAAATTCTTAACCTGTTCTGCCTGATGTGAAGTCTTAACCCTACATGGACTCACTGACCGAAGAAATGAAACCCACTTCTCTATTGTATCCGCTTAGAATTTAGCTCTATAATTGTTCTTAAAATCCTTTCTCTAAATTTAGTGTGTATTCTGGAGGTATTCATGCTTCTTTTCAGTCCAGTTTATAGCAATATTATTATGACATGTTTTGATGTGATTTTGTTTTTCTCTTTCTTGAAATTTATTGTGCTTCTCGTATAAACTATTGGTTTGTACTTTCTATCAAATGTGATAATTTTCAGTTGTCATGTCTTTCAATATTGTTCTCATATCTAGTCCCCTCCAGGTAATAGATAGATAACTGGTATTACACATACCTAGTTGGGGTTTTGATTTTTTTTTTTTTTTTTTTTTTTTTTTTTTTTAGCTTTCTTAGTGAAAGTCCAGAATAACCTTATTCTAAGGTTAAGCAACTCCACTACCAATATGTCATCCTTACAGTACCTAGTGCAATCCCCATATATTCAATAATGTTGCTTCACTGGCTGGGAAGTACTTAAAGGGTTTCCAGCACTTTGTGAGATCTAGAAATTATTTTAGCTTGTAAGTCCACTGTAATTTTTCTTTCTTTAGCACTTGCTCCTTGACCCTTCTTACCTAGTACCACGTGAAGATTGATAATCAGGGACTCATTGGTAGCTCCAATGTACTGAAGCTCTTTCTAAGAGCTCATTTTTTAGTGCTCCATCTTTCAAGTTCTAGGTACCTTTATGTCCCTAAGCTCTGGAACTTGTCTGCTTGTTTTAGTCAGCTTCTTTGTTGCTAAAAGACCTGACAAGAACAATTTTAGAGGAGGAAAAGTTTACTTTGGGGCTCATGGTTTTAGAGATCTTAATCCATAGACAGTCTACTCCATTCCTGGAGGCCTGAAGTAAGGCAGAACATCAGATCTGAAGTGTGTGGCAGAAGAAAGCAGCTGAGATACAGCTTTCCTCACCATGATGGAATATAAACCCCAAAGACCTATCCCTGAAACCCACCTCCTCAAGCCACACCCTCCCTGCCTTCAGTTACCACTCAGCTAATCCCTCTCAGGGGATAAATGCACTGATTATGTTAAGACTCTCATAATACAATCATTTCACCTCTAAACCATGTTGCATTGTCTCACACATGAGTTTTTGGGGGACACCTCATATCTAAACCATAACACTTCACTATGTGGCAAGAACTCTGATTCAGTTTCTGCCTCCTTTCTGTACTATAATTGGTAAATTTCCTCCTGATAAATTGCTAGGATCTTGTAGAATACATTTTATTTCCCTTTTTGTGTGGACTATAGTTCATTTCTACCTCTCTTCAATGTCTGTAAATAGGTATTCCATGCTTTTTTCAACTTTCTCACTTTATTTTGGGATAACAAGTTTTATAACAGTTAAAAATTCATGAGTAAAAGCATGCTTTAAGTGGAATAAAATTGAAATTGTTAATAAAGCTTTAGTTTCTTTTTAACCTTAGACACTTCTTCCTAAGTTCCTTTGCTTTATTTTCTTTTGCACTTGGGAGTCATTAATTTTCCACATTTCAGACAAAAGAAAACACAAAGCACTATTCATTTGAGTATTTGTCTATTTTTAAACAAATGTCAGAATAATTGATACATTGACAAATATTCACTAAAGTTGTTATGACATTTCAATGTTTTATAGATGGCAGAAATAATAAACCATGTTCAGTCTGTGTTTAAACATGAGCTTAAGAATTTTGATAGCAATATTCCATATTAACTGCTCTTCTTTGACAAATAGATAAAAATAGAAGTGCTTCTAACTTGAGATGTGTAAGAGATTTACTGAGATAACTATCCATACCAGAATTATTCATGGAGTAACAGTGGGAAGTGGATTTTACATTAGGAAGCTAAGTACTGCCTATGAAGTGTAAGAACACATATTTTAAAGTGAAGATATTCTCTGAAACAGTGAATGTAAAAATGACATTATGGGATTCCATATTTATTCCTTCTCAATGGCTTTTAAATAAAATTTTATGGTATATCATGACAGAGATAGTTTTCTAACTGCTGGTTTAGTGAAACCTGTTCTCTTTCTGCTACATTTATCTTTGGCAGAAATAAAATCCTACAATCACTACTTAGATGACAATTTTTAGAGGATGGTGGAAGATTAGTAATGCATTGACTTTTTATCTTAGAACTAAATCCATAAAATTGTCTCAGTAGGTAATTATTTTCCTTTTAAAAGAAAACAACAGTGATGATGGTTTCAAGTATTTCAATTGCTATGTCTTTATTATATTTTTATACTATATTAATTTTTCTCATTAAATATTCCTATTCCCCCTTTTGCATATTGATTTATGTTTACTTGATCATATGAAAAATAACAATTATTGTATAATTAAATTAGACCCAATTTGATTTGAATGTTTTAGTGCTAATAGCTTATACACATACTGATGTCTATGATTCTAAACTGCTTGAAATACCAGTTTTTAGAGAAGAATTATAATATTCCTTATTGATTTACTTTCTGAATTTTATTCCTGTGTATTTCTTAACTCATTCCTTCACTTCAACTCAAGCATAAAAACTTTTCTTCTGTGTTCATCAATATCACTTGCAAATATTTCTCTGTCAGCAATCTAGAAAATCTATAACTGAATTGTCTTATAATTCTCATAATAATTTTAAGTTGGTGATGATGTTTCAATTGATATGATTATTCTTTATTTAAGATATATTTATAATCCCAGCTACTTGGGAGGCGGAGGCAGGAGGCTCACAAGTTCATCACCAGCCTGGGCAACCCAGCCAGACCCTGTGTTAAAAATAAAATTGAAGGGCTGGGGATGTATCTCAATGACACAGCACTTGCCTAGCATGTGTGAGTCCTTGAGTTTAATCCCTAGTATCAAAACAACAACAACAACAAAACAAAACAAAACAAACAAACAAAAAAAAAAAAAACAGAAAAAAAAACAAGGTATAACAAGAGTAGACTAAATAAAGTTTCTGTGCCTGAAAGTTCCTAGTGAAACAATAAAAGTTGGGGTACATGCAAATTTAATATTTAACTCAAATAATGGTCTAAAAAATAGTTACATCAAGGAAAATGGACTGTGATACATAATTGTTCTAAAATCAAAATCAATAATTTTCTTCCGCCGCTAATGAAAATGTCCAGTTCAGTTTTTCTGCCCACAGAAATCTGACATGACTGTCTACTTTCCCAGGTGTTGATTGATACTTGGGTAAGTGCAGCTAATATGTTTAACAGCTGTTCTGTTTAGATAATTCCTTAAGGCAGTACAAGATAGAGATACTCTTATAAATATATATAAATAAATAAATATACATATATATGGATTAGCTGTTTATTGGGAAGAAAAAGCCTTACCTGTATATCTTACATTAATGTTAACCAAAATAATCACATTTTGATAAGAAAACATAAAGTTACATTGCAAATTCTCAATTTGCAAAAAAAAAAAAAAATTAGTTCTTTCTTTTTTTAAAAAAAATAGGTTGAACACTTGTGATTTGAAGAAAATTGCTATATACTTATTAATCTAGTGATTCATCTGAGAATTTTACCTTCTATCTATATGTTAACACTTATAAAATAGATTGCAATTTGGTTTAATTCATCCTGTAGTTCTAAACATACCTGTATTTGAAATTCTGGAGATAAACTTTCCCTTTCTAAAATTAAATTACTTGTCAGTGTTTGTGACTGAACTTGCAGATGTGTTTCCTCTTTTTAAGTTAACCATAAGATTAATTTTATAAAATTATGGGGGAAAGTATCATAATTAAAATTATAAAGTAGCAGGTGCATTCAATCCCACAGAACAGAATAGAAAATCCTAAGCCTCTTTATATGGACCCTATACAAATAAGCGTAATTTTAACACAAAATAAATGTTTCTTCTGATGTATAAGAAAATCAAATATTAAACAGCCAGTTGAAATTAATATTGTAGATTATTGTGTCATCAAATTTGACAGCAGCAAACAAAACTGGATTTTACCATTTGATTATCAGAAAACATTTAACAATATGAAATAATATGATGAGTGGTTAAAAAGATGTACAGGGATGTCAGGGATGTGCTAAGAGAGGAAGGAAATAAAAAAGAAAGGGAAATAGATACAAAGTAAATGGGTGTATTATCTCAGTGTCCTCCACTTGATGAATGATTGCGTAAATGTTTTAGAATTCCACGGAAAAGTAAAAAAGAAAAGTGCTAAATAAAAATACGGTAGAAAGTATCTGGTGATGACAAGAGTTAGGTGTAGTTATAGAGTTGTGTTCCCAAAGTGGGTGAAAGCAGACGGTGCTAAAGCTGATACAGACAACAGTTGTCAGCTAAATATCAACACTCTGTTTGAATAAGTCAGAATTTCACTGAGACAATAATGAGGACCCATAAATACCAGAATAATTGGTCAAACAATGGGATCCTCATTGTAGAATGAAGTTGAGCTTCTGTATAGAATAACAGCTATTTCAATGACCAAGGGCAAGATGGAGAAAGTTTTCTTCGGTTTCAGACTTCATCCATTGTATAGTCTTAAAACAAAAACAAAACAAAAGCTTTAGGTAGAGCGTTTATTTTCTGAGGAAAAGTTATGTTCCTTTGAAGTCAAATCTGAAGGGTAGGCACTTTGTGAAAATGTTGAAGTTAGGTGGCAGGACACTATTTTTACCCAGTAAATGTTGGTTCTTAACACATAGTAAAAGAGCTTCCAGGGAAAGTCAGCAGGGAGAGATGCCTGGATCTGGAGGCACAGAGTAAGATTGTAAAATTCATTGATTTGCAAGCAAATTCAAGCTTTGGAAATTTCATCTTAATGGTATCTTTGAATGAAAAGAAGTTCTCTTGGGGATCCTCTACCAACAACACTGAGACTCTTGAATATCTTACATGTCCTTGACATTTAGACCCTTATATTAATTATAGAATGTTGGATGACTCAGGCCTTCATGATAGTTTCTCAGTATCAAAATAAATGTATGAATATAAATAAGTAATACTTATGAATTTATTTTTACCTTCCTATGTACAATATGGGGGAGTGATAAGAATTCTGATTCATATCTCCAGAAGAGATGTTAATTTTATGTTTTTATAAAAGTACTACATATTTTATTAACATATAATTTCAGAAAACATTATCAAATTTTATTTATGCTTATAACTCTAAGGATTCCTGTGTTGCATATTAAACATACTGAATATAATAAATGATTAAAACAATAAATATGTAGAAATATGATTCAAATATGTCCTGTTGATTTTTTTCACTAATTGAGTAGTTAAACCATAGTTTTGATTTTTTGATATGTTCATTTATTTGTTAAGTTTAAAAACTACTATAATCCCTAAGTTCACCCCTAAGCTTGGAGATTTGATAAAATCATGCACAGGACTTAAAAATTATTGTACTCACAGTTATGATTATCACAATGCAATGATACAAAGCAAAATCAGCAAGGGAAAAAAGTGATCAGGGGCATGCATGTAGGAAACAAGGTACAAATTTCTAGGAGTCCTTTCCCAGTGGAAAAGACATAGGACACATTTCATTCATTCCTTAGTGAGTTGTTTTTTTTAATTAATTAATTAATTAAATTTAATTTGTTATACATGCTTTTAGAGTACAATTCCTTTCATAAAACTTGTTAGTGAGTTTTTGACAATATATTTAAAGTGTTGTCTGTCAGGGAAATTCACCCAAGCCCAGGAATCTAGGGCTTTTATTGGGGGCTGCTCTGGTAGGAATATAATGTCTATTTGACTGACTGTGGTCACTGAAGTTCCAGACCCCAAAAGCAAAATGTTTAGCCTAGATCATGTTGCTTGAACAACCTAACTGGACAAACTGATTTAGATAGTTCAGCATGGTTCAGGACCCTGAGCATGCAAAATAGCCATTTAAAACATTCCAAGAGCTCAATTTCCATGTTCTGGTCAAGGGTCACATGAAAACACATCCTTCTTGGGAAAGTGCAAGATTTGAGTAACTAAAGCCAATGGAATTACCCTTTTGTGGAAAAAAACTACCAAGGTCATATATTTATCTATTTGAAGCACACACAAACATAAATATATATGTCACTATTATACTTTGAAAAGCAAGACTGTTACTATTTAATGCTAATGATGTAGATATTTACATCCAGGATCCATATAGATTTTCATTTTTCATTGTAGTTATGTTTTATAAAGTTGCCATGAACACTGAATTCCTAAATACTGAGCTCATAGGGGAAATACTGTTTCAGGTTCCTATAAGCTTCTGTTCGTGACATTTTTGTCAACCAGTCAACACATAACCTTGTTTTATGTGTGCTTTCTTCCACACATAAATACTTAACTTGTTAAGTATTTATTGTTGATTTGTTGACATTGTTCACATGGCCAATAGCACTATAACTCACGCCTGAATGAAGCTCATCTTTTGCACATATTTTCTCTCTGAGGCACATCACATCATAACCTTCTTGTGATTAGAGACAGTAGAGTCCTGCAATGCTAAAATGACCTTAGGGGTCATTTTAAACAGTGAAAATACAAAGTTAAAAAATGCAAAAACCATCACACTAAATAAGAAGGGCACTGTTTTTGTTTTTGGTACTGGGGAATGAACTCAGGGGCACTCTATCACTGAGCCACATCCCCAGCCCTATTTTGTATTTTATTTAGAGACAGGGTTTCACTGAATTGCTTAGTGCCTTGCTTTTGCTGAGGCTAGCTTTGAACTGGTGATCCTCTTGCCTCAGCCTCCAGATCCACTGGGATTACAGGTGTGCACTTTTGCTCCCAGCAAAAAAAAAAAAGGCACCTTAAACTTGAAAGTTGAACAAAACAATCAGTGTAAACCTTTTCAACATGACTGAGAGCTATGGTTGGCCAACTCCATATTTTTGCTGCTCTGTGAATATCTGGGAATGCCTATGAAAGCACTGTGAGTAAGAATTTTCAGGATAAAAATACATCTTATTGAGTAGGAAGATTCTCAAATATGAAATCCACAAATAGTAAAAGTTAACCATTTTTTCATTAAATGAGCAATTTTGTAATATATAGTTGTATCTCACATTTTTAAAACATATATTTTGCCTCACATATATATTGTTTTGTGGTGAAAACACTTGAAATTTATTCTCCATAATTTCCAAGACTGGAACACATGGTTTATTAATTATAGCTACCTAGTGACCAGGTTGTACAATGAATCTCTGACTTTATTCCTCTTTTCTAACTGTAGGTTTGTATCCTTTGACCAACATCTCCCCAAAGCTACCTTGAGGTTCTTGACCTGCTGATAGAAAGTCATGCCTGAGATCCTGCCTTCCTGTCAGCAATTCTCCTGACCCTTTGGGGCAGGGATTAAGTGGGATGGGTGGAGTCGGGGTGGGATATCAGTGTATTCGAAAACTGATGTCCTCTCCTTTTCAGCTCTTACATGGACAGACATCAACAATGTGTCTGCCATCTTGTAGTTTTCAAAACACCTTCAGATTTCATAAAATTTACAAAGCACCTCAAACACTCTAAGAGGGGAGTAGAGCGTTATCACCATTGTTTTACAGATGAAATAACTGACATGTGGAAGATTACCATCTTTCCGTAGGTGGCTCAATCAATAAAAGGCAAAGTTGGGCTTATATCTATTCATATTTTTTGTTAAATTAGAGTTGTATAATAATACATAGTAGTTGGGTTCATCCTGACAAACTCATACATGCATGGAATTTGATTTCAGTTCATGGTCACCCTCTTTTTCTCTCCTCCTTTACCTGCGATCTTCTCTCCCCTCTCTCAATTCAGGTTTTATGTCACCTTGACCTTTAGTTTACCAAATCCCCCTTGTTAAGTGGATACAGGTTCACACTAATTACATTTCTTTCACAGTTAATCTCTTCGCTCTTCACCCAGTTATTAGAATTTTATTTACTTAGCCCCTTTCCTGTAACTCAAAAAGCAAACCACTCAGAGATTTATGATGGAATACCTAACTTCTATTTTGTAGGGAGTCTAAGAAATTAGAATTACCTATAATTGAGGAAACAATTAGCATTGTTTTCAAATCTTTACATAAAGTAGTGATAGTTAACTAATCCCATGAGAAGTATTTTCAAAGGCATTGTTCTCTGCCTTAGAACAAACACAATTCTTCCATGTCATTTTTTCAGTGGAACCTATTTCTTCTCTAGACAACATTTCTAATTTATGAAGTAATGATTTTTTTTTTTGTTTTTTTAACTAAACTTTTTATTTTGAAAAATCACAGATTTAGTTAACATTGAAAAGATGGTACAATTTCCATATACCTTTCATTTAGTTTCCAAACTTATTAACATCTTGCATTACTATGGAATATTTATTTACCATTTAAAAACTGACCTTGGTACATTGCTATTAATTAAATCCAAACTTTATTTATATTTCACCAAATATGCCATTGTTCTATTCTAGAATTCAATCAAGGGGACAACATTGCATTTAATTTTCATGGCTCCCTAGTCCATAATTGTCTCTTTGTCTTCCTGGTTTTGAGTTACCTAATAATTTTTAGAAACGCTGGCTAGATATATTATAGAGTGCCCCCAAATCTGTGTATGGCTAGTGATTTTCTGATGCTTAGGCTGGACTTTGAAAAACAATATCACATCAGTGAAGTCTCTTTTTAATTACATCATAGCAGAGGACACATTGTCAACCAGAGGAGCTCTGAGAAAGTCCCCTCTAAGAGGGCTTCAGTGCAGGACAAAGTTTTTGACAAATGTCACAGAAAATAATTTAAAGGCATGTCAGACCAAGGCACTAACAAAGATTTATTTAAAAACCCAGGAGTACTTATCCAGAAAGAATGCAGGCTAACTTTCCAGTGAGATATGCTGTGGGTGTCTCAGGCTCTTATTTTTAAAGGAAACTTTGTGAGAAGCGAGTACGGGATTGTATGGGGGGGATGACAGTCTAGAGATTGCAAAACATTTTGTGGGGGTCTGGATCCTCATAGGATCCTCACGATAACATTTTTTCCATTATGTAGTCAATAGGTCACATTGGGAAAGTACCCCATATTACCAGTTTTGTGTCTCCCTTTGTTCATTCTATCCTAATAGTGCACAGGGAAATTTTCATAAGTGAATGCACTTTCAGTAACTTGAAGATTGTGAGTAAAGATTTATAGATTCCCAGAAATTTGTAACAGGCCTGGGGAAAAACTGTCTAAGAAAGTAAAGGTCTGAGGAACTTTAGCACGCGACTTTCAGAATAAGTCTTTTCCCTTTTGTCTCTTGTTTACCTATTTTCTTTTCTGTCCTATATCAACATGATATCCTTCAATACATGACAACACATCACATACATCATATACACCTGCCTTCTTGGTGCCTCTCCTCCTTTCACAGTTTTTTGTTTTTGTTTTTAAACAATTCTCATTATTGTTTCCCAGATACATAGAAGAATAATTTACACACCACCTTCTGTGATATGATTGCTGAAGACTTAATTAAGGTAGTGTTTTTAGCTTTCTCCAGTATAAAGTCAATATTTTCTCCTTACCCTATACAGGCTTTTGGGAATGAGTAGCTAATAGCATATATTCAAGAGGGAGGTAGGTAGATTCCTGAGGGTGGGGATGGTAATCGAAGAATGTTACTTGGGATGGTTATCAGCCATTTCCCAGTGGGTAGTCTCAACCCTTCTGGTGCCCGAGGTTGGACTGGGAGTTATGGAGGCAATCAGCAACCTGACTAACGTAGTTGCTAAGTCTGAAGGTACCGGCCTGGGGGTAGGGTTTCTGGGGCTACCAGAAACCCAGGTGTTTGGCAGGTGTTTTAGTCAGCTTTTTCATTGCAGTGATTAAAGGACCTAACCAAAACAACCATAGAGGAAGAGTTTATTTGAGAGCTCACAGTTTTAGATATCTCAGTCCATAGACAGATGGCTCAATTTATCAAGGCTCAAAGTGAGGCTGAACATCAGGGTGGAAGTGTAGCAGAGGGAAGCAGCTCATGATGATGATCAGAAACAGGTGGGTGGGGGGAGAGGGAGGGAGGGGAGGGGAGGGAGGAGGGAAAGAGATCTCTACTTGTCAAATAAAAATATATACCCCAAAGCCACAACCCCCCATACCTCACCTCCTTCAGCCATGCCCCACCTGCCTTGGATTACCACTCAGTTAATCCCATCAGATGATTAATTCACTAATTACGTTAAGACTCACACAGTCCAATCATTTTGCCTCAAAACTTTCTTGCATTGTCTCACACATGAGCTTTTGGCAGGGGGTTGGGGAGATACCTCACATCCAAACCATAACAGCAAGCATTGGGTTTTAAGTCTAAGGTGTTGACTGAATACCTTCTCCCTCCCACAAGCAGGAGGTATCACTGTCCATGCTGCTTGGAGTCAGTAAAGGGTGACAAAAGCAGCCTTCCTTTCTGCCTTCTTCAATGTGTCTTTTTTTTTAATTGTACTAAAACCAGGTACTGTGGTGTCTTACCTGTCTTCCTTAGCTTTTGTGAAGGTTGTTGGTGTGTGGTCACTGTTCAAATTGGTGTGTTTTGGGGGAGAAAATTGTCAGAGGATCATATACACCTGCCTTCTTGGTCCCTCTTCTCCTTTCAGTTTTTTTTAAAAACCATTCTCATTATCGTTTCCCAGATACATAGAAGAATAATTTACACACCTCCTCTATAGTGTTTTATACCTGGAATTGTGCAGTGTGGAATCGTTTATATTTTTTTCACTCTGCATTATATTTTAATGCATTCTCCTTGTTTTGGTGTGAGGTAATATCTTTCTTCTTCTCCTCCTTCTTCTTCTCCTCCTCCTCCTCCTCCTCCTCCTCTTCCTTCTTCTTTTTCCCTGAGTATGCATAGTACAGTTGTTTATCCTTTCCCCAGTTGAGGCATGTTTGGGTTATTTCCAGTTTGGAGTATTGTGAAAAGCATTGGTATACACAGATATCCAGATTCTTTAGCTTTAGCTATTCTAAAGCTATGTGGGTAGCTCTCTGTTTTAATTTGCATTTTTTGTGCTTACTCCCTATTCATATATCTTCTCTTGTATAATGTTTTATTAAGTATCTTTTAATTATTTTTGTGTTTTTTTAGTGTTTATGATTTATAAGGAGTTTTAAAAGTATTTATATATAGAACTCTATTGTTAGATACAAGTTTCACAAATATTTTCTCCTATTCTGTAGTTGGCCTTTAGTTTTTCAATTGCATTTTCTAAAGAACAATCATTTTTAATTTTGATGAGGCCATTTTCCAACCTTTTTTCTTCCATGGATTGTACCCTTTTTTTTCTGTTATAAACAAGTAGTTGTCTTACCTAATATCACAAAGTTTTTCTTCCTATTTCTTCTACTAGTTTGTTTTAATGACTACATTTAGGTCTCTAATCCATTGTGGGTATATTTAATGTTATATGAGGTACAAGTCAAGGTTTACTCATTTTCCTTATGGATCTCCAGTTTTTTTCTGAACCATTTATTGAAAGTATTATTCTCCTCCCACTGACTTACCTAGGCAGCTTTGTCAAAAATCAATTGACTCTGTAACTGTGGTTTTATATCTCAACTCTCTTTCATTGTTCTATGTCTATTCTTATGCAAACAAGACACAGTTTTAATTATTAAAGCTTTATAATAATCTTGAAATTAGGTATTATATGTATAAGCTTTTTCTTGATAAAATTGTTTGGAATATTCTAGTTTCTTTGACTTTCCACATAAATTTTAGAATAGGTTGTCATTCTATTCAAAAAACCTGTGGTGATTTTCACTTTGAAAGCATTGCATCCACACATTCATGTGGGGAGACTTACCATTTCCCTAATATTGTTCAAGGCTTTATATTTGTGTTTGGGGAAGTACATGTCCAGGAGTATGTTATACATCTTTACCAGGAATGGAAATCATGTTCCATATTATTTTAAATGTAGACATTTTCTGAGTTTTACAGACCCTTTTATAGCTATCTTTACTACACATTTGGGAAAATGCAAATGATATACAAGTGGGAAGTCAAAGTAACTTACAGTCAGGCATCAATTTATCTTGTGCTTTGTTTGCTAGCATAGGTGCTTTACTTCTGTATTTTTTTTGTACTGGATACCCAGGGGTGCTTAACTACTGAACCACATCCCCAGCCCTTTTTATTTTTTATTTTGAGACAGGGTCTTGCTAAGTTGCTCAGAGCCTCACTAAGTTGCTGAGGCTAGCTTTGAACTTGTGATCCTGCCTTAGCTTCCTTAGCTGCTTGAATCACAAGCATGTGCCACCTTGCCCTTTGCATTATTTCTCTTAGTGTCTGACATTCAAATGACATCTGATCTTACAAGCTTATGTATAAACGATGATATTTCCATGCACAAATTACATGAACTCCAAGCTTTGATTTAACTAAAGGAAACATTTATACCTCATCATGATCCCCTTTCTTTTGGCTATTTTTGGGAATGAACAAAGAGATTTCTTCTTAGACATGTAGTACACAGCACCTTTATGGCCAGGAAGAGTACTCTTGTTGCATTTTCTCTGTTCATCCTCCTTTACTCAGGCTTGTATTTCATCCTTTCAGTCACCTCACATTTACTGGATACTACTCTGTATTGGGCATGGCCCTGGGTACTTGAGTAGAGCAATGGACATAATAGGCAAGTCCTTGCCGTCACAGGTTCTGTGTGATGATCAATATTGGAAGCCAAAAAATCAACTCAAAAGCATTAAATGATGGCATGCTAACTTTATCTCCTGTGACATCATAAATTTCTCCTGCCAACACTTTTTTTCCACCTTGATCCTCAGAACTGTAGTGCACAGACATCAGAGCACCAATGAGATCTGGACTGGCACCGAGAGATCCTTTTTCCCATCTCTGCCAAGCTATATCCTCTAGGCATAGAAATAGTCACACTATGATCTTTCTAATAATACTCTTTTGAAGAGTCTTTTGTCTTTTGATTCTTAATTCTTGTTCTTAGTCTTACTGTGTCCTATGCAAACAGTGTGCTTGAGTTCTGGCCCTCATCTATGCAACCACTATGCTCACAGTCCAGTGAGCCATAGGTAATGAAGCCACACAAGACATTTGAGACTAATTTCTGCCCTCTACTTGTCTGTTGTAACCAAATGCTTTTCCTTTTCTAGGAGAGAGAGAGAGAGAGAGAGAGAGAGAGAGAGAGAGAGAGAGACAGAGTCATTCTTATCAATGAATGTCAATTATACTCTTATTTTTGTTTTCTGTTTGGGAGAAGGAAGGGGCATCTATTCTAGTTGAATCTGATTGCTTGTTCAAATAGTCAAGGATATATGGATACACACAAATAATTTCTTATTGTTCACATTTGCTCACATTTGACTGCATTATGATATAACATATGTTTTACACTTTGTTGAAGAAGAGTTGTATTAAATGGCCAACATCACCATTCAAGTCAGGAATATAAAGCAGATCTTGTTTTGTTGCTGCCTGTAGCGATTGCCACTTGCAGCAACGACACCGTGGGAGAAAATTCGGAATCAGGATGGAAATGAAAAAGTTCTTTAATTCTTCTCTCTTCTAACTTCTCTCTCCGGCTCCAACAACCTCTCCAACTCCAACTCCAACCACCCCACTAACTAACCCTCTCCCGGTTAAATACTTTTTGCCTTAACAAGGACACGTGCTAACAGCTCGAGCTTACAGGTGTGTCACGCAGTGTTCACGGGCATAAAAAGATTCTTAGATAAATGCATGAATATCAGGTGAAAATACTTGAACACCTTTATGGCTCTCAGCTAGCTGCCATCTTAGCTATCTCCTCAATTAGGGCTCTCACACTGTTTTTCTTTTTTTCCTCTCTTAGTTTATAAAAACAAAGAATGAGAGGCAACCTAATTATCCCTATAAGACAATTAGGTATCATCTATAGAATAGTTCATTGCTTTGAGAAAGTACAATTGAAATGCTCTTTAATAATATCTAAATACAAGAGAACTTGAAAGGAAAATCACACAGAGTTTAAAATTGCCTTAAGTATACATTAAGCATATCAAATAAGGTGCCATTGTTTTTCTTTATGTTTAACTTTTTTTGAGAGCGAAATAATACAGCAAGCAACCTGATTATTTTCCTGATTTTCTCTTTATCTTCCTTTGGAACTGGATTTTTCAAGTACGTTCTAGTGGAAAGTTAGTCTATTGCTTTTCTGTGGCTGAATTGTATTTTATAAGCAAGGCATTTTGGAACACTCTCTCATGAAACCATATTCTTGGAACATATCCAATTGTCAAATGAACCTGACATTCTCAGAAGATGCTGAGGTCTAGTGTTGGTAGTTGGCAGCATGGTGATGAAATGAGAGACTGAAATACAGAAATGACGCATTTGCTGCTTTGTCTCACGCTTCACATGCTTCCCTTTTAAACTCTGTCCATGACCAAAAACTCTCTATTTTGTTCTCAAAGGTATCCATTAAAATTTTTACTTTTGGCACAGAGGACCATTTAAAAGTCTGGGAGATAAATTCCCCTGAAATCTTCTTAGAAACATAATTCATACCCTGCTGTGTTCCATGGCATTCAAATTAATTCAATAACTGTTTCAGCATGTATTTGTTAAATCCCTACTATTATTGCATTAGACACTAAGCAGTGAGCCAAGCAAAGTTTTTGTCCTCATGGACCCTACCTTGTAGTGGGGCATTAAGTCTGCTACCAAGTGAACACAAAACTGCATAATGAAGTAAAACTGAAATATTATATCTGTTGTAACTCTCATTCTGTGAAATTAATGATTGTCAGTATAAAATTATGTGATTAATACACATATAATTCATTTTAAAAATTGTGTACCAAAATGGTATTTGGGCCTAAAGCTTCTGACTCTGACTTCAGCCTAACAACCAAGATTGAGAAGCAGCATTTCTTAGCCTATTTCATGAGTGGTACCTTATCATTTTTTCTGTGTGTTTTTTAATATTTGACATTCCTTTAAATGGTATAAACAAATATTATTTAAATAATTGAATATAATAACTTATATTTTGATAATTTTATGGTATTTAAAACCATGCTTGTGGATACAAAGTGAGCAATAGGCATAGATTCCTACCTGTGCATCTCCCTACTAGCTGACTTAGGTAAGCTCGTCTACAAATTTACAATGTTGACTTCCAGCCAAATACACATACTTCAGAAAATTGCTAAAATGAGACTAAGTTTAGAGATGAGTAGTTCCAAAACTATGAATTTTGTCTTATGAAGTCATTTTCATTATTATTAATATGATGCTAGTTTCTACTCTATATGTCAATATTTTTCATTTCAGTGGAATATACTGTAATAAGATCCCTGATCTCCTAAAACATCATCCAATTCTTTTGTTTGTAATATTTCTGATAAATCAAGAATTTTAATTTATATACCCAATGCCATAGTGTGTTAGTTTTATGTCAGTATGATCAAAATACCTGACAAGAACAACTTAGAGGAAGGAAGGTTTAATTGGGGCTCACAGGTTTTAGAGATCCTTATAGACAGCCATATAGCTGAATCCAATGCTCTATGCCCAAGGTGAGGCAGGACTCCATGACAGAAGGGTGTGGTGGAGCAGTACTTCTCCATTCATGGCAGAGAGAAGGAAGGGGACATGGTAAAGGTAAACTCTTTCAGGGTTTGTTCCTAGTGACCTACTGCCTCCAGTTGCATCCCACCTGCCTACAGTTACCACTCAGTCAGTCCATTCAAGCTAGGATGAACTGATTAGGTTACGGCTTTCACAGCCCAATCAGTTCACCTCAGTACATTTCTATATTAACACAGTAATTTTGGGGGGACACCTCATATACAAACCATAACACACAGTAGGCACATTTCTGAAGTTGAGCTTTATTAATGTAGAAAATTTGTATTATCTACCTTTTTAATCCTCAGCCCCACATGAAGGCATTACTATATGGTGGTGAACAGCATGATCTTTCTTGTCTGCTTGACAGAATTACAAAACTTAGTTTTGCAATTATTGGACCATAGAGTGATTTAGTTCACACACAATTTTCCCAGCTTCAGTTTTGGTCTTATAACAAGAGTTTAACAATTATATCTAACATATAAGATGGTTGTGAAAACTAAATAGATCTGGTATAAAATGACTTCTTATGAATGTCAGTTATTATTTTTTCACTTAAAATTATCTTTTAATTTATTTGAGAAAAATAACACAATTTTTTCCATGCTTATTGAGGAAATAGAAGATTAGACATGGATATTAATCAGAAATGTTGTTGCTTAATGGGGGATCTATTTTCATGTTCATCTTTTCACTCTAAAATAGTCATTTCGTTAGGAATGAAAAATTTGTTCTATATGAATACTGGCTCAACTTGTTTTAATTGTGAGAATTTTTGAGATATACTCAAATTCTTCATTTCAAAGTGTTCTACTCTGTAAAGCATTTCTTCCATGTTGCTGTGTTAATGACTACACTAGCTATTTTCTGGTAGCACCAGTATTCCATGACTCTAACCTTCCATTCAAGGTAAAATTCTCATTGCTGAGTTTGTACTATCTCATGGTCTTTTTGATAAAGAGTGAACACTTAGGGAAATCTAGAATCTAGTTCTTCTTCTCACCCATCTAAATCTACCCTATTTATCTCGTATCTTTTATTGCATTTATTCCAACAAGGGAGGAGTTTTTTATATGCTATATTAGGTTAGGATTGTATTCTCTTAGATGGGCAGAAAACATGAATTGCAACAGCCCCTCCCACCTTAATAAAATCTGCCACTAAATTAATATCAGAGAAAGCAAACAGCTCCCAATTGTGGATCCTTTATTTTTATAACTCAGGAGTTTTCAAATTTGTTTTGCTATTTGCATTATAGTCATCAGAATTAGTGTATCCCCTCTGGAATATTATAAAATAATATCTTTGTAAAACCAAAAGCAAGTTACCTGTGTAAAAGACAAACTCACAATATTACATCTGAGATTGAGCTTTTTTTTTTTCTTTTTTTTTTTTTTTTTTTTTTTTTTTTTTTCTTTTTGTACCAGGGATTGAACTCAGGGGCACTCGACCACTGAGCTACATCCCCAGCCTTTTTTGTATTTTATTAGAGACAGGGTCTCACTGAGTTGCTAAGTGCCTCGCCATTGCTGAGGCTGGCTTTGAACTCACGATCCTCCTGCCTCAGCCTCCCAACTGCTGAGATTACAGGCGTGCACCACTGCACCCAGCTTGAGATTGAGCATTTTAAAAGGTAATTTTTCAGTCACAGAGCAATACATTTCTCTTTTAACAAAGAAATTTGGTTATTTGTGAACAAATCTTTGTTATCTATAAATCTCCAAATTGAAAAATTCTTTCACATATTCTGTACCATTTTTTATGTGTATGTGTAGGATTTTTCCTGTCATTAGAGTCAAGAATCTGGTACCCATTTTAAAATAAAGAGTTAACTCAAAAGTATAATTCTGAAGAACTATCTTGCAAATACTATAGTATTAAATTACATGTCATATAAATTAAAGTTAAAAACTTTAGGAGAGGAAACACAACCATAATAGGAAAAATTTAATTTACAATTCTTGACATGTTATGATTAAACACAAAGCATAATTAGCACTATGGAGAAATCAGAATTAAAAAAAAATTTGAATATATACATATGTAATGGACATATGCCTTAGATTGTGTTCTTCTGGAAGAAGAGATCAAAAAATCACTTTGATATAGTTAATTTCAGGGAGTTATCTCAAGAAGCACAACAGGAAACTAAGGTGCAGAATGAAAAGATTTAATAGGGCTGTGATGTTGAGGAAGTTATCTCTATGCATATGCAGAATCCAGCACCTTGAGGAAAGTCTGAGGAACACTGTGGTGGCCTGCTTCAAAATGTCTTACCAGAGGATGTGGAAACTGATATCAATCCACCAGCTTCTTGCCATATTGTCTGTGAATCATACCCTTCCTTTACCAGGGCATAAACACATCTAATTTTTAATTTGAATTGTTTAAACACAGAGCAAACCCTTCCGGTTACAGCATAAACAATCCTTAAAAAAAAAAAAAAAAAGGAGAAATAGGTTTTAAATAAAAGTACTGTGAAAACTGTCTCTCAGAAATTCAACTAAACTCTGAGGTGGTTGGTTGGCAAGGAGACCCAGTATAGAGCATCCACAACTTCTGCTACAATATTAAATTCTTCAACATGAAAAAAAAAATCTGTTTTTCCTTTGTTTATGAACTAATTACTAAGTAGTAGAAAAAGAAAACATGAATAAATTTTAGAAAATAAAAATAGAAATCACAGAAATTACCTCTTCTCTTTTTAAAACTTTAGCATACAGATGAATCAGTTGGAGAAATACAAAGTATAGCACAGATTTTTTTGGAGGGGGTACTGTTGTAGGGGACAGATAAGGCAGAACACCGGATAGGAAACAGGAAGTAGGTTTATTTGGCTGCAGCCAGGTTCAGAGGGCAAAGCTTTCGATGTAATTAATCAATCCCCCTGGACTCCAACTTCAGGCAGTTTCAGAATTTTATACCCATTGTGTAAGGGGAGGGTCTCAGAAGTTCATAGTCTGCAGAAGTTCATACAAAAGCAGCTTTTTCTTTCACAGTTCTGGGCAAGTTAACCCTTCAAGGACAGCACCTGTAAAGGGGAGAGCCTCTTCTCCCCTTTCTTCCTTCTCCCTGCCTGCTGTTACCATAGAGCCCAATTAGTAACATCTTCTCTTATCTTTGAAATGTAAACATCTCTGTAAAGCTCAGGCTCAAGGCCAGAGGCCTTGTTAAAGGATTTGTCTTTCTTATCACACTTTGCATTTGCAAACACACTTCTACAAACTTTTGTATATGTTATTATTTATAGTCCATAAATATTTGTGAGAAACTAGTTAAAGGGGTGTTCAGTACCTGGAGTGCTGATCTCTTCCAGGCCAGAGGCCAAGTAAGATAGAGCAACTCTTTTACTGATAGTTCTAAAATCTATTATGGTGAAGATTTCTGGAGAAGCTTAATTAAGATTTTCTGTGGAGGAGGGGGTGCCACTATATTACAGGGGATCAAACTCATGGGCCACTTGATCACTGAGCCACATCCCAGTCCTATTTTTTATTTTATTTAGAGACAAGTTCTCACTGAGTTGCTTATTGCTTTACTTCTGCTGAGGCTGGTTTTGAACTTGTGATCTTCCTGCCTCAGTCACCAGAGCTGCTGAGATTACAGGTGTGTGCCACCAAGCCTGGCCAAAGAATAGATTTTAGATCCCACTTATGCAATTCTTATTCAGGTGGCCCTGTGTGGGGCCCATGAATTTGCAATTCTAAGAAGCTCCCAGGTCATGCTGAAGATGCTGTTTACAGAACATATTTTGATTATCATCAGTATAGATCACATTCTACAACAAAAGAAAATTCTGAAAACAAAACACAAAAAAGATCATGTTTAAGAAAAACTTAAAATACTTTAAAATTATCTTTTGAGACAAAGATTCATGGTCAAATCCTGGAAAGTAAAGAAAATGAAAACACAAGTCAGTACCTATGGGGTATAGCTGAAGCAATATACAAAGCATAATTTTTATCAACTTTCAATATTAACTTTTTTTTTTAAAAAAAGGAGGCAAACATAAGAAAAAGATACTGTACAACCTACATAAATAAAAGTAGAATGTAATAAATATAAACAAAATTTACATAAAATGGAAGAACTAAACAATTGGTAAACTGAAAAGCTTTTCTAGAAAATATGCATAGTAAACAACTACATAGCCTAATAAAGGGTTAAATAGAAGAACATAAACATATCAGGAGATATAGACATAAGACAGTAAAAATAATCAGAAATAATTCTATGCAAATAATAGAAAAATATTTATTCAAATTTAGTACTGTTTTGGGAATTCCAGCTTTTCAGATTGACCTGAAATAAAAATATTAACAAACTCATAGCCAGGAAAGAGATGAAGCAGTTGATTCTAGAGCTAACCTCTTGAATATCCTTTTATTTGATAGAATGCTAAGAAAAAACTTGCTACATAATATGCCCCCTGTGGAGGAAAAGAAAAAACACTATCCCAATTATTTTCACAATGGCAGAGTAGAAGTCTTATAGTATATGTTCAAAAAATCATTTAAAAATCCACACAGATGTAACCAATCATTCATATTTATATCACGTTTAATTATCTAGGAATAGAGTTGGGGAGTCAGACACATAGCTAATGATTTTAATATAATTTGATATTAGGTAATCTATAAATGGATTAATCAATAAAAAGAAAAATATTGTGAGAATACTTCATAATTGGAACACTGGTAGTAAGCTAAAAGAATCATGAAGATTTTCAATCAATATTTCCATAAAATAGAAATCAATACATACTTTCCTATATGTATATAGGGTAGATATGATATAATGTAAGATTTAACATACATATGATGTATGCATAGAAATTACAGAAAAATGTGTATTACCCACACATGAAATATATTTGGTATCATATGTATATTTTATGTATGAGATGTCAGTAGGAGTGGTGTAAAAAAATGGGAATCATGACATGTCTTGAAGTGAAAGTTGACAGGATTTTCTGTGGATTGGATTGAGATGGGCAAAAGAGAGATGTTTACTCTTTTGTCCTGATCCAGGGTTAGAATGCAGTCATCATTAACTGAAATAGGTATGATAGTAGTAGGAGCTGTTTGAGAGGAATTTCAGAAGTTGGCTGAGACACATTACTTGAAATGCTTAGTAGGCATCAAAGTGGGGACATTTAGTAGTCAGCTATTTCTGAAGTTCTGGAATTGAGGAGAATAGGGGCTGAGATTATGCATTTGTGATTCACTGGTAGTATGCAAAGAATATTTTATTTTTAGTTTTTAGGTACTGGGTATTGAACCTGAGGTGCTTTACCACTAAGCCACATCCCCATCCCTCTCTATTTTTTTCAATTTGAAATAGGGCTTCACTAAATTGCTGAGGCTGGATTTGAGGTTTTGATCCTCCTTCCTTAGCCTCCCAAATCACTAGGATTATGGGCATGTGCCACAATGCCGGGTTCAGAGCATAGTTTTAAAATGAGGCACTGACAGTTTAAGGAAATGGAAGTAACAGAAAACAAAGAGTTGAAGAGATAATGGAATAGGGCAATTTATTGTGATTACTAGGCAGTAGAAAGAGCTTTGTTGTGATTATTGATCACAGCATTAGAGAGAGAACAGCTTTTTCTTCAGTCACATTCAGCTGTTCAGGTGTAGGCATAGATTTAACGAGAAGTGGTTTCATCAGTCCATGACAATAACGAATGTGGATAATGATGTTCTAGATAAAAACACCTGAAATAGTATCTGTCACATGAAAGATACTCAATAATTATTTATTTAATTAAAGAAAAAGGGAACATACATTTGCATGTCATTTGCTAGGTCTTAAACCAATATGTAAACCCAAGACAAAGTATAACAAAACTCCACAGAATGTAAGTAAATCAAGGAAAGAGAAAGGTGGCTTACATTGGTACGTACATTTCATGTTTCTCTTGAAGTAAGCAAAACAGCAAAGGAGGTAGACATATTTTTAAAAGGAGAGGTTAGCATTCTTTTAATGTGATGATTAATATTGAATAGATTAAAAGAAAAAACAATTAAAGTGTTTTCAATTTAGTCAATCTGTTCATTGGCAACATCATTTACACAATAAAATGAATATTCTTAGAAAATATAATCAGTCAGAAACATGGTAGAAAATGCCTTACCATAATATTAACATAACCTGTCTCTGTGTGTACTTAACCAGGCACACTTACTATGATATATAATGATTACATATGACTTATTCATAAATTTGTGATTCTTGTGCATTCTAGGCTATATAGTTTTTTTTTATTTGAAAATGTTGGTACTGATTAAAGTACATTGAGTATGCGCTAATAAATTATAACCAATTTACATACTATTAAAATGAAAATAAGAGCTTGTTTGGATATGTGAATATATAAACTGAAGAAACTTTGGGGAGAAAAGTAATAATATGAGCTTTCAAAACCTATTGTTGAGTTGAAAACTCAGGCTCACACAAAACCCTGCATAGATATTTAAGCAGTTTTCTCATAATTGCCAAAACATAGATATAGCCAAGACGTCCTTTGGTAGGTGAATGGATAAATACACTGTAGTGCAACCATACAATAGAAAATTATTCAGCACTAAAAATAAATGAGCCATCAAGTCATAAAAAGACACGGAAGAAACTTAAATGCATATTACTAAATAAAAGAAGCCTACGCTCTTTTGAAGAGGCTACATTCTGTACAATTCTAACTATATGACATTATGGAAAAGACAAAACATGGAGACTAAGAAAATAGAGATTAGAGGCGGTGAGGGATGAACAGAGAGTGTAGCACAGAGAACTTTTAGGGGCAGTGGAACAACTCTGAATTCTCCTATAATGGTGAATATATGTCATTGTACATTTCTTCAAACCCATAGAACATACATGAAGATTAAACCCTACTGTAAAATATGCATTCTGTGTGAAAATGATGTGTTAATGTAGATTCATTAGTTATAACAAATGAACTGCTCTGGTGGGGAATTTGGGCAGTGGGAGAGACTATGCATGTGTGCAGACAAGTCCTATATAGAAAAGCACTATACTTTTGTTTGAATTTTATGTGAACCTAAATCTGTTCTAAAAAATAAAACCTATTAGGAAAAAAGTTTATTGTAAACAGATACTGATAAAAATAGCATAATAGCAGACAGAATATTTAAACTAAATAGAAAAATATTTAATAAATGAATTTCTTTTTATTTATTGAGCCAACAATGAATTATTTAATAAATGGGGTATTGAAAAACACTTAGCTATTTGCAAAAAAAAATGAAGAAGTGTGATTCTTATCTATGTCTTATACCCAAATATATTCTAGACATGTAAGAAATCTCAATATCTTTGAAAACTGGAAAAGATGAAATATGAAATACAAGGAGAAAAGATGGATAGATAAATGCTGCTTGACTATCATAATTAATACTTAAATTTAGTATGTTAATATCTTGTTTTTCTAATATAGCATAAATATAAAAAGGCATTGAATAAAATTATTTAAATTTTGACAACTGAAGCTGTGCATGGTGGTACACATTGTTAATCCCAGAGTCTCTGGTGGCTGAGGCAGGAGGATTGCTGAGTTCAAAGCCAGCCTCAGCAAAAGCCAGGCACTAAGCAACTCAAGTAGTAAGACCTTGTCTCTAAATAAAATACAAAATAGGGCTGGGAATGTGGCACAGTAGCTGAATGCCCCTGAGTTCAATCCCCAGTACAAAAAAAAAAAAAAAAAAATGACAACTGAAAGTCAACAAATTGATGGAAGATTGTTCTTGCAATGTGGCAAAGGGCTAATATTCATAATATTTCTACTATTCTTGCACATTAAGTAGTAAAAAGATAACACCAAATTTAAAAGCTGAATCCTTGAAAATGTCTAGTCTCACGAAGATGATAAAATTCACTGCAATAATTTTAAGTGCAAAAATAGAACACAGGTTGTTATGGCTTAGATATGATGTGGCCCCCAAAAGCTTATATGTAAAACAATTGAAGAAAGCTTAGAGGTGAAATGATTGGGTTATGAAAGCCTTAAACTAATCAGTACATTAATATACTGATAGGAATTAACTGGATGGTGACTGTAGACAGGTAGGGTGTGGCTAAAGGAGGTGGGTCATTGGGGATTTTTGGATATATATTGTGTCCCTGGTGAGGGGGGGGTTCTCTTTCCACTTCCTGGTATGATATTCTGAGCTGCCTCCCTCTGCCACACCCTTCTACCATGATGTTCTGCCTCACCTGGAGCCTGGTAGAATGGAGTTGGCCACCTATGCACTGAGACCTATGAAAACTATGAGCACCAAATAAACTTATCCTTTAAAATTGTTCTCATCAGGTCTTTTAATCACAGCAGCAAAAATGTTGACTAAAACATGGGTTAAATGGTGCAACCGCTATGGAAAGCAGTATGGAGATTTCTTGGGAAAATGGGAATGGAACCACCCTATGACCCAGCCATCCCACTCCTGGGTCTATTCCCAAAAGACTTAAAAACAGCATATTACAGTGACACAGCCACTTCAATGTTTATAGCAGCACAATTCACAATAGCTAGGTTATGGAACCAACCTAGATGCCCCTCAGTAGATGAGTGGATAAAGAAAATATGGTATATATACAAAATGGAATTTTACTCAGCAATAAGAGAGAATAAAATAATGGCATTTGCAGGTAAATGGATGAAGTTGGAGAATATAATGCTAAGTGAAATTAGTCAATCTCAAAAATCCAAGTACCGAATGTTTTCTCTGATATAAGGAGGCTGGTTCACAGAGTTGTTGGAAGGGGGTACATAGGATCAGAGGAACACTAGAATGGTCAACGGAAAGGGAGGGGAGGGAGGGAATAAGGGGGGGGTTGGAAAAAAATTGGTGGTTGAATGAGATGGATATCATTATCCTAAATGCATGATTGAAGATCTGAATGGTACTTATATACTTTGTATACAAGCAGTTGTATGTAAAAAGATACTATACTTGTGCATGATGAATAAGTAAATAAATAATAAAAAAAATTAAAAAAAATTTATCATTGGGAAATATATTTAATCTAGCAATATTCACTAATATTAAGTAGCAATATAAAATAGAAATATATAACTATAATGGATTTTATGGAAGTTTCTAACATACTGGCTCTGGAAAAAGTAGTTTTAAATGAATTATGAATTTATTTTTATTAAAAATGTGCTCATATCAGTTTATATACATGCATATGCACATGCATGCATATTGCTAGACAATTTTCTTAGAAAATATTTGAAAAGAATATCATGAAGTAAACTGTTAAAAGTTAATACATGAGTAGTTATAAAAAACATACTTTACTAATTAAATATAGCACAACTGGGGAAATGTAAATTTTCCATACAGTTATTTTCCTCATCATTTCTTCTTCCAAATTATCTGTGGTCTCTGTGTTTTGTTTGTTTTCCACTTTAATGTTATTCACAAGCCATTCTTCTGCCTCTGGATTTTAATCCTTATAGAAATTGAAGCTCCATCTTATTTCTTTTATTTTCTATTTCATTGTTTCTTTCTTTCTTTGGCACCTTAAGATGACAGTTTGAAAAACTAATTTGATTCTAATTCATTAGGTGTTTCTTTTTGTAAAATTCATAACTGTTTTCTTTGATTCATTTTGACAGTTAATGTTTTAGCAGCTCTTTGTTGATGAACATAAAGCTAATTTTGATAACTTAAGAAGATCAAAGCACAATTCCCCAATGTTTAGAAGAATTAATTAGGTGACAGTGTGTGAAAATAAGAGATAATTATGATTTTCTCTTGCTACAAAGCTGGAGATCGATTTTTTTTTTCTGTATAACTTTGAATAGGTAAAAAAAAAAATCCTTTGAATTTATTAATGCATTCATTTGCTAGATTCCCTATATAAATCCCTAATGAAATTCAAACAGTTTAAGAAGTAAGCATTTTATTATCTTGTCACTAAAGACTAAACCTTAGGTAACATCTGTAGCAGAGAATAACAACAATTTATTTAAAAAATGCTTAATTTGCTCTCTCTAGATAAATACTAAGTTCAATTAAATTCTAATAAGTCAATAAAATATGTCCTTTTAATATTAAGATAAATTCCATTACTTATGTTTCAAAACAGGGAACAAGACTAAAAATAATTTCCTGTTTTCTATTCCTTGTACTCAAGGTAAAATATAAAGACCTAGCGCACTTTTTCTCTGGAAGGGGGCAGAAGTTGAAGTGCTACTCAGGAATTTACTTTTAGTGCAAAATTCCAAGTTTAGATTCAAAGTTTAGATTGTGCCTGAAAAAAAAAAAATTGATATTAAAACTTTCTTTTCCCTCTTTTTTTCTTGTGGTCTAAAGTCTTTTTTAAAAAAGGTATTAGGCAGACCTACTTGGATTTTAATTGATTTTAGTGTTTTCTTATGAAGCTCATTCTTAAGAATCAAGTTATTTACATATATCCTATGACTGATTTTTTTTTCCTATGCTTGAGAAACTGATTTTTTAAATAACCAATTTCTGGCAATTACCAATGATTCAAATTTATAATTTGAGGAAATAATTTTTTCTGTTAAGAAATTACCGTTGAGTGGATGGAAGCAAGTTCAGGCAAATTCATTCATTTTTAATTCTTACTGAAACTTGTTCCTCCTTTAGGCATAACTTTTTTCAGAATTTGAAGACAAGTAGAATTTAAAATTTCCTATTTATTTCCGCTGTTCTCTCATCAGAATTTAAATGTGGTCTACTCGACAGTGATAGAATATGACTAAAACCAACTTATTGACATTAAAATATAAATTTAAACCAGTTAACAATTAAGATTTAGAGGACTCCATTTGTCTTACAGATATTTATGTTCCCAATCAATTGGTATAAGAGCAAATCTCTAGCCAGTGTAACGTCCTAGTTAAAACAAAACAAACAAAAGAAAACAACTAAATAACAAATTAAAAATCATAGAAAAAGGAAAGGAAAAAGGCAGCTGCCTGAGATTAGTTAATCTCCACTTCTGCCTGTCCTGGCAAACAGGACTGGGACAGACAGAGGATGAACTGAGCTCTAGATGTCATGAAGAGTATGTATTTATTTGCAAAATAGATTTATACATTTATTTTTATAAAAATCTTATGAGTTTCTCTCTGTAACTATGCTTTGTATATGTAAAACAATTTTCTTAGAAAAAAGTAGAAGAGACAAGAGAATGTTTATTATAGCTTTAAAATAAATTTTCTAATTGTTTTATTTTCACATTTCAAATTTCATCTCACTCTGTATTTATGAAAATGTTTGTATTTCAGTTCAGATTTAAGGTTACCTTGGGAATTTCAGTGCTGGGAACTCTGCTACTTGGTAAAATTGAGAATGCTGATTTTCCCAGATTTCACTGTTTCTTTCTCTCCTCGTTTTCTTCACCCCTATGCCCAAGGATAGGAATGATCTGTGACCCTCTCTCTTCCAATCCTGCTGCCAGCTCTGGAAATCCTGTTCTGCTAGCTTTAGCTAGCTTTTCCTGCTTCTTGTTTTAGTATTTTGTTTTGTTTTGCTTGTATTATTAAACTGGGGTATCATTCTGGCTAGAGATTCTTTTATTAAGTATCTTGGGAAATGAACTAACCCTGTAAAACTCTGTCGAGGATGCACTCAAATCTGTGGGGGCAACAGCTAAGCCAGTGACAGAGGCCCAGCCTATGGGAAATGCCATGAGAGCCATCAGGTAGGGATAGCCTGAAAGAGTTCTCCCGGTTCATAGAGAGGGAGGCATCCAATTTGGACAAAAAAGGGGAAATGAGCACAGCTGGGGAAAATTTTTCTTTATTTTTTTTCTCTAGGAACTTTTGGTGAAACCTGAGGTAGTCATAAACAGATGAGCTGTTGTAGTAATAGACTTGAAGATTGCTTACAGGGTGAGATACTGGAGAGAAGTAGTGAAAACCAGGGGTGGAGAATCTGAGGAGAATGGAGACTGCTTTATAACTTCATCTGTGATATTCTCTTCTACACAATTTCAATTCCTCCCTGTATCTTCCATGGTTACCTTTTACAAGGCTGATTTCCAAATCAGCATTCTATGTCAGATACTATTCTTGCTTTTGTTTTTGATTCCACTTCTCCTTATTTGCTCTTATTATTCTAACTTCACCAATAGTTGCATCACACAGACAACTTCTTTAATAATTGTATACATGTTTCTTCATCTGGTAAAGGATGGCTATCACCTCAGAACATTTGATAAGAAGTGTGTAGATGTAGTTGCTTAAATAGTGTTTGATTCATAGGAACTGCTTAAGGACTAATAGTTACTATTCTTATGAGGTATCATCATATATTTTGTTTTTGTTAATTAACCTGCTTCTAGTGCCATTTGATTTTCTTTTTTATATGTGGTACATTTTACAAATTAATTTTCATTATTCATCCCTGTTTATAGTTTACCTAATTATGTGATAATTTGTTGCCACACACAGGCTCAATCTACTCAAGACAGAAGCCAGTTAGTTCAGAAGCAAGACTTTAATGGAGAAAGAGTTTTATTCTGATGAACCAGCTGATTAGAAGATGGAAGACCATTGTCCTAAAAGGGCCATCTTGCTAGTAGGCTGACTTAGAGGTGGTTTATATAGGAGATGGATGATTACAGACTAATGGACACCTTCTCACAGGTGGAGATTTGTAACTAAATGGTGGACATCTGATCCTAATTGCCTAGTCAAGCTACTTTTCAGTTCTGCACATCTCAAAAACAAAGATCATTATTTCCGTCTGTGATTCTTGTCATTGATTAGTTTTCCCAGACAGCAGTTTCTGATAAATAGATCATGCAATGAACAGGCAAGAGGGGTTAGCTGCTCAGAGACCTCTTGCTGATTACCAAACTCATGGGTAAGAAAAAGGACATACTTGACCTGATGGTTGTGGAAGACAAGTGTGAGTTGAGATTAAATAGGGAGTTATACATGAGATCTGGTCTCAAAGCTCAGCTTCGAAATAACAGTTATCTTTGTAAATATTTTAATACTCTCTGGATCCCCCCCTAAGTAATGATTGCCAGTGGCCAAGTTTCTAGAGTTTACCATTATATACCCACTGCCAAGCTCACAGTAGGCATAGAGTAAACTGGTACAGTAAAGTTCATTCAATGACACTGATATCATAAAAGTGATGGCAAGGTTTATATTTTTGTTTTTTACCAAGAGAAAATATAAGGTAACAGCTTTGTAGATATTACAACTTTCTTGCATTACATTATTCTAAATATGAAATGCCAGTGAATTTCAGGGATCTTTGCACCGTCTTAATTTCATTTGCACTTAACAGAAGATGCTTTGACAAACTGTTCTATGTATAACATAACAAATCAATGTCAGAAAGAGAATTATTTTTTTGGTGATTTACCACCTATATCTAGGTATGCTTTAGTAGCCTGGGGCTGACACTCAAGGCAGTGTGAAGCTGCGTAATAATCTGTGAGCTTCAACAGTACTCGAGTTTATATCTCTGACATATGGGGCATGGAATACTTCTAATTATTTCTAGACTCACCTTTTTTTTCTTACAAAAGTGGTTTCTCACACTGTGTGCATATTAGAATCACCTAGGGAGTTCTCAAATAAGAATAGGAGAAAGAACCAGGCATTAGTAGATTTTAAAAGCTTTACAGGGTTACAAGGTAGCCCTAATAGAAACCTTGCCTAGCATGTGCAATACTCTGATTTGGATCTCCGGCACTGCTACAAACCAGCCAAACAACAAAAATCATCTAAAAGCTCTGCAGGTTGAAGTCAATTGAAGTTGACTTCAATTGAAGCCAATTCTGAGAAGCATTGCAAATACACCAGTACCCACTCTTCTTAATACCCAATAAAATACACTGTGCAGGTACTACTTGTCTAATTTACATAATTGTCTTGGCACCACCCATAAAATGTTAAATAGGCCCATAGTAACCCTCTTAAAATCAATTTCAAGCGGAGGGAATTCTGCCTTCACACTACTTTGAACTCACGACTACAATATGAGCTCTTCCCTGCTCTCTAGCCTGTTGGCCTGCCCTGCACATTTCAGACTTGCTAGTCCTTCAATCTGGTGAGTCAATTCCTTAAAATGAATATGTGTATCTGTATGTGTATGCATATGCGCATATATGTGTGTGCTATTTTTCTGATTAATAAATAGGCTTTATTTTTAAATCTCAGGACTTTTACAGATGAGCAAACTAAAGCCTAGAAAAATACATATCTTGTCCAAGATCATACAGCTAATTAACGATCCTGTGGTGAAGACAGATCTTTGTTCATATCCCTTTATGACCAGTAAGGACCTATGAGAAGCATTATGTGAGATATTACAGGTTAAAATTAAATGGACTTGTAGTGCTTCCAAGATGTGATTAAAGTCAATGTGCTTTCTGATGCTTGCCCCAAGCCCCATAGAGTTTGGATTTACCTTAATGGCTAATTAGAGAAGCAGACATTTCAGTGTGTTTCATTTCTTAACAGTGAACAAAAATTATTTACTATTATTAAAATAATATGAATAGTACCATATTAATGACTTGTATTATGAATTTGTAAAGTGTGAACAACCCTAGGGTGAGAATATGAAGAGTTAAAATAAAATAAAACACTTAAGTACACAATACTACTTTAGAATGTAATCCCGAGAAATTCACTTATTATTTCTCCCAATGAATGCTTATTTATATTTATATTTTCACTCCCACTTGCTGTATTAGGTCATTTTTAAAGCTTTTGAACCAGCAGAATCTGACTCTGTATTTAGCTGCTTGTAGAGTAGAGGGGGAAATTATTTTTTTCACACACTTATGCTATGTATTAAAATCCCCTAGGCTGACTTCGACCATGCTCTCTATCATCTGTTGTTCAGATGCTCTGGGCACCTACCTGTCTTTTTTTCTTTTTCCCCCCTGCTGTTTTCCCCATTGTACTCTCAGACTGGCATTAACATTTTTATTAAACTGCAAAGTAACAACAAAAATCTAAATAGCTCCTCTGAGGAAAATGTGCTTAATCATCACAGTTTTGTACTTCTTGATCCATCCTTATGAGGTTTTTCAGAATCATTGTTTGGGTCTATGTTTATAAATGCATACTTGCTTTGTAATTAATTATAAAGCTATAAAGAGAATCTCCTGGTTGAAGTTATTGGCTGCATTCCCTCAACTGTTCCTTTCTTTAAAACTTTTTCAAATGTGCTCTCTACATTATAAATGAGTTGACAGGCTGGGTAACATGACTCATGCCTGTAATCCCAGTGACCTCAGGAAACTAAGCCAGGAGGATTTCCAAGTTCAAGGCCAGCCCTAGTAACTTATTGAGACACTATCACAAAATAAAAATCAAAAGGGCCAGGAATGTAGCTCAATGGTAAAGCACCCTGGGTTAAATCCCCAGTACCCTCTCACCCCCAATTGACAAAAGGTATTATAAGGATCACAAAATTTATATTCTAGTTTTTAATTATATGAATTTGTTAAAGAAATAAAGATAATTTATGCACACATTAAAAAAAAATTAATGGTTTTCACATTTTTCTATGTATTTCTTGTGAGGAATTTTGAATAACCCCCTTAATATAGTTAGTGATTAAGTACTCTACTGGAATAATGATGCTTAACCAAAATATCTGATTGATTCATTCATAAAAGGGAGAGTATTCTGTCTGCGTCCTCCCACTCTCCTTCAACCAGAATATATGTATGGATGTGTGTGAGTGTGTGTGTGCGTGTGTGTGTGTACATACATATACACACATATAGTATATATAAATCATGGAGTAGTTTTTGTAAGATGACACGAGTTACAATAGATTTCATATCAGCATAACTCTACTTTCTCTAATGTATAAAGTTAAAAAAATCTGAGTACCTGCTTTTTTCATATTGTCCTTAAAGATTATGATGATAGTATTCAGTTTTAAATCATTAAGTTGTATTTCAGTTTATTGTCAGTTTTCTGGTTTTTGCTAGATCCTGAATGCTATATTTTATTTCCAACTGCTTTTACCCATTTATTTGCATATCTTCACTCCCATGTAAAAAGGTGGCAATGTGTGGTCTGCACAACTATGATTCTAGAGATATTATGGATTTAATATGCTATAAATTTATTGCATATACTGTAGTGAGCAACTCAACAATGTCCACATTGTTGAAAGCATAATTTTTACTGATCATATGAAACTGAAGATATAATTGAGCCTAAGTTTAAGAATGAAAAGAAATTCTGTGGTGAGAATTGAATAGGTGTAATACATTTAGTGTCATGGCCTCCTCAACCATTTTAACCTTACAGTGTTATATGCAGATTTTTAAAAAATTCACACATCCTAAATGGCAATTTTACTATGTCATATAATCTATGAGTGCTTCAAAGAAACAGTGGAATTATAGACATTTCTTGCCATACTTGGAAGGAATTCTAAAATTTCCTGAGCAGTAAAAATTCTATTGTCCTTAAATTGTTACATTTTAGAATGGGAATCTGGCAGATTCCTCATCTACTTGCCCATTGTATGTGTGTAATTTGGCATAGGAAAAACACAGGTGACCAGTGGTTAACTGGACCAAAGGATTATTAGCCTCCTTAAAGTAAAAACAGTCTGAGGTGTAACCCAAGTTTGGGCACATAAACAAACACATCTTAAGAACATGAACACATAGTGTACAAGTTAGCACAGAAATTGGTTGAATCTGGAAGTGCATAAACTGATACACTATGACTTTATTTTTTAAATATATTTTTAATTGTAGGTGGACATAATACCTTTATTTTTATTTATGTGGTGCTGAGGATCGAACCCAGAACCTCACACATGCAAGACAAGCGCTCTACTGCTGAGCTATATAGCCCCAGCCCCCAGTATGACTTTATGATCTTAAGAATACATCATATGCATCACTCAGAAGTGGCTTTACCTGAGTGAGTGAGTCCATGTGAGTCAATATCTGTTCACTTTTGTCTGATAGCTTAAAAATAAAAGCCTTGTCTTCTTGACAGCAGTAATGAGAGTGGTGTTGGCCATTAATGAGTATAACTGAATTTGTAAAGTTGCCTGTGGCATCATGATGATGTTTCTATGGCAAGATGGTGAATGTTTCATTAGAGAAGGAATTTCACCTGAGATGATGTTATAATTAAGATATGATTTTGATTGTATTTTGGCACCTTGTTAAATGAGAACTGAAACACAGTGAAAAATAAGTATTTGAAATCATTAAAAATGAGTGTTAAGTTGCATTGTCATTAAAAATATGGACAACTTGGTTATAATTTCCTCCAATATTATCGTACAAAGTAAACAAAAAACTGAAACCTTGGCTTTTTGTTTGGGGTATTTTGTAAAACAAAGGTACATATATACTGATTTTAATTATGTACTATTTTAAAATGAGCCCCAGAAGCAGTTGAGGATAACATCAATATTGTTTCTACTAAGATCCTAAATAGTAGGTCAATATACAGTTATTTCTTATGAAATACTATTTTTAAAACAATTTAAATTTAACCAAATCAATAGAACCTACCATATTTTAAAGAATTAAAAGAGTTAGAAGAATATTTTAAAACATGACAATATAAAACTGTCCAAAGGAAAACAGACTTTTAAAATTCCATTGACTTTATTCAAATAATCATAAACAAAACATGACAAAGCAAAACAAAGTAAATCAAAACAAAGTAAAACTAAACAATATGCAGATAAAACAACCTTCAAAACCAAGGCATGTTCAGAGGGCTCCAACCAATAACATGCTCTGATAGTCTTTATAAGAATTCAAAGTGTGTTGTAAAGACAATTCAATTGGTTAATTGTCTACAGAGACTCCTGCAATTAATTAAGCTCAGTAGTTGTGCTTGAACTCCCATGTTGGTTTGGGCTTTTGGTGCTTAGTGCAGGAGCCTCATCCAAATCAATGGTCTCCTACTACCATTTTATTTAATACAGTCTGCCTGCTGAAAATACTATCTGTGACTTTTCTGCCTGGATCAGTCAGTTTACTGCCTGAAGAGTCTCTGGACAGTTGTGCAGAAAACAGTAAACCAGGCAGAGCTGAACTACAATCTGAGTTGTGAGCCTGAGGGGGCCAAGACACATTGATTTCACAGGGCAAGGTACGGAGGAAGAGCTACAGAGAAAGAAAACTCCAAACGACTTCAGAGAGCCACCTTAAGTATCCAATTGAGTACTGTTCAGTGTGTATGTCTGTGAAAACTCACTGAAGCTTTAAGCATACACTCGAGGATTAGAGATGATAACTTGTGGAGCTCACTCAGGGCTGAGCATAGTGTCTATTCATATTAACCACACTGGAAGCCATAAGGCTTGGGGGTTTGGGGCAGCTAACCAGCTGCAAGGGTCCTACCTACCAAATTTTAATATAAATACCCCAAAGTGCCAATCTGTTACCAAGTCACTGAACTATGTCCCAAAATAAAACTCAAGAATATTTGTTAGACTCTAAGAACCACTGGTACTGAACCATATACAATTTACAATGTCTGACATTCATTCAAAGAAAGGCATGCAAAGCAGCAGGAAAATATTACCATAGCAACATTATAAACACTACAATTACTGGTGTTCCATAGGATTCTATTGTGGTCTTTATTCTCAAAACCTATGTTCTCTCCAGATTACTGTGTCCATTTATCTCAGATTGAAATCACCAACCTTGCATTCATGATCTCCAAATAATTTTCTCCAGTGTAATTGCACTTGTTTTTTGTTAGTCTTATAGTGCTAATTGACATTTGGTCATATCCATTGCAGAGCCAGGTAAGCACATCAAAATAAATACGGCCAAATTTTAACTCATAGTTTATGTCCCTTTAAACTTTCAGATTTCTTAAATACACCCACATTAACTATTTGCTCAAACTCAGTCTTAAACTGTTGCATTTCAGCCAGCATTGGCTGCTTCTGGTTAACCATTAAATATCTTTTAAATTCTTCAGTCCTGTACCAATAACCAACTATGAGGGTCATGGCCACAGTTTTTTCATTACTTGCCATTTCTAATGTCTCAGGATTTTCTTTCAAATTCAGACTTGCTCACACAAATCCCAGGTGAGACCAAGATGCTTTTCTGATTAAAAGTGTCCTATATGTATAATATGAATTGTAATGCATTCTGCTGTCATATGTAACAAATTAGAATTTAAAAAAAATACAAAAACAAAAACAAAAAAAAAAGTCTTCAAGTATTCTTTTTTCTCCAGGGGAGAAAAAAAAAAAAAAAAAAAAGTCAAACTACATATAAAGAAAACTCAAAGTTTAGGAGACCAGTAACTATTGTCCCTTCTTAACACTTTCCTATCATTTACTTTATTGAATTTCAGATAAGAGAAAACACATTTTTCTGGTTTATTTAGATACAGATTCAGAACTTTATAGAAATAAAATGGCTACACAATTTTGGGTTTTATGTAGTGATGAGTTTGAAAGTTTTTTGTTTTTCCCCCTTCCCTTCAAGAGTACTCAGTTACTAATTGTCTTATCAATTTACATAGGGCCTATTGGAATTAAGAATTAAAATTAATACTTGTCTAAATGCTGTGGTCTTGTACTTATGTCAATATTATCATTCCATGAAAACTTAAATTAGTAATCTCTATACTTCTTTTTAACTGGTCTTTAAACCAAACATAGCATCAACAGTACTGCATCTTCATTTTGCAAAAGAAAGCAGAATCACTGTACAGCTGCTCTCAAAAAACATCTCTGCATTCAATATTACAGTTTAAGTTGCATACTACTGTAGTTATATAGTTTTTGAAGATATTTAACGTATGCTATTATAATACTTTTAGTCATTTACTTTTTTGATCTGTAGCACATATTTGTTTAAATCATTTGACTAATAAATATTCTTTTTTATTGTAAAGGGGCTCAACTTTATGTTCATTTTTTACTTTTGCTCATTTATTCCTTATTTATGACTCTTGTTGGTTTCACTCTATGTACCATGTTTTACTTAAATATGCTACTTTTTATAATTATATTTTGAATACTGACATATTATAGACACTGGGATTTCTGATTCATTTGCCCTTGGTAAGGTGGAAAGGGCTTAGTCAATTTTTAAGACAGTACACTAAATTCATATTTTACCTGAAACAGGAAAATCTAGAAGTAATGACCATGTAGAACTATGAGATTCCTTACGGACAATTTTATAGATGAGGAAATTAATTACCTTTTTGAAAATCAAATGACTGATTTACAGAAGCAAAAGTAGGTAAACCCTTTCACTGTATTGTTACTATGTGTTTATATCCAAGTCATTAGCAGAATGTATATGTGGGTATTAAATGTGACTCTATGGAGTGGAGTTTTTAGTATGCAACATTTTAAAGAGAGAAGATAGAGATTGATGTTAAAATGTCTAGGGTTTACAATTAACCCTTTTGAAAGTTTACCTTATTTCAGATCCCTTTAATACTAGCTAATACTAGAGAAACTCCATTTTTATTGTGTAACAAAAATTCTTAAGATTTACAATGAAACAAAAGCATATCATTTTTTAATGTGCCTAAAGTTGTATACCTATATGTATATATATTCAAAGATTCATTGTCTTACCATATTAAATTGCTAGAAATACAGTAAACATTCTTTTTTAGTATCTTAAAAAAAAAACCCTAAGGATAGATTTCTATTCTATAGTAACTAATATTAGAAGTAGTTATTTAGATGATTTATAATATAGTGATATTCAGTATACAGATTCCAATGTCTTCACATGATCAGGTTTTCATATTTCCTATCACTTTTAAGCTTATAATATCATTTCTTTTTTCATTCTAGGTAAATTTTGTTTTTATAGTTTTATATACTTATAGTATCTCCAAAATTTATATTCCCTAAACATGAATTTACCCCTGAATACATATATGAATTGTTTGGCTATTCCATTAAGTAATTTCCCTTTTCCCTTTCTTCCTTACTAATAGAACCCTAATTTCTTATGGGGATGAAATATATTTTGTTAAGCCTATATTTCTTCCTTTCATTTTTGTCACTACAATTAAATACATAACACAAGTTTGGCCCCAAACTCAAGCAGAAGTCTTCTAAGGATCCTGGAAAAGTCAATTTTTGTCTCTTGTTTGTTGTTATTCCTACCTGACAGTAGGAGACAGTAGATGGAACAGATGTCTTATCGCCAAGAGACAACCTTGCGAAAGAAAGATTCCAATTAGGCAAAGGCTGAGGGAATTGGGAATGTCAATGAGCCACCTCCAGACTCATTGACACTACCTCCAGGCTTCTCGCCATGTGGAAAATTAATGCTTAAAAAGCTGATAAAAACTAGTACAGTTGGATTTCTGTTAAATAGTCAAGTGAAATGCCAGTCTGGCACAAAGTGTTGTTAAACCTGGTGATTTCTCTGCTTCATAGTTTCACTTTTTCCTTGATTTGACAGTCAATTTTGTGCACAATTTTAAATGACATAATTTCAAGCAAGCTTGTATTAATTGAATAAAGAACACGATTACATAACTTTTGTTCTACACTCTTACTACCTCGAAAGGAAAAGTCTTGACTTTAGAAAATAATATAACTTATTGGCAGAATTACTTGCCTAAAATATTGAATATTCAAAGAACCAACGTTATAAGCCAAATTTACTGTATCATCAGGTTACACGGGGCATGTAAATTAGACAAAGCCCATGATCTTTGGTTCAAATATTTTGTTGTGGAATGCTTTAACAGTGTTAAGATGAGGAAACCAGAAAAGATTAAAATTCTGCCCTATGGATGAAACTGGAAAACTGAAATTAATCCAAAAGTAATGAATGCTGGTGCCAAACTCCATTTATATGAGCGAAACAGCAGTTTACACAATTCTAAGAGTTAATTCTTTCTTTTTTTGAACCAAGAATTGAACTTGGGGTCACTTGGCCACTGAGCCTCATCCTCAGCCCTATTTGTATTTTATTTAGAGACAGGGTCTCACTGAGTTGCTTAGTGCCTGGCTTTTGCTGAGGCTGGCTTTCAACTTATGATCCTCCTGCCTTGGCTTCCCAAGCTGCTGGGATTACAGGTGTTAGCCACCACTCCTGGCTAATTCTTTTTCTTTTTAAATTTTTTTTTAGATGTTGATGGACCTTTATTTTATTCATTTACTTATATGTGGTGTTGAAAATTGAACCCAGTGCCTTACACATGCTAGGCAAGCACTCTACCACTGAGCCACAGCTACAGCCCCCTGGGTAATTCTTAATAATTCTACACATAAGTAACTAGAATCCAGTTTTTCAGGCTAGAAAAGAAAGTCATTTCAAACTAAATACTTCTTCTGTCAGCATGTTATCAAGTACTGAGAAAAATGTTAACATATTGATTAAACATTGGTATCATTTCAGGCAGCGGCCCAAATATAATGAAGTTATCAATTTGGCATATTTAATAAAGACAAGCAAATTTGAAGAGAAAAATCTGCGATAGAGCTAAGAAGTTAAGTAATGGAATTAGTATTTATAAATATGTTGACATGTACCAATTGATGGGTAAAATCTAGCAAAGTGAAATGAGTAAAAATATTGGAGCCTGCACTTGAGATAAAAAACAAACACAATAATAATGAGAGGGAATAAATTAGTCACAAAATCAAGCAATCAAAATCATTTGAAAAACATAAATAAATAGGCAGACGTAAAATTCCCATTATAATTTGGAGACCCTGTGTATTAAAGGCACATGAAGATACAGTTGGTTGATAGCACCATTTAAATCTTCAGTGTCAGGACCATGATAAAAAGAAAATCTCATGTGCTTGTGTACAGCAAGGCTAATCTAATGAAAAAACAGGAAGATCAGAGTAATCCTCCAGCTGATTTGCTTTCAGAATTCATCACCAAATCAGTATAATCTGTGAATTTGCTACAATTACTAGTTACTGCCACCACTTCTTCCTCTAAGAAACATTAGAATGTTAGGTATGGTCATCTTAGGTGATTCTGATGCCTACTCATTTGACAATCACTCCTATATAAATGTTTTAATAAGTGAGTATATGTATGTAATCCTGACAGAGAATATGCAGAGAATGAATTATTGAAAAAAAAAAAAAAAAAAGAAAGAAACCAAACTATAAATGGTGAAGGGCAAAGGAAACCAACGCTGGGACCGAAGTATAGTAAAAGGGATTTATTAATTAGCCTAGGGACACGTGGAGGGGGGAGGGAGGAAAGAAGACTGGGCGACGAAAAAGAAAGAAAAAAAGAAAGGGTGAGTTTTAGTCTGGGAAGTCTTAAGTATCGAAATGGTGGCCTGAACAACCCCCCAGAGAGACCCCTGATAGATGGGATACCCTCCCCTCCCCCAGAGTTTTCCACATCCTGAGAGAAGCAACCTTGTTTCATTCTCTGGGCAGGATGTTTCTTCCCTGGGCAGGATGTTTCTTTTCCCTGGGCAAGAGCCAATAGGCTTAAAGGTCGCCCTGTTCTATGGGCAAAGAGCCAATGGTGTTGGAGTTGCTCTGGTGCACCTCCCACCAGAAATCCCTATATAGGGCCCTGTTCGAGAGACTCAGAACAGACACACACAGAGACACACAACATCAGCTCTTTGCTGCTGAGAGGAGGAAGCCACTCAGACACATCAGCTCGACCCTGCGGAGAGGAGGAAGCCACTGCAACAGCTCCAGACCCATCACCTTCAGCCCGAAGGCCACTCCCAGCAGACAGCTCCAGCCTCCAGCCAGACAGCAGCTGCTTTAGCTGATAGCTCCAGAGATCCTAGCCAGTATGACCAAGCACCCACCTTCTGTCCAGAGCTTGCACACTCCCTTCTCCCTGACTCCCCTCTCCCACCAGAGCTTGCACACTCCCTTCTCCCTGACTCCCCTCTTCCATCACCTCTTCGACCTTAGACCAGAGCACTTCTCCGGTTTTGCTACCAGCCACAAAGGATGTTGAATAAATCTCTTGGCTGCATGGCTGTCCCCAGTGTGATTTTTGCCCTTCAACCCCCAGCACCATAAGCTGCCGGGGGTGGAAAGGGGAACCTGTGTGTCGTAATTGGCTCAGTAAGGCACCTGAGGTGTGGCCAGCGGTGTGGCCAGATTAAGGCGATTGTGAGGTGTGTCTTCTCTTAAGGTACCTGGGAGGTGTGGCCTGGTTAAACTACCTGGGAGGTGTGACCTGTAGGCCTGTAATCTAAAAAATGGTTAGCCTGGAGAATATGTAAAGTTCACAAACTTTATGGAATTTTTCACAAGAAGGAAAGCCAATGGAAGAGAATTTGACCCAATATGAAATATTCAATTGCTGTGTGGTGATTGTTCAACTTCAGAGTACAAAAAAACAAAAGAAGTCCATTTAGAGAATTGTTTAATTTTTCTAGGGAGGGTTCCCTTAACACTTTTCATTATAACCAGTCTTGTTGGAAAATCAGATAGTTTCCTGGGGACTCTGCAATGAAATAAAAGAACTTCCTAAGGAGGCAAGAAGTTTTCATTTCTAACAGCTGGGTGACACATTTATAAGAGGTTTTGAGCAATAATGAGGTAAAGTCTTATTTTTAAGTTCCACTATTCTAAGATTTTAATCACTTTGTATTAAGATTTCATGTAGTTTAAGTAAACAACTTGTAATCTTAACTATTAACCTAATCAGTCAAAATGGCAGGTTTGCGGCATTGAGTAAGCTGAATTTTAACTGATTGAGTATGCTTTTGACTGCCTTGACAAGGTAGCAAGTAGACAGGATCTTGGTCTATAAATGTTGCAAAATATTAATTCAGGAAAGACCCTCATATTTTGGGCTATATGTCATAGTGTAATGGAAGTTGAGGGCAGATAAGGAAGTGTTTGTCCTGTGTCCTGGAAGTAGTGCCTCAAGTTTAGGGTGCTAGTGCAGAAAAAAAGTAGTATGATAAGGTAGAGATAGCATTCAGATCAGGTTAATTTGCAAAGCTGGAAGAAATGCAAACTGAAGGGAAATACTTCCAGGAGAGTGTGTGGTGGTAAGAGACAAAAGAGTTAAGCTTTGGGCTTTTGTTAGGATGAGGGGTGAGACATTATGGTGGTGGCAGGGAATCACACCTTTGTGGCTGGTGGATGTGCAGCTGCTGACCTTTTATGGAGAGCTATGTGCCAGCATTTAAGGCCTTGAGCTTGTGCACTTTGCCCTTTCTGGCCTAGCAACATAGGCAGAAGATTGTATAGTACTCAATGGATCTTTAGAGTAGCTCATGGGTGCCTGACGATCTTGGGGATGCAATATATGCCCATTAATCTATGGAGGAGGGTGGTGGCTAGCCTTCTGGAATGTGTACAGGAAACTGATGATGCTCTTCAGTGGTTTGGGGCAGTCTATCTACCTTGTCAAGAAGAATTGTTTTCCATAGCTGCACCCACACAAGGGGAGGTTGTATTTATGTTCTTTATGTGTTCTTTCAAGATGACATCTGAAATTCTAGTCTTTTCTCCCATCCCTCATTTCTATCTTTGCTAACATTAGGTTCAGGTTCTGACTGAATTTTTCACTATCTGTATGATTTGAGTGAAACATATGTGTAGTATTTTAATGATAGTTACTAATGGAAAAATTGTCTTCCATGGAAATGCATTTTCAAGGTAATTCCCTTATTTTTTCCTAAATTAAATATTTTTTTTCCCTAAATTAGGCACTACTCTTTGTCATGAGTCAGATGGTATGGGGATATGTATGATGCTGTTACAGTAGTTTGAATTAAAATACAAACATGGTTGAATTCTAAGACTAGGGTATCTTAGAAAAGGAATGAGAAAGAACATTGCTGGTTTGTCTTAGTATGTGCAGTCTAGTCTGGGAATATCTCATGTTTTTCAGTAAGAATCCTGATGAAAACCATTAGTAAGTGGACGGAAACCATCAAGCACCAAGAGTATCCTGGTAACAGGACATTCATTCACACTCTCCCCACTTTTGGGTTTGACATTCACTAGAAGTGGCTAAGTAATTGTTATTTCTTTCTTCCAACATAAGAAGGGAATGTGTCTCCTTGGGTATTTAGAGCAGACTGCAGGGAACATTGAGTAGAAGATTTTATCCCAAAAACTCTGTGCCTCATCTCTGATTTCTGTCTCCAAGTGAAAAAATGCTATCTCTGGGTATTAACACAAACTGTATTTTCATATATATCATACATGGCCATAGTAATTAAGAATACATGTTTGGGTATATGGGAAAATTTACAGCATCATGTATTGTTATTATCACTATTTATCTGCATCTTAGTGTAGATGACTAAACTTGAATTGATTACTAATGCATTTAGGTGATTATTATAACTGGTAACAAGCATGGGTTAATTAGCTCCCAATATATTTTAAAATATTGATGACCAAAGTAAATCATTCCAGTTTTATCTTCCTTTTCCTTGGATATTCAAGTGCCTTTTTGTTTTTTTACTATCACATGGTATATTCACACAATTCTGAAATTTGGTTTTCAGTGATATATTAAAAAGAAACTTTCCCCTCATCATTTTTTGTCATCATTTTGCCAAGGATACCAAAATGCCAAGAGGCATGGCTAATTTGTAATTTCATTCAGAAAAATTAGCTTTCTTTCTGGTATTTTGCTCAGCAAGAATGACAGAGGTTCATACACTAATTACCAGTTGCTACTCAGAACTTCACAAGATAAAATACTAAAAGGACTAGACTCAACAACATTATCATGAGTAGTTACATTTATTCTCGTAAAATACGAACTGATTCAGAGCAAAAAGTAGTCGAAATCCAAGAAGTCTTGCATAATAGAGTCTACTTATGCATGCTTAAATTTCCTGATCACACATAATTCAGTACTTGTTTAATGAAAATTTTAAGTAATTTTATTTTCATCTAAAATGTGTTTTGAAAATAATGTGAGATTGATGTTATGGATATAAAATACATTACCCCCACTCCCCTTATCTGTCATTTCAATTTTCAGAGTTAACTATATTCTGAAAATATTAAATGGGAAATTCCAGAAATAAACAATTCATTAACAACTTATATTGTATTGATATAATTGTTTTATTTATTATTAATTTTTTCTAACCTCTTATTGTGCCTAATTTATGAGTTAAATTATCATAGATACGTACAGGAAAGAAAAAACATAGCATATATCATTTTTGGCACTATCTGTAATTTTAGGCATGTATGGAACACATTTCCTGCTGATCAATGGGGGGAACTGCTATATTCACAAAGATATTCTTCCCATCTATTTAAGTAGAAGCATCCATCATTAAATGGACTGGTTCATGATTTTTCCAGATGATATCTGATACTATAAGCACAGGATAAAGAAAAATTAGAGATTTTATAGAGTTGGGTTATTTATAAAATTTTGAAAACAATGTTTGAAGGAAATAAATGATTAGAACTTGTTATTTTTTCTTAACTCTTAAAATACAAAACATAAAATTTTAAAGACCAAATCATCATGTAGAGTCAAAAAGTTTTTTTAAAACTTTCTTTATTTACCTTTTTAGTTTTTCTTTCTATGTATGGATAGTTACTCTTGACATTTCCTGTGTTTTATTACAAAATGCATATGCAAATAAAAGTATAAACTTATAGACATGCATATGCACAAATATCATGAATTTTTTGTTTACCAAAAAGCATATTTTAAAATGATCTTTTGTATTTTATCTTATCTTAAAAGAAAAGCTTTAGATAAATTCAGGAGAATTTATCTGAGCAAAGAATAATTCATGACTTTGGCCAAACACAAAAGCAAAGTAGGAAATTCACCTTACTATCTATAACCAGATATTTACCATATTTGGTATGTTGTGATGAGTTATCTGCCTCTGATTGGATGAAACAAATGTCATTGGCTGGATCTTGTCTATTCTTTATAATTTTTTAATGTATACTGTTAATATACAGTTTATAATATAAAACTCAGGGTATGAAGACAGCCTCAGAATATATCTGCTTATTTAATACTCATGTAACAAACTTTTGTAAACAAATCCTTTACTGATGTAAATAAAGCACCCCATTATCATTTATTTTAGGTTGCTTTATACATAAATATATCCATACATTACCTTGCAATTAGTATGATATTAATACTTACATTTCATATAGGCAAATTGCCCTCAAAAAGCATTATACTGAGGAGGATGTGAAGAAAAAAGAACACTTTTATACTGTTGGTGGAATTGTAAATTAGTACAACCCAACCAGTATGGAGGGTCTTCAAAAGACTAGGCATGGAACCACAATATGACCCAGGTATATTACTCCTTGATGTTTATCCTAAAGAATTATAGTCATCATAGTATAGTGATACATGCATATCCATGTTTATAGCAGCACAGTTCACAATAGCCAAACTATGGAACCAGCCTAGGTGTTCATCAATAGATAAAAAGCATGTGGTGTATATACATATACACACACAACTGAGTTTTATTCAGTCATAAAGAATAATGAAATTATGTAATTTGCAGGAAAATGTATGGAACTTGTTTATGTTATGGTTATGTTAAACAAAATAAGCTAAACTCAGAAAGTCAAATGTCATATTTTTTATCTCATGTTGAAGCTAGAGTCAAAATAGGTAAAGAAAGGTGGGTGGGAGGCAGGGATCTCATAAAAGTCTAAGGAATATCAGTAGAGGAAATGGACCAGGAGGTAGGGGAGGGAGGGGGGGGGAGTGCTGGGGAGTGATAGTGATCAAATTATATTGTTATATTGTGTGCATTTATGAATATATAACAACAAATACCACCATTATATACAATAATGCACTAATAAAAATGTGGAAATAAAAATAAGTTGTACTAATTTGTATGCCCAATTAGAGTATATTATGCTTACATAGATACTGAATAGAAAGTAAAAGTATTGATCCACTTTTCCTTAAATTGATCCCTGTCATGCCAATGAAGAATGAATATACTATTGAAATTTCTAAAGTGGCATGGCAGCTCTAATAATGATTTTTAAGTATTCTAATTATGCTATAGTTTCTGTAAATGGCAAAAGTTAATGTTGTATAGTAATTTCCAGACCTTTGTCTAGTATTATATTAAGGAACTGAATGCAAAATCTATCTTCTAAATAAAGAAGTTAATGGCTAAGTTGGAAGTAAATACAGTGTAAATACTGTATTTCATCTTCGATAGATATTTCACATTGTAGTTAGTGAGCTATCAATACTCACTTATAATCTATGATGATTATCACAAGATACAGTTGTATTTGAATCTAACTACAAACTGCTAGATTGGGATTGTTAGCCTCATTTTGCTGATGAGTAATTAAAAGCAAATCAGCTTGTATCTAGCTATAATACTAAAGACAGAAAATGGCCTATTGAATTTGAACTAAGATTTTTTCTTTCAGGGACTATTTATATTTTTACTATAAGATATATAATACTCAACATTTAACAGGCTAAAATATAGTCACTATTTGAAACATAGAAGGGAGATGTCTATGTATATATGTGTATGTATGTATATGTGTGTATATATTATATATATATATAGTATACTTTAATAAGTATTCAATCAAATTCAGAAAGAAAAACTTTAGCAGATTTGACAAAAATTCCATCATTTGTTTTATTTGCCATTATGATATATTTGATTATCGAAAGAAAAATAAATGTAAATCTCAGTTTTTTGTCACTGTGACCAAAATACCTGACATGAACAAATTAAGTGAGAAAAGATTTGTTTTGACTCACAGTTTTAAAGGTTTCAGTCCATGGCCAGCTGCTTCCATCACTTTGGGTAGCAGGTGAGAGATGGGAGGCTGTGATAGGAGAAAAGTTTCTCAGCCCCTGGCAGCCAGGAAGCAGAGAGAGAAAGTGGGGCCAGGAGAAAGAGAGAGAGAAACAGACAGACAGACAGAATGGGGTTGGGGATAAAACATACCCTTCCAGGGTATTCCTGCAGTGTCAATTGCCTTCAGCCAGTTTGCATGTCCTACTGTTTCCAGACTTCCAGTAGTCCGTTCAGCAACAAATGAATTAACCAACTGATGAGGTCTGAGCCCTTATGATACAATTACTTCCCCAAGATCCACCTCTGAACACTGCTGTATTGGAGTCCAATCCTTCAAAACATGAAACCTTGGGGCACATTTCAGATTCAAACACTAACAATTCAAAAAGGAATTACATAGGATTTTACAATTTGATTCCATTGTGATTTCTTTTTCTCTGTGGCAGTAGTCTAAAAATATTTTAACTGGGGGAAAAGTTGCATATTTATTGAATTTACTGTGTATTTAAGGGTGGATGCAGCTGTTTTAAAATTGTTAAGAATTATTTAGCAGTTTTTTTTTCCTTATTAACAAATTAATTTCTTTGCATGTACTCTGAAATTTTTCTCTAAATGGCACATATGATCTAAAATGTAAATCAGTTTTAGATAACAATAATGTTCATGTTTATTTTGATATTGAATGAGACATAGTCTCATAAATTTCCATAATGCCTTTTTATGTAATGTTCTGGTCAACAATATTCTTTCTTACTTTAATTCTTTAGTTGTAGATGAACACAATACCTTTATTTCATTTATTTATTTTCATGTGGTGCTGAGGATCTAACCCTGTGCCTCACACATGCTAGGCAAGCACTCTACCACAGAGCTAAAACCCTAGCTGAATAACATTATTTCTTTTAAAGTTCTTTTTTTTATTTTATTTTTATTCTAATTTGTTATACATGCTTGCAGAGTGCAATTCATTTTATATTATATATAAAGAGCACAATTTTTCAAGTTGCTGGTTTTACATAAAGTATTTTCACAACAATTGTGTCTTCATACATGTACTTAGGGTAATGGTGTCTAACTCATTCTGCCATTATTCCTATCCCCTTGCTTCCTCCCCTCTCCTCCCCCCACTTTGTTCTATTTAAAGTTTCTTCATTCCTTTCAACCCCCCTCCCTTGCCTTTATAAATCAATATTTTCATAACAAAGAGATCATTGACCTTTGGTTTTCTGGGATTGGCTAACCTCACTTAGCAGTATTTTCTCCAACTCCATCCATTTACCTGAAGATGTCATGATTTTATTCTCTTTTAGTGCTGTGTAGTGTTCCATTGTGTATATATACCAAAGTTTCCCTATCCATTCATCTGCTGATGGGAATGGGGGTTGGTTCCACAATCTAGCTATGTGAATTGTGCTGCTATAAACATTGATGTGGCTGTGTCCCTGTAGTAAGCTGTTTTTAAGTCTTTTGGGCATAGACCAAGGAGAGGGATAGGGATAGCTGGGTCAAATGGTGGTTCCATTCCAAGTTTTCCTAGGAATCTCCATACTACTTTCCAGGTTGGCTTCACCAATTTGCAGTCTCACCAGCAATGTATGAGTGTGCCTTTTCCCCCACATCCTCATCAGCATTTATTGTTGTTTGTATTTTTGATAGCTGCCATTCTGACTGGAGTAAGATGAAATCTTAAAGTTGTTTTGATTTGCAATTCTCTAATTGCTAGAGATGTTAAACATTGCTTCATATACTTGTAGATGGATTGTATATCATCTTTTGAGAAGTGTCTGTTTAATTCCTTGGCCCATTTATTGATTGGGTTATTTGTTTTTTGGTGTTAAGGATTTTGAGAGATTTATATGTCCTTGAGGTTAGTGTTCTATTTGATGTGTTTGTGGTAAAGATTTGCTCCCATTCTGTAGGTTCTCTATTCATCTCACTAATTGTTTCTTTTGCTGAGAAGAAGTTTTATAGTTTGAATCCATCCCATTTATTAATTCTTGGTTTTAATTCTTGTTCTATAGTGGTCTTATGGAGGAAGTTCTTTATAATATTGTATTGAAGGAAACAGAAGTATTTTTTCTGTTCTTTTATAATAATTGGAATATACACAGAGTGTGATAGACAAACCAAATAAAGACATTTTAAAATTAGCAACAGTATTTTTTATTTTTATGAAAAGAGATTTTATACTGTTGTAGAGATGTGGACACTACAAATTTCCATAGTTTGACCTATTTTAATTCTGTGTATATAAAAGAAGCTCAATGAGCTATCATTAGTGTTTAGACTTCTTTCAAAATGTAAATATCTTAATGCAGGAAAAACCTATAGATGAACTTCCTGAGGTGTGAAAGTAAGCGATTATGTAGGCTGTTTTGGAATTGGAATTTTGGGGGTATTTGCCTGTCACTTGTGGCAAGGGCCATATGTTCTGAGCCTATGTTTAGCATCATTGTCTACAGAATTTGTGGTCATGGGCAGAGAAATAAAAATGAGGATCAAAGACTAGTTGATGCTTACCCCTATCTAAACTGGAAGCAAAGTGTAAGGAAATATATGGAAAAGTTAGAATCAGAAATCAGAAAACAGAAGCATCTGAGATCATGTACAAGGGTTGAATAGAAGCAGGCATGATAATTTAGAAGGAGTGAGGAGACTTCAATAAAAGGTTGACTTTTAGATAACTTCATGGATAAAAATAGCCTCCTACTCAGCCTCTTCTTTTACATTTCTAGTTCAAAGGGTCTTGGTACATGTTTAGTTGCTTAGTCAGATTCCATGGAAACAAGGAAACACTATTTTATTGTCTACATTTCAAATCAGAACATATTAAGCCCTGTGAGATGGCACCTAATTCACATATCAATGGCTGATGATTTATATTTTCACATACGTCCTGACATTTTCCCTTACTCAATGCAGAGATTGGGAAAACAGGCTAAAGGTACAGTGTGAATGCTGACCGCTTTATAAAGAATAATGGGCCAGCTTGTTAAATCCTCAAATGACCCTAAGAAATAGGATATTCTTTAATTTTAGACACAAAATGGAAACAGGTGGAGGAACTTAATTTATTTGTATAGTTTTTTGGACCAAACTGTGTATTCAACAAAAGCAGAGATGGTAGTTTATACTTTTGAAGTCCCTTTGACTACCTGAATATATTGCCTAATTGAACATTGTTCTGTGTTCTAAGGTCCTTCCTGATTAACTCTTACTATACATTCAATATTAAAAAATAGATATTCTTTGGACAATTAATTATAGGTTTCAAATTTGATGATCTGCTGCCCTTCTTTATTCCCAAGTTTTCTCACATCTACTTTATTTCAGTAACTAACAGTCATCACATACAAATGCTAGATTTGTGTGGCTATAAATATACTGTTAAAATGTTGCCAGTGTGAATTTTTTGTTTGGGTTTTTGTTTGTGTGTTGGTTGATTTATTTTTCAAGTCAGTATTTGTATTTCAAACTCAAAGAAGTTAAATAAGAAAACCTTAAATGCAGTATTTCAGGTTAGTTGTATACCAGGAAGGAACAAAATATATCAATTAGCAAAAATGCATTTCAGTTTTTTTTTGAGCACTAAGATACATTATTTACTATTTCAACTGTGGGCTCAGCATTAGGGTAAGAGAAGGAATTGGAATCTAGACTAACAAAACTGTAACATAGTTGGGTATTAAAACATACCTTTTTAGTGAACCAGGAGGGGACAAACACTCTACCCTTGGTCAGCATTGCCCTTTAGGGTCCTGTTATCTCTGAAATTTCCCTGATATAGCTTCTGGCCATGGATCAAGGTGACATGCTGGCCCAATATGTGGATAATTAGGTTTACTTCAGAGACAACCAAGCACAATCATGATTTATACTCCAGTCTTTGGGGTTTTTTTTAGAGGCACTCATAACAGGAAGTTTCAATGATATTTGAAATAGGCATGTAATCATTTTCCAAAACTTGCCCTCTTTCAAGGACATCCTTGAATATATCTGTCTAAATTAGAATGTTTTTCAAGCTAATACAGGAGCATGCAATAATAGAATTATCTCTTCATTCTTAAAATTCAATGTTTCTTAAGATGTAGAGAAACTATGTGGTAGTAATAATGCTAATATTTTATAATATCTTTTCATAGGCCATATAACTTTACAACCTCATTCATACATACCTAGAAATGTGTTGCAGTATATTGCTTCTATTGGAAATAGAAAATAGCTACATATCTTCAAGGATATAGTTTAAGCTGTATCATTTGAAGTGTCTAGAAGTCAATAAATAATAAGTAAACACAGATAGAAGGGTAGATACATAAATGCTTGCATGTATACATGTCTTTTGGATTTTCACGGAATCAGAGCTAGAAATTATATACATTTTTCTTGTCACAATCAGTTTAACTAAGCTATTTATATTTAATCTCAGATGTGTGGTAGGATCACACATGAATCATGAGATTGTGAATGAGTCTACTTTAATAGCATTTGTTCAGATTTTCAGCATGCCACAGGATGAACCCAACTGTTTTCTTTTAGAGGAAAGAGGAAATGTCAAACAACAGTCAGGCCTAGCATAATAAAAAACATGGGTTATGGATTTGGGAAACATTCATTTTTTTCCCCAGAGTTCATTAAATGGAATCATTTGCATGGAAAAGAGTTTAAGGGTCCCCTCTTCCTCACCCTGCTTTCTTTGATCATTTTGGGAAAATATTCATTTTAATCCAGGCTGTGCTGATTCCTAAGAGCTAACTGTCCTGTCCTGCCACTTTACCTCTTGGAAATCTCCTTTGTAAGGCTCCAGATAAATGTAAGAGGTAGCTTATGAAGTATGTTTAGGATTATACTACATACATAGTAGATGCCCTTTTGTATCTATATATTTCTTTTAAATATCGCTTGTACTAATTTTCGTTGATGTTTGAGATGTGTAAGAACAATTCTGTGCTAGGGGAAAGGTATAAGTGAGACTGACTGGTTAGTGGGAACCAGCCTGTTTAGTGTCAATACTATTGACATAAGCTCACACAAGACAAAAATAGATTCTTTAGTAAAGCACACACCTTAGTAAACAACCAGGAAAATCCTTGAGTTTGAAAGGAAAATCTTTAAGAAAAAATATACTACTCTTTGCTGACCATATCTTTATAATAGCAAGTTAGTGAAAATTCCAGTGAATTTGGACAGTTGGGTTTGAAGAAATCAGTCCCAAAACATTTGATTTCTTTGATTATTTGAATTTAGTTCCAAAATAATTGTGGTCTTAACTCTGAAGGGCAAGGCCCTGTGGGCTTGAATGCACCAGCATTCAACTTCTAGGTGCCTCCCGGAGATTTCAGGCCTGTCAAACTTAGCAGGGGCCTGCAGGCTATTTCTAACTTTGCTCTCCTTTTCTTAAACCATCTCCCAAGACTGAGTATAATTTCTTATCCACAGTGACAGTGTCTCTCATCACTGACAATTTTTTTTTTATTCCTTCAGACTATTCAAGAATATGATAACCTTTCCCCATGTGTACTGGGAAATAATTATATTTTGTGATTGCATAGAACTGAGTTGTCCACTCACTCCCAGTTTGACTCTAGTTTCAATTCTGTAAGGATAGGAATATCCTCAGCTTCTGGCAGCCTAACTGGATTTTCCAGATTGCATTAGATTTCATTATCTGAATTATGTACTTCACGGGACATTATGGGGGCATTTTTGTACATCCCTTTAGTTGCCTAGAAGGTTGGGTATCATTTCTACATGTTAAGCAAAGGTTAAAATGAGGTGTGTGTGTTGTAAGCCATTTCTAAAACATATATATTATTTATTTGTCTTTCCAGAGTCCTCCAAAATCCATGTACTCAAAAAGATGATCATATGTAGTGATATTGTCAAGTTCTCATTGATGTATTGGTGGGTTGAACTTAAATAGACTACAAAATGTATTTTTCCCTGATGAAAATACTCATCTCTCCTTAGGAAAAGGATTGGAGCGATATCTAAATTTGTGAACCAAGGGTGATTGTATTCACCTTTTCCTAACATAAGAAGCATAAAAGACACATAAAATAATGTCATCAAGGAAGAATAATTAAAATATGTACTGACAGTCTGAAGGGGTTTCTGAGGTCTTTAAAATTAATATGGAGGGGCTGGGGATGTAGTTCAGTTGGTAGAGTGCTTGCCTTGCATGCACAAGGCCCTGGGTTCGATCCCCAGCACCACAGACACACAAAAATAATAATAATAAAATAAAATAAACTATTTAGAAAAAAATTAATATGGAAGTCCTTTTAATTTTATTATTCGTATTATATATCTTGTCACACAGAACATTTTTGTTGAAGCTTTTTACTTCTTCTTATGTCTTGGTTTTTATCTAATTTTAGTTTTATTTCTTTAAAAATTGCATTCCCCTGTTATTTTGCATGGACTTTCCTCACTGCATTTTACCTCACATGTTAGAACAGTTTTTGAAATAAATGTAATATATATGGATAGAAACTGCAATGTAGGTATACTCTTTGGATTTTTTGCCTATGGTCATAAGTCTCTTGTGAATTTTTTTTTTTTTTTTTACTATATTAAACTGTACTGTTTTGATTCCTAGGGCACTCAAAAATCAGCATTTCTTTTTGATACAACTAAGTCAGAATGGGAATAGCAACTAACACAAAATAGTAAACAGAATCCTGAAGTCCTGTAATAAAGTGTGGTGGAATCATTTTAGTTAGGAAAAATGACAGAATAAAATGTAAGCACAGTTATGAACTTAAAATGAGGTTTTACAATTAAGATGAGATGATTGGTGATATTTTTGAGATTGTCTTTATGTATAAAAATACTTAAAATTATTCCATTTAAAAGGATCATTTAAGCTATTACTCTGAATCTGTCAATGTGATGCAAATCTGATTGGAAACATATTAAGCATACCCCTTGATATCCATTAGGATTAAATAGAAATTATGAAAATTAACATGTGACCATCTGCCTAAAATTCTAAAAATCAAATCTGGTGATAGAAGTGAACATGCTGTTTAATTTCACAATAATTTTGATTACTATTTCTGAAAGAGTAGCTACTTGATCTGAGTAAAATGACCAATTAAGAAGCATATAAGCTACTAAATTGATTGCTCTCACTTTCAAAGTTTGTTTCCCTCAGTATGCAATGAATAAGTCAGAGTATACTTTAAAAAATAAAAAAAAAACTTCTAAACTCATTTGAGATCATTAGAAATATATTTTGAATATAAGTAACAATGATTATAAAGCCAAGACTATGTCATGACAGATTTGCATTAGAAACTGAGGACATACATATTTTCATAGATCCATTGCTTTTTCACACTTTAAATCTTAACAACAATAATACATACATAAGATGCTCTAAACTTTAAAACATTTACTTAGCCTAAAATTCTCAAATTTTACACGACTAAATATTTCCTTTTTGTTAAAATTTTCATTGACTGAATTAATTATGTGGCCCTCATAGTTTTATAAATAGGGAATTATTTCAGCTTTGAACTGGTCATGTCACATAAATGTTCCCAAGATATGGTAGAAAATAAATAATTTAAGGAACTATCTTGAGCTTTGCAGATGCAGATGAATCTTGACTCATCTTCACAGGTGAGCAAGTTATTCCAAAGAGTGAAATAATGTAATACATAACTCACTCTTTGTAAGGTTGCTGAATTCAGTTTGATGGAAAAGGCAGCCCTCAGATTACTGATAGCTGAATATGGTAGGCCTGGTATCTCCTTTTATATTCTGGTTTTTATATTAATTTTATAAAATATTTAAATTAACAAATCCATCTTTTCCTCTAATGTTTGCATTTTTAAATTATTTAACTAGAAATATTTAATTGTTGTTAGTCATCATTTTTTTAATATTTATTTATTTTCTTTAGTTGTACACAATGCAATGCATTTATGTTTACATGGTGCTGAGGATCGAACCCAGGCCATACCCGTGCTAGGCGAGCGTTCTACCACTGAGCCACAACCCCATCCCCAGTCATTGTTTTTTTTTTTTTCTTTAACATTATTGTTCTTACTAAGTAATATTTATGCAGATTCAAATGTTAAATAGTACCATAAAATTCATGTTGAAGCAGATTAATTAGTCTTTTGCCTACTTTTTCTCCCAAAATTACATACACAAACCAGTATCAGCTAATTTTATTCCTAGAATCTTCTGTATTTGGTTCTTTCCTGATTTTTTAATGTTAGACATCATCAATGTGTAAAACAAGGATTTACAATTCTTATACTTAGCTGTCTTATTTTCCTCTAACCCAATGCCTGAGTGCTCTATCATCATTTACATTATTTTAACAATATATAAATAATTTCCAGGCTGGGGTTGTGGCTCAGCGGCAGAGCGCTCGCCTCGCATGTGCGCGGCCCGGGTTCGATCCCCAGCACCACGTAAACATAAATGCATTGCATTGTGTACAACTAAAGTAAATAAATAAATATTTTTTAAAAAAATAATAATTTCCATCTCAGCTGAATGGTTTTTATGATTATTTTACTTAATTTTACATTTCTTTTTTAAGTCTTAGATTTAAAAAACAAAGAATACTCATTTTTCACCCTCTTACGCTTAGTTATCAATGAACCTAGTTCATCCCCACAATTTTCAATCACTTTCTTTTGTTTTTTAATTTATTTTCCCATTCCCTCCTCTTGGGTTTATTAAGCCCACAGCATTTCTGAAGACCTAGGATTTCATGTCATCAGTCCAATAATTGTTTTTCAATTTATTGGATGTTCTCTTCTCAGTTTATAAGGGAAGCATGCTTAGGTGGTATCTTAGATTATCTAAATCCTATCTATTATGTCCTTACTCTACTCTCATACTCCAAGGTAGATTGCCTGGATATAGAATTCTGGGGGACAAAGTGTTTCCCTTAGCATTCTGAGGTCATGGTTTGACTATCATCTTGCTATTAGGAAGTTTAATGATTTCTGGCTTTTATCCTTTACATAAAGACCCTTTCCAATATCTCCAGGAGGCATGGAGTCATCTCTTTTTCATTTTGTTGTTTAATATTGTAATTGTGTTACTTGATTTCCATCTATTATTTGTCATTGTGTTTATGCCTTTCAAATTATAATACTGCATTTTCAGTTCTAGAATTTATGCATTATGTCTTTGATAGTTTTGTGACTTGTATTTTAGGTACCTCATTGCTTTTCAGTTGCATTTAGTTTTTTTCCACCACTCCACTTTGCTACAGTGGATGGATGACTGACTTGACTTGGCTTTACTGGTGTCCCTGCTTCACACTAGAGGCCCCTGACTCCTCTGGAGTGACTCTACTCACTCTTCATCTCTCTCAGAGCAGTAGGTCATCTAGATAGGGTCTTCATATGGCAATGGCAGAAATACAAGAAAGCAAGAGTTGACAATAAAGCCTCTAATCTAAGGCTTAGACTAGCACACCCTCACTCCAACCCTCATAACACTGGCAGAAAAGTGTTCTCCACTTACTATGGGAAGATTGCAAGTAGATGCATGTAGAGGGGAAGAATTAGAGCTTTGCTCTGGAAACTGTAGTCACTGGATCTTTTATTTCTTAAAATCATTTTTTTCTCTTTAATTATGCTACATTTTGGGAGATTCCCTTTGACTTCTAACTGTTGGAATTAGTTTTCTTTCATTACTTTTTAAAGAAATAGATCTAGAAAACAGTTTCTCTAAATGTTTTAGTTTTCTAGATTCTTATTCCTATTTTGGTAAGTAATATCCTTTTGTGTCTATGAGAGTGGTGTGTCTGCGTGGGGATGAAGTACTCCTTTGCTCTGTAACTTAACCATGTCTTCAATCATTTATTAGAGAAAGAAGAGAGCTGAGGATAAAAAGAAAATGATTTCAAAATTAAATATGAAGCTGTTAAAATAATGAAGGAAACATTAAAGTCTCAATCATGCCTATTGGGATGTCTACGTTTGAAAAAGATACAGAAATGGTGAATATAGAAAGATCCTCAGTGTCCGTGTCTTGTTTTATTTTTCTCTTTCCCTCCCTCCCTTCCTTTCTCTCTCTCTCTTTTTCCTGTTGGTGTGGTTATTTTCTGATTTTTATTTTTAATTTCTTCTTATATATCCAGTGATCTTTACTAATTCAGTCTTATTTAAGACTGAGAAATAAAAATGTTAACTGGAAACTCTACAAGCAGGAATGGTGGCAAACTGGTGTGCCTCCTGCTTTCAAGGTACAGGCTTGCCACTAGCCTCCTAGGTCTGAATGAAAGAAATGTTTGCCTTTGCAATGCTTCCCAGGAATGTTTCACTTTTCCTAGTATAACAAGCTTCGGCTGTTGCTCAAGCTCAAATCTTTTTCTGGTTTAAATTTTTCAAAGAGCACCTTGCCTCAGACCTTCTTTGGAAGTGGAGGAGGAGTGTGAAGCTGCCTAAAATGGATCAAATGATTCCAAAATGTGAAGTGCTGAGTTAAAACTGATTTAAACACCCTACCCATCTAGCTCACTGCTACCAGCCACAGCTTATTATTATTTTTTTAATCTCCAGTCCACATCCTATATTCACCAATACCTGATTCCTCCATTCGTGAAGTTTTTGGCATTTTAAATATTTAATTATTTTTGGTAGAGTTAGGCAGAGAAAGATAAATGCATGTTTTTTGTTTAAATTTCTTAGCATTTTCCCCAAAGTCTCAAAAAATTCAATATATAAAACAAATCACAAAAACAATACAATCAATTTCATCTGTCTCTTAGCAAATTGAATTTTCTAGGTCTAATCATTTTATGCAATGTGGACATTAGGACATAATTGTTCTAAATACATTTAGCCTATTTTATTTATTTTTGGGGTGCCAGGGATTGAATTTAGGGGTACTAGTCAAACCCTGAGCCACATCCCCAGCCCTAATTTGTATTTTTTTTATTTAGAGACAGGGTGTCACTGAGTTGCTTAGCTCTTCACTTTTGCTGAGGCTGTGTTTGAACTCACAATCCTCCTGCCTTAGCCTCCTGAGCCTCTGGGATTACAGGTGTGCTCCACTGAACCCAGCCAATACCTTTATTTTAAACTTGTAGAATTTGAGGATCAGAAAGCACCTGTGTCTCCCAAAAAGTAGGTGTAAACATAAGGTTGAACTAAGACTTGCTTCACATTTCACATTCTAGTGGTGGAGAGAGGTTGAATGTTGTTTTTCTCTAGTTGGGAATCTTCATCCCTTTTACTCACTGTAATTTAGATAATTCTCCAGGGAGGCAGAAAAGAAGCAGCAAGCAAATCAAGGTGTTCAGACACCAATCTAGGAACTTAAGCAGACTTTTCTGCCTCATTAAGCAAACGTTGAAGAGAAATAGAAAAAAAACGAGGCACTTACACTGACATTTCTATATTCACCATTTCTATATATTTTTCAAACTTAAGAGGTTCTAATAGGTATGATTGAGACATTAATGTTCCCTTATTTTGACAACTTTATTCATATTTAATTTTCAAGTCATCTTCTTTTTACCCTCAATTTTTCTTCCTCTCTTAAATACTATGCATTCTTGACCACACTGCAAATATAAAATATTTTAATTATTTTCACCTTAGCTCATTTTTTCCTCTTGATGTGTAATAGGATGAGGATGTATTTAAAAATAATTTATCAGAATTGCATATTTTCAATATTTCTCATTGGTTTGCTATTTAACAGTTTATATTTGAAAGGAGGTTATCAGGAATTGAACCCCAGAGACTCTCACACTAGGCAAGCGCTCTACTGTTGAGATACACCCCCAGTTCTTTTTTTTTTTTTTTTTTTTTTTTTTCTTTTTGAGACAGGGCATCCCTTAGTTGTCCAGATTGGCCTTGAACTTGGAACTGACTTTACCTTCCATGAGTATTTGGGATTATAAGTGTGCACCACCACACCCAGCAATAGTTTGTAATTTCTAAATAAATTGAGAGATTAGTTTTAATGTATAAGATAGTATGAAATGGGAAATGTAATTATTGGAAAGCATTCCATTACACTTCCATTATTGTCATTATAGCAGAGCTGAATTTTAGATTTCTTCGTTCTGTTTTGGCAAGATATTTTAATTTCCAATAACTTTGACAATTTTAGTGTTTTATTTTTATAATCAACCTGAAGGCAAAGTTTTATTTCTGTATCTTATTATAATTTAATTGATAATTAATAATAGCTGCATTTAATTTTCTTTTACTTTGCTGTCTACATATAAATGTTTTGCTCAAGATTTATCTTTTAAATTCCTAAATATATCTAACCTAAATTAATAGCCCATTCCAATTAATCACTAATTCTAAGAAGAAACGTGACCTTTATTAATGGCTTCCTATTTATATTTTTGTATATGTTTGTGTGTGTGCATGCTTTGAAAGTAGGTTTCTCTTCATTCTTTTATCCTCTTGATCATATAGGTTTCATATATTTTTAAGGTTTTTTTCCTAGTAATTTATTTATTGTAACTATAAATTGAATCATTACTTCTGTATTATCTTGGTCCTGTTATGTGATTTTTCATTTTTTTTTTAAATTATTGTATGTTATTATCTTGACACTATATTTTTCAAAATTGTTTTCAAGTTAAACAATTGTTTTTCAAAATTGTTTTCCAATTGATTTTCCATCTAATTTATCATATCTTCTGGAAATGACATTATTTTTGCCTCTTCCTATTCACTATTCATGTTTCTTATAGTTTTCAGAATGAATAGAACATGACTCCAAACCTAATTCAGAATAGCAGAGATTATAGAACCTTTATTCCTTCTTTGGACCTGAGTTTGAATGCAGTGCTAATTTGGGCATTGAAATATATGTTTATCAAGTGAAAAAAAATATTCATTTGTATTTTGTTGAGTTTGTTGCATCAGAAATAAAATTTTAATGACATTTCCTTTATTCAAGGAAAGGAACATAATGACCACCTATGACTTTCTTTGTAATCTGAGAAACTTTTAGCAAACATTAGCAAAGAATGGATTTGCTAATGAGCTAGCCATGCAATCCTAAAATAAATCCTGATCATGATATTTTAATTGATGATATATTGTTGTTTTAATATATTGCTTCAAGTTTTTGTATTGTTATTGCTCTGTATTTCTCTCTCTTTTGGCATTTTTATAAGGGTCAGATACACTATTAGTTTCCTGTGGATGCTATAACAAGTTAGTACATATTTGGTACCTTACAATAATATTTTTTTTCTCCCAGGCCTGGAGGTCAGAATGAAGCTGTCTGCAGAGCCACATTTCCTCCCACTGCTGTAGGAGATAATCCATTCCTTGTTCTTTTCTAGCCTTTGATGGTTGTTAGCATTCCTCAGCTTGTGGCCTCATCTCTCTCTGTTCCACCTGAATGTGACCTTCTACTCTATTTATCTAATTTCCCTGTTTCTCTCTTATGAGCACTTGTGATGGCATTTGGGGTCTGTGTGTATATTCTATGATAATCTCTCCAAGATTCACATGTCTCAGGTTTGGGCATTATCATATTTGTTTGGATCACCAGCCTCCTACAGGTACCATCGTTGTTTTTACTGCTGTTGAGCTATTCTAAAGTATTAGAAGTCTGTGATTTTTACAATGTGGTAGAATTCTCCAGTGAAAATATATGGGACTGTGTCTTATAGTGTGGGTGCATTTTTAGTGTGCATAAATTACCCCATTTTTTTCTTGGAAAATTGGAATTTAAACTTTCAGTCTACTGGATTCCGTTTATTTGAGTTATATTTTCTTAGAAAAGTGATCAATATCATTTGGCTCCTTATTTTCTCCCTTTCTTTTGGATTTTCAATTTTTTTCATTTTGTATTTCTGGTATGCAGATATTTATTTCTCGTCATTTTTGGTGTGTGTGTTTATTTCTGCCTTCCATTTTTTAAAACAAATTTTATAGATTATTTTCAAAGAAACTACTTATTTTCAGGTGTATATTTTTGTCTGTTAAAATCCATTAATTTTACTCATGGTTTTATTGCTCCTGTCATTTTTCTAACTTTTGAGTTAGGTGTTCAATAAAATATCCACAAGGATCTACCTCACTAATTATGTTGTTTGTCTCTTTTATATCCTCATGCATTTCTCATCCCCATGACCTATTTGCACAGACAGAGGTGTATAAAAGTTGCCTATATTTAAAGCATTTGTTAGTTTCTCCTTTCAACTATGATTATTTCCTTTAACAGAATTCCCCTGTTAATTTTTCTCATTGCTTTATATTTGGTGCCCCACTTTGTTTCATTGTATCCTTGATGCGAATTCTAACTTTTCAGATACCCATATCATCATCCACAACTTATATTTATTCATATTTGCCCTGGATATCATTGACTACTCATTTTATTTTTATCCTTTCTGCTTATAAATAGGATAACACGTTAAATATATAAATAAAATAGAATATAACTATATTGTTAGTTTCATGGCAGTTTTAATTTAAAATTTTATTATACTTAGTTTTTCCTTAGGAAAGTATTACATTCTAACGTCTACCTTTATGTCAACATTTTTATATAGTTAGCCTGATTTCCTTTTTTCCTTACTTCAGTTCTGCACTCCTGTTTGTCAGCTGTGAACAATATTCTGGATGTGTGCCCTAGTACATATCAAGCAATCCATGAAATGGTTTGGTTTTCTTCTTCTCCCTTCTTCATCCATGCTTTATTTATATAATTTAATTTTGTTGTAATGCATGTTTATTCTTATTCCTCTCATCTTTACTACAATCTTAAATTTTCATCTTAATTTCTTATTTTTCTTGGTTAATCTCCTCACAATCATTGGTTATGGGATGAAGGTCATTCTGTAGAAGACTTCTCAAGATGGATGTTAGGCCCAATGTTGATTGAACTGTAGCTTATTTTAAACTTCACTTCTGTAGAATTGATACTGACAGGTCGGGTTGGGTATATACTTGTCCAATGAAAGAAATACTGAAGTCCTCTTGTTGCTCCATCGTTGTTGTAACTGTACATTACTATCCACACTTCATTTTTCTTTCTTTTTGTATGTGACTTGGTCTTTTTTGCTTGAGTTAGGTATTCAATAAAATATCCACAAGGATCTACCTCACTAATTATGTTGTCTCTTTTATATCCTCATGCATTTCTCATCCCCATGACATATTTGTACAGAGAGGTGTATAAAAGATTTTATATTTTATTCTATATTTATATTTTATATTTATATTTTTTACATTTTGATTATGCCAGACACTTTTTCTCTGATGTGTTCAGGAAACTTTCATTGTGTAAATTCAAGGCTCCTTAGCCTGCATTTCTTGAAGGTTTTTGAGTTATTCATTTTAATATTTTGTTTAATGGCCTGTCTTCAAAAGCTATCATTTCTCTTTTACTGTGATTTGTTTGTTTGTTTTGTTTTTTTGTTTTGTGGTGCTAGAGATTGAATCTAGGGCCTTGTGCATGCAAGACAAGCACTCTACCAACTGAGCTATATCCTAGCCCTTCTGTGATCATTTTTAACATGTGCAACTATTTCTATGTTGGGAAACTTTATCTTTTTATACCCTATTTTTTAATATGTACTTAATTCCCCCAATTATCCACTTGAGCCTATGAAATTTATAAGGCCTTTTCTTCTAGTTTCCATGTACCTATTATTCAGAACCACTAGAACTCAAGTGCACTCGGCATCTTCATCTTAGGTGTGGGGTATAATGTTATGGGTGCAAACATTTTGTATGTTTTTAGAGTTTAGACACTATAATGGGTATGCTAGTTGGCTTTACAACATTGGAACATAAAGCCCTGACAAGAACAACTTAGAGGAGGAAAAATTTATTTTGAGCTCACAAGTTCTGAGGTTGGACTCCATCACCTTGGGCCTAAGGTGAGGTGGAACATCATGTCAGAAGGCATGATGAAGGAAAAAAGCTTACCTTTTGGTAACCAGGAAGAAAAGATTAGGAAAGGGGTTGTCGAGATGATAAACCCTTCCAGGTCACACACCCCCCAGAGTTCTACCTTTTCTGGTCACACTCCACCTGACCACAGTTACTACCTAGTACAGTAGTCCTTTCAAATTAATAATCCATCAAATCGTTTAATCAACATATTAGGTCACAGTTCTCATAATCTGACCATTATACCTCTGAACATTCTTGCATTAACACAGGAGCTTTTGAGGGACACCTCATATCCTAACCATAACAGTGGGTCTACTACACTATCTTTTTCTTGGTGGACATATATAATTCTCTTTTCTATAGCCTTTAGGTGAGAAAAATTAAGTTATATAGCCATTGTTATCCTCATTAAATTTTTATATTATTGTGAAATCAAAACCAGGAGAAAATCACATGTGCAAAACACCCAAAAATATTGGAACAAAATAACTTCTGTGAGCTAAAATAAAGTGTTTAAAATATATATAAAATTAAGAAATTAAGATATGATAGAAATTAATAGAACTATTTTTAACAGAAGACAATTTTTCAAAGAATTTATTAAATTGGTGGCAAAGTTTCTTTCTTTCTGGAATAGTGGGCTTTTTTTTCTAGCATAGTAAATATCTCTATTTATAACTTTGTTTTCTCACAATTACCAGTTCCAAAACTCATATCTCAACAGGAGCACTAGTTCTTTAAATACTTTACAGTTTCCACAGTGCATAATAAATATATTCACTTTATACATACTTGCAGAGACAGATAAGTATTTGCAGATTTACTTTCTTTTATACATCTACACTATTATTAAGGTAGCATGGGGTCTTTGTGAACTAAACTTAGATTTCTTATTGATGGTAGTTAAGATCTCCTAGGATAATTTCATTTCATTTTCCTAAGTGATCAGTAAAGAATTCTCTCAGGGGGGGAAAAAAAAAAAAAGAACAAAGCTAAGAGAAAACTAAGCAAAACACAAAAAAAACACAAAATAAAAATAAACCACAGCCTGTTAGACTTTCCATAAGACATAACCAAGTTTTATTTCATAATGCCAAAAAGGTTTAAAATATAGCAATGAGATTACTTTTTTATTACAATTAAGATAGCGTTTTTATTTAAAGTTTTTTTTTTTAACCAAAACAATTTTATGTCTTTATTTTAAAGGCATTAACAAAGTTATTTTCTTGTCTTTTTAGAAAACTTTATATTGTTTTTATCATCTGCAGTATGTATTTTAAAGATTCTTCTAAATTAAAAAAGAAAGCCAATGTAATAGAAATACATGGACTTCCAAATGAAGTGTTTGTATTTAATTTTGTCTTTTAGCAAAGGTAATACTAGATACTTTAAATAGGTTAAATATGTTAGTTAATTTTCATATTGAGGTTTTCAGCTTTGTGTTAAGGAAATCAGATGATACTATTAAGAATTAAATAAACAGATAACTACTTATGACTATGAATATTAACTCTTTCTTATAACTTGATAAATAAAAGTTGACAGGGAGAACTATTTTTGCCGTGTACTCCACTATTTCATGCCATGTAGGAAAATGATTTCTTGGTAAGAGATCATTAACTTTGCAAAATTCTTTTACATGATTTAAAAAAAAAATTCCATCTCCTTTTATTAATGTAAATATATGTAGTTTCTCTGATAATGTTTATGGCTTTTTATGAGAGTTAAACATCTGAATTTCTGATTTTGTTTCTATTTCAGACTGTTAATGGTTAAATGGTTTTCTTCTTTCCTCTCATCATACATATTTTCCTTCCATTTGCTTTTTAATTTAATTGAAGCAATAAATCTCAGAGTGGGTGGCTATACTGACCAAAATGATGAATCTCAGCACCCCTGATATGTTTTAGGTGTTAGCAGAAATAAAAAGAGTGGGAGATCATACTGATGATTCCAAAAGTATAAATAACAAAGTCGTTACCAACTGCTACCACACATTTCCATTGATTTGCTTGTTAAATTATTTGTTAATAATTTGCTAATTCTTAAATGAGAAATAATGCATGATGAAAAATGCAATTTGAAAAATGATATTTAATGCCTTCTACTTCTTCCTAAATAGCTATTTTAAATGCCACATCGTCTGGGTAATGGTGTGTTTAGTTTGTATCAATACTTTCATGTGTTTAAATTCATAACAAACAGGTATGTGTCTGTATAGTACCTATATTTATGAAAGCCTTTCATATTATATGATTTAGATATGGTGTCCCCCAAAAGCTCAGTGAGACAATGCAAGAAGGTGTGGAGGAGAAATGATTGAGTTATAGCCTTAACCTAATCAGAGAATTAATCTCTGATGGGATTAACTGAGTGGTAACTGGAGGCAGGTGGGTGTGGCTAGAAGATATGGTTCATTGGGAGTGTGGCTATGTATTTTGTATTTTGTTTCTGGAAAATGGAGTCTCTCTCTGCTTTCTGATCACCATGTGAGCTACTTCCCTCTGTCATACTCTTAGATCATGATGTTCAGTCTAACCTCCAGCCCTGAGAAATGGAGCTGGCCTTCTATGGACTAAGGCCCGTAAATAAACCTTTCCTCCTTTACAGTTGTTCTGGTTGGATCCTTTAGTCACAGTAGCGAAAAAGCTGACTAAAAGACCATGAATGCATCCGTACTGATATTACTGCTTTTCTGCTCTGTTCTCTTACTGGTTTTGCTGTCTTCTTTCTGAAACTCAAACTTTGCCTCAGCCAACCTTTCCCTCATTATAATGTACCAACTTTGTATGTTGATATTCTTTAAGTACATGAATATTTGTTTCATCAAATATATTTCAAATTGGATCTTTCACTTTAAAACATGCTTGGTATACATATTGGAAAAACATGACTCAAAGAATTATTAAATAATCAAAATGTTTTTGAAAGATGTTAAGAAAACAAAATAAAGATTTTACATATGAGCAAAATAACATTCCTGCCTCTTAGCATACATAAAGATTAATTCTCTTTCTATTAAAATCTTTATAAGTAGTAGCATAATTTTAAAATATTTGTATGAATGCATAAGGAAATGGCATGTTCTTGAGGATCAAGGAGATACAAAACTACAAATCATAAGAAAAATGATACACAGGATTATATTGAAATTAAAAGTGTTTGTTAATCAACTCCATAAAACAAGGGATAATGTATCTTTTAAATCAGACCACTCATATACCTGGAAAATGTTTGAAATATTCCTCTATTTTATACCTAGAACCAATCTAATTCATATCCTTGAATCCATCTCATTTGGACTAAGTCATCATCATCTCCTGAGTGTTTGTAATAATTTCCACATAAGTCTCCTGACATCCATCTTTTCCCTTCTATAGTCCATCTTCAACAGCCACCAGGTGTTTTCTTTAAGTCTAAATTGGATGATATCAACCATCCACTAAGAACCCTGCAGCACCTTCTATGAAAGAATAAATTCTATTATCTATCAAAACATATATTGATGTGTTTGCCCTTACACACTCTGGGACCTCATATCTTCTTAGTCCACCATTACTCATTGTGCTCAGCAATGCTGGTTTCCTTAGCTTTCAAATGCAAAAATGTTGCTCTCTGCCTTCAGATTTGAATTTGCTTTTGTATTCAAGGCTATTTCTGAAAGATCCACTTAGGTTATCCTTCACCTTTTTCTAGTCCCTGATCAAACATCAATTGATCAACAAATTCATTTCTTATAATATAGAAAGGGGCAGTTTCTCTGGGTTTATATTTATATGTACTGATTGCATTTCTGTCTATATACATATGGATGTGTGTGCATTTGTGAATGTATACATATATATACAGGCTCTCCTATCCTGATATTAATCCCAATTATTTTTAATTTTTTCTTTATAGAATTTTATCTCCCAAGAGCTTAGATCAATATTTGTGGTAAATGGTCCATACAGTAATGCCAGTCATCAAACTTAGGATAATAGTTACTTTGTCTAGGACGAGGAGATGAAGTGGCATCTTGAAGGTTTACATCAAAGGCTTTAATAATTTGTGTGGAATACTTTTTATAAAAAACTGGGGATGGCATTTGGGTGTAAAATATTATTTTTATTTCAATTCCCTTTTGTATAAATGAAGTATTCCATTAAAAGGAACATATAATCTTGGAAAATACTTCAATGGATTATTCATTGAGTGTTTTATTTAGTGGCACAATACAATAATAAACAAAAGTAGTCCTTATGAGATTTTGCTTAGTGAAAGCACATTACACATTGATTGCAGTTTTGAAAATAATTAGATTTAATGTTTTTCGTTTTAACTTAAAACCCAGTGAATAACAATTATGGAATTAGCAAAACTTTATTATTCTTATAAACCCGAATTATTAGCTGTTAAGACCTGAATTTTTTCACCCAGAGCTCAAACTTAAAACTAACTTTCACTAGCAACACTCTTCATTAACCAGGGAATGGAGCTATATTTGCAACAAGAAAAGATATATAGGTAATAGATAAACTATATGATTGTTCTGACTTACTGTGATTTCAGTTACACGTGTCAAACAAAGTCAAGGAGATTTCAGTTCATGCAAGAAAACAGTGAATAATCTTATCAAACACTTCAACAAAAAATTAATTTTTATTTTTAGTTTAATGCTGCACATATACATTTAGGAAAATAAGTTCTAGCCAATGATGCCTAATTTTCACATAGAAATTTGAATCAATCTTAGTGTGGAGTTTTGGATTTTTAAAAGTTATTAACCACATATGTTTAAAGATTATATATAATAATTATATAAGGGAAATAAAGATTATTACCCATATGTTTTCAACATTTTATTTTTTTCTTTACATAAACTAGGTAGTAATGAATTCCTAACATAATAACTAAAACCAGTTAAACAAGTTTCAAGCATCCTCTTCACTAACACTTTCAAAATGGTATGGAAGATCCAATTCTCTTTTTTACTTGAATGTAACAGTATTAATTCTACTAAATATTTTAATATTCTTTGTGTCTCTTATACCATTTAATATTCCATTTAATTATCCCTCAGTGGGAACATTTTCTTTTCTAAAATGAATTAAATGAACAATGTAACAATCCTTGAGGTAAAAGCAGAAAAGTGGTTTTATTCTGGGTCAAAAAAATATTACTTTCAGGGTGAATGAAATTAAATTATCATTAGGAAGATACAAATCTCCATGGTGAACAAAAATACCTACATAATAATTAAATTAAAGGCAAAATTCTACTGAATAGTGCATGTGAAAATAAATCACAATCAAATGTTTAAATCTGATTCAGAGACAGTGTAAGACAAATTCATTTTCCTATCTTTTAATGTAGATACTTAGTAATTTCTTCTTTCCCTCTGCCCTCCATCTCTCCAATAAATGTGTTTTAGTTTGTAATATGCAATAATGAAGTCATTACCTGACAGATTTTCATTTCTCCCCATGTACTTATCTATTTACCTATCACATACCTATAACTAATTCTTGGCGAATCTTTTATTTTATGCTGTGCCACAAAATTAAGTTATAGTTAAATCACAAATTATGACAAATAATGTAACATAGAAAATAATGTATCTTCAAATTAATATCCATTATTAAGAAGCAGAATGTTTAAAATTAAATATAAACAGAATTCTTACTCTATTTCATGCATGCAAAATCACTTATTAAAAATAATTACTTAATATTCCTGTGTCTTAAACTTTTAAAAAGCCAAGCTCCTCTTATTTACCCATTAAACTATAGAAATATCAACTCTTCACAATTGATGTAGATATACAGCACAATTCCAATTAAAATTCCAACAGATTTTGGGTAGAAACTGACAAATTGATTTTAAGATTTATATAGCTATATGATGCACTTAGATTAACATTTTAGTCCATTTTCTGTTGCTTAAAAAATAGGGTTCTTATAATCCTCCTATGTTCCCCATCCCAACCGGACTGTGAATCGGTCTCCTTATATCAGAGAAAACATTTGGCATTTGGCTTTTTGGGATTGGCTAACTTCACTTAGCATTATATTCTCTAACTCCATCCATTTACCTGCAAATGCCATGATTTTATATTCTCTTATTGCTGAGTAATACTCCATTGTGTGTATATACCACATTTTCTTTATCCATTCATCTACTGAAGGGCATCTGGGTTGGTTCCACAGTTTAGCTATTGTGAATTGTGCTGCTATAAACATTGATATGGCTGTGTCCCTGTAGTATGCTGTTTTTAAGGCTTTTGGGTAAAGACCAAGGAGTGGGATAGCTGGGTCATAAGGTTGATCCATTCCAAGTTTTCCAAGGAATCTCCATACTGCTTTCCATATTGGCTGCACCATTTTGCAGTCCCACCAACAATGTGTGAGTGTGCCTTTTTCTCCACATCCTTGCCAACATAAATTGTTGTTTGTGTTCTTAATAGCTGCCATTCTGACAGGTGTGAGATAAAATCTTAGAGTGGTTTTGATTTGCATTTCTCTAATTGCCAGAGATGTTGAACATTTTTTCATGTATTTGTTGATTGATTGTATATCTTCTTCTGAGAAGTGTCTGTTCAGTTCCTTGGCCCATTTATTGATTGGGTTATTTGTTTGGTGTTAAGATTTTTGAGTTCTTTTTTTTTTTTTTTTTAGTTCATTCACCCATTTATTTATTTTTCTAATTATTTTTTATTCTAAGATGTTATAAATGACAGCAGAATGCATTACATTTTATATTACACATATAGAGCACTTTTTTACAAATCTCTGGTTGTATGCAAAGTATATTCACACCATTTGTGACTTCATACATGCACTTAGGGTAATGATATCCATCTCATTCTACCATCTTTTTTTTTTTCCTTCACCCTTTTGCCCCTTGAGTTCTTTATATATTCTAGAGATTAGTGCTCTATCTGACGTGCATGTGGTAAAAATTTGTTCCCAATTAGTAGGCTCTCTATTCACCTCACTGATTGTTTCTTTTGCTGAGAAGAAGCTTTGTAATTTAAATGTATCCCATTTATTTATTATTGATATTAATTATTGTGCTACAGGATTCTTATTAAGGAACTTGGGGCCTAATCCAACATGTTGGAGATTAGAGCTTACTTTTTCTTCTATTAGGTGTAGTGTCTCTTGTCTAATTCCTAGATCCTTGATCCACTTTGAGTTGAATTTTATGCATGGGAAGATTAGAATGGCCAATGGGGAGGGATGGGAAGGGAGGGGGCAAAAGGGTCAAGAAAAAAAAAAGATGGTAAAATCAGTTGGATATCATTACCCTAAGTGCATGTATGAAATCAGGAATGGTATGAATATACTTTGTATACAACCAGAGATATGTAAAAATGTGCTCTGCAAGTATAATATGAAATGTAATACATTCTGCTGTTATTTCTAACAACTTAGAATAAAAAATAAATTTGAAAAAAATTTAAAAAAGAAAAAAATAGATGTTTATCTGACTTATTGTTCTGAAATCTGGGAAGAGCTTAAATCTGGCATCTGCTCTGTATCTGGTAAGGATCTTCTTGCTGTATCATCAGAAGACAGGAGGCATCGCATGGTGAGACACAGCTAGCTTGCTAGCTTGAGGCTCTAGTCCTTTTCTTATAAAGCCACTAATGTCAACAAGGGAGAACCCACCCTCATGACCCCAACTAATCCTCATTACTCCCAAAGGTTACACCCCCAAATACCATTAAATTTGAATTTGGGGAAATGTTTAAGCAGAAACATATTTGAAAAACAGCAGTGTTGCAGGACTGGATCTCTGTGATCTGAGTAATAATAGAAGTGTAATATTGGCAACAGAATAGAAAATAGTAAATAGAACAGAATAGATAATAAGTAGATTTTGATATATGTTTAATTACTTTTCAACAAACATCTAAATGCAATTTAATGGAGATTGTATTTTCAACAAGTGGTGCTGTAACAATGGAACATGTATTTGTAAAATGTGAAATTTGATCCATGATTTACACAATGTAAAATTTAACTCAAAACAAATTGCAGATCTTTGTAAATTCTAAAGCAAACAAACAACACTTTCGGGGGGTGGGGAACACAAGGAAATCTTTGGACCACTCAGATATGACACCAAATGACATACCATTTTTATGATACATTCAAGATTGACCAATTTTACTTCATAAAATAATTTTATCTTTGAATTTCACTATTAAGAGAATAAAAAGACAAGTCACAGATTGAGCAAAAATACTTGCAGTCTTTCAAATTCAGGGTTATTTGCTGTAACTTGAATGTCCCGATGTCTTACAGGTATTTTAACAATTTTTTTGCCTTGCAATAATATTTCTTGTCATACAACATCTGTGTGTGAACATAAAGAAAAATGTATTTGTTTGAATCCTCAGATACAAATGAGATTGTTCCAGGGTTTGCATTTAAAATAATTTTCATACTCATAAATTGATTTTATGGTGAATTAAAATTATTTTTTTATTATTTCCTATTTCTCTGAGAATTAAAAGAAGATGCTAATCTTAGGTTATTGATAACTTCACCTAAGCATGTAGTGTTTGCACAATATCATGGAGGATGGTACAGAGTTTTTGGTCTTTTTCCTCTTTCCTTGTCCCATAGATACAAGAGGATGTGTTCTTTAAATATAATTAGGCTGAATCTTACCTGGTTTAAGTCTTGAACTCTTTTATGTTGAGATTTTTTTTTTTTAATTTCCATTATAAGTTTCTATGGACCTTTATTACCATGATCCATTTAGTCCTCCTTGGTCAATTCTTATAATCCTTTATTTTCTTATTAAACTCAGAAGGCCTTCAATTCATCCAGAGTATCCTGGCACAGAAACTGGATGTTGCCTGTCTTTATCTCATTTGCCTCTGTTCTAGTGCCAGAAATGTTAAATATAGATATTAATTTTTAAATTAATGAGTTAAGATGGATTTGACATGTGAAATATTAACTCAAGTTCAACTTAATCTACTGTTCTTTTAATGGAGTGAGAAGAGAGTCTATTTCTGTTCAAAAGTAGATACTTTTCTCATTCCAATCATGGATACTATCCCAAATAAGTGTATTAAAATTTAAATAGATTCATGACCATTAATTTTTTCCCCAATGACAATATTCTTTAAAACAATTTTGAGGTTCTAAGAGACCATAGTTGCAGGAGTTAGTCATGAATCAATGTGAAAATGAATGCTTTGTAATGTGATTTTTATTTATCTACAATAGAGTAACATGTGACATTTGTTCAGAACAGAATCATAAAGCTATAAATGTAAAATATTAAAGGTACACATTTATTAGATTATTTTAAAATCAAGCTCCTAGCCTTATTATTGAACACAAATTTCTACAATTCCCCAAACCCTTCTATTCATGTGTAATAAAAATCAGAAAAATATTTTTCTTTATGTGAGTTAAACATTGTAATTTTTTTTTTTCTGGCACTGAGGATAAAACCCAGGGATGCTTTATAATAGAACTACACCCCCAACCCTTTTAAATTTTTTTTAAATTTTGAGACAAGTTCTCATTAAGTAGCTGATGATGGTCTTGAAATCAAGAACCTCCTGCCTTAGTCTTCTGGGTAGCTGGGATTACAGGCTTGAGCTACTGTGTCCATTAACATTTGTACTCATTTTATATTATGTTCTTTGGTAGTGTCATGTTGTTTGCATTGGCATTGAGGTTACACACACTTTGATACCTTGAATAAAAGGAGTTTCATGACCGAAATCCTTGTGTATTTTTTGTAGAATCTAACATCACATTTTAAAATAATATGAATATTATATCACATGTAATTGGCTTTTAATACATGTATAATTTTAGTTTCTGCTACCCCTGTAGCACTGTGTTCTTGGTACACAATATTTTCACATTAATATGCTAAATATGTAAGGCAGGTATGGTAGGTTATTTTGCTTCAGGTTCTTATAAACTTCTAAAAATATCACCTATTTTAATATGAATTTTAAAAAGATGAGATTTTACACAACTATATTTGGATTGTCATTATAGAAAAGCTGTGCTTCATCTTTTTTAAGTTAAATACAAACACATACTTCAAGGACTATGACACAATACATCTAATCATCTTTTTTAAGTTAAATACAAACACATATTTCAAGGACTATGACACAATACATCTAATTATAACTTTGGAATCAGTTCATTTTCTCACTAAAAATTGTATTTTGTCATAGTATTTACTTTTATTAAAAGCAAATTATGGGCTTGGGTTGTACCTCAGTGGTAGAGTACTTGCCTAGCATGTGTAAGGTGCTCAGTTTGATCCTCAGCCTCACATAAAAAATAAATAAAATCCATCAACTAAATTTTTTTTTTTTTAAAAGCGAATTACTCTGGGACTTGGGCTACAGCTTAGTATAGATGACTTATCTAGCATATGTAAAGTCCTAGGTTTGATCCCCAGCACTATTAAAAAAATAAATAAATAACAGAATTATTCTTAGATACATTAGCACTTTTCTCAGTGATTTTACAAAGTAAAAAATATTTATTTTATTTATTTCACATATATACACATAAAATTAATCTCTGATTACCAAGAGAAAATCTGCATAACCTTCATATTATAAAATTTCAATTTGAAAAAAATACTTATTTATAGCATACGGGCATATATATTTCACAGCAATTAGCATATAAGACCAGTACTCAGATTCTTTGGAAAAGGTTTAAGATAGCATCCACTGTTGATTCTAAAATTAGAAATATTAATAGCACTTAACAACAACAAATGAAACAAGTGGGAGTTAACCTTTCCCAGATCTACATGATATATAAGAAAATTGATATAAAGGGATTTTATATTACATTAACAATAAGAGAAATAAATACATTTCAGAATTTGTGAAAGTTCTTGCATGATTTAGAAAAGGTATGAGCATATCTTTTTCTATAGTATGTTTTATAAAAAATGCTATTTCAATAAATCACAAATTACTGCAATCAAGATTTTTACATATTTCTTCTTTTCTGTAATGCTCGAATAATAATGAATAAAAAAATAATGTTTAGCATTATTTTTCAGGTTACAAACCATCTCATGTCTCTCTATATAAGACATGTGTATATATAATATAAATATTTATTCTCTACTCTCACAATTTTCTTTAAATTTCCAAATTTCAACTGCTGTAATTACCATGCTAGTTCATGAATATCATTAAAACTCTGATTGGAACACACGTGGAGACCTAGAAATTGATTTTTGGCACTTTTGGAAAACAATTGTATGAGGGTGAAGGCTTGACAAATTAATTGATTTTTTTTTTGTCTTATATAAGCATTTCTATTTTTCAGATCTTTCCCACACTTCAATGCATTTCCCACCATCAGCAGCACAACCCAGAGGCATTCATGTCATAAGGATGCACAGGTTTTGCTCACTGCACACAAGGGGCACCTAAGAGAGTAGCATTTATCTCTAGCCTGAAAAGTATTAGTCAGCAGAGTGAACATTTAGAATTAGGGCCTGCATTGTACCAGAAATGTGAAGTTGTAGAGCTTTTTAATTAATTAATATTTGGGCAGATTTGTAATGGGTTAGACCTTTTCACATTATAAGACCCAGAATAGAAGCACCCTTCCCAGATCTAAGGGCAATACTAAACACAGTCCAGCTTCCAACTTCTGATCTTGATTGTGAAAGAAAGATGATCCAGGGTGGGTCTCATTATAACCACTGCCATCACCAGAACAGATGGTACAATGGTTCAAGTCCAATACAAAGTATGATTGTTTCTATCCCATCCATATTCATAGCAATGAAATCTGATAATAAACTTGTGTATATTTTAAAAAGTAGTTATTTGCCACTTTTTGTGTTTCTCTTTGGAGAATATCATCATACCAGACATTTATTTTTTTCATGGTATGGATTTTGACATATTGTCATAAATAGCATCTTTCAAAAAGACCCTTAACAAAACAGCCCCAATGTAAAAAACAGAGTGGGACAAAAGGATTTAAGTACTAGGCCTTCCACTTCTTATTATGTCTTCCTCAATTTCTGGCAGTCATGTATCAGAATTACTATTCTGCCTTACAAAGGCTTTTAAGAAAAGGGAACAAAATACAAACCAATGTTGCTTAAAATCTTGCAAAATTGATTCCTTTTCCATTCGAAACTTACATTTTAAGAACATGCCTCCCTCAAAATGTTTTGAAAACAGATACTTCTATCCATAAAATGTCAGTATTAAATTTTGGGGAATATTAAAGCATGTACTAAAATCTCCTGCTTCATTCAAATCTTATTTCTGTCCAGTTTTGTCTGCCCCTGGTGTACGTCAAGATATATCACATAGCCCGGCGCGGTGGCGCACGCCTGTAATCCCAGCACTTTGGGAGGCTGAGGCAGGAGGATCGCGAGTTCAAAGCCAGCCTCAGCAATGGCGAGGCACTTAGCAACTCAGTGAGACCCTGTCTCTAAATAAAATACAAAAAAGGGCTGGGGATGTGACCCAGTAGTCGAGTGCCCCTGAGTTCAATCCCCGGTACCACAAAAAAAAAAAAAAAAAAAAAAAAAAAAAAAAGAAAAGATATATCACATATTAGGTTTTCCATAAGATCAGAAATTTCCATATTCTGTAATGCTTCCAGTAGGGGGGGTAAGGCTTCTACCCTTAAATATGCCCTCCATTAAGAAGCTTCTACTGAGAAAGAAGTTAAAACTAGTTGCCCTAATGACTGGAGTTTTCCCCTTTACTCTTTAAGTGAACTAATTAGCTCTGGAAATAGTGTGCTTGCCTTGTGGCACATGGGTACAGAGGTGTGAAAGTGTGCTTTTTGGCTTTACCCTCCATCCCCCCAGACATACACCATTATTACATCCAGCCTTGCAAAGTATATCTAGATTTCCCTGTTTCTTACCAGGCAACCTTAAGGGTTGTCATGCTATTTGATTTAAATTTTTATTAATAAGATTTCATATGTCTATCTATATAACTGTACCTGACAACCTCCAACTATATTCAAGCACATCAGAATACGAGCAATTCTATTCTTTTTAAATTTCCCTTCCTCTTACACCAGACTCATAGTCTCTTCATTGTTCTTAGTTTCTAATTCTCAGTAGGACTGCAAACAGGAAAGTACAAGCCCAAAGAGTTAAGTGTGTGAGATATTTAGAACTGGAACGTTGATGAATAGAATTTTTAGCATTAGAATGTTAAGAGGTTTTCAAAATATATCTGAAGTTTAGGAAAGGGTATCAATAGAATAGAGTTAAGTAACCAGGAGGCACAGCTTTTCAGAATCAACTAAGGCAGAGTGGGTTATATCCAGGAAAGTAAAAGGTAAAAATTTCAGTTGCCCAAGGATTTAACAATCAACATAGGAAGAAAATTGCAGGTGGAAGTTCTTTGTATGTGGGTCTGAAAAGAACAAAACCATCGGTTAAAGAGAGCATAAGAAATTCCATGTGACTATTTCTAGCATACACAAGTATACAGAGCAAAGTTGGAGGTGGATACAATGCATGTTCTCTCCTTAGTTTGTGTTCTCTTGTTATCTTTCTGCTTTATTTCCAGAGCGGGACTGAACTATATATAGATGGATTGTCAGTAGAATATAGTGGGACAACGCTGTCAGGAGGGAGGCGCTCATGGCACTTTATTAATTTTTGTTCTGTTTTGTTTTACAAAAACGTTTAGTTTTATTTCTCTCCCACCAAGTTTCCCCTAAATATCATAAACTAGGCCCACAATAGACAGTAGCATTAAGGATACGTGGTATTATTATCTGGTGTTATTTACAAGAACAACTACAAATGCTATATGGTTTCTCAAATACTACAGTTGAGCTTTCAGATTAACCTCACCTGTAGTATTTGAGAAACCATACAGTACAGTAAACTTGAAAGAAATTTCTTTTTATCAAATATAGTAGTATTGTTGTACGAGAAATGTGAACTTGTCTATTAAACAAGAAAATTATTAAGCGTGTGCTAATTTTTAATTGTCCACTGTTAGCCCCTAGAGAAGCATAACAAATACAAGAAAGATTTATTTATTTATTATTTGACTGAACCCAGGGGCACTTAACCACTGAATCACATCCCCAGCCCTTTTTATTTTTTATTTCAAGGTGGGGTCTTGCTGAGTTGCTTAGGGCCTCACTACATTGCTGACTCTGGCTTTAAACTTGCCATCCTCCTTCCTCCACCTCTTGGGTTGCTGGGATTATAGGTGTACACCATTACAGCCAGGAAAAAATAAAGATTTATAAATGATGAAATAGCATATTTAGAATAGTTTTCACTGTGGCATCTTCAGAGAACTTGATTTTCTTTTCTTTAGGGATTATTCTTATGCCTAGGTCCAGTTTATAATTAAGGATAAATAAGAAACATAACTTCTAAATTGTCCTTATTTTTGGTAATTTATCTACATTGTCATAATACTGCCTTACTTTATGTTGAGTTAAATGTGTCTTGACAAGTGTAGAAGCTATATGATACTTTTCTGTTCTTGATTTATGGAGAGACTTAAGCAAAATTGTGAATTGTTATCTTTGTTTTCTTCTTTCAGTATCTAAAAAGTTCACTAACATCTGCTTTACATTGTTGCTATAATACAGTTTATATGCTCAAATCCCTGGCATTTTCACTGCTTACATTATTCTTCCAGTTCTATCACAACATATCATTTGTTTTAATGTCTTCTGTCTTTTTGTCCCTAACAAAACCTGATCCCAAATAGGCTGCCAGGTTGGAAAGAGCTGTCAGTTATTTTCAAAAGAGTAAGTTGTAAATAATTGCTTAGTATAGGATATTATAACAATAACAATAATAACAATAGCACCAATAAAAATTATTGTTGTTTTTCTTATTTTGCCGTGCTGAGGATCAAATAGGCACTCTACCACCGAGCTACTTCCTTAGTTCTACAGAATATTACTTTTAATCCTGAGTGTAGTTATGGGTTGTCTTTTAAATGTTAGGGAGAAAGGGATTACATTTCACCTATAAATTATACCCCATAGAAGATTTCCTGTTTATTTTAAATCTTTTACTGGGGATATGTTAAACTTATGCCTACCTGGATTAATTCATGGCTTATCATCATTGGAATTCACATGAATACTATTTTCTGATTTCTCATGCACAGCTCAAAATATGCTGCCTTTCCATCTTTTAATTTTATTAATAGTATATTGAGTTCTATTTTATAAAATTTTCTATTTCCTATATTTTTGTACCATGTTACACTCTATTTATTTGTAAAGCCTTCACATTTGACAAATGTCTTCTATTTGAAAAACGTGTGCATGGGGGAGGGAGCTGTTGATTTATATGAATATTCAAAGGTCCAAAAATATCCAAGGAGATCTTTTTAGAAGGACAAAGAATTATTCTTGGGCTTTCATACTATCAAAATGTAGGTATAAACAGTGTTGTTTAGCAAAAGAATGTGAAGTAGGATAGAGTGCAGAAGCACATGTACAAATGTAAATCATTACAATTTGTACAAAGGCAATGCACTTATTATTTGTTGATAGGAATTTTGTTTTCAAATACAATCTGTGAAATGAAAATTCTTCTACAGTGAAGCTCAAATCAGTTACTCACTCTATCCAAGTCTTTGCTAATACTTATTTTAAATGCTTTTGTATTTGTTTCCTAATCTTCTTATATTTATAATTTTAGAAGCGAACTACTACTATATTTGGTAGGCAAGTCTTAAAGTTCTAAGTGAATTAGTAGGATCTTGAGAACTGGTACTATATAATTTCCTTTGAAGTTTATTTATATTAGGTATCCAATAAATGTTATTAATAATAAAGACTGTATGCTAGCTTATGTTAAGAAATTAAAGTGTGGACAGCTAGCTATGACAAATTGTTTGGCTATTTACTTTGATTTTATCATGACCTTTATGATAGGGGTATTTTTCTTTGGTCAAAGGAGATACTAATTCTAACCTCTTGGAAAAACACTATTCATTTTGGAAAAAATGCCATAAAATAAAATGAGATCTATTACCATGTTTGAATACTAATCTTATGAAATTTCCCTTAAAAATATTGTTTCACTCTCAGTAGGAGAGAAAAGGACAGTAGTATTTATAAGTATCCTAAATACCAATGAAGACAAGTATTTCCAAACTAGTGTTTACCTCTGAAAAATCACATCTTAAGAAAAAAAAAAAAAAAGTTTTGGAAAACCAAGACTGTCAACATCAGCTTTTTCAGAATTCTGAAACTAACCAATGGCTTATAACAAACTAGGAAGCATTTATTTAAAAATCAGAACTAAAACAAAACAGCAACAAGAAGAAGAAGAAGAAAAAAAAGCCCAGCTAAACCCTGTTAAGAAGAGTTGGCTTTGAGGAATTTTATTTTTCTTATTTCCATTTACCTCTTGAAAACATCCAAGCCCCACAATCATAGTAGTGAGAAATCAGCATGGTACCTGTGTAAGACAAGATGGAGAATAGATGGGATAGAATTCACAGACCAAAAAGAGACTGACATTTATGAGCAATGCCAAGACAATTCAGTGAGGGAAAGAACAGTCTCTCAATAGTTGGGAAAACCAGATATTCACATGCCAAAAAAGAAATTCAATTTATAACTCACACTGTACATTAAAGATAAGTCAAAATGACTCAGACCTAAATGTAACCTAAATGTACCTTAAATATGAAAATCATGCACAAAAAGTTAGGAGTAAATCTTTACAAACTTATGTTACACAATGGAGTTCTAGATATGATCTTCTAGATATGATCTTAAAAGCATAAATGACAAAAAGTATAAATTTTGTAAAATACTATCAAAATTAAACTTGTTCTTTAATGGGTAAAGTCAGAAAATAAAAAGATAACCTGGAAAAAATTTTAAGTAATGTATCTACCTGCAAATTAGTGTGTGTGTGTGTGTGTGTGTGTGTGTGTGTGTATGACAAAGAATATGTGAATGTGAATATACTCTAAAAGCATACACACACAAAAATATATAAAAATGACCAAACAGTTGATAGATATTTCAAAGAAGATATAGAAAAGATTAATAAAACATGTTTAACATCATTATCTACTGAAGAAATGCAAATCAAAACTACAAGGAAGTGTGGCTTCACACTAGGATATTGCAGGAGGAAAAATGTAGAAACAAGACAAAACAAGTATTGATCAAAATGTGAGTAAATTGGGACATTCATGTACCACTGATGGGATTGTAAAATGCTGCTGTGGAAACAGATGGTTTGGAAACCAGTTTGGCAGTTCCGTAAAATGTTAAACCTAGAATTAGCATGTGACTCAGTAATTACACTCGTGATTACCCAGGAAAATTTAAAACATATGTCTACACAAATACTCGAACATAAATGGTCATAGTACCATGATTCATAATAATCAAAAAGTAAAAACACAAATACGCATTAAGCTGAGGAAATATGATTCCAATATTCTAGAAAATGGAATGTTAGTTTAAATGGTCACAGCACAATAATTCATAATGAACAAAAAATAAAAACACAAATATCCATTATGCTGATTGAAAAAATATGCTTCCAATATTCTACAAAAATGGAATATTATTTGGCCATTCATTGAAATACCAAAGCTGTGCTACAATATGCATGAACCTTTGGAACGTTATACTAAATGAAAGAAACCAGTCACTAAAGATCACATACATGATTAAATTTATATGAAATTTTCAGAAAAGGTAAATCTATGAAATAGTGTTCAGATGAGATAGTGATATGGATTGTGGGGAGTGACTGATAATGTGAATGTTGGTTTTTTTGAGGAAAATATATTGTCTAAAATTGATAAGGTAAAAGCTGCTCTGAAGATACTTAATTACAAACTTTAAAATGATGAATTTTATAATATATATAAAATTGTATTTCATTAAAAGAATTTTAAAAATCTGCTTATCAGTATGCTAATTTGTTGGGCTAATGAACTTTCCACAATGATCATTTTGTTGTCAGCTATGTGTATTAGAAAAATAATCCACAAAACAGACAACTATGAAGTCATAATTTTGTATGACACTAAAGAATTGAGCAAACATTGCACAGTAAGTTGTTTGAAATTATCTAAAAAATGGAAAGAACACATGAGGATGTCATCCAATGATGATCTCCAGTAAATATCAGATAGTTGTTTCTTTTAAACAGAATAATGTGAAGATTAATAAATTGAAATACTTGACTATAATCACATTCACTAGGTAGCATGTCTGTTTCTTTATCAGTCCGGCTCAGAACACTTTAGTCTTTTGAAAAGTTTTCACTTTTCCATATTTTGTATTTGAACTTCAGATATTTTATTAGTAGCAAATGAATATATTAAAAATTAGCATAAACTATGGAAAAATATTTTCCGTTTTAACCAAATAGCTACAATGCAAATTTTTCATACATATAAGAAATAGGAAATTTTTATATAAAATGTACATATATTAAAATTATGTAAACAAAAATTTGCCAACTTCTCTTCTTTAGTTAAAAAAAATTATAAAATTGCATGTTTTTAAAAATATAAAACATCTATAAGGATTTCAGTTTTCCCTATTTTAAAATTTTTATTGGAAATCTAATTTCAAGCTGTGTTAGTATTTTTATTTCCAGTAAGAATTTCATAGTTTTATCCCCTTGCCGGACTTATCTGGGTTCCATTTAAAAATATTCTGTGAGTCATCCTCTTTGCCTCTCACTATCCTGTTCAATGCTTTCTGACTTCTTTCTTAAAGCATCTTTTTTCTTCTGACTCTCAAGTGATGTGATTCCCCTCTGTGTTAGCTTTCTGTCACTATAACAGATACTCAAGCTAATTGATTTTTAAAGATAAGGCTTTTTGGTCCAGTTTGGAAGTTTTGGTCCATGATTTAGTGAAGCCATTGATTTTAGGTGTTGGCTGGGGATGGTGGGGAGACAGCATCTCATGTGGGGAGCATGCAGCAGAGCAAAACCACTAAGGTAATGTCCAGGAAGCAAAAAGGAAAGAGGAAATGGCTAGAGTCCCACTGTACCCTTCAAGGGCATGGCCCCAGTTACCCAAAGATCTCCTATTAGGCCCCACCTCTTAAAGATCCTCCCTACCCCCTACTTGCATAAAGCTGAGGACATTCCAGATCTGTAGCATTCTCTGGCTAAGTCATGTTGAGCTTGCCTTTCCTTTTCAAATGTCTTAGCCCAATCATTAGACATTCAGTAATTTATTACTGACTCTATACGTTTTCTCTTCCTTGTTACCATGAAGTTTATAGACTCATATTTTTACTCAAAACAAGTTTTGGTTCTGTTCACAAATTTTAGTGATTTTATAGCAGGGAATTCTTTAATTTAGCTCCTTGATATCTTTTCTTCTGGGCTTTCATTCTACTACAAGGTAACTCCTTGCTCATTATCTATAGAAATAAGCCCAATGCATCACAGGTATTGTGATTAATCATTAGATGAAATGTTGATGTAATATAGTTGAGTGGACCTCTTCTATTAAGTCATTGTCATCACTGCTGTATTTTATTCAATAAGCAATACGATAATATAAAATAAGGTAAAATATAATTGTAAAACAGCAAGCAGTTACTTTCAGAATAACAAGTTGACTTTTTGAGTTGTAATTCCCACTCCTCATGATCCAGTCCAAGACAGTTATAAGCAAAATTAAACAAAATAAAAAATCAAGGCCTGCCTTGGGATTCTTCTAGCTTGGTGTCATTCTCCTAGATGCACAGATAAGGCTACTACACTTCAGGCACCTCTCTAACGATTAAGGAATAACTAAAAAGTAATGCCTAATTATTTTCTAACTATATCCTTAATATCCCAGTTAGAGTCCTCATTTCTCATCAATCTCTTAGGGTTGAGCTCTGCAAACTCTGACTTTAAAGGGATGGATAATAAATATTTTAAGTTTTGTAGAAGTGTAGCTTCTTTCCAATAAAAGCTTGTGGACACTCAAATTTAAATTTCCCTTATTATCACGTCATAAATATTTCTCTTTAGAAAGAAATGAACATTCCAGCTTAACTTGCTTTTCTTATGAGAATGTGAATGATACAGGTAACAGATGCATATCCAGTCTAGATAATCAATCTTCATCTAATCAGCAGACTTTTGAGTTAATGAATCCTTACTAATATTACCAAATGCTAGCTACTCTTTTGAAGTGCAAGTTAATCTTAGGTACTGAATCATACAAAAACTAGAGATAGGCAGAGTTGATCTGGCCCCTGTTTTGAGAATGGATCATCTAGTTTGTCTATTTCATTGTTGGTTTATTTTTCCTTTCTTGTACTCCCCCCGCCAAAAAAAAAAAATGCACAGTAATAATTTGTGAAGGTAATTCTACAGTCCTTTTTATTTTATTTTTTTTAAAGGAAAAAAACTTAAATTCTTTCCTAGGTGACTTCTGTTGCAAAGAAGTTTGCATAAATGCGAACAGTTTTATGTTAGGAAAAAATAATATTTTTTTGTCCTGCTTCTGAAACTTATTAGTGATGTTATTTGGGCTGGCTATTCTTATTTTTTTTTTTGTTTTCCTCACCTGTAATTAACAATGTTGTTTTTTTTTTTTTTTTTTTTTCTTTTTATAATTATTACTTATGTTTGTACCCAAGTTTCAACAGTCTCATTCTGAATGAACATGACTTTGGACTTCAGAGACTGTTGTGAAAGTGTCTTCACTGCACCTCATGCCTTATTTGCCAACATTGATTATTTCTCATTTCTTATTGGCAAGTTTCTTTGTGCATGCTTCTTTGTCTATAGAGCCAGCCACTGTTAACATTGATTTGTAGAGAAAAAACATAGAAAATCACTCCCCAGGTGCTTTCACTTTCATCATTACTGTTCACATTGCCTGGTGATGCTTTTTAATTGCTTACACAAGACACCTTGTGAGGAGTTTTGTAATGCTGGAAGACCTATGGACATCTGATGATCTGTCTTACAAATAACTACAATCGACCACTGAGCATGGTATTTTCGTAGACAAAAAGTTATTTTGTGTTTCAGGAACAAATTCTAATCTTAGAATACCAACCGTTTTTGCCTCTGCCCCATCAAATGGGTATCCATGACCTTTTCCCTTCCTGTCCTTCCTGTCTCTGTTTTGTTCACATACCCAAAACCTATGCCTGCATTCTCAAATAGCACAGCAAAATTAATCCTTCTGGACTTTTAGACACTCACTGTTTTAGTAAGCTTGTTTGTTTGTTTGTTTGTTTGTTTGTTTCTGTGACCAAAAAGACCTGACAAGAACAGTGTTAGAGGAGTAAAAGTTTATTTAGTGCTCCTGGTTTTAAAGGTTGCAATCCATAAACAGCTGACTTAGGGGTGAGCAGAAAATCATGGCAGAGCAAAGCTGACCATGTATGGTGTGGCGATCAGGAAGCAGAGGGAGAGTTCCATTCACTAAGACAAAATATATACCTCAAAGGCACACTCCCCAGCAACCTACTTCTTCCAGCCACCCCCTACCTGTCTATCACACAGTTAATCAATTCAAGTGGATTAATGCACTGATTAGATTAAGGCTCTCATAACCCAAATCATTTCACCTCTGAACTTTCTTGCATTTTCTCACACATAAACTTTATGGGAACACCTCATGTCTAAACTATAACATCACTTAAAACAGGGATAACTGTGGAATAGAAGAAGGGGAACAGGAAGAACAGAAAGAAATTAATCAAACTGTCATATGCATGTATGAAAAATTCTGCTTTCATTTATAACTATAATGAACCAAATAATTAAAGTAATGAATAAACCTCACATATAATGTTCCTGCACAGAAATATGGTAATATCTTTCCCCATACTAATACTAAAGAGTAATTTTGCTGTTTCCTCACCACTTTTTCTAAAGAAAAATTTAACCTTATCAAACAAATTTGATATATGACCGTTATTTTTAAAAGTCAGAATATATAAAGGAGCTTATGAGGAACAGCAACACTCTCTAGCACCATCTCCTCTCTATCCACAGAGATAAACTTTACAAGAATGACTGCCTCGTTTAGTTTTTAGGGTTTGCTTCTAATTTTGAAAAAAAAAATTTCTTACATCAATCAATAATACGGAGAATTTATTTAGTCCATACTAAGAAAGTTAAAAGTTTATTTGATTTTACTATTATTTATTTCCTCTTCTAGTGTGAAATTTTTTTTTCTTTTGACTATCTAAATAGAGTTTATTGAAACTGTGATAAACATAACTTGTATTTACTAGTTTGTTTACAAGGTTAATTGCTTTCTTTTTTTTTTATTCTAGTATGAAACTCTTATATTACCATTCTTTTATACCTCTATTTGACATTTAAACCTCTTCAACTGCTATCAGTCCCACTTTTAAAAAAATCGCATTAAGGTTGCAAAATGGTACCCAATAGTTACAATCTTCTTGTCTGTCTCCATGTGTGGTACTCATGATGTGCTAAAAAGCAATATAAATATCATTGCTCTAGTGTCACTACAGTAGCAGTCCAGCATATTTTTTTGCATCTGTTGTTTTTGCTCATTCATGTGCCTTAGGCATTGGTGTTTTAAATCATATACTTATATTTCTATATTTCAACTTTTAAGCCAACATCTTGATTCCACTTCTTGTAGACTGAAACTATCAGTCCCCTGACCTGCCTCTCCAACTTCACTGTTTCCCTGTCAGCAACACTTCCATTTTCACATTTTCAGTGTTGTTAACAGCTTCTTTCTGCATTGACGAGAAAAACAAGTCATTCTTGCTTCGTCCATATACTGGCTATAAACATTGAACACTAGTAAATATCAATTATGTTATCATGACTATTACTGTGATTATGTACCCTGTATTTATTGACCATGCAATGTTCTATGATGACATTTCCTTTTTTTTTCTTTTTTTGTTTATTTAATTATTTATTTACTTATTCATAATGCACAAGTATAGCATCTTTTTACATACAACTGCTTGTATACAAAGTATATAAGTTCCATTCAGATCTTCAATCATGCATTTAGGATAATGATATCCATCTCATTCAACCACCATTTTTTTTTCTTTTTCTTTTTTCTTTTTTCCTTTTCTTTTTCTTTTTTTCCCTTCCCCTCTCCCTCCCCCCTTGCGACATTTCCTTTTTCATCATTTAAATGCTTTTGATACCTTAGTACTTCAAAGGAGAATTTTCCTACCACCCAATCTGAAGAATTCTCTTATCATATTGTTGCTTATTATTTATTTTTCATTTTAATTTTATTATAGGACTATGAGTTGGGGAATTTTTATTTTTCAGTGCTTAATAAACTTTTTTCATGTTAAAAATAAAATTGCATCTTGTTAAACATAGTAAGATGGTGCAAAATCTCTAATCCTGAATGTTCTTTTCCTGTTGTTTGTAATTGCTTGTTCTATCTCCAGAGTCCAAAGTCTTCTCATTTTCTTTCCCCTTTCAGTTTGCTGAAATACATCCTCAAGTAACACCTTAAGAACGAGACAAAGCCAGTGAATTTTCTGAGATCATATATGTTTGAAGATGTATGTTTTACTCTATATCTGTGTAATATTTTTAACCTATTCAAAGTTAGTTTAGGAATCATTTTTATTAATCAAGACATTAAGGATAACACTCTCTGGTCTTCTAGCATCAGATATTGCTGTTGAAAAAAATTTTTCCTTCTGTCTTGCCTTATTTTACATGATTGCTTTTCTTTGTTGTTCTATATTATAGAAAAGGCATCAGAAAATATTTTCTGCAAAAAAGAATATGGAAATACTTTGGGATTTACATGCTACCTAATCTCAATCACTGCTATTATATTATAGGGCTAACACAGCCATAGATAAAATGTAAATAATTGAGTTTCAATAAAAGTTATTTATGGAGAATCAATTTGAATATCATATAATATCTGTGCCAAAATTTTTTTCTTATTTTTCAGTAGTTAAGAAATATATTTATAGTTCTTAAGATATACAAAAACACAGTCTAGCAGCTAGATTTGACTCATAGGAAGTCATTTACAGAGCCCCATTTTTACAATCATTCTATATCTTTATGATCCTTCCTTGTTAGAAAATGTCATAATGCTATGTCAGCATGCCTCTCCACTGAGCCTTTTTTTCTTTTTTATTCTAAAAGGCATTATGAACCTATAAATAAAAATGAAGAAAAAATTGTTTTTGTGGTGACACTTCATAGGAATGACTCAAGCATAAATGTCTTAGGTTCAAAACTTTTTAAAAGTTCAAAATCCTGATTCATTTCACTTTAACTGTCTCTGGTTAAGGTTGCCTTTAAGCCAGCAAGTGAAGCCTGCAGAAAGAGGCCTGGTTCTCACCTCAAATGGACCTTCCTGTTAATCTCTGAGTTCAAATTTTCCTTCCTGCTTGATTCACTGACTTACTAAATACATTTTCCTTCTTGAAGTTTGTTTAATATTCTTTTCTTCTAGTAGAAACTCCTCTCTCTTAACTTCATTTTCTTCTCTTCATTGTGTATGTGTTCCCATTTGTACTCTTGGAATTTTATTTCAGCAGAATAAAGATGTGAGTATTTAACTACATAGTCATTTTGAGTAAAAATTACAATTTTTTATTAATGTTACATTTATTCTTATATGATATGATAGACATCAGACTCACAATTTTTTTAATTATTTACTCATTTGAGTTGAGGCCAGGTATGATAGTGGCTGAAATTAAGAACTGGAAGTATCTGAATATTCTTGTTCTGTTTTTGCTGGTCATAGGGGGAAGTTGTTACTCAAGGAAAAGACAGGAAGAAAAAATCTTATATCTATTTTACTAAGTATAATGGAAGACCATTCAAAAATGTTAGTGTAAATTTTCACTTATATATTTTATATGTCTTTGAATATCTATCATCGTGTTTTCATCTTTAAAACTTTCGAGGGAACAAATATTTAATACATGCACATCAGATAGAGCACTAATTTCTAGAATATATATAGAACTAAAAAAACTTAACACCAAAAAAGCAAATAACCCAATCAATAAATGGGCTAAGGAATTGAAAAGACACTTCTCAGAAGAAGATACATGATTAATCAACAAATACATGAAAAAATGTTCAACATCACTGGCAATTAGAGAAATGCAAATCAAAACTACTCTAAGATTTCATTTCACTCCAGTCAGAATGGCAGCTATCAAGAACACAAACAACAATAAATGTTGGAGAGGATGTGGGGAAAAAGGCACACTCATACATTGCTGGTGGGACTGCAAAATGGTGCAACCGCTATGGAAAGCAGTATGGAGATTTCTTGGGAAAATGGGAATGGAACCACCCTATGACCCAGCCATCCCACTCCTGGGTCTTTTCCCAAAGGACTTAAAAACAGCATATTACAGTGACACAGCCACTTCAATGTTTATAGCAGCACAATTCACAATAGGTAGGTTGTGGAACCAACCTAGATGCCCCTCAGTAGATGAGTGGATAAAGAAAATATGGTATATATACAAAATGGAATTTTACTCAGCAATAAGAGAGAATAAAATAATGGCATTTGCAGGTAAATGGATGAAGTTGGAGAATATAATGCTAAGTGAAATTAGTCAATCTCAAAAATCCAAGTACCGAATGTTTTCTCTGATATAAGGAGGCTGGTTCACAGAGTTGTTGGAAGGGGGTACATAGGATCAGAGGAACACTAGAATGGTCAACGGAAAGGGAGGGGAGGGAGGGAGTAAGGGGGGGGTTGGAAAAAAATTGGTGGTTGAATGAGATGGATATCATTATCCTAAATGCATGATTGAAGATCTGAATGGTACTTATATACTTTGTATACAAGCAGTTGTATGTAAAAAGATACTATACTTGTGCATGATGAATAAGTAAATAAATAATAAAAAAATTAAAAAAAAAAAAACTTTCGAGAGTATAAGTTCCCAAAGCTGTGGAATATTGTAACTCTTTTTGAAGCTTGAGGTTTGCAACTGGTATGAGAAAAATATAGACAACTCTTTAAAGATGTTGCAAAGATAAACTCTTTACAGAACCACCTCAAAATTCCCTAATGCCTTTTATTAATCAACTTATTATATTAGCAGTTTATTCATAAAATATATAACTCTATATTCCTATTGAGGATTTTTGATGAAACTCCTGATCATAAGTAGTTTCTATTTCCTTCAGTGTAATTCCTGAGAGCACATTCAACTAAAAGAATTGTGGCCAACTTCCAATTCTAAAATTATACTTCACATGATTTACATATGTTACACATGTATAAATTATAATAGGAATAAATGTAATATATAAGAATGAAATTACTTCAATCTAAAATTAAGAAAAGTGGTCAAATCTAGAACTCACTTTAATCTTCTCTATATTTTTCTGACATTTGCAATGTAATATATATTTTTTTTTTTTTTTTTTTTTTTTTTTTTTTTGTGGTACCGGGGATTGAAATCAGGGGCACTCTACCATTGGGTCACATCCCCAACCCTTTTCTGTATTTTTTTATTTAGAGACAGGGTCTCACTGAGTTGCTAAGTGCCTCGCCATTGCTGAGGCTGGCTTTGAACTCGCGATCCTCCTGCCTCAGCCTCCCAAAGTGCTGGGATTACAGGCGTGCACCACTGCACCCGGCTAATTTTTTAATACTAAAATAGAATAGAATTTTTAGAAAAAGATTGTTTAGTTTAATCTTAGGTTTTATGATCAAGGAAAAAAATTGAAAATAACTGTTTTAGTCAGGTTTGGTGGTAAAGGCCTGTAATTCCAGTGGCTCAGGAGGTTAAGGCAGGAAGATTGCAAGTTCAAAACTTGCCTCAGAAACTTAGGCCCTAGGCAACTTAGTAAAAATAAAAAGGGTTGGGGATGTAGCTCAGTGGTTAAGTGCTCCTGGGTTCAATCCTGGATTCAAACAAAACAAAACAAAAGAAAACAAAAAAATAATAAACAACAAAAACAAAACCCCAAAACAAATAAACATAAAATTGTTCTAAGTACAGCTTTGATACTTTACAAGGCAGGAGTCAGTCTGTTGTACTACTTCTCTGGAATAAAAAAAGAACAAACTGCAACCAAGTGGGATTTATCTCTGTGTTGTAAGTTTGATGTAAAAAATACAAGTCAATAATTGATTCACAACATTAAGAGAATGAAAAATAAAAACCACATAATCATTTTCAACAGATGCAGAAAAAACATTGCCAAAGTTCTATATCCTTTCATAATAGCAACTCTTATTATGTACAGGCAAAAAATCAAATTAATAAAAACCATTTATGAAAAGACCATTATTATAAACAATGGGGAAGAAACTGAAAGTATTTCCTTTAAGAACTACTAAGAGGCAAGGGTGCCCATTCTTGTCGCTTCTATCCAGCAGAGTACTAGGTAGAATCATGAGCAATCAATAAAAAAAAAAAAAAATAATAAAAGGCATAAAAACCATAAAAGTAATTAGACATATCCCTATTTTTTAGATAGCATGATCCTGTATGTAGAAAACACTGAAGATTTTGCTCCCCACCCCCCCAAAAAAATAGCTATTAGGACTGACAAATGCTGACAAATTAATTCAGTATAGGATGAAAAATCAATACAATAAAATCAGCTGTATTTCTTTACACTAGCAATGACCTATCAAAAAAAAGTTGCATTTTTACTAGCATTAAAGACAATACTTTGCCGGGTGCGGTGGCGCATGCCTGTAATCCCAGCACTTGGGAGGCTTAGGCAGGAAGATCATGAGTTCAAAGCCAGCCTCAGCAATGGCGAGGCGCTTAGCAACTCAGTGAGACCCTGTCTCTAATAAAATACAAAAAAGGGCTGGGGATGTGGCCCAGTGGTTGAGTGCCACTGAGTTCAATCCCTGGTATAAAAAAAAAAAAAAAAAAAGACAATACTTTGAAATATACCAATCAAGGAGATGATTTATCTTTACACTGAAAATTAAAAAAAAAAAAAACTGGAGGAAGAAATTAAAGAAGGCATAAATAAATAGAAAAAAAATCCTCTGTCCATGAATTGGAGGCATTAATATTATTAAATTTTATGTGCTATTCAAAGTAATATACAGATTCAATTAATCACTATCAAAATATTTTTACTATTTTTCACAGAAATAAAAATATGATAATATGAAACTAGATTACATATAATCATACAGATATGATTATATATATCAAGCAAAAGACCCTGACTAGTTGATCTTAAGAAAAAAAAATGGAGTCATCAAACTACCTAATTTCAAATTATATTACAAAGCTGTAGTCATCAAAAAGTATGACATTCATATAAAAACAGACATATAGACCAATGGAACAGAATAGAGAGCCCATAAATGCATCTCATCATCTACAGTCAACTAATTCTTGACAAGGGCATCAAGGTAAGGATTGTCTCTTTAATAAATGGTGCTTTGAAAACTGGATATCCATATGCAGTGGATATTTTTCACTTTACACAAAAGTTTCTTGAAATGGACCATCAAAACATAAGACCTGCAGTGTCAAATCTCCTGGAAGAAAACCCAGGCAAAAATAGCTGTTGCTATTAGAGATGATTTTTCAGATAGGACAACAAAATCATAGGCAATAAAAGAAAAAGTAAATGAGTGGAGTAAATTAAACTAAAAATCTGCCCAGCAAAGGAAGTATCCAACAAAATGAAAAGGCAACCTGAAGATTGAAAGAAAATGTTTTTAAACCACATATCTGATAAGGGACTAATCTGGAATATTTATAAGAAACTCATGTAAACTAGTAGCATAGATAGATAGATAGAATAGCCCAATTATATAATGAGCAAATGATGTGAATTTCTTCAGAAGTTACATGAAAATTGCCAATAGGTATGTGAAAATATGTTCAACATCTCCAATCATTAGCAAAATGCAAACCAAAAGCAGAATGAGATTATTCCACATTTGTTAAAATGAAAGATATAGTGTTGTTGAGGGTAAGGAGAAAGGGAATCCATGTATACCACTGGTGGGAATGTGAATTTGTATAGTCATTATGAAAATAGTATGGAGGTTCCTCAAATAGTTAAAAACAGAATTACCAAATGCCCACCAAATCCTTGACTTATAAAGGGATAATGTCCTAATACACTTATGGTGGGTTTATTAAATGCACTGAAAATGCATTTAATACACCTTGCCTATCAAACATCATAGCCTAGCAACACAGTATACTATAGAATATCCATTATTTTCCCCTGTGAGCTGTGGTTTGCTGCTACTCTGTAGCATCACTAGAGAGTATCATACAGCATATTGCTAAAGTGGGAAAGGCTGAAAATTCAGAGCATGGTTCCTACTAAATGTGTCTTGCTTTTGAAACATTGTCAAGTTCCAAAAACACAGGTCAAACTATTATAGGGTGGATGCTATTTGTTTATGGAAAGGAAATAAAATCAGTATCCTGTAGAGGTATCTGAACTCCTATGGATAATTTTCACATTATTCATAATAGAAAAATATATTGAAAAATATAAGTTTTGGTGAATTGATGAATGAAGAATTTATGATATTCAGGTTCATATTGATATAAAATAAACTATAATTGGCCTTTAAATAAAAAACAGGATGTCCTTCCATTTGTAGTAACATAGATAAACCTGGAGGACATTCTTCTAAAGGTAATGGGCCAGATGTAAAAATACTACATGTTCTTCCTTATATGTAAAATAAAAAAGAAAAAAAAAAAACAGAGTATACAGAAACAGAATAGAATAGTGATTACCACAAATATAGAAGTGGGAAATGAGCAGAGGTAGATCAAAGGGTAAAATCTGCAGTTATACAGGATGCATATATCTGGAGATCTAATGTATAACATAAGCACTGTAGTCAATAATATCATATATTGGAATTTTGTTAAGAGATAGTTTTAGGTGCACTTATCACACACATAGAAAGTTAACTATGTGAAATAGGCACATTATTTGGATTCACTGTAGTCATTGTTTCACCATGTGTATGTACATCAAAATATCTTGTGCATCTTAAACATATAGAATGAAAAATGAACATATTAAGCTTAAATATTGGAAATAAAGAAAGACAGAAACATGAGTACCTGTGAAGGAAATGGAAGGATTAATCAATAATATCTTTCTGTTTCCATGTACACTAAGACTTCCCAGAAAGATAGATACATCACTGCTGCATTGTTTACATTATGTATTTATTAATAATTAGGATTAGATTTACATATTACTGAGAGGTTTTACTTATTTCTGCCAAAAGTCAGTGGTGATGTGGTTCAATAGTTGTTATGCTCATTTTTTAAATGGATTTATTGTCAAACACAGCCATAATTAAAGATACAGGAGGAGATTGTTTTTCTGGCACTAACACAGGCATTTTAGGATTCCTTATTTACTCTGTCTGTAAAAAGGGAAATATAATGCCTAAGGATACTTTTTGTTGACAGAAAACCAATGCTGAGAGAGTCTTGGAGGCTCAGCATAGGAAGCATATATATGTGGTGATTATTTTTAATCTTTGTTGATGCTTTGATTCACTCATAAAATAGAAGGAGGTTGTTTTTCTGAATTATACTTGTGGAACTGCAGAGTGGTGAGGGAGCTTGCCTTAAAGTGTCTTTTTAATGCATACACAGGAAATGCTTTCAAACAGAAACGAATCAATTTCCCAACTGTAAGTGGTTATTGAAAGAAAGGACACATTTTATAAGTATCTAAGTATTCCAGTGAGGAAATAACTGAATTCTTGTGAGAACAGTGCAAAGAAAGACATAGAAAAGGAGAACATATTGATCCTGCTTTAGGGCTTCGTCTTTGCACCAGAGTGATCTGAATTTGTATCTGACTGGTTAGACTCAGCTCTGAAAGCTTACTTTGTCACCTGCTCATGTTACTAGCCTTTGTTTATCTTCTCTCATTTCATCTCTGCAAAGAATATAGCTGTGAATGCTTAATACATGTTGGGTAATTTTATTAGGTATGTCTAGTTGATAGGCACAGAATAACATCCTGCTTAAAAGTAATACACTGAAAGGCTCACCGCTGTCAACGCTCCACATTGATTTCTCTTACAGTTCTAGAACTTGTGCCCCACAACACAGCAGAAGGAATACTCTGTGGAATTATTTTTGTTCAAATCCTTTCAAGCCTTTTCTGTAGAGACACAGACATCCAAAAATTAACTCCGGCAGGGGGAATCTTTCAGAAGATAATGCAGCCTCTACATCTCAGGACTGCAATTCTTCTGTATTCTGTTGACACTCTGAGCTCTATGGCTTCCCTCTCTCTTCATTTAGAGCATTTTTGATGAAGTAGATTTGAGCTTCAGAATCAGGTGGCTTACTGTGTGGTGCTGGGGGAAAGTTGACTAATGTTGGATACCCACAACTATTTTACCATGTGTTCAAGGTGCCTCTTTCTCTAACATGTTATGGAAAGATTACTCTGGTGCCAGGAAGGGTAAACACATTTGTTTTATGGAGAGCTAAAATCCTAGCAAATCTCTTTTTTAATATTTTCCCATTACAAATTTCTCAAGGGGAAGAAAAATGTACAGTTTATCACAGCAGAGGATGACTCACATATAACACCCACAATAAAAATAATTTAGAGTAATTATTATGCCCAAAATTTGTACAATTCTATTTTTACTTTCAGGAGTTAATTTTTTCTAAAAGTCAATTTGTAAAATACAACTACTGTGCAACATTAGATAAATTCACAGCAAATGATAAATGATAAAAGCATTCATAATGAATAACTTGAAGTTGGTAAGTGTGGGTTGATGATTATTTCCCTTGTGAACTAATCACTGTGAAGAATTAAAGTGGTGATTACATTTCCTGTATCATGACTGTGACTATACAATCAATTTATGGATTTTTTTCTATTAAAATTAAAAAGCATAGTGTCCAAGAAAATCTACCCATTTATGCAGATTATCAGTTTCCACCCAAAAGAGTTTGTTCTTGATTTTTTGAGGACTGTCATATCTATTCAACAGGATCAAATCCTGAATCCCCCCCACCCCACCCAACTGTGTTACCTTGAAGAAAAAATGATGGGTCCTGAATTTATGTGTAAAATAGAAATATTATTAATTTTTAGGGATTTTAATAAGCAATAGAAATAGTGTATATTAACAAACATCATCAGGTCTATCTAAACTACAGGAAAAAATAAAGTGTCTGAAAATGAATCTCTGTATTAAACCCATCATTTTTGTAATAGAAAGGACTTGGTCCCTTTATTAAGGTCTTGACAGATAACCTCTGAGTTATCTTCTGTATGTACATAAAGTTTACTTGAATTGTGCTTCAACTTAAAATTAGTTCTAGTTAAGTGTTTTTAAAGCAATACCTTATTAATTCCATTTGCTCCTAGAGATCTCTAAAGCAATGTTATTTTCCTGTCATTAAGGAAATTCTCCATACTCCCTGCTGAGTTTTGAGGTGAGGGATAAATACATTTAATGAATATCTCCTTGACAATGAACTCAATTGGACTTTAGACTACTACAGAACAGTATTGGTTTGGGCCTGACCCTCAAAAATTCTCCCCAGAGCACAATTTTAAAATGACTTATCTAATATCACACAGAAAAAATATAGCAGAGCTAGACTAGTTCTCACTTTTTAAACTTTACAGCTGAATATACACTATACTAAACTCTTTCTTTTCCTGTAGAGAAAGAGATTAAATTCTATATTCAAATACAGATGCATGACTGCACACAAATAAACACACCATTTACTATTTTGATGTATTTAGTTTAATACTAAAGTGAGTGAAGCTGGATTTCTGAAAATAAGAGTGGTCTTTCTGGTTGAGCACCTACTTTGGCAACCTTTATTGAACTTCAGAATTCTTAACTGTTTATGCTAATCTGAAAATAACTGTGTCTTTGATTCCATAAAAATAGCTCTCTGAATTTATTAAACACTGATATCCTTAACATAGTGCCTTTTAGAGAGATCAAAAAGATGATTGTTCATTTGCTCCTTGCTTCTTATAAAAAAGACATGGATGAAGTTGATTTCAGGTGAGACTATCATGCCACTGTCCCATCTATTTTCCTGCCACATTTCAAGTATGAAATGTAGGAAAATTTTACTGTAGAAAAGAGCTAAGTCTCTTAGACTGTGGTGTAATTCTATGAAAATTTAAAAACGAATTGGGATTTATATATGATATATCAAAATGCATTCTACCATCATGTATAACTAATTAGAACAAATAAAAAGAATTTTTAAACTAATAAGGAATCCTTGAGCCAAAGTCACCCATCAGAGGAGCCCCCAGATTCCAGGATTGGGCCAGCTGTGCCCAGTGATTAGTTGTTGGGAAGCCTGGCCTCAGTGAGAACACAGTGATGGAGAACACAGAGTGCAGCCTCTGAGGCCACGGGTCACCCTGCCCCTGCCTTGAGAGATTTGAGAGGCACACTCTCGTGGCTGACATGGAGCCTCTTGCTCTGACCCAGGTTATAGCAAGAGATCATAGTGACTTGGATTAAGGAGGTGGATGGATTTTGGAGGTATATTGCTATGGATATATTTAGAAGGTTGAGCCGATCCTTTTGCCAATAGATTTGAAGTGGGTATGAAAGAAGGAAAAGGAACAAAGATACCTCCAAGGTTTTTATGTTCCAACTAGCAAAAAAATGTGGTAGCCATTTGCTAAGATGGGGAAGACAGTGGAATCTTGAAGCAGGAAAATCTGGAGTTCATTTTGGCCATATTTTGTCTGAGACGTTGGTCGGTCCTCCAGGGGGAGAGTGGAGAAGGCAGCTAAATAAACAAGTCTGGGTTCAAGAGAAAGGTCCACGCTGGCCATATTAATGAAAAAATCATCAACATACACTCATATTGAAAGACACAGGTCGGCTTAGTTTATCGAAGGAGTGTATATAAAATGGAGAGCAGAGGATGGAGGCCTGACAGGAAGAAGAAAAAGAGTGGGGACCACAGAAGACTGGAAGGCAGGTGAAAACATTTTCTGGAATGATAAATTTTCAGTTATTACATTTTGACAGCAATTAAATGAAAGCTGTATAATGCATTAGTATCTGGCTAAGTGGACTAAATAATTGAGAAGAAAATAATGTTAATAACAACATTGACTTTTTGACACATCAACACCTGTCCCCAACATTCACTGTACATCCTTGGTCAAATTTCTTAACCTCTACTGCTTTTGATTCCTCATTTCTGCAATGAGGATTATAGAATTGTTGAGAGGGTTAGGTTAAGAGTTTTAAATGATTATTCCGACAGTGCCAGACACATGATGTATTCAACAATTTTCATGTATTATTACACGAGATATATTATAATTAAAGATCAATTTGACCATGTAAAAAAAAAAAAAAAAAAAAAAAGAAAAGAAAAGATCTAAGTCTCCAATGGAGTTACTACAAGATGAGTGCTTTCCCCCCCCCCAAAAAAATCTGTTGCTACCTTCATGGATTGTTCTCTGTCAGGTTGTTCAAAGTAAAATTACAAGTAAGGTTAAAAAGTCAGACTACAGTTGATATCTAAGTAAAGGAATGAATGCTGATTTTCTCTTTTATTAATCAGTTTGTTCTTAAATATCTTAAGCAATACTATCACATGCTTCAAAAATACAAATTTAAAAGGACATATACAGAGAAATTACTTTTACAACTTGATTAATAACAATTTGTATGTATGCATACATATACATGTATGTTATATATGTATGTGTAACATTTTACATATGCATGACTATAAAAATACCAATGTGGGTAAAATGCAATGTGCATTTATACTTTTTGAATGATTTTTAGTACTACTTCCCATGGAGTTTTGCTGCAACTTAACAATATTTCTTAAGAATATCAACCTAAACACCTGATTCTATCAAGAAATCACACATTTGGTTCTTTGTTGGTCTCTGCTGACGTTTTTAATTAATCCATTTTCTATCCTCCTAATGACAAACCATGCTTAAATACAAAGGCATTCTTTTTACAAAGAACAGATAATAGTGTTATATGAAAATTATCTTATTAAAAATTAAATAGTATGTAACCATTGTTTAAGTATTTATATTGTTTACATATTATACATTTTAAAATATATTATCAGAAATGATATATGCTAAAAAGTGTCTTTCTTATTAGTATTTTTAGAACTGGCTGCCCACAGTACTTATTTGTCAGCTGCAATATTTTGCCATAATTACATTTTTCAGGAGATGAGGAAAATCATTTCATTCCATTGCATCTATCTTACTGTTTGAGTGCCACTTTCTGAGAAATCCCAGATGCTGCCAGTTCTGCACTATCCCCTGTCCCTTGAGAGCTGTTACATTTCCTCATTCTGATATCTGTGCAACATTTTCCTATTGCATGTTTTGAGCAAATGGCCACAGAAACGTGATTTTTATTGACTGCCACTTTGTAATGTGGGTTAACTTTATGCTGGATAGACACTGGGCCACTCTTCACTGAATGCTTGATTTCTAATAGATTAATACGATATTTCACGTCTAACTTTGATTCAGAAATTGAACAAACTGCTGAGCCTAAAAGAAGTGGTACGATCCCAATACTTGCTTAAATAGGAGAAATGTAATGTGAAAGATAATTTTTAAAAACATTTTAAATGTCAAATTTGGATTGTAAAGATAAGGCCAAAATGCTCCAAAACTGAACTATTTGAAGAAGGAAGTCTCTTCTGCTTAAATCTGTTCATAAATAGATAAATATATACATATAAGGATAGATATATCGATATAAATCTATAAAACTTTGTTCTTACAGATGTTCCTTCCTATTTGGGCTCAGAATTCATCCGTTCTTTTAAATGTATCACAGCCCTTGTTTAAAACTCTAAATTAAAAACACAATGGCATTATTTTAATATACATTTGAATAGTCCTTCCTATTCAAATCTGTTAGATAATCATTTCTGTTCTATAACATAAGGTCTATGGAGATGGAGGCTTGTGTCTCCTTGGTTTATTCCTAGGTTGCTGGAACTTTAATGGTATGAGACAAATAGTAAATGTCTGACAAATACATGGTGGTGTCAATAAATGTATAAATCTAAGTTAATTTTAATTGATTTGTTTATAAAAATTGATAGAGATACTGATGTGATAAATTTTTTTATATTTTTAATAAATTGATAGATAGTGACATAATGTACTGAGTTAGAGTTATAAATATAAGAATATAAGGGTATTAAAATAGAGATTAAATGTGTTTTAAGAAACTAAACCACTTTGTTTTTCTTAAAGGTTTCAGTTTCTCCATGGATTATATATTGGCCACTTGATGATTGTTGCTCATAATATTTATGGTTCTTTGTTCTGCAGCTTCAAGGTGGCTAATTTGTTGTTGTTGTTGTTGTTGTTGTTGTTATTGTTGCATTTTAGTTTTTCAGGCCACTAACACAATTAGATTTGTGTGTGTGTCTTTGTGTGTGTTGTGATTATTGTATAAATCTTTTGATAGAAATAAAGTTTGAATACATGTATGTAGCAACATAAATTCCCACAATAAATGTAACTGACATTTTTTCAAATAAAAGTGAAAATGTAAAGTCTTCTGTTATTCTGGACTATGATTTTTTTTTTATCCCCATAGGTTTTAAGTAGTTGAACATTCATGAAACATTTATTGGATTTTTAAATATTTATCTCTCTTATATTCCAATCATTCTTCCATTTATCAATCTCTCCATTTTAAAGCCATTGTTGACATACCTGATCCCTTACATAATCTCAATTACTTTTTTATTTTTTAAATATGTTCTTGTGACATCCAAAATTTGAATACAATCTCCTCTTTCACATATCTTTGTTGACACTTCTTTCCATACTTGCAGATACCTAGCAACACTCCCACCAGATATGATTGCATGTACACAGGCATAGTTTTGTTTGTCAAGCACTTCAGGTACAGTATCTGAGGGCAATTGATTTGTCCTGACCTACAAAAGTATGTGAGTTCTCAAAAAACTAATGACTCCAGAAATGAGGAACAAAGAAAACAAGAAATCAAAGTCAATACTTACTTATACAAATGTCTATAACATATAATGTTATGCCAAATCATCAACTACAACTCAAATCTCTAATAGAAATTCAGTGGTATTTCATCTTATCTCCCCTGATCATAATTTTCTTCATCTTTTTCTCTTCTTTGTAAAATACTCTCATTCCTTCTAATCTCAATGTGACAAATTATGAAATCATGTTATCTGTATCTTCTAAATTTTCATTGTAATTTCATAGCCATATAAATCTATCTGTTTATCATGGTCTCCTATATTTATTATCTTTTTAAATGTTAAGTGTTGCTATCTTTTGTTGTTGTTGTTGTAGTAGGTGAACATAATACCTTTATTTTATTTATATGGTGCTGAGAATCGAACCCAGGACCTCACACATGCGAGACAAGCGCTTTACAGCTGAGCCATAGACCCAGCCCCTTCTGTAATTATTAATTGGTTAGATTTCCCCTCTCTTGTAATTTTGGCTTTGTCTATGTAGGTAACAGTGTAAGTAAGACAATGTAAATGTTTCTTATTTCTACAGTGAAACAATGGCTGTTTACTACTTTGTTTTTGGTTTATGTCATCAGCCAGGTCTGACTTATGCAGTGAAGAACAAAAGAAAATCTATTCCTTCTTAGTCCATTTACCTTTTAGTAGGTACAAAGCACACTGCACACTGAGGGTGAATTGATCTAGAAGGGTATTGTAGAATTTAGAGAAAATTCCATATGATGGCAACATTTTTATTTAGCATATGTTAATCCATATTAATGGGTTTCTGTGTGGTATTTCCATACAAACATAAATCAAACACTGATGAAGGTCATCCTCCTTTTCCCACCACCCCACACTTTTGCCCATCTCAGTAATCACTAGTCTACTTTCAGGTTAACTTTTTGGCTTCTACACATGAGAAAGGTACTTGTCTTTGATAAAATGTCCTTCTGTTCCTTTCATTTTTCTGCAAATGACAGAGCTTCATTATTTTTTATGGCTGAACAATACTCTGTTGTGTTTATAGACCACATTTTCTTTATCTCGATTGGCACCTAAACTGAAGACATATCTTAGGTGTTTTGAATAGTGCTACAATAAACATGTATATTCAGGTATCTCTTTAGTGTTTTGATTTCATTTCCTTCAGATATATACTCAAAAGGGATTTATGGAATGGAGAGATCTATTTTTAATTTTTTGAGAAAACTTCATACTGTCTCAATGACTATTCTAATTTCCATTCCCATCAACAGGTACATACTCACCAGCACACTTTTATAGTCATAAAAAAATACTTCTTAACACAGATGGTATTAAGGTAGCAGAATCAAATATGCCTTGAACACAGTATAGCCTAATTGTAGCAACCAAAAAGAAATAATGGTGGGAATAGTTACTGTAATACTTATTACTAAATAAAATAATGCATACATATAATCAGTAATATCTTTAAGTTTTAACTAATGATTGTAATAAATATAATAATTGTTAAACTGTTACACACTGAATTTTATGGTGGTCATTCTATATTGATATTGTCATTATTTTTGTTCTGGCATCACTGAGCACAATTTTATAGCTGAGAAAACCAAGATGTAGAGATTTAATTATGTAGGGCTAGTAGCAACAAAAGAAGAAAGGCAAGAGTCCAATTAGTGTTTCTAGATTGAACCTATATGCTTAACCACCTAGAGTTGCTACACTGCAGAAGCTTAATTTTTATTTCCTTCCATTTTAATAGTCTATGTTCACCTTTTCTTTGATTCCACCTCTTCATTTCCAACTTTATTAAAATTGTTTATAGCATAGTAAGCATTTGCTCTACTCTACTATACTATACTGCACCAGTGCCCGGAGCTTTGTTCAGTAAGGATGCTAGGTACATTCAAGTTAATTACTGAATGCTGGGAAATTGCCTACTGGCAGGATCCATGAGACCAGGAGCAATAATGTGTACCTAGGAAAAGCCCTAGGAAATGCAAACCCTGGCTGTATCGTGGGGAGTACTGTACTGGGAGTAGTATAAGAGGTCACTGTTGCCTCATTATCTGACATTTGGGAGGAGTTAATTGCTGAGCAGAAGTTGTTTCTTAATCCTCTGCAGACAGCCTCCCCAAAGCAAAGATGGCAGTGCTGCTTTCCATTGAGAGTCTTATCCAGCCATCCTCAGGCACAATGAGCCAAGGTTTCTGCTTAGGGAAATGTTGCTTTGTATTATCTGGGATTTCATCCAGCGTGGATCCTATCAGAGAAGATTGTCTCATCACGTTATTTTTGACTGACTGGGGTAAGACTGCTTTTGCTTTTTTGCAAATCAACCTGCAGCAGATCAGCTTTGATTATGGACTGAACTGTGGATTATGGACAGAAAGCTGTTTATTCTTCATCTCATTCCCTGGTCTCAAGAACATCAGAATGAAATCTAGTCAGATATTGTGCCATATGGCCTAGCTTTCAGCTTCCAAATCTTTCTGAGGATTATAAAACAAAAACAAAACACTAATGAAGATTCATTCAGGTTGTTTAATTTAAAAGGGAACCTAGCTATGGGCGGTGTGGCACATCTATAATCCCAGTGGTTCAGGAGGCTGAGACAGGGGTATTATGAGTTCAAATCCAGCCTCAGCAAATTAGCCCTGGGGATATATACCCTCCCAACACACACACACACACACACACACACACACACACACACACACACAAAATGAACCTATTCCAACTGACCTCCCTCTCAGTCCTGGGAAAGCCTATACGATCTTAAATAAAAATCAAGAAAGCTCATATGTCTAAAAATAAATCACAGCTTAATATTGATGGTTTTAAGCATTACTTATATTTAGAGGGATTAATATAGAAAAACAAAGAGCATTAATGGAAATGCCTAGTAGGGAGGGTTAAAAAAATCAAAGCTTGTTTTTATTAATATAACAGCCATCACATATTTACTACCACATACCAAGCTGTGCTAGGCTTTTAAAACACATTTTCTAAATTAATCTTCACAACAACCCTTAAAGAGAGAAATATATCTTTTTTTTTTTTTTTTTTTTCATTTCGGTAGTAAGAATTGAACATTGGTATCCTTTTCCACTGAGTCACATCCCCAGCCATTTTCACTTTTTGTTTTGCATTAGGGTCATGTTAAGTTGCTTAGGGCGTCACTAATTTGCTGAGACTGGCCTCAAACTTGCAATACTGCTGCCTCAGCTTCTTGAGTCACTGGGATTGCAGGTATATACCACCATGCCCAGCTCATTTCATTTTTTGTTTAAACCACTGATTCAGGGATTTGAATTAATCACAATCTTCAGTTCCCAGCATAATATCAATTTTGGTTTCTGCCTGCAAATTTCTCTTTTGTATTATGTATGTTTCTTTAATGTTTTCCTCTTTTATTCTCGTCTCAATAGCAATTTTCTTCTTCCCTCACAAGCAATGCGTTAATAGATGTTATGTCCTTAGATAAGCGCATATTACCTCTTTGCTAAATACACAGAATTGTTTGACTTTCTAACAATGCTTCAGTCATATATATATATATATATATATATACATATATATATATATATTCCTTTACATTGTTTTGTTGTTGTTGACAACTATTGCTTAAATACCTTCTTGAATATATATGTAGTCCGTAGTTTCTAAGCACTCAACAGAATTGTTATCTATCATACAAGTACCCACTTATATGACAGATAATTTCTGGCTGTTGCTTTGAGTAGAGGAAAAGCAGAGAAACCACCTAAAAACTTACTGAAATAACTGAAAGTTACATATATGCATCATTTGTACCTTATTGGTTTTGAAGCAAAAGTGATAAAAATTGGTCAGATCCTGTATATGCTTGCTTGGAAAGGTTTTATGATGCATTAGTCACATCTGAGAGAAAACAAAAGGAATTAAAGAAAATACCAGTGTTGGGACCCAGTATCTACAAGAACAGAGCTCTCCTCAAATGAAATGGAGACAATTTCAGATGGAGCAGGTATAGTAAGTTTACTGGGAGTGCAGCCAGGGCAGTGTCAAACTTGAAGCACTTACTAGGTATGCACACTGGTGTGGTTAATAATCACTTGGATGTTCAGGTGTGGAGCATAGGAGGGAGGTCTGAGCTGAAGATAGGCATTTTGGAGTCACTTACCTATATATGGTATTTCAAGCCTGAAGTGGATGAGAATACCAGGAAAGGGGTATGCTAAATAACTGAGAAGCACTATAATATTTCCTGGGACATTGCAACATTAAAAAAAAAAAAAATGGTACAAAACAAAAGACTCCAGTCCATCAAGAGACAGTGAGAAGTGGGTTAAGATAAAAGCAAATGGAAAGTAAATATGTATGTGTGTATGTGTATGTATGTTTTAAGGTAGCAATGATAAACAACACCAAATGTTTCTCAGGTTAACTAAGCTGAGAACTGAAAATAAACCCTTGGATTTGTCAGTGTGTGGGTCGTTCCTGACCTTGACAAGATAAGATTTTATGGAATGGTAGCAATGAAATTTTGATTGGAGGGCTTGTAGGAGAATGAGATTTGGGAAACAGGACCCTTGAGAGGTTTTGCAGAAAATGTGCACAGTTATATGAAAAGGCACCTGATGGGCAGAAGAGGTCAAAGGATGGTTTCAACTTTCATTTTTTTCATTTAGGAAAAATAACTACATATGTGCACATTGTTTAGATGATATGATGGCAGAAAAAATCAATGATGTAAAAGAGATAGCATAGAGAAATGCCTGCAGCAATGTCCTTTCAGTCATAAGAAGATATAACTAACTACAAAGGGAAGCACATGTATGATGTCCTATAAATGTGATGAGAAATGGTATACAGTCTCTTTCTTTTCCACAAGAAAAATAATCCACAGATTGAGAATTGCTTGAAAGACTCTTTTGCACCTATCGAGCTTCCTGTGTACCATTCTTAAACCTCAGTACAGCTTTATCAGTTAAAAATAATGTGAATCTTAGACAAATATTAGGCTATTTTGCAGTTAAGAAAAAACATCTGTGGCAACCATATTTCAGTGAAATTAGTTAAATTTTTATAAAATAATAGAGTAACTTTCATTTAAATTGAAGGTAATCAGACAAATTTTTTAAGTTAGACAAGGCAAAGGCTCAAAAAATGTTTCATATGAAACACAATGACAAAGGAGATGTATCAAAACCAAAGAAGGCATTTTCCTGGGTTAATTAATCTCATTATAAGAATTCATGCAACTATCCTTAATTATATATTACTGAGTGCTTATATCGATGTCTATATGTAATTTTACCATTAATTATACACATGCACTTATACATAAATCAATAAAGATATTTTCTATGCAGATAGACACATATTCATAATGAAGTGCAAATGAATCCATATTGAATTTATCTACAAAATTTGTTCGTTATTTCCTATTTTTATAATCTTTTTTATATCCTGGATCCCAAAATAAACCTTATTATAGAGTTGTTGTTGTTTTGTTGTTGTTGTTGTTGCTTGTTTTTTTTTTTTTTTTTTTTCTGGTACTGGGGTTTGAACCCAGGGGCACTAAATCACTGAGCCACATCCCCAACCCTTCTCATTTCATTTTTTATTTAGAGACAGGTTCTTACTAAGTTGCTTAGGGCCTCACTCAATTATTGCAGGTAGCTTTGAACTTGCAAGCCTCCTGACTCAGCCTCCTGAAGGACTGGGATTACAGGTGTGTGCCACTGTAGCTGGCATGTTTTGGGTTTGTTTCGTATTTTTTATGTATAGTCGGTTTAAGTTTGAACATGTGATATTTCTATGCTTGATTATAGCCAAAATGTCAAGAAGTGATTGAACATGTGATATTCTCTATTCTCTTAAATACAACTACAATTTTGTATAGGTCAACTATAAACTGGTCAGTTGGAAAGAGTTGCCATTTACAATTGAGCTCAGAAAACTTCAGAAAATTTGATACTATTTGCTTAAATCTATGGCACATAAGTTACACTTAAATTATGTGCCATAATTAACCTCATCTAGGTAATTTCATAGACTAGCCTGGTGCCTGAACATATAAAATATTCAAGGCTTCTATCTAGGTCTAGTTATGTCTAAAAATAGTTTATATTGTAGAAGTCATTTACTTAAAATTATTTTCAACATCTGAAATACACAAAATAAGCAAACATTTTCTTTTCAATTTTTGAAATATGTTACTCCTGGGCCTGGGGTTGTGGCTCAGCGGTAGAGTGCTCGTCTAGCACATGTGCGGCCCAGGTTCGATCTCAGCACCACGAAAAATGCATTGTGTACAACTAAAAGCAAATAAATAAATATTAATAAAATAAATATGTTACTCTTTTACAGATTCCATTAGATGTTTATCATTGGAAACAATATGTAAAGAATGTTCCCAACTATTTTCTTGACATGTACTATATTTTTTTGGCTCAATATGTGAGTACTAACATAGAATATTAAAGCCATGACTCTCCATTATATTCTAATCACTGAATTTCACATGGAATGCTAAGAAAAAATGAAGGAATAAAGATTATAATGTGTCCTATGACCATCTGATTGTGATAAGTGGAATTCCCATAGTAATGTTCCATACTCTTAAAGTCCCCTGAGGCACCACTGCACAACCCTACCTACTGCCCCAGGAAGATACATGTTCTGTCATAGAAACAACAGTGTCTCCGGATCCTCAGTCCCAAGAGTTGGGGTCACTTTAATGATGTGCAATGCTGTTCTTAATCAATGTGACATGATACACTTTTCAGTTAATAATACTATCTTCTGCTGTAGGATAACTGGTATGTTCTTCTGTAAGCGTTGCTCCTCACAGTGACTCAAAACTCAAATAGTTCTTCCTAAGTACTCCAATATCCCAAAAAGGAAGTTTAGGAGATATTGATATTAATCTGTCTATAAAACACAATGCATTTTGGTTATGTTTATATCCTAGTAACCATGTGACATAGCAATCCTAAAACCTTGACTATTTAGAATTATACTTTACCCACTAAAACGTCTCATTACCAAGACAACTTGTAGAAAGTGACTGTTGTCAACATGTAAGTGATACACTTCTTCCATCTGGTATTTACTTTGGAAAGTACTTAAACAGTGGTCACTGGCTCTGAAACTTGTTCAATCAGGTTATGGGTAACTTGAAAAATTTTAAAAATCCCCTTGAAAGAAATTGGAACTTTCTTCCCCAATGGTTCATTCCAAAGCACTCTATGAGGCATCAATAAAGAAGTAATGGGCTTATTTTGCAAATTAAGAATCTTTTCCTAAGAAAGAGGATCTGCATGAAACACCATGGGTCACTCAACTGTGAAATGATAAATAGGAATATGTACCCAGCCAAGGACCTTTGCAATTAGAGAAAGCATTCTTTGCTTTATCTTTTTGCAAGGTCGGATTCAATTAGCATGTTCAGCGGACAGTGGAGTCCTGGCTTTTCTTTACAACCTGTAATAGACTCAATTATTTTTCAGGGTTGCTTCCATTCTGTAAATATGCCAGTATTGCCTGGTTCAAAATTAAAGATATTTTAATGAAAGCTGTGATTACTAATTTCTCTAATTTCTAAATATCTTACATAGGCAAAAATTTCATACCAAGTAGATTGTTAGCTAAATGTCAAACTTTTGCCTAAATATATGATGTATATTAAATGTATACAGGTTAAGACTCAAAATGACTAATATTAATTCCACTCTCACTTTTGGTCTTCTTTACTTCTTCTAATCATCAATATCCTTACAACACAATAGCATGATGAGACAGATTTGTACAACCTAATATTCATTGCAACATATATCTCTACCAGGTATATGATATATGTATATATGTATGTATTTAAAATGTGTATACTTATGTGTATATATACATATATTTATGTACATCAGTGTACATATATTTGTGTATATATGCATATCTCTGTGTGTATATATGTATATATATCTGTGAGATGAATAAGTCTATTAAGGGGTTAGTAAGATGTCAATTAGTGAACTCAATCAGCTCTCTGTTATAATAGCAATCCACTAGAGATGTTTATCCAAGCATACAGACCTCTGTTTTACAAATACAGGGATGTACTATGGTCAGGATCATACCACCATATATCCTGTCACTTTTCTTTATCATTTCTAGAGTCAAATTCCTCCCACATAGCTATGAATTATGTAGCAGAAACTGACAGAAAAAAATTTAATCTCATAAATGAGTTCTGAGTAAATAAATATTTTCTAGGCTGCTCAGACAGATAGTCTTATCATTATTAAGCTCCCATGCTTGCACACAGAAGATAGGAAACCTGGGCATTATCTCTTTGTTTCTATGCTCTACTCATTTGGCCATATAGAAGTCCACATTTTAAAAGCTGGTAGTGTTCCAGAAGATAATTTGTGAATCAATTGTTTGGAACTTGGAATGCATTTTCCCATAGAAACAATATTAAAAATGATGGTTGGGTTCCCAGGACATCCCATAAAATGTCTACTTAGCCCATAATAAACATTAATTCCAGAACTTAACCAAGCTGTATAAAATGGGCTTGATTTGTTAGACCTTCAAAACAAATACCTTTCTACCAAAATAAGGAGAAAGAGCTCCATCTTATCTCTCACCTCACTCCTTCATGCACACACATGAACATGTTCTAGTTTCCCAAGATTTGGATTTTAAAGGAAATCATAATTTACTTGATTATAGTTCCACTGAAAGAGTAGCAACTTCATCTGTAAAGAGGTGTTAGAATGAGGGAAAATTAGGAAATTCAAAATATGAAACCCTGAATAAAGGGACATGCTAGTGTAAAGTTGCCACTTATAGCTAAAAAAAAATTAAAAAAAATGTTGGTACTAAATAGACTGTGTGTGGAAACGTGTTTACAGTATGAGGATGTTATTTGACCTCAGCTGTCACATGTTGAAAATTGCTAGCTGCTCTGCACATTCTAGAAATGATCAGGAAATCACAGAGTGTATTATTTCTGGGGTTACAAATAAATTTAAATGCTTTTGTGATTTCACAAACACAGAATCCATAAATAATAAGAACCAACTGTATTTTAGTTTTATTCTGAATATAGTGTATATGTTAGTAAACATTATTAGTACTTGGTAATAGGGTATAAAAAGTAACCACACAGGGCTGTGGCAGTGGCTTAGTGGTAGAGTGCTCACCTGGCACATGTGAGGCATTGGGTTTGATCCTCCGTACCACATTAAAAATTAAAAAAAAAAAAGTATTGTGTCCACCTACAACTAAAAAATACGTACTAAAAAATAAGCACACAAACTTTAAAGGCTTAAGATTTTTGAAAGTTTTATTTTAGAGTCGTATGATGTACATTATATTCTGGCGACAGGAATTTGGATGGAAAGTTCCCAGTCAGTGACAACACTCAGCTAACATCCCATGAGTTACATCACATGGTGGTGCCAGAGTAAATTTTATCCTCAGGAGAATTCCACTTCAGTATTTAAAAGCTATGGCCTCAAAGAGACGGGAGCCTTAACTCACTAGTCAGGATTAATCACATATCTTTACCCAACAAGAAGAGGACAATGAGTATGGTATTATCTAGAAGAAGGGTGAGGTGTATATGTGGGGAAAAAAAGCCAGAAATATTTGCTGAATGTTTTAAGACTGCTGCATATAGATGGTTAAGAAATTGCATCTCAAGTCTGGCCTATAATTCTAGCAACTCAGGAGGCTGAGGCAGGAGGATTATAACTTTGAGGCCAACCTTAGTATTTTTTATAGAGGTTCTAACTAGTTTAGTAGGACCCTGTCTCAAAATAAAATAAAATAAAAAGGCTTGGGATATGTAGCATAAGTGGTGAAGTGAACCTGCATTCAATTCTCAGTACCAAAATAAAATGAAATAACAAAGGAAAAGAAAAAAAAATGAGAACCCAAGCAGTTTTTTAAACCTCATTTGAAAATTCCCATCACTAATTTTGAAGATCTTATGTTAAAAATTGCTGGAAGAATGATATTAAGCAAGTATCAAAAACTCCAATACTTGTATAATAATTATTTAGGTTTGATGTGTATGTATAGGTTGTTTTTATCTATACTGTAGAATCATGTTTATATATTGCATAGAACTAAATAATGTTTTTTTTTTTTTCTCATAAGAAAAATATACTTGAACTAAAGGATTTTATTTGAAACCTTCAACACCTTTGAATATGACGGAGAATCAATTTTATGATTTTGCTTTTGTCCTTGAATAGCACAAGAAGCCCCTTCTCATATATCAGATCTTCTTCAGGCAGCCTCAATCCATTTCCTTGATTCCACTAAATCAAGCATGCATTGTGAAGTGAGTTATCTAAGATTTATTAGAGTCGCTGGGTTCAAGAGCTTCTGTCCCTTTAATTCTTATACCTTCTGGAGTTTAAAGTAAAATTAATCACACAGAGGATGCTTAGTACTTACATACTTTATTTCCTGATCTTTGAAAAAGTGGATGCATTTTCTATAAATCATAAAATAAAATGATAAAATTTACTGGTTGGGAAATGCTGATGCAAAAATTGTTTAGTTTTGTTTCAGGATTTAAAGATTCTGTGTGTTGAGATTTTTTTTTATATTTTTCATGGTGTGAATTATAGTGTTTTATGTGACAGAATATTATTTCTATATTGAAATAAAAATAAACATTTGGAATTTTGCATGAGGTTATTTCAAATATGACTCTTTGTATTAGCTGATAGCCAAAATCTCAAAATTTGAAATGAGAATGTAGCTAAGTCTTAGAGTTCTTGTCTGGCATTTGTGAAGCCCTGGGTTCAATATACAGCATTGCAAAACAAACAATCAATCAAACCCTCAAGTATTTTCTATTATTAAAGAAAATAGATCCATTAATAATTAAATTCTACACTATTGGCTTATGCTTTTTCTATTTTTTAACAAACACATCTTTCTGGAAAGCAAATAAACTTTGTGTTTACATGTACATTAAATTTTAAAATTATTTTATCTTGAAATTTGGATTTTTTTTTCCCAAATGAGTCATTGTATCATATAAATTGTTCATTATATCACATTTGGCTGTAACAGTTATCCTGTGCTCATTTTAGATAACAATTGTTCTTTTCTTTTCTCTCATCCAGTATCTATTTTAGTCAGATTCATCCATCCATTCTTTTATTCATTGAGAAAATAGGAATTCTCTCCTATGTATCTACTACTGTCCCAAGCTTTGAGACATAGCACTGAAGAAAATGCAAAGCCAGGTACTTAGGGTGTATTTCATTGTAGTGAATTGGACAACAAACAATTAGAGGAGACAAACAGCATGCCAGACAGTAGAAATGCAATGAAAGGAGAGAGGGAAAAAAAGTGAGAGAGAAGTGAGTCCTGTTCTGCCTGTGTCTGCACTTTTGATTGGTAAATTATATTCACATAATTATAAAAATTTTATGTTTGACATAAGTATGTTTTATTGCTTAAAACAGGGGAATCAGGTGGGCAGAAAAGGACAGAGGAGAAGAGGAGACAGGGAGAAAATAGAACTTTCAAAAAAGAGACCTTGCACCTAAGCAAGGTGATGTGACAAATGCCTCCTCCACATAAAACTTCACACTTCTTGTAGTCCATTTGTCATGGATAACTGATCAGAAAAGCCCCAAACACTCTTTTGTTGACCTAACCCAGCATTTTCAGGGCCTTCCTCTAGAGAAGTGATGAAATTGAATACTTTAAGTCTTTCTCACGTCTATTTATTTTCTGGCCTCTCTTGGGTTCATCCATCAGGCTAAAAGGGTTTCCATGCTGAGCTCTAGTCACTCATTTTTCAAGTGTTACAACATAAAAGTGAAACCTTAAGGGATATTTTTTTGTAACAGAATAAGTTTAAAACAGATGAAATTCTTGACATCCAAAATAATAAAAAGGAGTCATGTGGATTAGAATGTGAATGGTGTAGGAGGTGGGGGAGACGCTTTTCATAGTGTACCTCCTCTAGCATATAGACTTGATGTATTATGCATCAAATACAAATAATGCTCATTAGACCACTGAGTGCATTTTAGAGGAGGAAATAAAATGAACTGTTCCCATGAACCCTTTTGTAATATTAGTTAATTCATTAGCATCCACCCCACTTTAATTTCTGGGTCTTCTCAAATGTGAAAGGCTGCATAGGAACGAGTCAAGGAAATAAAACACAAACTGCAAATGAAAAAGAGGTAAATCAAATAGCTTTTTAAAAAAATTCTCCCTTAAAAAAACTTGCTATGAAAATCAGGTAGATTGCAAAAGTTTCAAGGAAACAAAGGAAAAAAAATCCTGTGTTGATAAAGGCATGACTTGCACATATACCTAACATAAATGATTCACAGAAAGATGACATCTGTTGACCATGAAATTACATATGAAAGGAGAAAAATACCGAGGTAACAGCTGAAATTAATTTTTCCAACTGACCAATTAAATACAAATGTAATAGTTTCAGTTTTTTAACTAAAAGATGATAACTCTCAGTAGAGAACCACTTTGAACATGTATGGACTGATTGTTCTGTTTACTACATATTACTCTAGGAGTAATTCTTCAATTGTTCTCAGTGAGTAGGAAGAATGCTAACCAAGCAGGTATGTCAGAAACCCATCTTTGATCACTTATATCAAAACACTATTGTAGCTATTAAGCTTAGTTGTCCTACAGCCATTGTTGAGTAATTTATGTAACCATGTATCAATCTCATCTTGAAAATAACTGCTTCCAAGTATTAAATGTTCTTAAGTGGGCTAATCCTGGAACATTCCAGTTCTAAGATACACTGTGTGACAGATTGTCAGAGCCAGACTGTCTCTATATGGATTCAATTACTTACAGGAAATCATTTTCCCCCTTGGGGAGAAATTTATCTATCCCAGTGTCTCTCTAATAATATATTAGGCAAGGTTCCAGGGATTGCTGATCAGAATTAGTTATACAGTGCCTTTTTAGCCTTCAAGGTGGTCTACTGCTATCTTTCACTTTGACTTACCATCTTCAGAAATCAAATCCTGATGATTCTCACCCTGGGTACAGATCATCCCATGAAGACAGCATCCTCATTGGAAATCAGCAACTGCAAGTCAGAGAGTATCTCATTGTGATTTTTGAATAGCATCTCATGTGTGAAACCAAAGTTTGCTTTGTCTGGCTGTATTAGTTTAGTGTCTGGCCTGGGTCTTCTGGTAGCAATCCTGAGGTCTCTGGTTAGACCTCAATTTTATCAACTTGTACAGTGATAAGCTATCTGATGTCAACTTGCAGAAATTTTGATAACCATGTAAGCCATATTTTATGTGAAACTATTATCACAAAACATTGAATTTCAATGAAAATCTGCTAGGATGTATTTTGAATGTCGTAAATACTGACAAACTGGCATAAATTTAGTTTATATAAATAATATAGTTCAAACATTAAAAGGCCATCATTTGTTTCATCTCCCCAGAATTCCCCACTTTGTCAACTTTTTCTGTCCTCTACATGAATAATCAGGCCATAGAGAGGTGTTTCTACTGTGTTGGATGATAGGGAGACCATAATAGGGAGAGACCTCAACACTGCCTTAAATTCTACAAATGCAATGAAATATTTCACTAAAAAATGAAAGAAGTTTTTCAGAAAAATCAACTGTACTAAATACCAAAGACACTGATACATACTTCTTTAGAGTTTATGTTTTGATCTCATAAATTCAGTTAATACTAAGATACATTTTCTATGTAAAATTGCCTTACCATGCTAGCTTATGTAGCATTGGTAGATTAGTTGTGGCAGGTACATACCAGTCTTCAGGTAGAACTTAAAAGACATTAAACATTTCTCTAATTTTCTAATCATATTTTATAGACTGTGATGCATTGTAGCATTGCAGTTTTTTTTTTTTTTTTTTTTTAATATAGCAGGATAATGAACTTAAATTTAGCTTATAAATGTAGAGAAAACCCAAAGAGGACAGTCTCCTTTCTACCATGCACCGGTATAGATTTGCTCATGCTTTTATTTAACAAAGTAAAAAAACACAAGGGAGCTTGAATTCATAGGCTAATTATAAATTGGCAACTTCCCATGCTTGCTTGCTTACTTGAAATTTCTCCTAACCTAAATTGTAAAAACTAGAGAAAACTCTAAGACCGTATGTTTAAAAATATAAAAATATACAATTTTTTCAAGCTTAACAAAATGAAGATTAATCATGTTAACGTCTTTTATGTATCATTTGTAGAGCCACTAATCTGAGCTTTTTTATTTTAATATAGAATTTTATGGTTAGTACCTGTTAGTAAACAAGAAAGGGGATAATTGGATTCACACAATGTGTATGAAACTATGAATGAAGAAGAAATAGCAATGTTAGAAACCTGAACAATAATCTGGAAATCAGGTGTGTGTGTGTATGTGTGTGTGTGTGTGTGTGTGTGTGTGTGTGTATACACATCTGTGATTAGAAATCAGTCATTCATAACAAGGCCTTAAAGCAGATTCAGAACACTGCAATGTTAGAACCCATGATAAAATCTGCCTGTTGTAAACACATCCACACATTCTTAAATAGTAATATTTACAATCATTTGCAGTTCCTAAAAGAAGGTATGATAAATAAGGAAATGAAAGAAATTATTTAATGGTCCTTTTTACATTTTCCATTTGTTTTGTTATTGCTGTTGTTATTTTACAAAAATCTACATCTGTGTTCTTAGATAAAGATTATGGATATTCACGCTGTCCAGGTTAAGAAACTGAAGCTTCAAGAAGTTAAGCAATTTGTTCTAGGACTGGTGGTAACTATATGGCTAAAAAGAAACTAAAGCCAAGAATTCTGTTAAATCAATTTTCTAGTGCATCACAAAATATTGATAAATGAGCATGTCTATGGAGACAATAGTTTGTTAATTTTTGAGATCTATTGTAACACAATCTAAAGGTAACACAAGAAATATTAATAAAAGATTAATAAGAATATTAATAAGGATTGATATCACTTCTTTAATTATATTATACAATTTCATTTTATTTCTCTTTAAAGTAGTTTTTAATTTTTTTTTACAAAAAAATTACTTAAAAAGATCTAGATTAGGAAATAAAACATCTAATTCCAGCCATTTAATCAATATTTTCAATGGCCTCAAGAAAATCTCTTTCAGATTTTCCTATAATGTAAAAAAAAGAGATTTGATTTAGAATTGGAAGTTTCCAGTTCTGGATATTTATTAAAATTTGGAATTGGCATCACTTTAAATGTACTTGTAGTAATGGTATGGTATTTGCTGGGGAAAAAAAAAAAAAAGTAGAAAAAAATTTCACTTAGAAATTCATGTAAAGTCCTTATGAGGGAAATGACATCTGGACTTAACTTCAAAAAGACTTCAAAAAGAAAGGGATAAGAATAAAAATAAACACATATAAATGAAAACAGAAGGGAAATGAAAGAAATGTGGGACAAAAAGCATAATATATAAAACTAGATGATGATATAATTGTTGAGGGTTTCACATAGTAGTTCTTTCTACCTACATATTCACGTTGTTGAAATTTTCCATAAAGAAACACAACAAATTTCCTCAGGCTCCAGTTTACCCTTTCTAGAAATGCAGATTAAGTATTCTGAATCAATAGTTCCCAAAGTGTGGTACCCAGAGAACTGTCATTATTAGGGTATGTATCTGAAATGCAAATTATTGGAATCCACCCCAAATCTATGGAATCAAAACCTCTGAGGGTAAAGCCAGTAATCATCATTCCTAAATATCCTTCCTAGGATTCTGATTTATGCTTAAATTTGAGAGTTACTAGTCTGTGTAAGGACCTTCAAGCTTCATGTTAAAGCAAGCTAAAGTTCAGCAAAATTAAGAAGAGCCATATAGAAACTTTAGCTCTTAAACTTATATTTTGCTACATGGTACAAACTCCTCAAATAAAAATGAGAAAAAATAATATTGTTGAGAGGATTAAATGGTCTAATACATAAAAAAAAACACTAGAACATGCCTGATATCATAATAATTAAATGAATACTGATTTTTTTATTTATTCTTTTTTTATATATTAGTTCACAAAAGTCATCTGAATTTTACAATAAAAAGTCTGAAAATTAAAGCATCTATTTACAAACTTTCTACTATAATTTATTTTATATCAACAACAAAATATTATGTTCATCTGAAATGAAGTATGTTAATGTTGCCTACAAAAGGACACTCATATAAATTAAATAGCAACAATTCTTTGACCACATTATGTTGCCTGACTCGAACAAAAATTTTATTCCTTCCATGATTGAAAAGAACATCAATACCTTGGAAACCACTGATTTTTGTTGTGTAGAAGAGAGCAGAATATATATTTTTTATATTTAATCAGTTCTATAATTATTTCAAAGGATTAAATTTCCTCTGGAACTGAGTACATAGACCATTATCTCTTCCAAAATATTCCAGCTACAGTGCTCCTCAGATTTATTTTAAATGTTTATCTCTAATACAGGGTTATATGAACTCAAGAGTTGAGCCAAAGGCTACATCTTAATATTTAACATTTTAATGGCTTTTGCAGGTAATATACACATTGGTTGCTGCTATTATTTTGGTGGTCATCCAGTTTCATCATTAATCAGCTATGAAATGTTAAACTCTGTGAACTGTAAATTTCTTCATCATACTAGGAGAGTTTGGCTGAATCACTGTAAAATCTAAAATATTCAATAACTTTAATGGAGAAGACACTTGACCTTTTCTTCTAAATCTGTCAATGACTAGTTTTATGAATTGGATGAGCCATTTAATCTTTTTAAACATCAGTCACCACATATATAAAAAAGAATGGACCAGATGAATCCCAAGCTCTCTTTAAACTGTGCATGTGTCTTTGTGTGTACATTTTACCTAGGACATAGACTTTGAGAGTAAGTTCCAGAATATCTCAGAAAAAAAGTAGTTTAAAAATAGGTGTAGCACAAAATCAACACAAAATGGATCAAAGACCTATAAGACCTATTAATTAGATCTGAATCTATGCAACTCTTAGAAGAAAATGTAATGTCAGTACTCCAGCATATAGGCATATGAAACAATTTTCTCAATACGACTTCTAAAGCTCAAGAAATAATGCCAAGAGTTGATAAATGATGGCATCAAATTTAAAAACTTCTGCACAGCAATGGAAACAATTGGAAATCTAAACCAAAAACCTGCAGAATAGGAGAAAATCTTTGCTAGCTTCTATTTTGACAGATGATTAATATCTAGACTATATAAAAAACTCCAAAAACCTTACGCCAAAAAATCAAATGACCCAGTTAATAAATGGGCAAAAGAATTAGATACTTCTTAAAAGAAATTCAAATGGACAAATATAAGAAAAAAGTCCAACATCATTAGCAATTGGGGAAATGCCAATCAAAACAGAATGGCAGTCATCAAGAATCCAAATAATAATAAATGCTGGAGAGGATATGGAGAAAAAGGATCACTTGTACATTGTTGGTAGAATTGTAAATTGGTACAACCACTGTGGAAATCAGTATCTATGTTCTTCAAAAGGCAAAGAATGGAGCTACCATATGATCCAGTTAGCCCCTCCTTGGCATTTATACTTAAGAATTAAGGTCATTATACTACATTAATACATGTATGTTTATAACAGTACCACAATTCACAATAGTCAAATATGGAACTAGCCTAAGTGTCCATTAGTGGATGATGGATAAAGAAAATGTGGTATCTATACACAATGGGGTTTTATTCAGCCATAAAGAAAAATTATGTCATTTTCTAGAAAATGGATGGAACTAGAAACCATTATTATAAGTGAAATAAGTCAAACTCAGAGGATCAAGGGTCATATGTTTCCTCTCATATGTGAAAACTGGAGAGAAAAAAGGACAAGGTAGGGGTGGATATTATGGAAATCAAAGAAAGATCAGGGAGGGAGTGGGGGAAGTGCTGGGGAATATATTGGCCAAATTATATTGTTATATTGTGTGCATGTACAGATATGTAACAACAAATCCCATCATTGTGCACAAATATAATTCACCAATAAAAAATTTGGAAAAAATGGGTGGTAGATTGTGTGAGCTTTGGTTTCCTCGTTTGGGGAGTAGTAAATTACAGTTAGCCAGACGAGAAGGTTATCATGATTCATGTATGATTTAACTCAATATAGCAATGGTTGGATACATATAGAAATACAGGATCACTCACAGAGAGATATATTGCTTAGTAAGCACACATTCCTTTGCTCAGTCAGCATAAAGGAACTATAAGCAACAAGATACCTGTAGCAATAAACATGTTCCCACTCAGCTCTTGGTTTCTAATGTCATTCACCAGTTAAAACAATCAGGATTCTTTAGAGAAATGGCTATTTGTAGGATTCAGTCAGGAGTTATACAAAATGAGCCAGAAGGGTCTAATTTTGCTAGGAAATATTTGAAACAATATCCAGAATTATGAGTTTCGATAGACTCAGGAGCCACCTGAAAGAGCTCCTGACAGCCAATGCTAGAGGGATTTAAACAACAAAGCAAAGTATTATTGGATTTATAGCCTAAAGTGATATAAATAATTGAATAAATTAGAAGAAATAAGCCTCTCATGTAGAATTATAAATAATTTATGTGGATACTCATTGCTCAACAGGGAGACGTACCTTTTCCTTAAGTGTGGACTAAGCATAGTAATGTTATTCCAAAGAGTATAGAGTGAAAATAGGTAAAAAGGAAAAATTTCCTTTGGCTAAATTGACAAATAGTACTCCAGCCAAGTGATCAAGGTCAATATCATATAATGTATGTACTCTTGATACAATATGATGTAAGTGGTACCTTATCTTTAACTCTGTGATCTTCTCCCTCACCTTGCACAACACCAAATGAATCATGGGGAAAACACTTTGAAAAATTAATTGAATTCTCCACTGTAGATGTCTGGGGGATTTGAATTTTTATAGTAAGCACATATTGCCTTTGTACTGAGGAATGAATAAATATTTATTTAGAAAAAAAAACTACAAAATAACTGATCACTATTCTTCAAAATTGTCAAGGTCATGAAAAATAAAGTCTAAGAAACTGTCATATCCAAGCTGATTAGAAGAAGCAGATATGATAACTCAATATACTGTGGAATCCTGGTCATGATATGTAACAGAAAAAGAAAGGCATTAGTTATAAATTAAGGGAATTTTAATAAAATATGCAGATAGTATATTAAAGATAGTGTATTAATATTGATTCAAGAGTTGTTAAAAGTGCACAATAATAAAAATATTTTACATGCAGTGTATAAAATCTCAAAGTAATCTTTACCCAACTTTTCTAGATTAAAATATATTCTAAAATAAAAATCATAAAAAATTAATCCTTTAATATAATGACTGAATCAGAATTTATAATTTATTAACATTTTTATAGGACATTATCATACTTTTTCTGGATGTTTATTTTTTAATTTTTCAAAATATCATTTTTTGATATTTAAAATTTTTCTTATAACTTTAATGATAGGGCTATGGTGGTGTCTCAAATGTTGGCGTGCTGATATAAATAATAGTCGTTCAAAATTGAAATGCATTGTTCAAGAGGTTTTAGTAGGTGCCTTAATGATCCACTCATGAAGACAGGAATGGAAAGGTAGCTTTCCAGGACGCTATATTTGTCACTTTGGAATTGCAGAGACATTGGGGAAATCTACTTCAATATAAAATATGTTAAGATTTTGTAGACTTTCTGTAATGACTTTGCATGTTTCTATTTTTAAATTTATTCATGACTGTCTTATCATTCCATTTGAATTTTATTTTATTAGCCATGTCTTTATGTCTCCTAGGAGTGATACAATTGCAAATGAGCAACAGCAAAGATTAGATGGTAAATCTGACTGTAACAGAGGCTTGATATACAATTTAATAGCAATATTTGATTCCAAGGACTTGTTATCTTTTAAAATAAAATAAAAATAGTAGTAGTTTTTGAATAGCAGTAGTTTTCCCCAGCTTGTCTAACATAGTTGGTTTGCTAGACTATTTCCAATGTCCCCTCTATTTATCTGTCTCAACTGACAGCTCTTCACTTCACCTTCTTGCTCTCAGCATGCGGATGGAGGAGTCTTACTCTCCTCACCCATTTACTTTCTCTAAACTCACCCTTAGGGAAGCCAAAATGTCAACTTTTGGCTCTGAGAAAGATTCATTCATCACATGGAGTTCATTTCTACTTCATTCTCTTCTTCATTATATTGCTTTTAAACAATATAACAATTCTAGTATATATGCAATTATAAGAGAGGAATCAGGTCAATACTTTTATTTGTCTTCTTTCTTAGCCCAGTTAAATGATCTCTCAGAGTTATCATTCAGTGCAAGAATGTATTACTGATGATCTCTGATTTTATTATTTTCAAAAAAGCCCACTATAAATTGCAAATTTTGCAGTGGCTCAGTTCCTAAAGTTAGGGAACATTGAAGTTTAACACATTTTCAAAAATTAAAGATCATTGTCCTATTCAATATGTTGGTTAAATTTTATTTAAGAACAGGTTGATACTATTGTAAAAATCAAGCATACCATAGGATAATGTAGAAAGTCCATCTTCCCTCTCATTTATTTTCAATTTTTAGTAAAGATGTAGTTTTGGAAGGTATGAAGTTTGATAAGTTCTTCATTAATATCTCAGTTTCTATAAAGAGTTTCTGACGTTATACATATAGAACAGCATTCAGGATTTATATCATTTCTTCTCATTATTAACTCAACAGAATTCTCAAAACAGAATCACAAAAAAAATCTCAAAATTATTAACAGAATCTCAAAAAATTATTTCCCTTTAATTTTATTTAAAAGACCAATAAAACACCTCCATCTACATAGATGAAGCATCAAACCTTATCTGGATTTTAGTGGTGCATGGAATAAATGAAGATATACATTATCTTGGCGATAGAAAAATCTAAGAAAAGATGGGGATAGATGACTTCTGGGAAAGGGTCAGAGAGAGAAAAAAACAATGTTGATGAAAATTAAATCCTTGAAATATAGATTAACCATTAGAAAAGGGTTAATGCCGAGGAGTTATTGCAGGTCTGGGTAATGATAAAATTAAATGGAATTCATGATGTGTTTTTGGTTTTGTAATTTGAATGTTTGGAAATTTGGCTCATAAATGGCCAGGAGTTTTCCAAGATATTGCCACATCATCAAAATACATCAAAGAGAAAAATAGGAGACGTATAAATATGTTCAACTTCTAGAGAGCTAACCTGGCTAAAAATTATGGTTGAATAGATGAGGAAAGAGTCTCAATTTATAATAACTAAGCATGGCAGGAGAGACTAATATTTGAAAAACTTCAGGGTGAAATCTGCCCAAGTTAGAGAAGATGGGAAGAAATGTTAGTGACAGCTCTGCATTGTACCTTTTACTCTTTCTGATTTTGAAGGGGAAGCAGACACAGTCTCTGACACACATGAGAAAAAGATTGTTCATCCTACAATTAAACATTGAAGCCCAATGCATTTTAAATAATAGCCAGAAGTGAAGTTATTTAGAAGACATATTTAGTTGCAATCAGAAAAGAAATTTAATGATCCAAGAATAGACATTAGAAACTAAGCCAACACTTGAAAGCTGAAGGCTGTTCTTATTAAAGAAAATATTCAAGTGTGTTCTATGAATTTATAGTTTCTGACATTTGGTTCCTCAATCAATGTGACAAAAATTTTCAGGTAGATATGAAGGGAATTCTATTTTATAAAAACCAGAAGACCTTACAAATTTAAATGGAATTCATGATGTGTTTTTGGTTTTGTATTTTGAATGTTTGGAAATTTGGCTCATATGTTGCCAGTGATTTTCCAAGATATTGCCCCATAGTCAAAATACATTCAAGAGAAATGTAGGAGACTTATAAATATGTGCAAATTCCCTATATCGTAAAGATCTCTTCATCTATTATGAAATAAGGTAAGTTAGAGTTGAACTCTTCAACTTTCATTATGTATTATAGTTGACAGACAATATGTTAATATGTTCCTATATGTCTAGAATTTGCAGATTTTCTGTCAGTGAAAATTTTCATTTCAACAAAATATTTTATGCAGCCCCAATGTATAAAATAGATAAAAGAGTAGTTTGAGTGAACTTGGGAATATTCAGCATAACTCTGACTATGTTGCCTCCCTAGCAGCCTTCGCAGTGGAACCAGGTAACCATGGGGAATTCTAGGACTCTCTGGAATGTGATTTAAAGCCGCTCTTGGAAACTAAATAAATAAATCCAGCCAACAAAGTACTACAATTTTGGATAATATATTTTTTAAGTTTCTTGCAAGTCATTTGTAAATCATTGGAAATCATTTAGCTTACCCCCACATGGTAATTTTAGTGATAAAATAATGGCATAAGATTAATAAAAATCAAGTATCACAAAATAGTTGAAATGAGTCAGTTTCCAATTTTAATTTCTCTATTCTAATTCTGACAAATATTAATAGTTCTAATGATTCCATCCAAAAATATCCCATGCACATGCATATGCTGTGACTGTGCATACCCACCCATGAGTTTCTTATTTACACAAGTGAGAAAGTAAAAATCAATGATTCGTACATAGCTTAAGATCTACTTTTAGATAGAAAAGGCAATTTCTCCATATTTAAGAACATATTTATCACATTACATATTGCAAATAATATAATTATTTTCATAGCCTAATATTTATTATCAATACTTATTAAGACTATCACTATTCCCTTCTAAACATTTTATTAGTTATAATTAGTTAATGACAATCTTTACATAGAAATCTCTTCAGATGTTCAAGCATTTATGTAGGATGGAGTCCCAGAGATGAAAATGTTGCAGAATTATTGCAGAATTGCCCTCAAGCCAACCAAGGAGACACATCAATAATAATGTAAAATAAACTCTTTGTCCACCATGTGATATGCCGATATTATCTATTTTGTATTTGACAGATATTTGGAAACAATGTGTGATTTTTTATTTTAATTGGTCCATCTTAATAGCTAGTGAGTTGAGCATATTTTCATATAAAGTCATCTCATTTTTCTATGAAATACTGGCTCATATCAATGTTACAATTTCTAAATAATTGGTAACTCTTCAAATATCAAAGAAATTGACACTTTGTATATAGTTGGAAAAGGTTTCCCAAATTCTCTATTTTAAAATTTTATTTTAGAATTTATATTTAATATTATTTTTTTCCTATGGCTTTTGATGTGATATCAAAAATAATTGTGAATAGTTAATAGTGTTAGAGACTGCTTTATGTAGGCTAGTAATCTGCATAAAATCCACCACTGAAACAACATTCTCCCTTGATTTTAGGACTCTTGTATGTATTTCATGTAGTGTGTTTCTTACATTTTGATAAGGGGAAATATTTAACATTTTTTTTTCCTCTTTCGATTTGAGGTTCATATTTAAGTTGAGACACAGGGCAGGAGAAACTAACACAGAAACTATTACAAGAAGTCACAAAGCTATTGACCTAGAAAATATTCTTTTAAAAAAATTGTCTTTCTTATCATTAGAGCCCTTCATGTTTTCAGTATTTATTTCTACATAATAAACTACCATAACATTCAATGCTTTAAAATAGCACTATATTTATCATCCCTAATAACTTTGGGAATTGATGTGCTAAACCAGATGATTGTCTTTGGCATCTCTCATACAGTCTCACTTAGATGAGATCAGCATCTGGACTTGTATAAAAGCTTCCTCCACCTTCTTGCACTTAAACTGAGATGGTTGGACTTAAAGGGAGAATTGGTCACCTCTTACACACTTACTTCTAACTTCTCATTTATAAAGTTACTGATACAAGTGAAAATAACTTATCTTCAATGAACATAATACAAACAAACATCAACAATTTTAAAAAGTAAAGACAAATGTAAATAATGAGAATTTGTTTCATATGAAGCTTCCCCACTCCCACCCCCCACCCTAAAGAATCTGTTGGGATCTTGAAAGGAAAAGAAGGGGTCTCTATATACCACTAGTCTGCCATGATTAATGTTATCATAAAATCAGTTTTTTTTCTTTATCCCAATTATTTATTTCCTATTATTATTATTACCATTTTATCCCAAAAGAGAACTATGAAGGAGAATGGGTATAGAACAGATATAATTGCCTGCATTTTTTCAGGTAGAAATGATGAGGTTCTGAGAACTCACCCTATGTAGGGCAAGTCATATAGCTAGCACATAGCTTGGGTTGTTTTGAATCTGAGTGATCTAACTTCTAATCATGTGTTCTATCATAACAGCAATCTCTTTATCAATAACACTCAAATCTACTAAGTAAAATCTTCTTAAGAGACTAGTAAAGTAAATGTTAATGGCTTCTCTTTTTAGATGGCAAAATTGAGGTTAAGAAATCTTGCTGTAGGGTTTCAGAGCTAAGTAGTAGCAAAATGAGCTTTAGGATTCAAGTTTGTCTTGCATATCCTTAATATATGTCCTTAATATCCATATCTTTATGCTGCATATCCTTAATCAGTGTGGTACTCACTGTTTCTAGTGGCATTTCTGGTGGTTTACTGGAACTATTGTTGGCATGAAGGTTAGTGAATGAAATATTTATGGGATTGTTTATTCATATCTATAACTCCCTAACCTACCTCTTTCACTTCTCTTTTTTTCCTCTCATTTTAAGATAATTTTTTAACCGCCATGCCTACTATTACCAAGTAGAAAACTAAGTGTGTTGTAGCGTTATTTGGTCCTTCTTAAGTTCAGAATGTTAACATTTTCATTCTAAAATGAAATCACCCCATTGATTTTCAAATTCTACATAGTCTGAGAATTCACCGGTGAGGGTATGCCTTTAATATAATTTGTGACTGTTCTCAAATATTACAGAAAAGATTAGGAATTATTTCCTGTAAATGGCATCAATTTTCATCTTTAAGAAATCTTGTCAGAATGGAAGCTATATTCATTCTTCATAGGCCAAAATGTCTTTGTTATACACACACACACACACACACACACACACACACACACACACGCACATATGTATATGATAAGAATTTTTTTTTAATCTTCTTTCTTGGAACTGATTTAGGTAAAAAATTAGAATAAACTCTATGAATAAGTATCTATCTCAGCTCCAGTTAATCTGTTCAAACTCTGTACAAAACAGAATGAGGAAAAGTACCCATAGTTTCCATTTTTACATCATCTGGGTGCCTGTAGATTGAATTACCATAGAGATTGTAATAACTGTTTCTCCTTAAGTATAGAATGTAGTTTTTTTGGCAGGAAGGTAGGAATCTTTCCTTTTTCACCTACTCTCTTTGTTTTATTAAGTGGTTAAATATTCCATTTTGATTACACTAGGATTGATAATTTAAATCTAATATCCACACATTAATTCCCTGAAATTAAATTAGAAGTAAGATAAAATTTGTTAAGAGCTTTCAAAAAAGGTATTCCTCTGAAGAATTTTTAAGGCTTAAGGCTATTGACTTAAAGGAACAAGACTCACTAAAATTCAAGAAATATTTTTAATTTGAATTATTACATGACTACTAGTATTATATTTTCAACATTTGAATTAAAAGTTAGTCTGTTTAATTGAAGATTACAATATTATAGAAAATAGATACTTTTAATTTCTCAAAGAATATGATATGTATATTTTATATGTGTACTTTTATGTGTTTTACATATGTGAGTTGATTTGACTGAACACATAGATTTGCTTTATTTAAATTTATAGAATTATTTTCTGTTATGTAATTCATCAACTCACTTTGGCTTATCATAATAGCATGTACACACATTCCCTACTTTAAAGGCAGTCTTTACCCCATAGTTGTCTATTAAATCTGAATCCTTTAAAAATGTCTTTGATCCATGGAGGGTATAATAGATAACACATTGATGAGGGAATTCCCCAATCTAATCTCTTCTAAATTTTAATTACATTAATCTTGGGCATAATAACTAAAAAGTATTTGTATTCTTCTTTCAACAAAGCTAACTCCTTTTTCAGACAAGTTATTTTTAAAGTTTCAAACCGGTTGCACCCAGCAACTAGCATGATTTCTTGTAGGTGAGAGGGGAGAGGGTTAGCCAGCTTGTGGTAGGGGCTCGAGCAGCAGGGTGTCTTCTTTCCTTAACACACCCCTTCGGTTTTTTTTTTTTTTTTTTTTTTTCATGTTTCACCAGCAGAGGGGCAGTACCATCTCTCCTCTCTTTTCTACTTTCCAGCACCCAGAGAGCACTCAGGCTTCAGGGCCTTCTTTCTTTCTCTCTTTGAGCTTTGGTGAGACTGTGCCCTGTCTTCCTCAGTGCCTTCAGCCACACTCATCTACCATCCATCAGACCTATTCCAGTCTCCTCCCTCTATGGACCCAGTTAAGATAGTGACTTGGGAGCCTATTTCCAGGAGACTTATAAAACACTTGAGCCCTTTCTTTGATGTCTCTAGTATATTCTGTTGGGTGCCTATTGAAGGGCAAAAATCACAACGGAGACAACCATGCAGCCAAGAGATTTATTCACCAGCCTTTATGGCTGGTTGGAGGTAGAAGAAATATGGGGAGAGAGGAGTCAGGGAGAGGGGAGTGTGCAAGCTCTGGTGAGAGAGAGGAGTCAGGGAGAGGGGAGTGTGCAAGCTCTGGTGGGAGAGAGGAGTCAGGGAGAGGGGAGTGTGCAAGCTCTGAACGGAAGGTGGGTGCCTGGTCCTGCCAGCTGTGGTCTCTGAAGCTGTTGGCTGTGGCAGCTGCTGTCAGGTTGGAGACAGTGGATCTGGAGCTGGTACAGCGGCTGCTTCCTCTCAGCAGGGACGAGCTGTTAAGACTGAGCTCCTGGCAGGCAGGAGCTTTAAGTAGGGATTTCTGGTGGGGGTGTACCAGAGTGACCTTTAATGCTATTGGCTCTTTGCCCAGGGAACAGGGTGACCTTTAAGCGTATTGGCTCCTGCCCAGAGAAAATGAAACCAGCTTGCTTCTCATGGAAATTTCCATGGGGGAGGTGGCCCATCTGCCCAAGCCTATCTATCACCTATGACCTTCAGTCTTCTTGGGGGCAGATCTTCTTTCCACTCTTAGTCATTTTTTTCTTTTCATTAAAGCAGCTAAAGTCAGGAGAGCAAAAGAGAGGGGGTCAAAGGCCATGGAGGGAGAGAACAGCTCTATTTTAGTATTTAAAACACATTTACATTTGGTTTCAAGTTGTCAATTATGCCCTGGCTCTTTCATTCAGGCTTCTGCTGGGATATATCCAAAGCTCTTTGTCCTCATTGATGGACATTATTTGTTCAGTTTGTGGGGGTAGATCCCTTGACTCAGAAGCCACAAACATGACTTTTTGGCTAGGCTTGTGGAATTCGATTTCTTGTCATCAGAACTCCCTTTCCTGGTCCCCTCTGGACAGGAACAAACAACAAATGACACAAATACATGTTGGACAGGCCTTTTCCATTCTACCTCTCACTATTTAGCGTCTTGACATTCCTTAACAGGTTTCATAGTGGGAAGTCCTTATTCTTTCTTAACACTCAGGAAAGAATTTTACCTACAAGCTCCCAAGAAGCCCTTTTGCACATCAACTTTTGAATGGCATTGACCCTTTCCTCTTTTCAGAAATCTATGGCTCTGCCAGCATCTCCTTCCAACCCTCAAAATTATCAAAGACTATGACAAATGTTTTTTCTTTTTTTTTTCTTTTTAGTCTTGCTTCAAGTTAACTAATTATGCAGCCACATTTACATGGTTGCAGACAGAGGTCATGAGGTTTCCAGGTGAGAGACAAAGAACTTTATCATTCATGGCACAGAAGGCGGTGTGAGTTTATTTGCATTAGCATCCCCTTCCCCTTCCCCAAATTCAAGGTGGATGCTGCACACAGTGTGACTGCATGGCAGGTAAGGAATATTGAGTGTAGAAAATCTCATATTTTGAAAAGACTACTAGCAAACTGGACCAATCTTTGCCCTGAGAGGGAACAATATTGAATTATATTGGTCAGCAAACAAATTGACCTCTGCACTGTCTTCCAAAGCTGTTTTCAACACTAATCTGCTTGAAAAAATTCCAGAACAATAGCTGTCAATTCTTTGCTCACAAGAGATACAGAACCTAGACAGACTCTTGGAGAACTGCCTCTAAGAAGGATCTTTATCTTCACCTTTATCATTTACCATCTGGCTCACAGTATCAGATAGTTGCTAAAATCTTCAAACTGTTGGTTAAAAACAATCTGTTTAAATATTTCCTAATTTGTTCTCCTGTATATTTTAGTGATATTTTATATATTATTGGCCAGTCACTGAATATTCTTTGGATTATTGCAAGACTAATCACTCTGTAATTGTTTCTACATCCATACAAATTGAGGGTAATAGACCTGTATTTATTTAGTTTTTTTTTTTTTATTCTGACTCTGAATATAGTCATTTTTCTCTAATATTTTTACTGGCTTGACTTGTCTCTTTTTATTTTTATCCTTCTCTTTTGACAGTGCGTTAGTTACTTTAATTGGTTTCTTGGCCTACACTTTCAGTATGTTATTCTTAGGTTACTATTGCTTTACTTTTCTTTGTTGTCTAATACCATTAGCACTTCTAGAATGTCTGCCTTCTGTGATAGAAATTACATGCAGAATTGTACACTCCCTAATCAAAGGAGACATTAGAGCCATGTATTCTACTCTTGTCCCCCCTACATTTTAATGTAGTAAACTCAAATTAGTGCTATGCACATGGATGACCTTTCCACTGTGAACTAATCTCTCAAAAAGCTATGACCACAAACTGCTTTTAAGTAATAATGTACTATGCATGTGTAACTAATTATAGCATTTAAAGGTATAGATTCTGGAGTAAGATTGCAGCTTTGAACGAAATCCTTCCTCCTAATTTTCTCAAATGGAAAGTAAGTTTCTATAGAAATTAAATGATATCCATGAAGTGCATTTTACGTACTAGAGAAGTTATTGTTCAACAATTGTTAATGAAATGCAAGATAAATAAACATTTATACATTACTTACCAAATTTAGTCATCGTTTCTAAATAGTTTTTGTTACATAGAGGTCCAGCATTTTCTTCATTCTTTTCTCTATTCTTTTTATTTCTTTAAACAATTATTTTCTTACCCTGGTTCTAATATCCCAGACTGCTAATGCACTGACAAAGGGACATCAGGGGAATAACTACACTGAAGAAGAAAAACATTTGTTTACAAAAATACATGGGACAGTCAAAATATCACAAGAAGTAAAGTGATTGTTTGCAATTGCACAGAGGAAAAAAAAAAAAAAACACAAATTCTCTCTTTCTCTTTGTGATAGCGGAGATAGTACGCAGGGCCTTGCCTATGTTAGGCAAGCACTCTACCACTGCACTATATCAGTGGCCCTTTTTATATTTTATTTTGAGATAGGATCCCTCTAAATTGCCCAGGCTGGCTTCAACTTGCAATCTTCCTGCTTCATCTTCCCATGTAACTGGGATTATGGGTGAGCATTGCTACAAATGGCTAGGCAAAGACCATTTCTTGATGCAGGGAGACAACAGGAATGTCTTATTTACAAACTAAGATTTGTTTACCTAAGACTATGTTAGTAGATACTATCCTAACCTTCATGTTTATCAACACATGTGACTGACACTCTGATGTTCATTAAGTTTGTTTAATTAAAAATAAGTCCAAGTGTCTTAATGTTTTCAAAACATTAAGACAACTGCTTCAGATGATTAAAAAAATAATATTTTTGTAGGTTGTCATACAGGACAAATAAGCAATTAAAATTTTTATTCTCTTAAGTATGTTTAAGACAAATTTGGGAGTGGGGTCTTGGTAAAAAGGAATAGGAGGGGAAGAGAATGTTTGTGTCAGTCATGCTTCTATTATATTTAGATTTTCACCTTCAGCTGTTCTGATGCTCTGAGCAAGGAATAATTCACTGGGGAGACAAATGTAGCCTCTATAGTTCAATGCTCATGCTACCAGGCAAAGGCTTATAAATGATATTGCAGTTTTATGAACATGATGATTCACCTGTTATTGAAATAAATATCCTGAGAGGTTTGTTTTAAGAAAGCTAGAAAAATGTAAGTGAAAGAGCACAATTTTATTATGATACTCCATATATTATCTTTAATGTACAATTTGGCTAGAAATAAAAATCAAGTAACAGGAGGAGGAAACTAAATATAAGCAACAGGTTTTAGAAAATGGTGCCAAGAAGGTAAGTCTGAGGGCTCAAGTTAGGAGACTGAAAACAAACTATCTAATTAGGAAGAAGATAGGAAAATCGTCATCCATAGCACAGCTTCAGGCCTCAAGATGGATATCTTCATTTAACTAGAAATTAATCTAATGGCAGCATCTTTTCAAAAAAAAATTAGTTGTAAATGGACATAATAGTTATTATTTTATTTTTTTATGTGGTGCTGAGGATCAAACCCAGTTTCTCCCTCGAGCTAAGCTAACACTCTACCACTGAACCACAACCCCAGCACTAATGGCAGCATCTTAAAGTTGTATCAGAGTCTAGAAGATTGGATATCAAAACCCACAGTGAATGCTTTGTTAGATTTTCTTTTTTTTTTATTTTGTCATAAGTTATCATGATCAAACTCCCAAGTAAGAAGACAGACTGGTATGTAAGCAGATAGACACACAGATGAACAGGTACAAAGAAAAAGAGAAAGTGGATTTATATAATTAAAAAAGAAGGTGATAGTTAGTAGGATCTTACGAACACCAATATAATTATAGGCCTGAGGCTACCACTGCCACAAAACTGAGTTAGCTACACTACTACCAAGGAACAACAAAAAGGTCTGGGTAAGACATCACGAAGGTCCCTAGAGACCAGGATGCGCCAAAAGGTGCAACCAGTTATGATGTTGTGAACTAACAGGGAATCTTACATGGGGTTGTCTATCTCTTGCTTCTTCTACTAACAGCCAAATTCTAATGATAATACTCTCCCTAGTCAAATAATCTAATGCCTCTATTTTCTCATATCTTACTTCATAAACATTTAAGCCAACCTCTAAGTCCCCCCCTTCTTTCATTAGATACTGTAAACCACCACACAAACATAGAGACTATATGGAATAAGATAACTGATCTCATCATTTATGTTTATAAAGACAAAACTGTAAATATAAAAATAGAAACTAACTGATATATGGACACACATTGGGTACATTGAAAGATCTAATATTGATATTTCCCTAAAAAGTGAGGTTCTGGGTAACCTGGAGGGACCTTATAAGACAAAAGGGAAGTAGTTTCAATACCTCAAGCTTACCTTGCAAGAGAGGAAAACACATAAACATCATGAGGAAGCAAGGGAGGAAAATGCCCCAAACAAACCAAGATACTACAACAATAGAAACCATTGAAAGCACAGTAGGTGAAATGTCAGAGAAGGAGTTCTGGATATACATAATTAAAATGATAAGGGATTTAAAAAACAACCTAAGTGAACAGATACAGGCAAAAATTGATCTCTCCAACAAAGAGATAAGAGATCAAATACAGGTAACCATCGATTACACCAAGAAAGAGATAAGAGAACAAATCCAGGTAGCAAAAGATTACTTGAAGAAAGAGATAGAGAGTTTGAGAAAAAACCAAATGGAAATCCTTGAAATGAAAGAAACAGTAAGCCACATAAAAAAATTCAATAGAAAGCATCACCAACAGATTGGACCACTTGAAAGATAGTACCTCAGACAATGAGGACAAAATATGTAATCTTGAAAATCAAGTTGACCTCACAGTGAAGATGGCAAGAAACCATGAACGGAATATCCAAGAACTATGGGATACCATCAAAGCACCAAATATAAGATTTATTGGAATAGAGGAAGGTGCAGAGGTTCAAACCAAAGGAATGCACAATCTCTTCAATGAAATAATATCAGAAAATTTCCCAAGCAGGAAGAATGAATTGGAAAATCAAATACAAGAAGCCTATAGGATGCCAAATGTACAAAATTACAACAGGTCTACACCAAGGCACATTGTAATGAAAATGCCTAGCATACAAAATAAAGATAGAATTTTAAAGGCTGTAAGAGAGAAAAGTCAGATTACCAATAAGGGAAAACCAATCCGCATCTCAGCAGATTTTTCAATCCAGACCCTCAAAGCTAGAAGAGCCTGGAACAACATATACCAGGCTCTAAAGGATAAGGGATGCCAACCAAGAATTTTATATCCAGCAAAATTAAGCTTTAGATTAGAGGATGAAATAAAAACCTTCCATGATAAACAAAAGCTAAAAGAATTTACAACAAGAAAGCCTGCTCTACAGAACATTATTGGTAAAATATTCCATGAGGAGGAAATGAAAAATAATAATGAAAATATGCAAAGGGAAGAACTACAATAAAGGGAAAAACCAACCAAAGGAAAAACCAAGTCAAACTAAATACCAAAAATAATGAAAAAATAAAAATGACTGGTAATATAAATTATGTCTCAATGATAACCCTGAATGTTAATGGCCTAAACTCACCAATTAAAAGACATAGGCTAATAGATTGGATTAAAAAAACAGACCCAACAATTTGTTGCCTTAAAGAGACACATCTCATAGGAAAAGACGCCCATAGACTAAAGGTGAAAAAATGGGATAAAATATATCACTCACATGGTCTACATAAGCAAGAAGGGGTCTTCATCCTCAATAAAGTAGAGTTCAAGGCAAAGTTAGTCAAAAGAGATAAAGATGGACATTTCATACTGCTTAAGGGAATCATAGATCAACAAGATATAACTGTTATAAACATATATGCCCCAAATAATGGAGCATCTACATTCATCAATCAAACTCTTCTCAAGTTTAAGAATCAAATAGACCACAACACAATAATTCTAGGTGAGTTTAACACACCTCTTTCACCACTGGATACATCTTCCAAACAAAAGTTAAACAAAGAAACTATAGAACTCAATAATACAATTAATAATTTAGATTTAACTGAAAAATATAGAGTATATCACCCATCAATGAGCCAATACACTCTCTTCTCAGCAGCACATGGATCCTTCTCAAAAATAGACCATATATTATGCCATAAAGCAACTCTAAGCAAATATTTAAAAGTAGGGATACTACTCTGCATTCTATCCAATCATAATGGAATGAAATTAGAAATCAAAGATAAAAAAAGAAAGAAAGAAAAGGTACTCCAACACCTGGAGACTAAATAATATGCTACTGAATGATCAATGGGTTGCAGAAGACATCAAGAAGGAGATTAAGAAATTCTTAGAGGTAAATGAGAACAACAATACAACATACCGAAATCTGTAGGACACCCTAAAGGCAGTACTAAGAGGAAAGTACATTGCATGGAGCTCATTCTTTCAAAAAAGAAAAAGTCAACAAATAAATGAACTAACATTACATCCCAAATCCCTAGAAAAAGAAGAACAAATCAACCTCCAATGAAGTAGAAGACAGGAAATAATTAAAATCAGAGCTGAAATTAATGAAACTGAAACTAAAAAAAAAAGAAATTGAAAAAATTGACAGAATGAAAAGTTGGTTCTTTGAGAAAGTAAACAAAATTGATAGACCTTTAGCTATGCTAACAAAGAAAAGAGAAAACACAAATTACCAATATCTATGATGAAAAAGGAAATATCATGACAGACACTACAGAAATACAGAAGATAATTAGAAGTTATTTTGAAAATTTATACCCCAATAAAATAGAAAATAACAAAGGCATCAACAAATTTCTAGAGACATATGATATGCCCAAACTAAATCAAGATGATATACACAATATAAATAGGTCAATTTCAAACAAAGAAATAGGGAATGCCATAAAAAACTTACCAACCAAGAAAAGCCCAGGACCAGATGGATACACAGCTGAGTTCTACAAGACCTTGAAAGAAGAACTAACACCAATACTTCTCAAACTCATAAAATAGAAAAAGAGGGACCTCTCCCAGACTCATTCTATGAGGCCAATATCAGACAGAGACAAATCAAAGAAAGAAAATTTCAGACCAATATCTCTAATGAATATAGATGCAAAAATTCTCAATAAAATTCTGGCAAATTGAATACAAAAACACATCAACAAGATAGTGCATCATGATCAAGTGGGCTTCATTCCAGGGATGCAAGTTTGGTTCAATATAAGGAAATCAATAAATGTAATTCATCACATCAACAGGCTCAAAGATAAAAATCATATGATCATCTCAATGGATGCAGAGAAAGCATTTGACAAAATACAACATCCCTTCATGTTCAAAATGCTAGAAAAAATAGGGATAACAGGAACATACCTTAACATCGTAAAGGTCATCTATGCTAACCCCAGGTCAACATCATCCTAAATGGAGAAAAATTGGAATCATTCCCTCTAAAAACTGGAACAAGACAGGGATGCCCTCTTTCACCACGCCTATTTAACATAGTTCTTGAAGCCCTAGCCAGAGCAATTAGACAGACGAAAGAAATTAAAGGGATATGGATAGGAAAAGAAGAACTCAAATTATCACTATTTGCAGAAGATATGATTCTATAATTAAAAGATCCAAAAAATTCCACCAGAAATCTTCTAAATCTAATAAATGAATTCAGCAACGTAGCTGGATATAAAATCAATACCCATAAATCAAAGGCATTTCTGTACATCAGCGACAAATCCTCAGAAAGAGAAACTAGGAAATCCACCCAATTTACTATAACCTCAAAAAAATAAAATAAAATAAAACATTTGGGAATCAACTTAACAAATGAAATAAAAGACCTCTACAATGAAAACTACAGTGCACTAAAGAAAGAAATTAATAAAGATCTTAGTAGATGGAAAGATCTACCTTGTTCATGGATAGGTAGAACTAATATTGTCAAAATGACCATTCTCCCAAAAGCACTATACAGATTCAATGCAATACCAATCAAAATCCCAATGTCATTCCTCATAGAAATAGAAAAAGCAATCATGAAATTCATCTGGAAAAATAAGAGACACAGAATAGCCAAAGCGATTTTTAGCAAGAAGAGTGAAGCTGGTGGCTTTACTATTCCAGACCTTAAATTGTACTACAAAGCAATAGTAACAAAAACAGCATGGTATTGGCATCAAAATAGACCAGTTGACCAATGGTACAGAATAGAAGACTCAGAGACGAACCCACACACCTACAGTTATCTTATATTAGACAAAGGTGCCAAAAATGTTCACTGGAGAAGACAGCCTCTTCAACAAATGGTGTTGGGAAAACTGGAAATCCTCATGTAATAAAATGAAATTAAATCTCTTTCTCTCACCATGCACAAAACTTAACTCAAAGTGGATCAAGGACCTAGGAATTAAACCAGAGACCTTGTGCCTAATAGAGGAAAAAGTAGGCCCAAATCTCTATCACGTTGGTTTAGCCTCCAACTTCCTCAATAAGACCCCTATAGCATAAGAATTAAAAACAAGAATCAATAAATGGGATGGATTCAAACTAAAAAGCTTCTTCTCAGCAAAAGAAACAATCAGTAAGGTGAATAGAGGACCTACAGAATGAGAGCAAATCTTTACCACAAGCACATCATATAGAACACTAACCTCAAGGATTTATAAAGCTCTTAAAAGCCTTAATACTAAAAAAAATAAATAACCCAATCAATAAATGGGTCAAGGAACTAAACAGATACTTCTCAGAAGATGATATACAATCAATCAACAAATATATGAAAAAATGTTCAACATCTCTACTCTAGTGATTAGAGAAATGCAAATCAAAACAACTCTAAGATTTCATCTTACTCCAGTCAGAATGGCAGCTATCAAAAAACAAACAAACAAACAAACAAAAAAAAACAACAAAAAACAATAAATGCTGGTGAGGTTGCGGGGAAAAAGGCACACTCTTACATTGCTGGTGGAACTGCAAATTGGTGAAGCCAATCTGGAAAGTAGTATGGAGATTCATAGGAAAACTGGGAATGGAGCCATCATTTGACTCAGCTATCCCACTCCTTGGCCTATTCCCAAAGGACTTAAAAACATCTTACTACAGGGACACAGCCACATCAATGTTTATAGCAGCACAATTCACAATAGCTAGATTGTGGAACCAACCCTGATGCCCATCAGCAGATGAATGGATAGGGAAACATTGGTATATATACACAATAGAACACAACTCAGCACTAAAAGAGAGTAAAATCATGGCATTTGCAGGTAAATGGATGGAGTTGGAGAAAATATGCTAAGTGAAGTTAGCCAATCCCCCAAAAACAAAGGTCAAATGATCTCTTTGATATGAAGATACTAACTTATAAAGGCAAGAAAGAGGGAATGAGAGGAATGAAAGAGCTTTAAATAGAACAAAGGGGGGGAGGAAGGGGAGGGGGCAAGGGGATAGGAATAATGGCAGACTGAATTATCCATGATTACCCTAAGTACATGTATGAAGACACAATTGTTGTAAAAATACTTTATATTAAACCAGCAACTCGAAAAATTGTGCTCTTCATATGTAATATGAAATGAAATGTACTCTGCAAACATGTATAACAAATTAGAATAATAAAAAAAATTTAAAAAAGGGAAAAAAGATTTCAAATGTATAGGTCCTCTTATGCAAATATTTATTATATTTCATAACATGTACTGAACTATGTCTGAGAAAAGCATTGAATTCCAACACTAATCTTTTTTTCTCTGAATTCCCAGAGCATTTTTGTTTATATATTATAACTTATTTCATTCTCAATTTGATAATTATTTATACATGTGTTTTCATATTCACTTACATTTTATAAGGTAAAAAGGACAGGTTTTATGTCTGCCTCATCTTGGAAACCTCGGCCAAGAGCTAACATAGTGTTTTAAATGGTGGATTCTGAGAAAGTATATGTTTAATGAAAGCCTTATTAGAATATTGTTTACTAACAAAGGTGAATGGTGAGCTAAGTTGTACTGACCAAGGAGCGCCCAATGTGAACATCACAAGGAGTGTGATGTTCTATCCAATTTTTTCTTTTCTTTTTTTAAAATTTGGTGCATTATAATTATACATAACAGTGGGATTTGTTATACACATAATTTTAGCAACCTCATTCCCCAGTACCTTCCCCTTTCCCTCTCTCCTCCCTCCCCCTGATCCTTTTGTTCTACTCTAGTGATCTCCCTCTTATTATTATCATTTTATTTTAATAAGTATATTATATAGTGTATTTTCTCTATATATACATATATGTGTGTATATGTGTGTGTACATATATATATATGTGTGTGTGTATGTGTACATATATATATATATATATATATAATTCATTGTGATATATTTCTACATGAACATAAATTGATTGGTATATTTTTGAAACCCAGGTTGTCCCCATGCCCTCCCCTCCTCCTTCCTTCTAGATCCCCTTCCTCTACTCTATTGGTTTCCCTTCTATTTTTGCAAGATCTTTCTTTTCTTTTTTCTTCTTTGATCTCTCTAGCTTCCACATATGTGAGAAAATAGTTGGACCCTTGACTTTCTTTTTCTTTCTGGCTTATTTCACTCAGCATGATGTTCTCCATTTCCATCTATTTACCAGCAAATGACATAATTTCATTTTTCTTTATGGGTGAGTAAAACTCCATTGGGTATATATACCACGTTTTCTTTATCCATTTGTCTGTTGAAAGGCACCTGTACTGGTTCATATCTTGGTGATTGTAAACTGTACTTATATAAACATTGGCAGGCATGTATCACTATACTATGGTGACTTTAGTTCTTTTGGATAAATATCAAAAAGTGTGATAACTGGATCCTATGGAGTTCCATTCCTACTCTTTTCAGGAATGACCATTCTGCTTTCCAAAGTGGTTGTATTAATTTGCAGTTTCACCAATAATGTGTAGTGTAACCTTTACCCTACATCCTTGTCAGCAATTATTATTTGTATACTTAATGACTGCCATTCTAACTGGGATGAGATGAAATCTCAGTGTAGTTCTGACATGGATTTCCCTGATGGCTAAGAATTTAGAACATTTTTTCATATATTTGTTGGCCATTTATATTTCTCCTTTTGAGAAATGTCTATTTGGATGATTTGACCATTTATTGATTGCTACATTTTTGTCATTAAGCTTTCTGAGTTCTTTATATGTTCTGGATATTAATCTCCTATTGGAACAGTAGCTAGCAACTATTTTGTCCTATTCTGAGTGTTCTTTGTTCATATTCTTTTTTCTGTGCAGAAGCTTTTTGATTTGATGTCATTCCACTTACTGATTCTTGGTTTTACTTCTTAAGCTTTAGGGGTCTTATAAAGGAAGTCAGTGACTACACCAATATGTTGGAGTGTTTACCCTGTTTTCTTTTGGGAGTTGTATTTTATATTGTATTTTAGGAGTTTCTTTTATAATTCCTAGGTCTTTGATCCACTTTTAGTTGATTTTTATGCAGGATGAGATATAGAAATCTATTTTCATTCTTTTACATATGAGTTTTATTCAGCTTTTTGCTGCTGTGACGAAAATACCTGACAATAATAACTTAGATGAGGAAAAGCTTATTTGGGACTCACTGTCTCTGACGTCTCAGTCCAGTGATGGTCAATTCCATAGTTCTGGGCCCAAGGTGAAGCAGCACACAATGAGATAAGGGCCAAGTAGAGGAAAGCTGTGCTGTTCATGATGGGGTCTAGAAGCAGAGAGAGATGAAGGTGCCACAGGAAGAACATCTCTTCCAGAGCATGCCCCTACTGACCCACCTCCTCCAGCCATGTCTCACATGCCTACTGTTATCATGCAGTAGCCCATTCAAAATAGGATGGACTGATTAGGTTACAGCTCTCATAATCTGATTATTTTACCTCTGAGTATTCCTGTATTAACAAAAGCTTTTGGAGCACACTCACATCTAAACCATAACAGCATGGATATCTAGTTTTCCTGGCCCCATTTGTTAAAAAGTCTCTGACTATATGCACCTGTCTCTGTGTCTTCTATTCCACTGGTTTCCATGACTTTTTTTTTTTTTTCCCCCAGTAAAATGCTGTTTCTGTTACTATAGTCGGTAGTAGTATAATTTGAGATCTGGCATTGTTGTGGATAACTTGAAACATAAGAATAGCAAACTACTTTGCACAGAAGCTTTTCTGCAAATCAACATTATTCCTATTTTAAGGATGAACACCAGGAAACTTGATTTGTTTCAGACAACAAATTTATGAATAATTTATTTTAATAAGAGAATTTGAAAGATAATTCTTTCCTATTCTTATGTAGTGGAAATATTGTGTATAAAATAATGTTGAGACAAAATTACTGTACAATAATTACAGGCTTCCTTCCTTCATTGTAATTGAAATTTGCCTTACAAATATAAGAGCCCAGGCCTTAGGTCCTAAAGATAGTGCTTCCAGTATGGTTTTCTTTTTCTTTTCTTATTTTTCTCTTTCTTTCATTTTTTAACATAAAGAGTTATTACAAGGTTAATTATCCCAGAAGTGTTTTAAAGACCAGCACAATTGCCTAACATGTGAACTAAATGTTCTTACTAATGATACTTCCTCACCATTTAAATTTTAACTCACAAATTTATTGCTTGCCACCAAGAAAATGTGTTCTTTTAAAAAATTATTAGTTTGTTTTGTTTTGATTTTAAGCCAAGAAGCAAATATTTAGCATTGCTGCTTTGAATATTCCATTTGTTGGCAGTCTTTCTGTAGCACTAATATCACATTATGACTTGTTTAGTAAAACTTTTTTTTTATAAAAAGCTCTGCTAGTATATTTAATCCATTTTCAAACAGTATCTATATTTTTCAGTGTTAATTCAAATTTTATTTGAAGAATTCTCTAACAGATGTGTTGCCTCCCCAAGTGCAGAAGCAAAATCTATAAGTCTTGATCTAATTTGTAATCTTTGGCCTACAGGAAGGTTTAGTTGAAATAAACCAGTAAGATCAAAATATTAATTACTAAGAGGTCACAATCATGTGGGAATATTACACACCTTCTTCTCCAAGTAATCAAAGCTGAAGACAGGAGTTTCTGGCAAACCACAGCAGAACATGATTCAGATACTGTAAGTCAAAAGCCAGATGAAACACTTCTGCCTCTTGCAAAAAAAAAAAAAAAAAAAGCATTCCTTTAAAACCAAGGACAAAGAGACAAGCTTAAATAGAAGCCAAAGAGAATCATCTTCCATAAATAGTGGCTCTTATGATGAAACCTGAGAAGCCAAGGACAAAAATGCTCTTGAGGTCCAGTTTTCTCACAGCCCTGATGCTTAAGAAAATACAAGTCCTGTGGGAAAACATAACGTATAACTTATCTAAATGAATTAGAACCTGTGTTTGCTTATGAAAAATGGAGAATTAAAAATCAAATTTTCTATAAGGTAAATTGCCTGTAGATTTCTACACAATATTGAATTTAATACCAATACAAATAATCAGATAAAGGGCAGGAAGGATGAAATTTACAAATATTATAATGTAATTATTACTTACTATGCACTGCTATATTAATGACTTAAATAACCTCATGAAGAATATAAATGCAAAATCTATGATCTAACTTGATATATGTAGATTTAAAATATTACTCTTTATTTTTACAGCCCCATGGATAAATGACATTGAACTTGTTTTATAACACTATATTTATTTGTGTTATTTTTGAATAGTACACATTTTTATCAGTTTCTGATGCATAGAACTCTGTTAAAAAAGCAGACTCTAATCCTATTTTACTTATGTTTGTTAAATTTCTATTCCATTAGATTTACTGTATTTTACAAAAGCAAAATCTGAAGTAAAAAATGTTAATTAGGTACCTGGGAAGAAAAGTTCTTCCTGCCCATTAAACAAGTGAGTGTCACAGGGATGAGGTATCTAACAAAGGATCTTCTTTTTGTTTCTCACTGGCTGTGGAGAGAAGAAAGCAGTGCAGATATTCTAAGCTATCAGATGTAGACAATTTGCGGGGGAAATCTGATAGGTTTGATTTGCATTTTCAAAAAGCAGACATAGAGAAGATACTCTCCCCATTGCTTCTAAAAATATAGAAAAACAAAAGCTTTAGAAGCTTTAACAACAGTTAAAGTTTCCCATCCAGAAGTTGTGATGATTCCAACAAGAAAATTTAACATAGGGTCTTAAATTTCAGATCCACTTGGGATAAATCTGTGTTACAGGAAACAATAACTGAAAATAAAGATATGACTGTTCCTTGGAAATTACAACTCTTTATAAGAACATCTCATATCCCAAGCTTTACTAATTTTGCTTATGGAATGTTATTTAAAAGTCTGTTTAAAACTTCCTTGATGCCATCTATTCTTCATCTCCCTTAAAGAGCTTTGGCATCTTTCAAGCACTCTCACTAGGAAAACAGTCACATCCTGAATGTTGTTGGCAGAAGAAAATCAAAAGCAATAGTTCTTAGCAGTTCCTTTAGCAAACTCAGAATTGGCATTGCTACCAAAGTCAATATCAAAAGAGGTCATTTGTCTGCTTCAAATAATGCCTACCTAACACACTATATATGTGATAACAAGTGGGAAATGATGGTGTAACAAGCTATCGACAAAAAAAATAAAAGCTGGTTACCTGCTAATCAAAATCTGAATTTCATATAAAACTTAACATGGCTTTCATAATGAGGAATTAAGTAGAACATCACTTTATAGAGGCTCCCTTTCCATATTTTAATATTGTTAATCAGATCAATTGTTACTTCATTTTTTTTTGGGGGGGGGGGAGCGGGGTATCAGGGGCACTCAATCACTGAGCCACATCCCCAGCCTTATTTTGTATTTTATTTAAAGACAGGTCTCACTGAGTTGCTTAGCACCTCACTTTTAATTTATTTTAATTAATTAAACTAAGACTTATGGAATGCCAATTAGGTGCCTTATATTGGCCATAGTGCATCATTCCATTTCCTCAATGAAAATGTCACTTTGTGGTAAGACAAAAATAAGTCAATGATTAAAATGAAAATATCAAAGTCATCTAGCCACTTTTGGTATTTATGGATAGTAACCAAATAGGACCTTTTCTTTCTATAGTACAAAAATTTTAAATTAAATTATGAATTTGAGAGAAAAATCCATGCTGATTTGACACTGGTTTTCCTCCTATTGTGTTTTTTACTCTCAAACATATCTTGGGGGCTGGGGTTGCGTCTCAGCGGCAGAGCGCTCGCCTTGCACGTGCACGGCCCGGGTTCGATTCTCAGCACCACATAAACATAAATGCATTGCATTGTGTACAACTAAAAATAAATAAATAAATATTTAAAAAAATATCTTGGGAAGCACTTTTACCTGGCAAATGGCATTTTTTTGCCAGTCACTAAAAGTGGATGTCCCTGCACTCTTTCCCACACTACCTTGGTATTGGAGTCATTAGCCTATGTATCTGTTCTTTCAGATGGATGGACAAAGAACCTCAATTCTTCTCCAAAGGGAACAAGTATAGCAGTGGGGTGTGCAGGTGCCACATTATGTACATGCTTAAGTAGAACAAAGTAGTTCAGAGTAAGTTTAAGACAAGAAAGGAAAATACCCAACAAGATGATAAATCTAGCACAGGCCATGACAGCTCTTTATCTCTCAGGAAAGGAAGTATCCAGGCCCATAATCTGTTCATATTGACTGAGTGGAGGTCAAAAGCCTGTGTGCATGAGTCAGCCTTTCCAACAGAATCATCCTAATCATTCCATATTGTTACCATAGGGTCCACTCAGATCACCCAGCAACATGGTTGCCTAATGATGTCCTCCATTCATATTCTTGGGCATTGGGCCTTTTGTCTTTACATGATACAGCCTACACTCTCCTTTTGCATTTTAATGAACCCTGGGTGTGGTATCACTCACTTTCTTACATTTAACTTGTATATGATACCATTTTTCAGCCCACATTCCTACTTCTGTCTATGTTTTTATGGAGTTAATCATCTCTTCATTCTAGCACAGAAATGCCTTATTAATATTCACCCCCTGTTACAAAGATCTTGTTCCAGCTAACTAGTTCATTCCATTGTGCCTGATGATGACGTGCACTCTCCTACTTCTGATTGTCTTAAAATGCCATTATGCCTGCTTGAAATGAACTTTCCATCTCCATAAATGATTCAAGGTCCAGGACATCACCTCTAGTCATTGAGGTTTTCCCCTCTATCAGCCCTGTGATTTCATCCTCCTCAATATTCTCACCACCTGTTTTTTTTTTGGCTCCTGTCTGGTAAGGTTGCTGTTATTTCTGTGTCTCCGTTTGTTTCTTGAGAGTAACTGTTTTTACAAGTTCACAAAACCAACTCATTGTAGAGTTATAGTACTCTCTCAGGGAGCTCCAACTTTGCAAATATTAGCTTTTATAAATGATATTTAAAAAACTATCTCCCAATTGACACAACTTCTTTAATAAAATAAATATTTTATTAAAAATTAAATATTAAATTTAAATTTAATATTTAGTTAAATTTAATATTTTATTAATATTTTGTTAAATAAATGACTTTATGCATGCATAACTGTCCAAAGCCTTTACATGAAGCATTATATGTTTTTAGTGCTTATTAACTGCCAGGAGTATTTATAGATAAAGTACTTCAAGGTTCTGTAGTAGAGGAGAATGATCTGAGATTTTAATATTTCAAGGACAAAGAGCATTGCTACAACAATAATAGTGTACTATAACAATATAGCAGTACCAAAAAGACTTTGGTAATTAGGGAAGAATATAAATTTTATACAAGTTCTTCTCTGTTTCCCACATATATCAAGTTTACAATTGGAGCATTTATAATTGTTGTTTACTATGGTTCAGATCACTCCTGTAAAGGAACATTAGGAATAGTGATGGAAGGATTTTTTAAATCTGTTTTTAATCACTAATATATTTGAGAATAGTATTTAGCTTAAGTAGCCAGGGGCTAGAAGTATATAAAAGAAGAATCATTCTACCTAAAATTCTAGTAATGATCCACTGAGGATCTGATTCCTGGGCCATTCTTATATATTCCATTTACCTTGCTGTTGTTTCATGGATTCCAGGGTAGGTATCATTTTTATTATTAAGTGCTATAAAACATGGAAGCTTAAGATAAATAATTTCTGTAAATTATGTGCAATTCTGAATTGTATTTATCGCACTTTATTGTGCCCAGTTGTTTATTTTTCTATACACCACGATCTATAAGGAAAAGACTAAGCCTTATTCACCCAGGCAACCCCAGTGTGTAGTACAGTACACACGTTTATATTTAATAAAACAAAAGAGAAAAATATTTGAAAGGAAGGGAGCAATCAATGGAATCTTATATGTATTTTTGATTTGAATAGTAATTATTGAAAGTATGAATAGATTACTCTGGTGAACTGCATGTGTCATCCTAATTACTGTATGTGGAAAAATAGGAAACATTGTAAAAATTACAATGTTTTAATCAAACTGAGACTTTGTTATTTTCTCCATTTCCTTTAGCCATACTAGATTATCTTAAAAATAAATAATATTTTACTATATGATAATAAGGGTCATTTAATATATGAAATATTATTAGCATCTTGTATTCATATGGTTTTTATACTTTAGCATTTTTAAACACTACCTCATAGAATTTTTTTATCTGTATTTCTAGCAGTGAATGGAATGTGCTAAAGAATTGCTTATTTTTTAAATTTAATTTAAATGAAAGGTTCAAAGCTCAATCATAAGGCATTATGCATAAGAGAATCTTAAGCCTATCAGTAAATGAAGGTCAATGTGAATCCTGACTTTTGTCCAACTTTAGTCTGGGAGTTTTTCTACTAATGATATGAAACAATAAGAGGTGTAGCCCAAGGAATTGACCCTGCTTTATACAGGTGTTCAATGAATATCAGATATTTAGTGGCATATCTGTTTATACACTGTAAATGAAATGAAATAAGGTATTAACTTTATATGCATACTCCAGTGAAGTTTTTTGTATTCTCCTCTAATTGAACAATTTGGTTAATTTACATTTACAAATGTTCTTTAACAAGAAATAGGCATGCCAACTTTGAGTGGCAACATGTGAACCTACCAGACTAAGAAATTTTAAGGTCAGTCATATCTATGACTTTTTGAATCTTAATGTCTAACTGAGTACTAAACTTAAAAAAAAAAATACTCAAAATTTCATCATGGTAGGCTCAGAAGACTGAGGCAAGAGAATAGAGTTCAAAGCCAGTCTCAGCAACTAAGCAAGGCCTAAGCAATTTAGACAGACCCTGTCTCTAAATAAAATATATAAAGGGCTAGGGATGTGGCTCAGTAGTTAAATACCCCTGGGTTCAATTCCAGTATCAAAAAGAAGAAAAGAAAAAAAAAAGTTTAGCAAGGTCTGTCACAGTAACCTGCATTTATTTCACAAACTTTTCTTCACTGGAAACCTTTACAAATGCAATAATAAAAAGAACAGTTTTGAAATGGAGAAACTATTTGAAATGGAGTTGGTTATTTATTATATATATGGCCACACCTATGTGCCATAGTGTTTTGCCTCACCTCATGCTCAGAGCAATGATGTTGCCTGTCTATGGACTAAGATCTCTGAAACCATAGTGCTGAAATCTCTGAAACCATGAGCCCCCCCAAATAAAATTTTGCCTCCTTAAAACAGTCCTTGTTATATATATATATATATATCTCCAGTTAAATATTTTCTACTAAATGGTGCAAGATTATTCCCCATATTTCAGCTTTGAAGAAGTTGGTGGAAGTGATGGGAAGATAAATTGAAATAAAATGAGAAATGTGCAGTTTCAGAGACGGGTCATTTCGGAGCTGTGTAATCTTAGATAAGTCAATGTATTTTTCCTTAGGTGTAGAAAGTAATATGTACCTGTTATGGTTTAAGTATTAGATGTCTCTCAAAAGCTCATGTATGAAACAATTCAAGAAAGTTTAAAGATGAAATGTTTAGGTTATTTGAGGTTAGCCTAATCAGTGCATTAATCCCCTGATAGGGATTAACTGGGTTGCAGCCACTGTTGGCAGAAAGAATGTGTCTGGAGGACTTGAATTGTGTGTGGGGGTATGCCTTTGGAATATATATTTTGTCTTGGTGAGTGGAGCTCACCTTCTGCTTCCTGCTGCCATGTCCCCAGCTCCTTTTCTTTGCCACACCCATGTGCCATAGTGTTCTGCCTCACCTCATACCCAGAGCAATGATGTTGCCTGTCTATGGACTGAGATCTCTGAAACCATGAGTGCTGAAATCTCTGAAACCATGAGCCCCCCAAACAAAATTTTGCCTCCTTAAAATAGTCCTTGTCAGGTCTTTTGATCACAGCAGTGAAAAAACTGACTAAAACAATGCTCCACATATTTCTAAGGTTTGTCATGACGATCAAGCGGGGCCATGAATGGAAAGATTACATTAAAGTTCAATTATTGTGGTTTAATTTCAACAATTATCTGAAGATTGTTTGAATATCATCCTTTTCTCCAAAAGACTGAACTGTTATTCTTTCTACATAAACCTCTTTAAAGGTGAACAAAATAAATTTCTGTTTATTAAATTTACTTTAGACACTTTAAAATTTTAATGTAAATAGTTACATTTCTCCTTTTTTATCACCTTTACCTATATATCACCTTAATAACTTAAAACATTATCCAGTAAGTAATTTTAAGGAATTTTTTTTTCTGTGTAATCAGATTGGAAATAACATACCTATAGCAGTGTATCTTAATTTTTAGAATACTTCAAAATCACCTGAGGTGCTTTTTAAAAAAATTGCAAGTTGCTTTCACCAGTTTCTGAGTCAATAAGCCTGGGGAGAGGTCCAAGAATTTTATTTCTAATAAACTTGCTAGCTGATGCTGATAATGCTGGTATGGAACCACATTTGAGGACCATCAGTCTAGTAATAGTCTCCCTATGATTGACTTCTCTGAGTTTAATTTCCCATCCTTTCAACCCATAACTTTCCGATTCCCATCCTATATCTAAAAAGTATTCACCAGCCAAATTATTACCACATTGTATGTTTTGCCCTGCTACGATAAGAAATTTAAAACAATGATGAGGCTATGATACAGCAAAAGGGTAGATGCTCCTGAAAAGTTGAACCTTGGCTTTGTCCTCTGATAAATGAACAACTTGCTTTTTTCTGTTGGAACCCACACAAATATAGATGCAACCTCACATTTAGTTACAAAACCTGCTGTCAGGACCTCATTTTACTTTGCAGGAGTGGTAACATTATTGAAGACCAAGACCTACTTTTCACATTGGGTATGATGAACAATAATAACCAGGCTATTTCAGGGTGAGTCAGGTGGATGGGTTACCTGTTAGGGATAGTGTACACTGGATTATGGGTATTAAGAAGAAGGAGGCAAAAGAGATTTTGCCTGCTCAGCAATTCTAGCTTAATTTTTTTACATCCTTTAAAATCAAATTCCTGCTTTATTTCAAAATGTTAATGGAGTACTAACAGCCAGGCATAGTGGTGCATGCCTGTAATTCCAGCAGCTCTCAAGGCTGAGATAGGAGGATTGCAAGTTCAAAGAGAGCTTCAGTAACTTAGGCCCTAAGAAACTTAGAAAGACGCTGCCTCTAAATAGAATATAAAGAGAGCTGGAGATGTGGCTCAGTGGGTAAATGGAGTTCAATCCATAGTATCAAAAAAAAAAAAAAAAAAAGTAGCAACATAAAAGAAGCAATTTGTAAAGGTTAGTAATGACAAAAACTATGAATTTGAACTTCAGAAGAATTTTCTCGTAGAAATATTATAATTGAATAAGAAAGTACTTTGATCCAGAAGAACAGTTGGTGGCAAAGACAATAAGGACCTCCCAAACACAAGTGAATCAGAAGTTCTTTTTGTTCTCAAAAATTCAGAAAAGGCACATTTTGATTTGGATGTCAAAAAGGAATACACAGTACAAGAAAATGGCATGATTAGCACTTAATTTAAAGTAACTAAAGTGTATTAGCCCTAATCAAGGGAGCAGTTTTATTTTTGTTGCTGTCTTTAGTAATCACACAAGTCTGAGTCATTTAAAAGCCAATCTGGTTGGTTTGGTACATGCTGTTTTATCGTGTTTTCTCTTTGCCAGCATGCACATTTACCCATAAATGGTTCACATCTGTTCTTTGTAATTTACTGACTATATGAAGGCCTTTGTGTCCTCCTTGTTTGTTTTTAAAAGACAATGGAAAGCTTAATTTGAGATTTAAGCAATAATCTTGATTTCTAAAAATCTTTATTTGCAGACTCACCTTATAAATTGATTATAAAAATTTTTAAAAACGCTATTTCATATCATTTAAGTTATTGTATATGATCCTTCAAATTTAGGTCAGATAGTTTGATGGATGGTCCCTGATGTTTTTCAAACTATTGCCAGAATTCAGTGTTTTATTTTCTGTTGTAAAGATAGATCTAATTTATGTCATGGACAGTTGCTGTATCTACTTATTTTGCTAATGTAATTACTAATATTCATTCTTTTGCTTTCAAAAATATGCACTATTGGATAATCAATTATATGGCCATGCTAGGTATGAGATACAACTATTGAATAAGTGGGGGGGGGATTAGATAAAACCGATTATGAAAGAATGAGTGTGAAGTGGCTGCTAACATTGCAGTACATAAAAATCAAGATCTAAGGTTTAGAAATTAATCTATAGTTTAAAATTAAGTAATTATAGGATATTTTGGTTCATTTAGTTTATACTTATAGTTAATGTCTGTGTATCATCTGTTGTACTCTATTTGATGCAAAGTAGAAAGCTGTTCATTTTTTTTCCATTGTCACTCAGAGAAATGCTCTTTCACCAGGATGTTCAAGTATGCTTTTTTCCTCTTATACTTATTAATAGCATCTAGCCTTGCCTACCATATGTATTCAATATATAGTTTATTGATTTCTATCAGTCTCACACATATAGAAAACCATAACAGCTTCTAATTTTATCTGAATCATTTTGAGAGCCAGCCGCTTGATAGAGGTGAAATTAGCCTTACAAGTGAACAGAAAACTATTTACCTAGCGTTATGAACAATTCCACATGTTAGCTGAAATTCTGGCTTTCCAACTGGGAAATATTCTAGTCAGTGAGAAGACTGTGTGTCAATAACCTATACTTGCTTTGGTTAAAAAGGTTACAAAAAGATCTGGTACTGTGAGACACATGAATAGAAGATGACACTGAGGATAACAGGGATTGACCTTCTGACCACAGGTATGGATCTAATATGCCTGCTGTGTTTCTTTCCCATCAAAAAGATCAGGACCTACCCAGGTTGCCTCATAAGTAATACGTGTTTTTTTATATAAATTTTTATTATTACAACTACCCAAAGAATAAAAGAAAGAGCTTCATAAATTAATCATCTAAACATTTATTCTCCTTAAACAACTTGCAGTTGTTTACCGACATATAAATAAGACATTTATATGGCTTTAGTAAAGCATTAGGTGAGAACTGCAGCTGATTCAAATGTGAAACAGAGGCATTTTCTTGAGCATTATTCACAGCAATGGAAAGGGCATACTGTACTTCCTTACAGAGCTTTCAGCCAATACTCATTAGGTCTTGCTGTGTAGACAGTACTGTTATTCTTTGAACTACCAAAATTATAGATACTATTAGCTCTCCATTCCACAAATTATAAATAATGGCAAATATGTTTTAGAAATCATGCTGTACACTCTAACAGACACAGACATTTCTGAGTGACTCAGAGATACCTGTTCTGGAGTAGAGCAGTCAGTCCTAAAAGCAGACGTTTAAGACCACCCAATGTGTCAGGTGGTCCAGAGTGATTTAATATGATTTCTAAGGAAATCAAATGCAGGACCCTATAAATGCAGTCATTTTTAGATGACACACCTACATGGGGACATATGTGTGTATTGTATGTACACATACCTACATTAAAATGATGCTGTGGAAATTAATTTAAAAAAATTAATCTAAAAAGATATCATTTAAGTAATATCATTGATTACTGAAACAATGCATAAAATGATGTATACACATATTTAAAAAAGAGAAATGAGAGAATGAGAAGAAATGTTTCATGTTCTCTTATTCATTGCTTTGTGTTTTGCATTATGCAAAATAACATGATTATCTAGAATATTCCAATATAAATCATATGATGATTGTATAGTGATTATGAATCATCTAATATGTATTGTATTTACCATAAATCATTATCTCTAATGCATACATAGAGAGAAGATACCCAAAGGTTAAGTTTGTTTATTTGTCAAGGGAAACAGTATATGGGTAACAGGTGACATAGATTTTTGCACTTGAATTATTCTTTTGGAAATCTTGTATTTGCAAGAAATAAGCATATACATTGTGTTAAATATATTTAATTGAGAGGCCATTAGGCTGAGATGAATCCAGTGCTTTGGGTTCCTAGGTAAGCCAACTGAAGTCCAATGTAAATGCTAAAATAAAACTGAAGCTTAACCAATCAGAAACTGCCAAGGAACCTCTAACTGGGACTTCCTACTGAACCATATTTAAATAATGCACATGCTTACTGTAGCCAATAAAATGATTTCTTGACTTTTTTCTCATGTTCATTCTATAAAATCCTTTTGTTCATACTGCTATCTTGGAGCTCTCTGAATCCTTGCCAGTTTTGAGTGTTGCATGATTCATGAATCCTTTTTAATGCTTAAACTCTGTAAAATTTACTTTGTCTAATTTTTTTTAAATAGTGGAAACTATTCAAATATTTTTAAAAGATAAGAATACTAAAGTTCCAAATGAGAAAATATAGAAAGGAGGGAAGGAAGGAAGAAAAAAAATGACATCTAAACACCTGAGTGATCTGTGACAGAGGGGATGCAGATAAGAGTATCTACCCAGTTTCTACCCAGTTTCCCCTTAATCTCAGACAGTGGACAGGGAAACAGCAATATGGAAGGATCAAAGTAAAAACCCTGCTTTCAACTCCTGTGCCATTTTCTGTAATCAAATGAAACACACATACACCAAAACAAAACATTTTTGAGAACATAGATAAATTTTGAAACTTTTAAAACACCAGATTCTGCATTTAGGTTTCTAAATTTAAAAAGTAGCTATGGCAATTAGAGTGCTAGGGTTGATATCCAAGCCACATATATAAAAGGATCGGCATTAGAACTTGTTAAATCAATATTATTAGTAAGGATCATTCTGTCAGAATACAAGTGAAAATCCTGAGGAAAATGCCTATAGAGCATAAAAATGATGTATTAACTTCAGTTTAGAAGAACCAGCTCTCAGCCTAGATAGCTTGTACAAGTGTCTCAATATATTGAAATTTGCTAAGAAAATCTCTCCTGAGTGCCCATGTGAAATCTGATGACCATACATAGATCATGCTTTATTTTGTAGAGAGGAAGAAAAGAAACTTCATTTTGGGTATATAGAATTATTAATGGTTTCATTAAGAATCCATTTTGCTATGTTTTGGAAATACTTCACAGTATTTATAATTTTTCTACATATAAATATAAAAATAATCAGTAGTATTATAAATTACTTATGCTTTATCAGTCTATTATTAAAGTTATAATTCCATCATGAAAAATAAAGTATCCAACCAACCAGGCAACCAAGCAAAGTGCCATGTCCATTTCCAGTAAGTACACTGTAACCTACTATCATCATTGATTTGAATTAAAATTCACAAATAATCTATTTGAGTGCTCTCGAAAGTGAATGGCAGCAGGCAGACTGAGGGAGAAGACAGTGATGAGTTTCTTGGAATCTACCCCTCCACTGCTGTAACTCCTAGCCTTAACTAACAGGCAGCATGAATCCCAGAGCCATGCTCTGAGCACAGATCTGAGGAGCTCCAGATGAGGCCATCTTTTTCTGAGGAGTGGAATTGAACTGTCTGCTGGGTAGAGAAAATGGAGAGTGTCTCCTGAATGGACCATGAAGCTATCAACCAGGGTTACTGTGACTTGAAGCCCTGATTGGGAGGTTCAGTGACGTGCTTACTCACAAGGTTGTTCACAGAAAGTGCCCAGGTCCTCCCTACAATATGGCTCATAACCTGTCAGATGTATGCCCCTGAGTGAATGATCCAAGAGGAAGAGAGAGAGAATGTCCAGCATAGAAACGGCAGGATTATGCTATATAACCTCACTTTAGAAATGGGGTCAGGGATGCACAGGTGGCTAACAAAGGGTCAGAGGGATTTGACTTTGTGATTTGACTTTGTTGGTGATCACAAGAATTCACACATGTAAAAAACTGGATAAACCAACACACAAACAATACAAAATATGTTGGGGCTGGGGCTATGGCTCGATGGTAGAGCGCTTGTCTCGCATGTGTGAGGCCCTGAGTTCGAGCCTCCGCACTACATAAATAAAATAAAGGTATTGTGTTCACCTACAACTAAAAAAATATTTTAAAAAAATACAAAACATGTTAATGTAAAACTGAAGAATTCTGAATAAGGTAAAAGGATTGTATCTGTGATAATTTCCTCATTGTAATACTGTACTATATTAAAAATGTTACCACTTAGGAAATTGGGTGAGAATACATTTAAATAAGCTCAAACATCTCCATCCAGGTTTGCTTAGATCCTATGAGGAGGAAACTATATAATAATTTCTCCCTAATAGTGAGCACAAGGTCCTGCTGTACTAAAGGCATAATACTGCTTGCTATGTCTGTCTTTCTTCTGAACTGTGAGCCTCTTATGGAAAGTTCCTCCTCATCCCTGCATTTCCAGAACCTAGCATTATATTCTCAGAGCCCAGCCAGGCACTGAGTAGGTGCACCATGAGTGTCAGTGCACCATGAGTGTATCTATAATGAATGAATAAAGGAAGAATAAAATTCTGTTAAATTAAAAAAAAAAAAGTTCTCTGAGGAGTTCTTTAGGACTACAGAGACTTAGATTTATTGAAAATAAATTATTTTAAAAAGAAGTGCTACATTTTATGGGTTAGTGGCTCAGGCAATATAGTTTCCTCTCTTTTTATTATGTTAAGTAAATTAGTCTATTTCTCTGTCATAAAAGGAAATGTACTCATGGAAAAATGGTCAGTACTGTGTCTTATATAGATGACAAATCCAACTAATTTATATTAAGGTGAACAGAGGTAATCAGACACTTAACTGTTACTCTGTTGCTATTTATGAATTTCCAATGTAACTTCTCATCTAAGAAAATTTGCTTCCAGAGCCATACTAGAGGAGGTCCAAGGTAAATGTAATATATAATTATGAACACCACTCTCACTTCAAAATGAATTGTATTATGTGATCTTGGGTATTAATTTTAAGAATAGTGAATGCAAGAATATCATAGCTTGCTGCTACAATTTGGTTTGTATTAAGGCTTAAAAGTTAAAAGGTAAAAATAAATATCATTAATAAAACTTCACCCTCAATAATTCAGATAATGTCAATTCAATGAAGTGTACATATTACCTATATTCTTTTATCTTTTATATCATTTCATTTCAAGAGACATTATTGTTGTTCATATACTTGAGACTGTTTTTATGATTTGCAACTATCAGATATCACTTTATCTTAGGTTATTTCATAGCTCTTTTAATCAAATCAAAGCAGAGTAAACAATACAAAATTGTATGTAATGAAAATAGTGCTAGAAGAGGCTTATCATATTTCTGAACTTCTTCCTTAGAATATGAATGCTATAGATTAAAAATATGTAGACTTAAGAGCAAAAATATGGCTAATTAATTTTATTTTCCAGAAAGTTTGACTCTCTACTTACATATTTTAACTAGAAAAAGAATATAATAAGAGCACACAATCATTTTTACACAATAAAACTCTTCCTATAACCAGCACTAGTTAAAGAATCAGAGTATCAGAGTATTTCATAAGGGCATACTTGGACTCTTTCTACTCTCAGTCCACTATGCCACCAACAGAGCACCAAGAGTAACTATTGTTATGATGTCCAACACAGTAGAATAACTATGTATCTTTTTAAACTTTATATTAATGAAATCATGCAATCTGTTCTGTTTTGTGAATGGTTTAATTCCCTTAAATTGCTTTTAGGATTTATTCATGTTATGGGTTGTAATTATAGTTGATTCATTTTTATTGCTGTATAGTATTGTCTATGAGCATATGACTATTTCATCTGTTTATTACTGGTCCACATTTAGGTTGTTTCCAGTTTGAGATATTGTAAGGGATAATTCCATAAATATTCTTATGCATATATTTTCATGAATTTAATTGTGCATCTATGAATGGCATGTGCCAGAAATGAAATTTCTTGGTTTAGGGAATATGTATGTTCAGTTATGGTAAAAACTATGAAAGTGGTTCCCAGAGTGGTAGGACCAATCTAGATTCTGCTTCCACTATAAAAGTAATCCAGTCATTAAATATGTTTGCTTCTTTGATCATAGGGTGAGCATGTTTTTCACTCTTTTTTTGTTGTTGTTTAATTTTCATTGCTATGATGATTAAATATTGTAAGTATAAACCATTTATATATGTTTATTATCCATTTCAATTTCTCTTTTGTAAAACATAGTCTCAAAATTACTTCCTATTGGGTTAGCTACCTTTGTGGTTATTGTTATTGTTACATGTATTTTCTTGATATTTCAATTATCTCTTCCATGGCTTCTCAATTTAACTGTCTTAATGGTGTCTTAATTATGTTGAAATATAATAAATCACTTTTCCTCTTTGTTAGCACTTCTTGTGTTTTAAAAAATCTTTGCCCATCTCACATACTGTCAAGAATCTAGTGATGGGAAATGTGCATCTGTTGGCTTATTTTCTATTTTGTTACATGCGTGTATTTTTCTATCTTTTGCCAATCCTTTTTTGGTTTGAATAGTATAATTTACAAAGGGTGTTTATATGATACAATTATTTGTTGAGTATTTTCTTTTAAAATTTGAGAAAAGGGTCATCAATGTGGTGTAGTAAAAAGAAATTTTATTAGTAAATGTGTTGAGTAGTTCTTTACAAATTAGGATATGCTTTTAAAAATTGAGGGTTATATTAGATAAATAATCTTATTTACTGTAATAATCCCTGAGGGTTCAGGAGTTTAATGCAATTAAGGTTTATATTTCATCACAATAAGAGTTCATTGTGAGCATTCATTTAGTGAACTGCTCTGTTTAAAATGTAGTCCAAAGTTGGAGATATGTTTTCTAGCATCAATTACTCACTACTGAAGAGACGCCTGAGTAATTTTGTAGACAGATTGATGTTTCTGCCACATCAAGTAAAAGTAAGCATTTTGCCATAGACTCTGGTAAAAGTTTGAATAGTTGATTTCATATATTTGTTCCGTGTCATGTGATTTGGAAGCAAATTAGAAATAATTTGAAAATTTGAATTTTTGAACTTTTAAAAAATTCTCAAGTAATATTTAAATCACAGGTCATCTGTTTAAAGAGCTTTAATTAAAGATTAAAAGTGTTCAAATACATATTTAAATTGGTAGAATAGAAGCATTTTTGTTTCCAATCTCACTTTCCCAGTTGTGGTTCAAAATTACTAATAGAGACCATATCTTCAAGGGTGTTGAATTTGATTCTGCTTTTAAAAAATAGGATATACTTTTCTGTAGATTTCTTTAAATAATGATACCAATATTTCTTTAGAGGAAATAGTAAAACCATACTGGTCTTAGCCTTGCCACAGTTCCCTTTCTGTTCTTCTGTAATTCATTAGCAATGCGACTTATTCTCACTCCTGCTTCTAGTTCTATTTTTATATTTTATTTATTGTACTAGCACATCACATAAATTTATTTCAGATATAACAGCAATGTGAAGATTGACAAGATTAATTTTTTTTTTCGTTATGGGATTTGAACCCAGGGACAGTTAACCACTTAGCCACATCCACAGCCCTTTTTATTTTTTATTTATTTTTTTAAAATTCATTTGTTTATTTATTTGTTCTAAATTTGTTATACATGACAGCAACATGCATCTCAATTCATAGTACATGTATGGAGCACAATTTTTCATTTCTCTGGTTGTACACAAAGTAGAGTCACACCATTCATGTCTTCATACATGTATCTAGGGTAATGATGTCAATCTCATTTCACTAAGTTGCTTAGAGCTTCACTAAGTTGCTGAGACTGGCTTTCTTGTGATACTTCTGGATCAGCTTCCGGATCCTCTTGGATTATAGGCATGTGCCACTGTATCCAGCACAAGTTTAATTCTTTGCTGCACCAAGTAAACTTAGCCATTTAATTATTTTCAAACTATTCCTTCCAAAAACTAAGGTAGTTTTTCTTTCCAAGGACCACACACCACTGTTTCCCAGTAACATTTTTTGGAGGCCTTTCAATTGATGAGTGAACTGCTTTGAAGATATATCAGAACCTTTTCCCAAAATGAAAACTAATATGGACAAATTATATATTATATAAATTTCTTTAAAGATTCTTTTCTTTAGAACCAAAATTTAAATTTCATACAGTATGCTGGGCATGGTGGTGCATACCTGTAACCCCAGCTTCTCAGGAGGCTGAGGCAAAAAGATCTTGAGTTCAAAGCCAGCCTCAGCAACCACAAGGTGCTAAGCAACTCAGTGAGACCCTGTCTCTAAATAACGTACAAAATAGGGGTGGAAATGTGGCTTAGTGGTTGAGTGCTCCTGAGTTCAAATTTCTGGTACCAAAATAATAATAATAATAATCATCATCATCATCCATACAGTATAATTGTAAACTATTTGCTATTTATATTTGCACTATAAAAAGTATCAATTATGAAAATATCAATATTTACTGTGATCTTCTTAATAGAATTACTATTTTACCTCAAAGATTTTTTTCTCATATATCAAAGTAATCAACTCAACATGGGGTAGTATATCAGTCTTCCCCAAAGGAATATGAACCAGTGCCCAGCTTGTCATGGAATCTGAGTGATGACTGGTGCACATGCAGTGAGAAGAGTGAGAAGAACTTAAGAAGACAAAGAGAAGCAGTTAAGAGTGTTTACTGGAGGAAGATATGCTACAAGGGTGCAGCAGGAACATGACAGAGATATATCTGCCCATGGACTCAGAGGGGATCTGGGCTTATAAGGACTTCTGGGTTCTTTGTTCACCTTTGGTGGGTTGCTTTTTAGGAGCACTTTTTAGCTGATCAAGTGGTGGTTGACAGACTCCTATGTCTTGCCCAAAGTGCTATTGTGAACATACCAAATGCTTGTTCCCAGGTTTTAAATCAGGTGTAAGCAATATATATGAGGTCTTAAACAGAAACTTTCCCATCTTAGGTTATGTTAGGTCAAACTTGGAAGCTTCCATTCATACTCCTTGGGATGGTTGGACAAACTTGAAAAACAGCATTTTGCTCTTTATACTTCAGGGAGCTTAGCTCCTCTGATAACCACAACTGGGAAGGATGAAAGGGAAGTCTTTGGGCTCATGTGAGCTCTGCTCATTGAGGTGGGCTGGGGGTTGGGACAAGGGTCCCAAATCTAGCCTGTTTCATAGCTTCTGCCTCTTCCACATTTTCTCTTCAGTAGGTAGATGAAACCATTTAATAAAAGTTTGGTGTAGGACAATTAACAAACTTTCTTTAAAATCTTAGAATTTAGGTTAAATCTTTGAGTACTATGTGAAAAAAAAAAACTATAATAATAGGAAGGTTATATAATCAATTCAAACTTTAATATCTTGTTCCTTTTGAAATAACATGTACCTAATTGTCATGAGGCAGCTGTTCTGCTTTTAATTACCATATTTAGGGATGCATTCATAGAACTGCTTTGACAGTCCAGGAAAACGGTTGTAGAAATAGAGGCGGTGTCACCTCAGAAAACTCAGTTATCTATCAAAATCTATTTTGGTTTGTGGAAGTTTAACAAAAAGGCTAAATTCTTCACATGAATTATGCTTTCCTGACTTAAGCACTCTGTTCTTGGCAAGAGCATGCTGAAACTTATCCATGTAGGTAAAGGTGCTTAATGCTGAAGTTTTCTTCTAAGCTCATATTTAGATTGTTAAAGGAACTGATAATAAACCAGCATGATCTATCTACATTTTTACCAATTTAGGATGAGAAGCCTATAAACTCATTCACCAACAATCTTCCATTCTTAGATTTTTCTTGGCACTCAATTAAGACTGTAGAAATATATTTTACATTTGACTCACATTTTCAAATACAAATTTAAGGTTATAGAGTGTGTAAAAACATTCCATAAAATAATTTTGTCATTTGACTTATTTGGAATTGAAACTTTTATACCAAAAATTTCCATAAGATAATAAATATTATGAATCAAACTTTCTTTAAAAGTCAAATTGTTACAGTGCTGGGGCCTTCCACGAAATTAAGGCATTCACCAAAGGCCCAACTCAACCGGATTCTTGTAAACATGCCCAGAAGTTTTCAGACATGTTGCTTGGAGTAACAGGCATGAGTTTATTAGACGAGATAGGAAAAGGGGGCACTCTCAAGAAAGAGAGCACTTACTCCTGCCTTCCAATTTTATTGGGGGGTTTCAGGGAAGTTTTCAGATATTCTCTTGAATTTTGACTGACAGCAGGAGGGCATCAAAATTCCAAGCCACCACTACCACGAGAACTCTAGGTCACTTTGGCCCATGCTGACCATTTCTAATTGAAACCTGTTCTTAAAGATTTTATGGTAGAATGAGTTATCCATCATTACCCTAAATACATGTATGAAGACACATTTATTGTAAAAATTCTTTATATAAAACCAGCAACTTGAAAATGTGTGCCCTTTATATGTAATATGAAATGAAATGTACTCTGCAAACATGCATAACAAATTAGAATAATAAAAAATTTTAAAAAATACACATGTACTTAAAAAAAAAAAAGATTTTATGGTCAAGGGAATTACCTCCCTGAGTTCCAGGATCTGGTCCTAAGGGTTACAAAAGTCCCCCCTCCCTTTAGGGTAACTTGTGTTTTCTTTGTTGGTATTTTTGGCCTGCATTTCTCCTAGAAATAACAGGTAGTTTGCTGAGGAATGTACCATATCTTATTGACTTAAACCAGGCAAGGATGCAGGTAAACTGCTTTAAAAAAAAAGTGCATGTGGGAGTCAGCATATTCATTCCAATTTATAGAATTGCTCCTTTAGCCTGGTATTCATACTGCTGATGTCTCTCTGTTCCCTATCAACATGACAGAAAACTCAAGCCCTGTTCATTGTTTTAAAGTCTAATGAGAACATTTCTTGAATCACCACTACTTACAATCTTTAAAAAATCCTAATTTTTTGAAAATGAGGCAGTAGTAGGAGAACATGAGTATTGTAGACATCTCTTACGAAGTTATTAACCTGCTAAAGCCACTTCCTGTGTACCAGAAAATAATTTGACAAAACCAGTTCTGTCAGTAGAGGAGGTCACAGTAGTGTTTGCATTATTAACACTTTATACTTCTACCTTTTCTAGAAGCAATTTATTTAATGTCATGAGCAAGTAACATCAATAATTGAACAAACACATTTGTGTCTTTCCACAATGTTAGAATTTATTGAATAACAATAAATTCACAGGCTAGACCACTTTCCTCAGTGGAAGTTTACTAAATAATTGTGGATCACCTGGTAGTCATAAGTCATATCACACTTTACACAAATATATATGTGTGCACATGTTTGTGTGTTACAGAAAGGCTAACAAAGTACAGTCATGGGAGTTTAGGATACTGAACTAAGAGCAAAGATAGACCAGATATGAATTCAAAGAATTAGTGTAGGTGGTCAGATAAGATTACGAACCAGTCAAACAACTTGTTCAGGGACAGAACTGTCAAAGTACTACAACTTATTCTAGGCCAGGGTGTAGACAGATTCAGCAGTTTCAGAGTGTCTCCTTGATGTCAGCTTGGAGTGGGACTGATGTGGGCAAGAGATATTGCACTCTGCTAAAGCTTGAAGATAGGATTCAATCACTGTGGCGATTTTCCTGTGCAAGGCTCGTGGTAAGTGACCAGGTGATGGTGTCAGGGTGGTGCAGTGTCCATGACTCAGGGTGCTCCTTCTTTTACAGGTCTCAAATGAGGTGACTGAATCTCACTAAGCTGATAAGTTTGTGGGCCTGGTTTTTCTGAGTTTGATACACTTTTGTACCCATATGTTTCTGATTAAATTGTTAAGTTCACAGATTGTCATTTTTACTGGCATGATTAATATATTTATCCATTACAGTTGTGCCAGGTATATGGTGGTTGTTTACTTGTACAAACAAAGTATAGAGTCATTCTAACTCATCAAGTAAACTCAAAATGGAATCGCTTATGGGAAACTATTGCTTTACAAAATGGAGTGAAAAGTTTAGACTTAGTCTGAGAACTGTGGTCTATACATCATGTAGTAATTCAAAGTAAGGAAAAACCTGCTGTGCACATTTAACACTTCCTCCTATCCCAAATTCTTGAACTCAATATTGTAGGCACAGAATATAATCAAATCTGAGATCTTCTCCAATAGATAAGCAATAGCATAGCTATGTTTTTCTCAAATATACTGTCTAGATATTCTTTCCTATGCGATGAAAGTTTAAGTGGCCACACTTTTAATGAATAACTTGCATTAGTTGATATAAAATACATTTTTGAGCCACAAGTTCATCTAAGTTTCCTTTTAAATAATTTAAAATATGTGCTAGAGAAAATACCTGCTTTAGGTTGATTAATGAGTATTGACCTATAAGGATATCAACTCTATTTTTAAGGTTAGACTAGCCATTATTGGGCTTACTGAAGGAAAAGGATAGGGGAAAAAATTATATCACAACAAAATTTTTAGGTCACTTAAAGGTGATATTTATAACTAAAAAAAAAAAAAAAAAAAAAAAAAATGAACTCACTAGCCTACACTCAATCAACAGCAGGAAAAGCAAACATGCTAACAAGCAGCTCACTCATTAGCAAAAAAGCACATGACAAAGTTACTTTTAGAACAAAGTATAACACTACTACCCAAACTCCCTCATCCATCAGCCAGAAGAGAAAAAAAAAATTCTTTAAGAATACAAATAAACTTGGTATTTCTTACAAGGATAACAATGGTCCAAATCTCAAGATGAGTGCTCAGAAGGACTAAACATGGAATGAAGGCAATGTTTCGTCCTTAAAAACCTGAAGTACCACAAACACACTAAACTTGTATATGTATTAGAAAACAGGATATTGCTGCTTCTTTTGCCTTGTCTTCAGAAATAAACAGTATTTGTAGGCTCTGCCCATCAATAGAAAGGACAAGATAAGAGGAAAAGCTAAAAAAATTTGAAAACTTCTGACAGCTCAAATTTTGGGACTGTCAATTTTAACTGTGAACTAAACAGAGTTACTTTCTCCTTCCTGTTAGGCAGCTAGTCAGCCATGAATGGATGAGCAAGGAAGGAGAAGGAAGAGTGACTTAAAACCACAGGGAGCCTAATCTGACAAGATAAGTTTACCTGGAAAATGGGGTCTTGGTTATAGTAAAACCTTCCCCAGGCACAATTGTAACCTCTAAGAAAAGCTATTGTTTCCAGATCATGTCATACCCTAGAGGTGGCCTGGACCCTCCCTTATCAATGAAATTATCATAACCCCCAATCATTCTGGCAACTACAATATCAATAACTTCAAAAGAAAGCTTGCTGAGGGTTATTCGAAGAGTAATGAATGAAGTAACAAATGAAGTAGGCAGAAAATGAGAAAAAAATATCAGGCACTCAATGTCCTCTGTGAGCACCACACCATGTTATTCCTATGCTGTCAGTTAAAAGTCAGAAGGTAGAGAGGAAGAAGATTGAGAAGAAAGAAGAAGGAACTGGAAGGGGTAAGAACAGTGGAATGAATCTGACCAAACATTACTATGTGCATGCATGGATGTGGCACAGTGGGTCCCACCATTGGGTCTATGCATAAGACATTAATTAAAAAAAAAAAAAAAAGTAAACCATAAGTGGATTGAGTGGAATGGTGTGGGCAGGGTTAAAGTGCTGGAGAATGACTTGGGTTGCGTTGTGTTCTATGCTTTTGTGATAATGTCAGGGTGTATCTTGGTGTTGTACATAATTTAAAAGACTGTAAAAAAAATGTCTAGGAAAAAACAGTCAGAAGGTGGATTTGGGCAGGACTCTAAACTTCCCTGGGACTCCCAGTAAAAGTGAAGAGTAGAAGGGGTGCACCATCCATCTCTTCTTTGAGGACCCATTCTGACCCTTGAGACTGTTCTCTTTCCTATCTCTTATAATAAAGTCATGTTTGTTACTCTGAGTGACTTTGTTGCCAAAAGCTCGATCCTTGTCCCCAATGTCAATCAAATAATGAGGACATGGTTTTGAAAACATAAAAGGAAAAAGAAGGTTTATTGTTTTGCTAGCAAAAAAGAAACACAGAGGACTCCTGTCCAAAAGTCTGTGACTCTGCCCATCGGCAGGAACAGTGCACTGTTAAAGAGGTGATTCAGAGAAAATGAGATTAGAAAAGAAAGATCAAGAAGGAGAAGATCAGGGAAAAGAAGATTAGGGAGGAGAAGGTTAGCAAAGAAGAGAAGATCAGGGAAAAGTTCAGGAAAAAGAAGATCAGGGAGGAAAAAAATCAGGAAGGAGAAGATTACAGAAAAGATGATCAGGGAAAAGGTTGGGACAAAGAAAAAAAAAAAAAAAAGTAAGTTTCAAAGCCACAAGGGATATGTCAAAGCATAAAGTGAACCCCTTGTTACAATATATCTGAAATCTTTCTAGCATGATTGCAAGAATCCACATTAAGGAGGATCCTCACACTACCTCAGTTTCCCAGCAGGCAGCATGCCCTATAACACTTCCTTTAATCAAATCATCTTGCAAAAATAAGAGAACTAAACCAATCCAAATATGATCATTTTAAAAAGTCCTTGAAAAAAAAAAACAAGATAAAGGAGGAAGGAAAAATGGGGGAAATCAACAGTCCTCTTCTAGTCCTCTCTTTTATTTGGCATCAAACAAGTACAAGAAGGTTCATTTATAATTTGTTCAGTTGTCACTTTTCTGATCATCTGCACTCTGACCGAAAGGGACTTTGAGGTTTTTCTGAATCATATAAGCATCTGCAGTCTCTATGTTCTCAAAGTAGCTCTTTGTCTCAGTAATCTCAAAGGCAAACTTCTGTAGGCCTCAATTGCTGACTCATTGTTGATCTGGATTGCAGATAGACATTGTCAGAACTGTCATCTGGGGCTGGGGTTGTAGCTCAGTGGTACAACACTTGCCTAGCACTAGGTTTGATCCTCAGTACCACATAAAAATAAGTGAAACACAACAACTAAAACTTCCATCTTGCTCACAGATGTTTAAGACTTTGTTAACATTTCAGTTCCAAACCCTAGGCTTGGCAAGATGCAAGACATCCTAGTGGCATGTTGTAAAGTGCCTTCTGATTCTGCAAATGATCCACCTTGGAGCATGCTGCAGCTATAACAGTATCATTGGAATTGGCAAGTGCTGCTAACTCTCCAACCTCCAGCACATTCTTGTACAACTTGTGATCCTAGCTGATTAGAAAGATGACCTGGTTTAAGCTCTTCAAGTGTTTAATATTTTATGTTGTTACATCTCCCAGAGGGATCTGGCTGCCTTTCATCTGCCCTACCTGCCAAGGCCATCATTATCACCAATATCACCACAGGTGTTCTCATTGCCCCAAGCTCTAGGAGACCCCAACCAAGCCAGCAAACATCCTGTGGATGGACTCCAGCCTGCCCTGGGTCTCCACATTGGGCTGAGTGTGTCCTACCACTGTGCTGGTGCTGCCACTTCTTCTGCACATGTGGACTGAGGGTCCTGGGCTCCTGCCCATTGACACCATGTTGTGACCTCAGTTCTCTTTGTAAAGTGGAGATTGTCACACTCTTACACAAGGTGCTTCTGGAAAAGCTCATAAAACACAGGTTAGTATGTGATATGCAAAAGATATGTAAATGGGGATATTGTTATCTTACTGTCAGTGTTTTCAACCTCTGGAGAGTGTGTGTTTGGGCACTTCATGTAACTATCACATCATTAATAAAAAGTAGCAACTTGTCTAGAGACAATAACAGACTTGCCTAGCATAAGGGGATCAATATATAATGAGAAGCACCATATTAGAATGCTAATCTTTTGAATCCCAGGAAATGAAACTTTCATAGAGAAACTCACATTAAAATTGCCTATAATAGGGACTGGGATGTGGCTCAGTGGTAGAGCGCTTGCCCAGCATATGTGAGGCAGTGGGTTTGATTCTCAGCACCACATATAAATAAATTCAATAAAGGTCCATTGACAATTAAAAAATATTTTTAAAAAAAATTGCCTGTAATAGCTTTGTTGCAAGTGTGTTTAGAGTTCCAAACATTGTAACAGTATCATAGTAAAATATCTTGAAATATGGCTTGGACCTTAATGAAATCACTTTATTTATAGAACAGAAATCCACAATGGAAAGTGAAGACCAATCTGTCAAAACTTTCATTCTATTTCAATATTATTTTCACTAAAGTATAGAAACTCCTATTCAAAAATTCTTGTACTTATCAGGCACATGTGATGCAGTTCTGACCATGGATTTGAAATCTCAAAGGCCTTAATGTGTACAAGATCCATGATGTGGTTGGGTCTGATGGCGCATGCCTGTAATTCAGTGACTCAGGAGTCTAAAGCAGGAGGATGGTAAGTTTGAGGCCAGCCTCAGCAACTTAGCGAGGCCGTAAGCAACTTAGGTCCTTTCTCTAAATAAAAATAATACATAAAAAGGGCTGGGAATATGGCTCAGAAGTAAAAGGCCCCTGGGTTCAAACCATTGTAACAGCAACAACAAAAATCTGAAGGGCAAAAACCCACTCTGGAGATCACTGTGTAGAGCCTGCCCCAGGATAAATTCCCATCAGAGCCGGGCGTGGTGGTGCATGCCTGTAATCCCAGTACTTAGTATTCCAGGGATCAGAAAGAGTGGGGACTCGGAGCCCTCCAAAGTGGATTCTCCAGAGAGATGGGCACTTCTGGGAAGTTAAAGCTGAGGCTCACTGGATAATCCTAATGTACCTGGGGGGTATGGCCTGTAGGCCCAATTTTATCTAACAAAATCCATGACTTTGGATTTTGGATGCTATATGCAAAACTTTGCATGAGTGTTCAAAGTGGCTTTTGTGGAGAAAGTTTCTGAAATATTTACCTGATTTTAAGAGATTCTAAATCAGATTAACAAACTAAAATAGAACAAGGCAAATCATTCTCAGCATGGCTATTAGATAAAAAGGGTTTATTAGATTCGTGGAAGCAAAGTTGGTGGGAAGCCATTTAAAGAAGCATTCATCCATGGAAGATGTATCTGAAAACATAGATGGGTGAGGGGAGGGAAGACTATCTGAAAAATCTTTCCTCCTTTTAGGGTTTAGTGTCTATTACCTGTTTGAATCCACTCTTGGTAAAATAAGCAAACTACCTGTTAGCTTCTATCTGAAACTTATACAAAAATAAAATTTTATTGAGTTCTGACAGCATGCATGTACAAAGATCCTGAATTAGGGATGATAGATCATAAAAGTTTTTCACTGTTATTCTGTATGCATCTACTGAGTTCTCCCCACGTGTCATGCATTGTACTGAATTTTCCTCATTTTCTATTTGACATGATTGAGCAACCTGACAGATAACTAACTTGCCAAACATTACTCAGTAAGTACTACAATTGGAATTCAGATTGAGTTGTTAGTTTCAGTGACCACTCACTTAACCCTTAAACTGAACCATCTTTCACAAGGCTTTCTATAACTCATTATTCATGTGAATTATTTAGAGACTGGTGGAAAATTTGAATCTTTATCACCAGCATTCAGAACATACTTATTATTCAAAAGTTACCAAGCATTAAATGAAAAATGATGTCATTTTGTCAATTTAAAATAAAGTCCACATAATAACTAAATCAAGGATAAAATCCACTTCTAGTTATTTTCAAAACTTTGACATATGGGATACTTGAAAGCTATATCTATATTTCATTAAGTTTTCTTTCCATTTTTTTTAAACCAGGAATTGAACCCAGGTGTGCTTAACCAGTGGATCACATTTCCAGCCCTATTTCTTTCTTTCTTTTTATTATTTAATTTTGAGACAGGGTCTCAGTAAGTTTCTTAGGGCCTCAAATAAGTTGCTAAGGCTGACTTTGAACCTGTGATCCTCCTGCCTTAGCCTCCCAAGCTGCTAGGACTACAGGCATGTACTACCCCACCAGGCTTCATTAAGTTAAAGGGATGTTTGGTTAACATAATCCTGATGAGGTTTTTGAGCAACTGATTTAATGTATTATTAAATTAACTGATATTTGCTAAATCATAAAAACCATCAATACTTTTCATAAAAATAATCTAAATTTATACAGCTGGACAGAAAGATACATAATTGGGAGTGGGGGAGAAAAGAGAATATAAAAAAGTGTAAGCTTTCTTATGCTATGTTCTATTTTAACTGCTGGGAATTATTTCATTTTGTTTTTTAAATTGTGTTGCTTATTTTAATTATTTATGTGATATTTACAACAATGTGAAGATCAATATTAAATCAAAGATCTTCTCTGCTTGGAGGAATTTAGATATAAGTTCAGGTATTTATTTAATGATACATTTTTATGAATCACGTCTATGAAATTACTTATATTTGCACAAAAACAGACCCAAATAGAATTGCAGATTTTGTTATTAAAGAAAAGACCTAAAAATTACATTTATATATCTATATCTGTATGTATATAAACACATATATTATATGTATAAATGAATAAGTTCATTTATACACATTTATGGAATTTTGTATGACTACTAAAATAATCATGCAAAAACTTCATAAATCTATAGATATTATTAAATTACATTTATGTAAAAAGCAATAGTGTATGGGAATATATGTTCATGTCAGTAAAGAAAAAATAAAAATGTCTGGAAAGATGCACTCTAAACTATTAGAATTGGTTCTGGGAAGAAGAGACTTTCAGTTTCAGCATGTGTATTGTCAAGTTTTTTAGAATTGCTAGAAAATGTTTTCATGGACAAAGAGACATCTGTAAACAATGAAAAAAAAAATAAAGTCAGATTAAGGGAGATTTGAGAAAAGCCAGTTGCTAATCAAGTAAGGTTGGGGTGAGTGTGGAATATATAAAGCAGATTGTCATTGTACTGTACCTTGGAACATTTGTGGACTTCAAAACTGAAAAAATGAATCCAAGAAAGGTATAAGAAAGGGGTAGTATCCACAGTACTGGTTATACAAATTAAATACTATCCATTTTTCTTAAATGCACATGTTCAAGTAAAGGGTTTGCAATAGGATATTTCAGAGCCTTTAGGACGCTTGTCAGTACAACTAATAGCTAGGTAGCTAGAAAAATGTGATGATTTTTACTGATTCTCAGCATTTGAAAATAATACTACATTCTTGTTTGTGTTTTAAAGAAATTGTTGGTATTATTGCTACAAACACAAACAGTTTTCAGTGTAATGTAATATATGTGATGTCTGCTGTGAATTAAAAATAATCATTAACTAATAGGAAAGAAAACTTCAGAAGGTTCATAATCTAAACCAATAATGTAATTCTAAAGACTTGGAACATTTTCCTTTTTAATCATTTTTTTTTTTTTTTTTTTTTTTGGTCACACAGTGCTCTACCATGAATTTATTTTTTCTTATTATCTTTATACTTGAGGGTCTATTTTGTGTGATTTCGATATTCCTTGTTGATACTGAGGCATTAGGTTTGCTATTATTTTTATGGAAATTTGTGGTCCATGGCTATGGGAATATGGTGTGCATTATATGGCTATGTGTTTCTTTTTTTTTTTTTTTAATTGAACATGCTATGTTATTAAATTGAGTCTTCACCTTTTTAATTTGCTATTGATAGTGAATATATTGGAGAAGAAATTTTTCTTATATATATATTTTGGTTGAGAGACAAAGTCACTAAACTTAAATATAATAAAAATCTGAATTTCTACCTTTGGATTTACATTTCACTAAATAATTGAAGGACAAAATATCTCTTTACATGGATTTTTCCTGAATTAACCTTGTAGTCTCTTGGCATCAATTATTATAAAAATAGATGACTACAAGTAGCTACCTAGGCAGTTATTTGATTTACTCTATATAGACTTAGATTGGGAAGCTACAGACACATAGTTTAATGAACATAGGATCATGTAAGTATCTTCACAAAAAAAAAAAAAAAAAGACAAAATTTCCAGTCAGATTAGGGACTCATTCCATCCAAATATGTATTGTGCATTTAAAAATAAAAAAATGCCCAAATTCAAAGTTCCTTGTACAAAACACTGAAATTCACTGAAAATGTCACTAAAATTGAAATATGCAAAATTAAATAGGTATGGATGAAGAAAGTAACAGTTTTTACTCTTTTATCTGTTTTATTTATTTAATTTTGGTTCTGGGGATTGAATCCAGATGTTCTTTACCATTGAGCTATGTACCAAACTCTTTTTTATTTTGAGATAGGATATCACTAAATTGCTGAGGATGGCCTCCAATTTGTGATCATCCTGCCTCAGCCTCTCAAGTCACTGGGATTACAAGCATGCACAACGGTTCCTGGTTTTGTTTCTTTATATTAAATGGAGATATTTGTGTTACAATTTTAATAGTTGTATAGGACTTAGGACTTATTTATATCATTTAATATATAAATGAGACATTTGCCATAATTTTGGAACATTATATTTTCTTTGTTTTTAAATATTAGTTTTAATCCTTATAAGCTAAGAGAGAGAATCGACTGAATATATTTTATATATTTACTTCAGATAGCTAACATATAAAATTATCACTAGTTTAAGTTTATAGTACTCTACCGGCAAAATTTTATTCCAATTCATTCTTTAATTTTTTTCAGTGAATCTTCTGCTTAAAGGATATATTGAAAAGAAAATTGCATGCTTTCATCTCAAATAGAGCATTAGAAGCTACTCATTATTAATGAAAGGATTTATTTAAATCTAGTACAAATTAACTACCAATATTGCAAAACAGGATTGATAGCAAGAAATGTTTTGGAATCTTAAACCGGAGTCCTGAATTTTTTGGAAGTTGAATTATTTTCTGATAATTATACAAAGATAAATTACAAAAAAGAAACCCATAAGCTAATACTATTACAAAACTATGCCATGAGAATGCTAACATTAAAGATTGAATTTTTATTCCCACATTGCATTTCTTTAAGCTATAGTAAATTTGATGTTAGGTAGGGAAATTTATGGTTTCTGGTACTCTTTGTCCTGAAATATCATGCTTATTTATTCTAATTATTATTAGAATATGGCCTAACTACAGTAATAACTTCTAAGAACAATCCTGAATAATAGAGAGGTAAACTGTGTCTTTTTTTTATATTTTATTTTTAGTTGTGTTTGGACATAATACCTTTATTTTATTTATTTATTTTTATGTGGAGCTTAGGGTTGATCCCAGCATCTCACATGTGCTAGGCCAGTGCTCTACCTCTGAGCTATACCCCAGGCCCTAAACTATGAGTTTTTATGTCAACAAAATAATACTTGTAATATTTTACTAGGTTTAATTAATATGCTGTTGAATCACAGATTTTAGAAACACAATAAATTGTTATTTATATACTCATGTAACTGCCACAATCAAGATGAAGGAGAGTGCATCATTTCCAAATGCTGTCTCCTGTCTCTTTCAGGTTACCCCTTCTCCTAACAATAAGTAACACTATTTTAAAATCTGTCACCAAAGGGGAGCCTTTGATTGAAATTCACATAAACTAAATCATAGAATTTATACTCTTGTGTCTGAATTCTTTCATTCAATTTTGAGTTTTTGAAATCCATGTTCTGCATGTATCAATAATCCACGCCTTAATATTGTTGAAGTATAGTCTATCATATGAACATACCATGACTCCTTACTAATTCTCTAATTAATAGACATTTGTAATATTTTAAGTGTTTGGCTACTATGCATGTTTATGTTTTTGTCAGGTATCTTCTGGGTAGGTGCATTTTTTTTCTTTTTGTTCTAGGAGTAAAACTGCTTTCACACAGAGACAGTTAAATTTTTCTTTTTAGTACCATGGATTGAACCCAGTGGGGCTTAGCCATTGAGTCACATCCCCATCTCCTTTTATTTTTTATTTTGAGACAGGGTCCCACTAAGTTGCTTGGTGCATTGCTAACTTGCTGAGGCTGGCTTTGAATTTCTGATCCTGCCTCTACCTCCAGCCACTTAAATTTTATAAGAAACTGAATAATAGTTTTCCACCTATGTTGTTGTAAGTGCTTTTTAATGGACAAATAGTATTTCATGTGTACATATACCACATTTTCTCTATCCATTCATCAAAATTTCAAGTTTAAAAAAATTAGCTGGTTGAGGTGATGCACATCTGTAACCCCAGTGCCTTAGGAGACTGAAGAAAAGGAGGATTACAAGTTCAAAGCCAGACTAAGCAAATTAGTGAGATCCTAAGCAACTCAACAATAACATGCTTCAAAATAAAATATAAAAGAAGGGCTGGGGATATGGCTAAGTGGTTCACTGCCCTTAGGATCAATCTCTGGCAACTAAAACCAAACCAAAACAAAAGAAAATTTACTACTTTGTGATGAATTTAGATAAAATTATGTATTGAAAATGACAAGGAGAAGGGAAATATGAAGCATAAGTGTGACACATTTTAATTGTATACAAAATTAGAAAAATATAATATCCACAAGAAAGTTGTAATTTTGTACCTCAATCAATCCTTAGTTCTTTACTTATAGCTATATAGACAAATATCCTTCATTACTTTATTATATACAGAAATTCTCTTTAATTTCCCCAATAACATATTTTAGTAGATAATTTATAATAATTATTGATCTTGAATAAGACAAGTATTATCCAATATAATTTGCCCTTTATTTGTTAATTCCATTCTTTTTTTTTTTTTTTTTTTTGGTACCGGGGATTGAACTCAGGGGTACTTGACCACTGGACCACATCCCCAGTCCTTTTTTTTGGTTTTATTTAGAGACAAGTTCTCAATGCCTCACCATTGCTGAGGCTGACTTTGAACTTGCAATCCTCCTGCCTCATAATTCCAAGTGCTGGGATTACAGGCATGTGCCACCATGCCTGGTTCCTTCTTAGAAATCTTAATCCATCTCCCCATCACCAAAAAAATAAGTGAATGGAATTAATACATTTCTAATTTTCTCTATATATGCTAAATTAACTCGGTAATTGAGAAATTCAAGCATGTGGGGGGACACATTACATTTTGTCTAAATTATCAACATAAAGTTTCTAGTTTTCCATGTGAAAATTTGTTTTAAGACATCTCTGATGGTGTTTCAATGCTGCTTTTAGAATATTATATTAGAATATGTTCATATGAATTAAAAGTGTTTTTATTGAATACCTTTAAATAGTGATATATGCATGTGTTTTACTAAATTATTTTCTGGCATGTTACCAAACACTGTAATGTTTAAACAATCATTCTTTTGTAGATTCAGTGCCTTGCAAATAAAATAGATTTCTTCAGATATGAGTAACTTATTTTGAAAGTAACCTACATATAGGTAGTTTTTAATTCCCACTCATGGCCTTTTCTTCTGCATTTTCCCTGTTAGGTTTAGTTGACACTTATTATCCACCTCATGTGATGGTAGATGCTCTTTTGATGTCATTCTGTGTTCTCATAATTGTCTGATTACATTTCTTATCAATGTAGTTTTGAATTTAGAGATGTCCCTGCATTTATTCTGGTTACTATTCGTTTCTGCTGACATAGCTGACTGTTCAAGTAATTTTTTTTTTTTACATCTTTTCTCTGATGACAAACATACTAGCATTAAGTCACATATGTTTCTTCATTTTCAAATTTTCTGTGGAGCTTTCCTTGAAGATCTAGAGTATCAAAAACCAAGATATACTTTAAGTGCAAAGGAAATACATGACAAAAGCAAAAAGAAAATGTATAGGTTAGATGTACTACACTGGAAAAATTAGAACACTAGATTCATTTTGAATCTTCTCATAAAAATGATGTGATCTTGGGAAGTTACTTATATTTGTTTATCTGGAATTTTGCATGTAATTTTAGAAGCTAAATCAGTAAATGCATAAAAAGTATGTAGTTCCAGATGCATAGTAAACAGCAACAAATATATTTTTTATAAATAAAATTTCATGGAGCTAATTTTTAAAATAGGTAAGTGAATAAGTAAATAAGTGAAATAATTTTATGTTTTCTTTGCTTAGCATATCCTTGCTTTAGCGGCAGAACTTAATTTTTATTATCCACCCATTTTAAGATGAATAAATCAGCAAAGGGATTATGCCACTTTATGGTCAAACCACAAGTATATGAAGCAAAAATACAGGGAAGGTACAAAGAAAATCCAAAACTATATTTTCTTTTCCATTCCATTCCATTTCCTCTTTCCTCCCACTTTCCTTTATCTTCTTATCTTTTTTATGTGTGTGTCTCATTCCTTCCCTCTCTCAATTCTTCTTTCTATTCTTTCTTTCTGTTCTTTTCCTTCTTAATATTTATTGTTGAGAAATTAACAAAATGAAGTATGTAGAAATAACAACAGTTTGGGAGGTGATAGTGAGTTCCAGTAGTGGAACATTTAATTATTTGTATCAGAATGAAAACATTGTTGCCGGGCGCGGTGGCGCACGCCTCTAATCCCAGCACTTTGGGAGGCTGAGGCAGGAGGATTGAGAGTTCAAAGCCAGCCTCAGCAATGGTGAGGCACTTAGCAACTCAGTGAGACCCTGTCTCTAATAAAATACAAAAAAGGGCTGGGGATGTGGCCCAGTGGTCGAGTGCCCCTGAGTTCAATCCCTGGTACCACACACACACACAAAAAACATATAAATATATATATATATATATATATATATATATATATATATGCAATCAGCTTGACAAAGATCTAGAGTTATTAAAATTTCTGAGTTATCAGAAAATAGTTGAAAAATTTTGATGGTTGATAAGATAGCTAAGGTTCTGTAGAATGGAATCCTTCGAATGTTATTCGAAAATATTACTCTAGAATAAAGCAAGTTAAACCTGGTTGAACATCAGAGAGTTTGATTTTAGTTATGATTCTGGGGTATCAAATTTGTAAATCAGGATTTACTAAGTCAAAGTTAGAAGTGAAGATAGAATCTGTATAATTTAACTGTTCCTTCAATCATCAAAACAAACAAACAGCAGATGGCAATTTTAAAGTTTTACAGATTAAGGGGAAAAAAGGGATGGGAAAGAATTACAAATTACATATCAACAAAGGAACTGTGTGACAATATGTAAAGAACTCAAAATATCAACAAACAAAGCAACAAGCTACAGCAAAATACTCAATTATTAAAATTGGTCCACAATCTCAGATGCTGGACACATAAGAACACAAACATGGCAAATAAAACCCAAAACTGATGCTCATCATTAGTCATTACAGAAATGCTTTAAAACCATGCATAAATACCATTTCAAACTTATAATAATACCATTATAAAAAAGACTGGCAATTCCAAATCCTGGCAAGGATGTGAAGTACTGAGAATGCCAATGTATTGTTGGTCAGATTCTGGAAACAAACATAGTCACCTTTGTATAAAGTATATTTTCTTATAGACATGAATTTATATAATCTCCAGCAACCCAGTCCTAGGGAAATGAATACTCATTTTTAAACAAAAAGATACATGCAAATATTTACGGTATCTCTATTTAGCAGTACCCCAAACTGAAAGCAACCCAGACTGCTGCAGTAAGTAAGTAGATAGGTGTGATATATCTCTGCAAAAGAATGCTACCCAGAAATAAAATTGAAATGACTATTAATAAACATAACATCTAGGATGGATTTCAAAGGGATTGTGCTTCATTAAAGAAGATAGTCTCAAAAATTTAACTACTATACAATGTATTTTTGACATTATCAAAATAATAAAAATGTTGTGAGGAAAAATAAACCAGAGGTGCCAGAGAAGAAGGGTTGTAGGAACTTGTGACAAGGGATAAGCATGAGGGAGGTAATGGAATTTTTCTGTAACTTGATTTTAATGGTGGATTCATAAAACTCTATGTGTGTTAAAATTTTTAGAATTGTACATTTTTTAAAATGTCTATTTTATTTCATATTTATTTAAAAATTAAAATTAAACAATACTGCCAACAAAATGCATTCCCTCCCAGGGTGTTTCTGGATTTGGAACTAGCAATTTGAGTTGTTTAAATTTCCCTAATGATTCTAAATCAGTGAGTAAGGATATATCCCAGAAACTTACATTTTAATGGAGAATCCCAGGAACTATTCTATGTCTTATGCTAATAAAAGGAGAATTTTCTCATTGAAATCTCAACTGGTAAAGTTATAGAAGATGGATATTAAAAAACATATTGACTTAAGTAATTATAAGGTCCAGAGAGTCCCATGCATTATACCCATCATATCACTATGTATTTATTAATTGGTGTCTCTGTTTCTCTACTACACTCTGAGCTGCTTCATGTCAGAGACTTTGCCCTATTCCATTCTGCATCTTTATCACTCAGAAGAATGATTCTGAGCCCCCTTTGTGGCACAGACTAAATGCTTTATCTTTGATACTCAGTATTTATGAAATAGTTGTTTTTAAGATCAGAATAGTTAGGTGGGTAAATCAAAAGACTGGATATAGGTATGTAAATTGACAAGAAATGACTGCTGTGAAAATAAAAGTAGTAAGGCCAAAATCCAGATATGACGTCTTACTTAAGGTAAAATGTAACTACTGTTGTGTATTCTATTGTTTAACTGTACTCCATGACACTCTGTTATAAATGATTACTCTGTGGCTCCACATATACCCTTGGTGGTCTGCAAAAGCACACCCTAAGGCAAAAGTGATAGGAATGGGATTCTGTCTGCAGGAGTAGAGGAGAAGAGGTGAGAGGCAGGAAAGCATAAAGAGGCAGCATTGATCTGTCACCTGCTAAACACAAGCAATGCCCCATTTCTCAGGATAGTTCTTCAGGGGGTAAATGAAATAACTGTTAAAATATTCATTTTCATTTCATAAGAGAGTGGGAAAATAATTATCTTTTGGCTTTCATAGTTCATATTTATTCAACTCACCCAACAGTAACTCGTGTTTCCATGTAAATATTTGGGCACCAAGGAGAATTTTCTTGTGTTTTGTGATCAGCAGGGAAGGCTGGAAGTGTGAGATCTATGATGAGTGATGAGGTTATAAAGTACACTCAGTCAGGTGGTGCCTATGAGAGATCAGTGCCAGAACAACACTCAGAAAAAAAAAAAAAAAAAAAAAAAAAAAAAACAAGTCAAGAGAATCTAATGTTGTCAAAGGAACACTGGCTTACTCTCTCACATCCAGCATATAAATTTGAAAAATCAGTTTTGATTTACTTTTTTATAGATCCAAAGGTCTGACAAAGACTAGGACATTTGTTATTTGGGGGGGGGAAAAAAGCAACATTTGGCTCTTTCCAATGTTAGTTAACTTCAAATCCTGGCTCTGCCAATTTGTAACTCTGTGAAACTGAGCAATTAAATATTTCAGCCTCAGTTTCCTCTTAACTATGAAGAAAAGAATAGCTGTGTAAAATTTGGGAGGAGAATGAACATAGCTAATATATATAAAATGCTTAGTATATCTCACATGTAGGAGTCCCTCAGCATTGTATAAATATTATTTTACTTATAATATTAACAATATTTGTAAAACCAATGAGGAATTTTGAAGAGGAAACAAAGAGAACATTCAGGATGTGCAAAAAATGTTGTAATGCAAGAGACTTCTTATAGGAGGTTAAATTACATGAAAAAAGTAATTTTGAACATTATTTGAAAGTGAAAACATATTTTTTGGAAAGGAAAAATCAGTAGCACAGATCTGGGAGCAGTGTATGACAACATGGTCCATATAAATAGTACTGGTAGAAAGAGAATATATGAGTTTCTCTGACAAATAGACAGTTTGCCTTCAATGGAGAAAATAAGTGTTACAAATAAAGAGACTTGAAGTGGCTTCATTTGACTTTGAGACAAAAGGGGGATTTTGGAGACTATGTTTTCACAGAATGAAAGAAGAGGATTAATGTTGAATCCCTCCAGAAGGCTTATTTATTGTTGTTTTGTGTTCTGGATTATTGGAGTAACAATAACATAATGGGAATTGTATAAAACACAGTTTATGTCCCACTTACAAGATTAGGAGGAATAGAATTCATAGACAAAAAGGCATCGGTTTTGTATTGAATGCAGTGGAGAAGTATGAGGTAATAGGGCACTTATCTTTTCCACTTTCTCTGAAGCCAATCTGAAATAGAAAATTGTCCTTGCAAGGATGCATTCAGGAAAGACACATAAAGGAAGGTGATATGGATAAAAAAGTAAAGTTATTTCAAATGTGGGAATAGTTTGAGAAATATAAAAACACCATTAGGAAGACATTTAGTAAATAACTGTTGCTTGTTGGGCTTACATTTGTCTGATACATAATATTGAAAGGAAAAACTATATAGATCATAAACACTTAAAATGAGTGATTGAATCAGGCATGTTATGCTTTATTCTTAACTAACAAATACATAGCCAATTTTGGTGGAATCCAACCAGTTTCATAGTGTTATTAAATACTATGAAAAACAAAAACAACAAAAAAGAAATAAAACAGAAAACAGTAAAAATGTCTAGGTGGCTTATCCATTTAAGAGTAGCACCAAAATTATACTTACAGAATTTTACTATTTCGTTTTGATAATATGAAAGAGCAGGTTATGGATGAAAGCCTTTTGTATGATTTGATACTTTTCTGCTAAAGGTCAGTATTTGTTTACCTGATAAATTCCATGATTTTTCTTTCATAAACAAAAGAACTCCCAGAAGTGGAAATTTTTCGAGTGTCAACCTTGTTCTGTTTCCTAATCACTTCATATAATTATCTCAAATATTTTCCCAAATAAATTAATAACTTTTGAAGTTACCAAAGATTTTTTGAAGATATTTATTAATGTGTCTGGAACCATTATTTTAATATATAAAATGCCTGCCATATGAGAACACAGCAAGGGGAACTAAGTGGTACTTTAGTAGAAAATAGTAAGGTGTTTTGTTAGAGCTGTGTTGAAAGATACTAGAGGAAGTGGTACCAAGCTATATGTATCACGGAACAGGCTTTCTTACCAAATGTAGCAGAAAGGTGAAAACAATATAGCTGTTAGAATCTTCCTGCCACAAATTAACCTATTCCATTTATTTATATATATATATAAAACACTAAAATATTTGTAGATAACTTTATAGCACAGTCACCTTCTCCAACACAAAACTTAACAAAGGAGAAATTCAGCTAGATTGCTTCCCTGCTATGCTTCTCTCTCTCCTCTAGTAGGATAATGGAGATGCAAAAAGCTAGTATTATTTTAAGATTCTTAAAGTCATTTATTTGTTGACTTTTTCTTCTTTTGAGGAATGAACTCAATGCAATGAACTTTCCTCTTAGAACTGCCTTCATAGTGTCCCAGAGATTTCGATATGTTGTGTCTGTGTTCTCATTCACCTCTAAGAATTTTTTAATCTCCTCTTTGATGTCATCTGCAACCCATTGTTCATTCAGTAGCATATTATTTAGTCTCCAGGTGTTGGAGTAGCTTTTATTTCTTATTTTATTATTGATTTCTAATTTCATTTCATTATGGTCAGATAGAATGCAGGGTAGAATCTCAACTTTTTTGCACAAGAATTAATACCAAGAATTAATAAATGGGATAGACTCAAATTACAAAGTTTCTTCTCAGCAAAAGAAACAATCAGTGAGGTGAACAGAGAGCCTACTAATTGGGAACAAATTTTTACCACATGCACGTCAGATGAACACTAATCTCTAGAATATATAAAGAACTCAAAAAGCTTAACACCAAAAAAACAAATAACCCACTCAATAAATGGGCCAAGGAACTGAACAGACACTTCTCAGAAGAAGATATACAATCAATCAACAAATACATGAAAAAATGCTCAACCTCTCTGGCAATTAGAGAAATGCAAATCAAAACCACTCATAAGATTTCATCTCACACCTGTCAGAATGACAGCTATTAAGAACACAAACAACAATAAATGTTGGAAAGGATGTGGAGAAAAAGGCACACTCATTCTTTGTTGGTGGGTCTGCAAAATGGTGCAGCCAATATGGAAAGCAGTATGGAGATACCTTGGAAAACTTGTAATGGAACTACATTATGACCCAGCTATCCCCAAAAGACCTGAAAACAGCATACTACAGGGACACAGTCACATCAATGTTTATAGCAGCACAATTCACAATAGCTAAACTGTAGAACCAACCTAGATGCCCTTCAGTGGATGAATGGATAAAGAAAATGTGGTACATACACACAATTCAATATTACTCAGCAATAAGAGAGAATAAAATCATGGCTTTTGCAGGAAAATGGATGGAGTTAGAGAATATAATGCTAAGTGAAGTTAGCCAATCCCAAAAAGCCAAATGCCAAATGTTTTCTCTGATATAAGGAGGCCAATTCACAGTGGGGTTGGGATGGGGAACATAGGAGAATTAGAGGAACACTAGAATGGCCAATGGGGAGGGAGGGGAAAGGAGCGGGGCAAAAGGGTGAATGAAAAGAAAAAAAAAATGGTAGAATGAGATGGATATCATTACCCTAAGTGCATGTATGAAGTCACAAATGGTGTGAATATACTTTGCATACAACCAGAGATTTGTAAAAAAGTGGTCTATATGAGTAATATGAAATGTAATGCATTCTGCTGTCATTTATAACATCTTAGAATAAAAAATAAATAAATTTTTAAAAATTCCTGTTTTCCTTTCTCCCTCTTGATTCTAACCACTCTATCTATGTATCTATGTATCTATGTATCTATCTATCTATCTATCTATATTCCTTCCTGGGGATTTAACCAGAGGCACTTATCCATTGAGCCATATGCCCAGACCTTTTCATATTCTGAGGCAGGATCTCGCTAAGTTGCTGAGGCTGGCTTTGAACTTGTGATTCTCCTGCCTTAGCTTCTTGAGTGGCTTGGTTTACAGATGGGTACCACTGCTTGCTGGTTCTAACCACTTTTTCTATGTTTCTAATATGCCAACATCTCCTGGAGTCTCTGCTCTCTATCACTTGCTCCTTTAGTTCAGAAGAACCATAAAAAAGCCAGGCTCGTCCTGGCTGCATCAAGATGCCCTTGTCTACAAGAAGGATAATATCTTAGTCTACTAACTAAAACATAAAAATACTGATTTCTGTGTTAAAACACATTGTCCAAATATGTGTATAAAATATTTTGTGTAATGCATTCCATAGTGTTCATAAGTGTACAGTGTTTTCCCTGCTTTTCTTTTCTTTCTTTCTTTTTTTTTTTTTTTTTTTTTTTAATTCACTACAAAAATCCTGAGATTCAATCTTTTCAATTTGACAGTGATACAGCCGGTTGTTTGTAACTAGTTCTGCTCCCCCAAATGTTGAAGTTTGAACATTAGAGAAGCATGCCAAGGCAAGCATATAAAGCAGGGTTTATTTAAAAGGGGTAGCATAGACTTCTCCCAGGAGGGACAAGAGGGCTATTGCTGGTATGCTGGTATCCCAAGAAGCGAGGCAGGTCTGCCTTTTTAATATGTCCCAGACTTCCTTTATTCTCCTGCTCTTCCCCTTATCTCTCTCCTTCCTGCATATATGACCAAGACCAGAGACCAGGCTCAGGAATGCTGGGTGGGATGGCCAAAATGTGAGAAGCAGATGGACTGAAGGGGGAAGGGCAGGATGGTGCAGCCCAAGGCACATTAATTAACAACTTTATAACTACCTACCTATGGGGAGGGGCAATTCCTGGGACAGGTTACCTTGGCAACAGGTTGGGGCAGGGACAGGTTCTTGACAAGGGTGGAGAAGGGCTTTGAAAGAATTAACATTCCAATCCCTTGGGGACAAGTCTCCAACTTCCCAGGACTCACTCAAAATTGGCTTTCTTGATCGGACCTGACTTGATTTACCTATCTATACTGACTACCTGTCCAATTCTGTCTTCAACACCATGCTCAACACTGAATCTTTCAATGGGATTTAAGTGACTAATATAAGTTCCAGTCTATGATAAATTTTTCTGGACCTCATATTAAAATTGAAGTGTATTAGAAAGGGTTACTTAAAAGTCAGATCTGATGAGAAAATCAGCAATGTCTACTATGGGAATAGCTTGCTACCTCCTATTGCCTGTTAACAACAGAATCCCTTACTCTAGGAAAAACATTCAGAAATAATTTTGCGCAAATGAAATGTTTCTTCTTCTTCTCCTTTTTTTGGGTGTAAGGGAAAGAGGCATAGCACATCTTTATTTGAAGCCACCAAATTTGTTAATTTGTCTTTGCTACTTTGTTAATGTTCAAAACAGTTTAGTTCTTCAATAAAGACCATTACTTGATTCTTCCACATAAGTATTTACATATTGTGTTTGTGTGGGTTAGAAATGATAAATGAACTACAGTGTATTAAGTTTCAAAAAACAGCAGGTTATTTACTTTAGCCAAGGTTTTAAAATCTGTCATCACAGTTCTGTTTTAGGTGTTGATACAAAATGTTTGGAAATAGTCTTATGCCTCATTTTGTGGTACCATGATTAAATATCAGAAATTATTCCACAGTCAATCATTGTGTATACTTTATCATCCTTTAGTATTATCTACAAAAACAGAACACAGTTAAAAACTAATATATTATATTAATGTCTATGATAGCAATGTAATAAAAATTTTATTATTCTGATAACTTGGAGAAAAACAATTCTTCTCTAAATTGTGGATGTTTGGATGTTTCTCCATCAAACTGTGTTAAAAAATAACAAAATATATATTGAAGAAAAATACTACCATATAGAACATTGGTAGTTTCAGCACAAGAAATTGAAAATATCATGCAGCAAAGGAAAACAGAAGTTACCATGCACAAATTACCACAGAGAGAGAGAGAGAGAGAGAGAGAGAGAGAGAGAGAGAAAGAGAGAAGAAACATTTGATTTTTTTCCACCCAGGAATTTTGAAGGTAGTGTAAATTATAGCTTAATGTTTTCTGCAATGATCTAGGTCTGATTTATAGAGTTCAAGACTGACAAGAGGGGGTAGGAATTGCCATAGTTCAACTCTGGCTTAAGGCTTTGAAGAGGTATTATATAGTTATTCCCACAGTAAAATGGTTCACCTTTCATTTTATAGAGCACAGTGATGGATGGCACTTTGAGAGCCTTGAAGTGATATGTAGCTGCCCCAAACAGTGAGATAGACTCCACAGTTTAAACAGCATCCACCACTCACCGCCAAGGATGAATATGCCAGCTTTCAGTATGCCTTAATTATGTCATGGCAAGAAAATTGAATTTTCCTAGAAAGAATGATTAGCTAACTTCTTTTATACAAATAAACTTATCTAGCAATATAATAATATTACCATATTTGTAACACTGTAGCAGCATACAATAGAGGAGATTTTTCTTTAATAAAATGAAACATGAAGCAATGCTATTGTGGCATTGTGAAAAAGAATGGTATTAACTTCTCTAAGGCCTAATTTATTTTTCTCTGAGATGTGGATAAATTGCCTGCTTTATTTGTCATCATGTGTTTTCACTTAACCACAAATGAGATAATGTGTGTGAATCACTGCTATATTGATTCCACTCTAATGCCCTATTCTGTTCTTTCTCTTGGTCCCTACCTAAGTTAACTGGTCCTTAAATGCTATTTTTTTCTACATTTGTGTTCTTGACCTTCTTCCCCTAACTTGCTAATTTTTCCCCTTGTGGATGATTACACTAAATTCCATTCATTTTGAATCAATGGGATTGATTTTCCATGGTTTTCAAGCACTCACTTCAATTCAAGCAGTAGCACCCCTGTGTGCAGCTATCTACTAGTGATTTACAGCTTTCTTGGATTATGACTTTTCTGTTTTGGTCTGCCCCCTCCTATGCTTCCAAAAGGCTTACTATTTAAGTAAAATTCACCAAAAACCTGAATAAATTGGAAACCTGAGAATCTTACTTAATAATTTTATTTTATGACCACTTAAATCCAAGCAACAACCAAACGCTGACTATTCTACTTTATGTGCTCATGTTTCATTCTGTCCTTTCCATAGCTGTATATACAACCTTAATTTAAACTATGGTAGTTGTTAGAAAAAATGCTGAACATAGTTAACTTAGCCGGGAACACCGTGTTAGTGAAATAAAAGGGTTTATTGGGGTGCCATGTGGGCAAGGGTAGGGAAAGGAAGGGAAGGGAAGGGGATTAGGGAAGGGGGAAAAAGGGATGGACGGGATCAGGGACAGGCAGGAACAGAGAGCGATTTCAGTCCTGGGGCTGGCTTAAATAGAGTGGGGGTCATAAAGCCCCCCCTGGAGTGAGTCCTTGCCCTATAGGCTACCAGAGGTCAGAAGGTAGTGGACAGGGCACTTGCTGGTCAGGTTTGCTGGTCATGCTGAGGACCTTGGGAAGTGTAGTTTTTCACAAAGCACCTGGGGAGGTGTGGCCTTCTGCCTGGGAGGCGCAGCCTCCTGCCTGGAATCCAACAGTAATATTCACCTCTAATTATCTTCCTGTCTTCCACATCATACAAAATATAAATTGACAGATGGTAAATCCAGGCAAATCCATTAATATTTCTCTAAAACCTATAATACAGTGAGATCCTTAACATTGCCCATATACCTTCAGAACTTCACATCTGCACATGTTAGTTTAAGCCCTGAAAATGGGCAGGATATAAGGAAAATCCCTTATATTAGCAATATGAAATTTAATTTAGTTCCCTGAACTCATAATTCTGTTTCATACCCCAATGACTTTAAACATGCTGTTTCCTGTGTCTGAAATGTCCCTCTCTTCTTTTTTCATTTAAATAATCCACACTCATCCCTGATATCCATTCTTGTGTTTTTATTTTTATTTTTTAATCCTAAGGGAGATCATACATCTATTGTTGTATCCAAAACTACATGATAATCTAGTTATAGTAACTGCCACCCCCCAACACATACTCATTAGTAAATTTCTCATAGGCCTAAATGGATCATATCAATGCATGTAGGTAGAAATTTTAATTTAAAAACATATTATTATTTGCTGGGCACAGTGGCACATGCCTGTAATTCAAACAGCTCAGGAGGCTGAGGCAAGAGGAACACAAGTTCAAAGCCAGTCTCAGCAAATTAGTGAGGCCCTAAGTAATGTAACGAGACCCTGTTTCAAAATAAAAAATGGAAAGATGTGGTAATGTGGCTCAGTGGTTAAGCACCATTGGGTTAATCAGTAGTATCCCCCCAAATGTATATGTGTATGTATACATTATTGTTCATTAAAATTTATTTATGAAGAAATTAGTAATTGAAATGTTAAGAAACTTTTGTATGTACATGCCACTTTTTGTGAAAAAGCAGTGACATTTTAATATATGAATTAAAAATTAAATGTTCCACTGTAAAATAATGAACATGATAGAACATATATTTATGATGTTCATTTGTTTATAAAAAAATAATGGGCCAATTAGTAGCAGCTGTCCTGTTATACTTAATATATAACAAGATATTTAAAATGAGATGTGAGGATTTTAGTCACTTAGGTGATTTCATATTTCATATATTTTTATCTGGAATATTTTCAGATACAATATTTTTATCTGGAAGGGAGAAGCTTTGCAAGATGTTAATAACTAAACCAAATAGTATATATTATACATGCTAAACATGATAGAATCACACTTTAGAATTAACAAAAGTTACATAAGCAAACCTTAACTTATTTGCTACTTTAACTAGCATTGGTGAAGGTGGTTTTTCAAGTCTGAGAGAATACCAATGAATATAAATTTTTCAAGGAGGAGTTCTGTAATTAGGTAGGCTTGGAACGTGGACTAAACCAGATTAACTAGGTTTCTGTGAGCAGAAGTCTTCAGAGTCCTTATATTGCTAACATGTAATGAAACATGCAATTTGCCAAAAAAGAGTAAGTCTCCTGGCATTATTAACCATGCCATTCAGCCACATTATCTAGACTGTTTTACAAAGCTAGTATCCTGAAAAGACAATATGGAATATGCCACTTGGATGTGTCCATTGTTAATTCAAAATTTAGTTACATAAATGCAAAAGAACTCTCTTTATATGAGAGAAATAATATTTTAAGTTTCTTTCATTTATTATTCAAGCCATTGTCATAAGTGGTAGCCTAATTATTCTACAATATGTTATGCTCTACTTCCTGGAAAGTATTTGGGAAATATTTTTTATAGTATTTCTAGTGTATAATAGAAATATTGAGCAATTAGATGAAATCAAAGCATAAGCTAAAATCATTTAAATATGAGATCTATGAGGAAGATTAAAATATGCATTTTCAGCCTCAGTTTTCTAGGATATTTATTCACCTTTCAAAATATTCAAAATTATTTAAATATAGATTAAAATAATGTCTGGGGAATTCATGTGTGGAAGTCAAGTTGTACCACTGTAAATTAACCAGTGTTATAGCCTAGAAGGAACTGTGGCAAATGCTGCTACTGATGGTTTTGCATTGAGGGATTAGAGAGTGGAGAAGAATAAAAGCAACATGGTGCACAACTTCACACTTCAGGCCCACAGTTTTTTTAACTATTCCCCTGAGTGACTGCCAAGCATAGGTGTGAGGATAAACAGATCTAAAATAGAAGCTGGGGTGAAAGAATCTGCTATTAAAATGGGAGCAGTTGAAGGAATTTGATAATGAAGGCATGTTTCACATGAAATCATAACTGGTTATTCATTAGATGAGAATCAACTATGAGAAAACATTGGAACAGTGGTCAAGGAAGGATGAAGGGAAGTGAAGTCATTTTGAAGGGATCACCAGTCATGAAGATAAGGATGAATGAACAAGGCCTGATCATAAAACCAATGGGGAATTAGAACTTTTTTATTTATTTATTTATTTATTTATTTATTTTTAGTAGAGATGAATGTATTGGGAATGAAAGATTTAAGACTCTGTAAGGAGAGAGGTGAATTGTAAATCACATTTCAGAGAGCATAGAAAGGAAGAACAAAAACTGCTAAATGACATTTCAGTAGATATAAATAAGAGTCCACAGGATGAATGATTGATGGAGATGAGTCATTTGGGCAAAAACATGAAGGACAGATGTATTAAGAAAATTCTCTCTTTTTGTTTTTACATTTCATGTTATACTTATAGAGTACAATTTTACATATCTCTGTTTGTGTACAAAGTATATTCACAGCATTCGTGACCTCATGCATGCACTTGGGATAATAATATCATCCATCTCATTCTACCATCTTTATTTTTTCTTCTTCTTCACCCTTTTGCCCCCTCTCTTCCTCTCCCTCCCCACTGGCCATTCTAGTGTTCCTCTAATCCTCCCATGCTCCTCATCCCAACTCCACTGTGAATCGGCCTCCTTATATCAGAGAAAACATTCGGCATTTGGCTTTGGGGATTTGCTAACTTCACTTGGCATTATATTCTCCAACTTCATTCATTTACCATTATTTTATTCTCTTTTATTGCTGGGTAATACTCCATTGCATATATATATATATATATATATATATATGTATATATATGTATATATATATATATATATATATATATATCACATTTTCTTTATCCATTCATCTACTGAAGGGCATCTTGGTTAGTTCCACAATTTAGCAATTGTGAATTGTGCTGCTATAAACATTGATGTGGCTGTGTCCCTGTAGTATGCTATTTTTAAGTCCTTTGGGTATAGACTGAGGAGTGGGATAGTTGAGTCATAAGGTGGTTCCACTGCCAGTTTTCCAAGGAATCTCCATACTTTTTTCCATATTGGCTGTACCGTTTTGCAGTCCCACCAGCAATGTATGAGTGTGCCTTTTTCCCCACATCCTCACCAACATTTATTGTTGTTTTTGTTCTTAATAGCTGCCATTCTGACTGGTATGAGACGAAATCTTAGAGTGGTTTTGATTTGAGATGTTGAACATTTTTTCATGTATTTGGTGATTGATTGTATATCTTCTTCTGAGAAGTGTCTTTTCAGTTCCTAGCCCATTTATTGATTGGGTTATTTGTTTTTTTTGGTGTTAAGATTTTTGAGTTCTTTATATATTCTAGCGATTAGTGCTCTATCTGAAGTGCATGTGGTAAAAATTTGCTCCCAATTAGTATGTTCCCTATTCACCTCACTGATTGTTTATTTTGCTGAGAAGAAGCTTTTTAGTTTGAATCTATCCCATTTATTGATTCTTGATATTAATTCTTGCGCTACAGGAGTCTTATAAAGAACTTGGGGCCTAATCCAACATGTTGGAGATTAGAGCTTACTTTTTCTTCTATTAGGCATAGTGTCTCTGGTCTGATTCCTAGATCCTTGATCTACTTTGAGTTGAGTTTTGTGCATGGTGAGAGAAAGGGGTTTAATTTCATTTTGTTGCATATGAATTTCCAGTTTTCCCAGAACCATTGTTTGAAGAGGCTATCTTTTCTCCAATGTACATTTTTGGTGCCTTTGTCTAGTATAAGATAACTGAAATTATATGTGTTAGTCTCTGTGTCCTCTATTCTGTACCACTGGTCTACCAGTCTATTTTGGTGCCAATACCATGCTGTTTTTGTTACTATTGCTCTGTAGTATAATTTAAGGTCTCCTATAGTGATGCTACCTGCTTCACTCTTCTTGCAAGGATTGCTTTAGCTATTCTGGTTTTCTTATTTTTCCAGATGAATTTCATGATTGCTTTTTCTATTTCTATGAGGAATGTCATTGGGATTTTGATTAGAATTACATTAAATCTGTACAGCACTTTTGGTAGTATGGTCATTTTGACAATATTAGTTCTGCCTATCCAAGAGCAAGGTTGATCTTTCCATCTTCTAAGGTCTTCAATAATTTCTTTCTTTAGTGTTCTGTAGTTTTCATTATAGAGGTTTTTCATCTTTGGTTAAATTGATTCCAAGTATTTTATTGTTTTTTGATGCTATTGTAAACGGGGTAGTTTTCTTCATTTCCCTTTCAGAAGATTTGTCACTGATACAGAGAAATGCCTTAGACTTATGGGTGTTGATTTTGTATCCTGCTACTTTGCTGAATTCATATATGAGTTCTAGAAGTATTCTGTTGGAATTTTTTGGGTCTTCTAGGTATAAAATCATCATCAGCGAATAGTGATAATTTGAGTTCTATGTTACCTATCTGTATCCCTTTACTTTTTTTCGTCTGTCTTATTGCTCTGACCAGCGTTTCAATTACTATGTTAAATAGAAGTGGTGAAAGAGGGCATCCCTGTCTTGTTCCAGTTTTTAGAGGGAATGCTTTCAGTTTTTCTCCATTTAGAATAATGTTGGCCTGGGGCTTAGCATAGATAGCTTTTACGATATATTCCTGTTCTCCCTAGTTTCTCTAGTGTTTTGAACATGTAGGGGTGCTGTATATTGTCGAATGCTTTTTTCTGCATCTATTGAGATAATAATATGGTTCTTATCTGTAATTCTATTGATGTGATGAATTACATTTATTGATTTCCATATGTTGAACCATCCTTGCATCCCTGGAATGAACCCCACTTGATCGTGGTATACTATATTTTTGACATATTTTTGTATCTGTTTTGCCAGAATTTTATTGAGAATTTTTGCATCTATGTTCATTAGAGATATTGATCTGAAATTTTCTTTTTTTTTGATGAGTCTTTGCCTGGATTTGGGATCAGGGTGATATTGACCTCATAGAATGAGTTTGGAAGTCTTCCTTCTTTTTCTATTTCCTGAAATAGATTGAAGAGTATTGGTATCAGTTCTTCTTTAAAGGTCTTGTAGAACTCGGCTGTGTATCCATCTGGTCCTGGGCTTTTCTTGGTTGGTAAGCTTCTGATGGCATCTTCTATTTCATCGCTTGAAATTGGTCTGTTTATATTGTGTATATCATCCTGCTTTAATTTGGGCAGATCATAGGACTCTCAAAATTTGTCGATGCCTTTGGTGTTTTGTATTTTATTGGAGTACAAGTTTTCAAAATAATTTCGAATTATTTTGTGTATTTTCGTAGGTCCTATTGTGATATTTTTCCTTTCCGTCATGTATGTTAGTAATTTGAGTTTTCTCTCTTCTTCTCTTTGTTAACCTCGTTAAGGGTCTGTCAATTTTATTTATTTTTTCAAAGAACCAGCTTTTTGTTTTGTCAATTTTTTCAATTGTTTCTTTTGTTTCAATTTCATTGATTTTAGCTCTGATTTTAATTATTTCCTGTCTTCTACTGCTTTTGGTGTTGTATTGTTCTTCTTTTTCTAGAGCTTTGAGATGTAATGTTAAGTCATTTATTTGTTGACTTTTACTTCTTTTGAGGAATGAACGCAATGCAATGAACTTTCCTCTTAGAACTTCCTTCATAGTGTCCCAGAGATTTTGATATGTTGTGTCTGCGTTCTCATTCACCTCTAAGAATTTTTTAATCTCCTCTTTGATGTCATCGGCAACCCATTGTTCAGTAGCATATTATTTAGTCTCCAGGTGTTGGAGTAGCTTTTATTTCTTATTTTATCATTGATTTCTAATTTCATTCCATTATGTTCTGATAGACTGCAGGGTAGTATCTCTATTTTTTTTTATATTTGCTAAGAGTTTTTTTGTGGAATAATATATGGTCTATTTTAGAGAAGGATCCATGTGCTGCTGAGAAGAAAGTGTATTCACATGTTGAAGGATGAAATATTCTATATAAGTCAGTTAAGTCTAAATTGTTTATTGTATTTTTGAGTTCTATAGTTTCTTTGTTCAGCTTTTGTTTGGAAGATCTATCCAGTGGTGAAAGGAGTGTGTTAAAGTTTCCTAGGATTATTGTGTTGTGGTCAATTTGACTCTTGAGCTTGAGAAGAGTTTGTTTGATGAACATGGATGCTCCATTGTTTGGGACATATATATTTATAATCGTTAAGTCTTGTTGGTATATGGTTCCCTTGAGAAGTATGTAGTGTCCTTCCTAATCCCTTTTGATTAACTTTGGCTTGAAGTCTACTTTGTTTGATATAAGGATGGAGAAACCTGCTTGTTTCCTCAGTCTATGTGAGTGGTAGGATTTCTCCCAACCTTTCACTCTCAGCCTGTGGATGTCTTTTCCTATGAGATGAGTCTCTTGGAGGCAGCATTTTTTTTTTTTTTTTTTTGTTTGTTTTTATCCAATCTGCAAGTCTATGTCTTTTGATTGGTGAGTTTAGGCCATTAACATTCAGAGTTATTATTGAGACATAATTTGTATTTCCAGACATATTTTTTATTTTTTAAAAAAATATTAATTTATTTGCTTTAGTTGTACACAATGCATTGGTCTTTACGTGGTGCTGAGGATCGAACCCGGGTCGCGCACATGCTAGGCAAGCGCTCTACTGCTGAGCCACAACCCCAGCTCTCCCAGCCATTTTTGTTTATTTTTGGTATTTAACTTGACATGGTTTCTCCTCTGATTAGTTTTTCCTTTAGTGTAATACCTTCCTCTGCTGATTTTCATCATTGATTTTCATTTCGTCTTCATGGAATAATTTGCCTAGGATGTTCTGTAGTGTTGGCTTTCTAGTTGTAAATTCTTTTAACTTTTGTTTATCATGGAAGGTTTTTATTTCATCCTCAAATCTAAAGCTTATTTTACTGGGTATAAGATTCTTGGTTGGCATCCCTTTTCTTTCAGAGCTTGGTATTTGTTGTTCCATGATCTCCTGGCTTTGAGTGTCTGAGTTTAAAATATCAGCCATGATACAAATTGGTCTCCCCCTATATGTGATCTGATCCCTCTCTCTTGTGGCCTTTAAAATTCTATCCTTATTCTGTATGCTAGGCATTTTCATTATAATGTGTCTTGGTGTAGATCTGTTGTAATTTTGTACATTTGGTGTCCTATAAGCCTCTTGTATTTGGTTTTCCAATTCATTCTTGATGCTTCAGAAATTTTCTGATATTATCTCATTGAAGAGATTGTGCATTCCTTTGGTTTGAAACTCTGTGCCTTCCACTATCCCAATTACTCTTAGATTTGGTCTTTTGCTGCTGTCCCATAATTCTTGGATGTTCTATTCATGGTTTCTTACTATCTTCTCTCTGTGGTCAACTTTATTTTCCAGATTATATACTTTGTCTTCATTGTCTGATGTTCTTTCTTCCAGTTGATCTAGTCTGTTGGTGATGCCTTCTATTGTGTTTTTTATTTGGTTAATTGTTTCCTTCGTTTCAAGGATTTCTGACTTTTTTTTTTTTTTTCAGAGTTTCTATCTCTTTTTTGAAGTAATCTTTTGCTACCTGTATTTGTGCTCTTATGTCTTTGTTGTAGTGGTCAATTTTTGCTTGTATTTGCTCATTTAGGTCATTCTTTAATTCACAGATAATTTTAATTATGAACCCTCTGAACTCCTTCTCTGACATTTCATCAACTTCACTGAGCATGGATTCTGTTATTGTAGTATCCTGGTTTGTTTGGGGTATTTTCCTCCCTTGTTTTTTCATGTTGTCTATTTACCTTTCTTTCTTGCAGTGTAGATCTGAGATATTTCAGTTTCTACCCTATATTCTTGTGATATCCATGCAGGTTGTCTGTGCCTCCCCTTAATGTTGGGCTTTCAGAACCTGCCAGTGTCCCTTGAAGTATGCTACCTGGGGCTGGGTCCCACACGGGTTGGTGTGGGCTGAGCTGCTTGAATCTGAGCTCCTGCAGTGGTCTGCTGGTTGGAAGAGGCGGTCCTCTGAGCAGAGGTCAGTGAAGCTGTCCTAGGCCTACCTGAGATCCACGGGTGTGGGCTGGGCTGACTGGACCCATCTGCGCTCAGGCAGAGGTTGGCGTAACAGCCCTGAGCCTGGCCACACTCAAGAAGATGTCAATGGGACTGACCTGGGTCTGGCTGTGCTAGGGGGAGGACAGCGGGTCTGACCTGAGCCTGGCTGCACTAGAGTGGCGGTCCCCAGGACTGACCTGGGTCTGGCCGCACTCTAGTGTAGGTCCCCAGAGACTGTTCTTGGCCTGCCTGTGTTGCAGCAGAGTTGGGTGGGTCTGTCCTTTCCTCTCCTGCTCTGGGGCAGAGGTCGGTGGGATTGACTGGAGCCTGGTCACACACAAGGGGAGGTCAGCGGGACTGACCTGGGGCTGGCCACACTCCAGTGTAGGTCCTGGGGACTCGAGCATTCTCAAGTAATCTCTATTCTAGGCTTTTGTTTGAGTTAACTGATGGTTCTGAAAGCATCTATGCAGTCTTTCAAAAGAGAAAAACAGGATTGAGAGAGTAATGCTATGAAGAATGTTCCCACTGTGATATCTCTGTGTGTACCTTCCCCTTATTTCTTCTGAGAAGAACTTCACAGTCTAGTGTTCTGTGCTCATGCAGGCATAGAATAGTCATGGGACCTCTTCTTTTTGCTGCCTGTTCCTTCCCTTAGTAGTCTTTCAGTCTGTATAACCTTAAGCTGAATTTGTATAAAAATTACTCCCAAATTTCTTTTACCACTTGAACCTACTAGAAATCTAAATGCAACTCCTATTATACATATGTTTGAATATTTAAAGCACAAACTGACTAAAACTGAGTTTTCTGATCATTTTGTCTCCAAAGTTACTTCTCTCAAGTCTTTACAACCTCAGTTCATAGGAATTCTTATCCACCAATTGCATGGATCAATATTCTCCTTCAGGGAATCTTTGAGTATCTTCATTCTTTGACACGATATATATAATCCATCAGCAAAACATGACTTCAAAAAATATTTAACCACTTCTCATTGCTCTAGTCCTAGTCATTCAATCCCCCACCTAAATTATTGCAATAAACAGAATTCTTTTATAATTTTTATCTAGAACCCCTAAATTTTATTTATAACAGAGGATTAACAGAGTATTTATAGTAGGAATCTATTAAAACACAAATTATTTGATTCCTCTAATAAAAGTCATCCAATGGTAATCATATTGCTCAGATTAAAAGAAAAAAAAAACCCACAGGAGCTTAGAAAACATTCATCTTGTATATCACATACAGGCTCAGCTGATTCCTTTAGCCACCAGGGACTTATTGCTATTTTCTGAACATTGGCAACATTCCATCAGAGACCTGCACACTCATCTTTGTGCTTCCTGGAAGCCCTTTCTGCCTAGTATTTCCATGGCTTGGTCGCTTACTTCTTATAATTATTTATTCCTATAATTATTAGCTTTCCAATAAATATTCCCCTTTTACCCTGTTTAAAATCATAACACGTCTCCTTTATCAAAGCTTTACTTTTTCTGTAACCCCTACCATATAACCTTCAATATGTTTAATTTATTAAGTATGATTTTAGTTTGTTTCTAATTTATTCTTCATGAAGGCATTGAAATATTTTGCTTTCGCTTTGCTATTTTATTGACTATACATATACCAGGCACATAATTTCAATGATTGTTCATTTTCTTCTTTATGTACATGAATAACTGTTTTAGCTATGTAAATTATTTACTCCCAATTATTTATCCCATTGATTGATCAGTGTTGGGTAACTTTCACAGCACTCGTGAGTTCACATTTTATTTAGTGACCCAAACCTTAGGACTGATTTTATTAAAAAACGATGAGCTGATTCAAGCTGAAACTCTTTTGCAGCAATATGAATGGATAATTGCAAGCATTTTGGCAGTTATCTTTTGAAGGAAAAATAGGAATATTATTATATAAAGAGAGCAAGAACAGGTGACATGGGAAAATACAATGGATACAAGAAAAAAAGCCTTGTATAAGACAAAAAAATATTCTAATGAGGCAGTAGAATGAAACTGATGGACAAGAGCCAGTCTCTACAGATGTTTCCATGTCAATTCCGCATTCTATCCTCAATTAACTTTAGACTAAAAACTTGTGTTTGAAAAAACATCAATCCATTTGTTTCTCACAATTGTAGAGGACATGAATTTCAAACTAACTCAGCTGAAAACACCTTTTAATTCCTAATTTTAGAAAATTACCTTGATTCTACTTTTCAATTCCTCTTTCCAAGCAGGAACTAAACTCAAATTTAGTTATTTATTATTCTTTTGGCAAATTTAGTTATTTATTGTTCTTTTGCCTACTTACCTTAAATTTTGTAAAGATCTAAGATATTTGGCAGGGCCCTTTTGTGCAGAGAACCATTTTTGTAGCTGTTGAAAAAGCACTGTGTTCCATCCTTTGTGATCCAATGCCCTTGGTCTTCACATTCTAAATTTGGAGCACTGGAAATTTAAGTGTGAGAATCAGCAGGCTGCAAGGACTCTGGCTTCCTAAAAGCAGCTCTGAACCATATATTCGGAGAACCTTCCACCTCCCTGGACAAGAGACAGAGCCAAACCCATATAGCTTGTAGAACAGAAAGCCACCTTTCTCCCTTTAGTCCCCACATTTTCGTTCTCCTCAGCTTATGTCTTCTCAGGGGTACTTTTCATATGCCTTCAAGGAGCATAATATCTCCTTTGGGTTCATCTTATTGCAAGACCAGTAGAGAGGCTGCTTCTGCTTTCAGTCCTACCAAAATTAGTGTGCAAGAAATCATAAAGCCTAGCTTTCTATTTATAGCAAATAAAATTAATATTACTCTGCAAATAGGCCTGATTTATGGAATTTGTGGGCCTTGTAATAGGTATTTTCATCAAGATTCTATGGTCTAACATAATCTCCTCAATTTATAGTTTATTGGAAAAAAAACAGATGAAATATTTGTAGCATTTTTCTGTGTTCTTACACAATATACAGTTTAGTCATGTAATTTAAACAATTATTTCTCAATATAATTAATCCTATAAGTACCCTAAACAAATTGTAGAAGTTGAATATAGTTTTATAGCTCTTTCATGAAACAAAAGAGGTATGTAAACAATTCCACTGACAATAAAAATAAATTTGTTTTAGAGAAAATGTTTAATCCTTGTCAATCACAAAGATATGTATATATTCAGAAAAGTGAGTTTCTTCACATTATTTATTTCTGACCTGACTAGGGTTAGTACCCGTACAGCTAATCTTCTAACTGTATTCAAATCTAATTGATACTTCATATTATAGTTTTGTCAATATAAAGTGAGTTACTCATCTTGAAAATGTAAAAAAATAATAGTGTCTGTATCTACTATATGTGATGATTCTGAAAATTGGTATGTAAAGTAGTAGGACTCTGTATATAATTAAAATCTTGGTACCAATTGACTCTGAAGTCAAGACATGGGTCTAATAGTCTTGAGGCTTTGTTTTTTAATTCAGCTTCATGATTTAAAATCCAAATTATTCCATTTCCCCATGATTATTCAAAATAAATGACAGCAACAAAGAAAAGGTGAATCATAGAACTTTTTAAGACAAATAACTATCTATCATGCAAGGTTCATGTTTTAAGAGCAGATCCTCTAACTAATTATAAAATAATAGAATATAATCCCCATAAAATAGAATCTGCTACTCAGCAATATGGAGTGATTTTTTCATATTTCATGTCTCCTCATTTATATACACAAAGGTATTTGTGTTGTAATAATAACATACTGAGCATAGAACTGAAAAACTTTGGAATATGTAACTTCATTTATTTTTTCCTCCAATTTATGTGGGAAATGGTGATATTTGAAGTGTCAGGGAGGCATTTGATGTTTTGTATGAGACTATTAATCTGATCAAGTTTGCTGTATATGGAGTGAAAACACATCCAAGCATGTTAATTAATAGTTTGATATTAGCCCATGTATAGGTCTTTAATATTGTATAGAGTCTATGTTACAGGACTTGACCTTTTTTAACATTTACCCATGAGTTTGATAAAGGTGTAGAAAGTCCATTTCTCACATTTTCCATGGATATGATATTAAAGGAATAATGCTGAAAGAATAAAAATAATCTACCCTAAGTAGGCAGAAATAAAGGATTGGTTTAAATGAGGAAACTTGGACTATTCAGCATTAGGGCCAAGGATCCAGTTTTGAGAGTGCATCACAATGCATTCTACTTCTGTACACGGGGAGCTATATAAACAAGATTTAAGTTTGGTTGAACTGAAGCAATGTATTTCAGCAGAATAATGAGAACATCAAATATTAATATAATTTTAGTTACATTGTTCAATGTATAAATAAAAGAGTTGAAAGTTCTTTCTAGGCTACATGGATTAGATCACATCAAGAGTTTTATAAATTGTTTCAGGTCATATGTGAAAAATAACATTAATAAACCAGAACATAAACAGAATATTAAAAACAAAATTACAAACTGTTTTGAAGCCATTTTACATAAAGAGTTGCTTGTCTGAACTAGAAAAGAAAAATTGGGACTTAACAGATTCTAGTTAATGAAGTCATTTTTCTACTTGTGCCTGATTTTTCCTGAAGGTAGAGGAAAGACCCTTGATCACATAGAACAAATTATAAAGAGAAATCAGTACTAAGCCAAGTATAATCTAATGGCATATTTTTCTTCTAGTTTGTCTATGAAGAGAGCTCTTTCTACCAATGAAATTTTGCTTAAAAACATAAAAAAGAAAAAAAAAAGGTATTTGTTCTTGTGAAAGGGCAAGTAGAAGAAACTGCTCAACTCAGCCAATTATATAGAGAATTGTACAAAAGCATCTATTCTAAAAGTAACTCTTATTATTTGAATTGTATAGTGCTTTTTTCCTTCCATCTAGTATTCAGTTAATAGTTTAAAAAGCATACACTATATAGATAAACATAAATATATATATGTACACATTTTCATGAATTGTACATATAACTATATAGTACATAAATTAAATACCAGTGTACCTCTGTACATATATAACATACACATTGTATAATAAAACACATGTATGTAATTTTTTACATTTGTTTGTATGATAAATATAAGATTGTAGTAACCTGGTTTATAGCAGACAATATTAGTTTATTCTTGTAAAACTGGTATAATTGAAAATCTATACTCTAAAACAATTAACTTGGTCTAGAATATAAATTGTACGGTCTCCTCATGTTGGGAAACTAATCATCTCATACTAGACTTAGTTTCACTTAGGTATATTTCAGGGTGTTATGCCATTAAACTTTGTTTTTCTGGTTGGCATAAATATGCTACAGTATACTTTTAGAGAATCATCAGGAAAATCAGTTATATGCATCTATAAATAGTAAATATCTTACTTTTATTACTTTCCTTCTCATGAAACAAGAATATTATTTAATGAATAATAAAACAAGAAATTAAGAATCTTATTTATACAAGTATGGAAATAAAAGTGGCAAGATTTTATACTTTGCTGATAACATAAAGTATGATTAAGACTCTATGAGATCTTGATATATTTCAGCCAAATAAATTTTCATGTGTTAGCAAACATTTGTACTTATCAGATTGACCAAATTGAAAGGGCTTTCTGTGCCTAATAATTAAAGGCTGATTTCATAAGTCTAGTGACTAACTCATTGCAAATATATGTGATGATTCACATTTTTAGCCTAGAATTTATCAAAATACTCCATTAATCTAAACTATATGCAATTTTAAATTATTCTGTGTTTTATTTTTCTCTGTGGTAGGACCTTTATGGCCTTTCATTCATCTTCAATTTTTTTTAATTACAACAAAGCTTTTAATAGTAAATTTGGTCAAATAGTGCAGATTACTGCTTAAAAAGCACTTGTCAAAATATCATACACTTGGTACCAAATCAAGTTTTATGTTTATACTTAAAGGGCTTATCTTTCATTTGTAATAGCTACTATAGTTTTCTACTGTCCCAATCATTAATACTATCTACCTAATATATAAATTTATCCTATGTAGAATTAATTTTAAAAATTCACAACCAGCAGATACCCTAGTAGAAATAAATTGGATGCACCTACACTATTGATGAAAGTATGTCACTGTCACTGTTATAGTCAGTGACAAACTGAAATGATATGAAGTAGGGAATTTAATGAGAATGCGTTTGTCAATACTAACAAAAGTATTTATTGAATATTTTCCATTTTCATAAATAACTTTAAATGTTTTTCATGATCTGCTCTTAAAACATGAACCTTGCATGATAGTTATTTGTCTTAAAAAGTTCTATGATTCACCTTTTCTTTGTTGCTGTCATTTATTTTGAATAATCATGGGGAAAATGAAATAATTTGGATTTTAAATCATGAGGCAGAATTAAAAAACAAAGCCTCAAGATTGTTAGACCCATGTCTTGACCTCAGAGTCAATTGGTACCAAGATTTTAATTATATACAGAGTTCTACTACTTTACATGCCAATAGATTTATTTTATGTTCTTGTGGGCTTCACTTTCTCTTTCATTTGAGAGTAGCTCTTTTCACACTGAAATATTTGATTGCCCGTCCTTCCCACTTGTTAATTTTATATCCTACAATCCCAGTAGTAGCAGAAGGGCTTTCCATTTTTCTTTTTCATCTGTGGAAAAAGGCAGGAAAAAGGGTAAGGAGGGGGAAATGGGAAGGCAGGAAGGAAGATAGGAAGATAGGAAAAAAAAGAAAAATGTAAAGGTTTGTTTGATTTGGCATGGGAAGATCATTAAACCAGTTTAATCAACTCACTGGGTTTTGTGAGCAAGAACAAGGGAGAACACAACAGGAATACTGATAAAGCTTGAGGTAAGCGACACGGTTTTATATTCTTGACCCTGCATTTTATTCCTTTCAGTTTACTGCTATTTCTTAGGATTATATAGATAACTGTTCATGCCTAAATAGTTTTCTGTGTGAAAAGATTCACATTTACTGTCTGATTCCAATAGAACCATAATTTACTTTCAATACCTCATTCTTTTGGCTACTTTATTTTCATTTTATGTTTTGAGTTTTATTTTCCATCTTTGAGATTCTGTATTTCTTATTTTGTTTTTCTATGATGACATAGTTTGTCTTAAAACTCCTAATATTTTTTGAGATTTTCAACAGAAAGCAATTATGTCCTGGGCTGTTTGGCATTGTATGGATGGATGTGTAGCTGTCACAACTGCTGGAATTGTGGAGGGGGATTGTTACCAGCATCTAAAGAGTTGATACCAATGATGTTGCAAAATATCTGTAAGGAGGGAAAAAAATTCTTTTCTCACCCATCACTAGGTTTATGGCTGAGACGCCTATAATAAAAGAGATCAACAAGAGAAAAGCATACATATTTATTTAGTATAAGTATTAAGTGATATGACAGCTTTTGGAAATGAAGACCCAAAGACACAGGAAAAACTGTATTTTTTATGAAATATCCTGCAGAGATATAATTGGAGTACAAACAGATATGATCTATTGGTAATAAACAGGGACATTTAGGGAGGTATGTTGTTTGGACTCTTTGTTTCTGTCTTTGGGCATTAGGATGGTCTTTTCCTCTGAGTATAGGGAAGACCCTTCTTTGGAACACCATCACATTCAAAATACCCAGGTCAATTTCGTGCAACAAGGAATTACCTGGGCCTAAATTACAACAGTGCTAAGACTGATAAGCCCTCTTCAAGAGAATACAAGACTATTTCTAAATATGTGGTACATAGGTCAATAAAAATGGCATCACTCCATTCAGATAGAATCATAAAATTGTTATGGGTAGAAATTTCGCCTAAAGATCCTCATCATACTGACATTCTAAAACTATAATTATTGTGACATACTATGAATTAGCCCCCTTTTCAGATAGGAAGAATGATTGCATCTGTAGTATAACCCACATTCTAAACTGTATTTTTAGATTTGAAGACAAAACTATACATACTTCATAATTTCCTTTGGTAATTTGCCTAGACAACTATAATAAACTATGTGTTTTCTGTATGGCTCTGGTCTCTCCAGTGTATCTACCCTCTTAGTAATGTTTTGCCCTAGATTTTTCTAAAAATATTACTTTAAAATTACTTGATTACTACAAGCAAATTGCTACCAATTATCACTCTGTAATGTCAACCTCTAATAGCCATCAGTGTGTGAATCACCAAGAGAAGAAAAACCCACACTTTTTTAAATTCTTATTTCATTTCTTGCTAAATCTCCTAATTAGTAAACATTGAGCCGACAACAATTTTCTTTTGATTTTTCCTTTTTTTTTTTTTTCATGTTCCTTTAGGTTGGGGCTCTCTCATGTATAAACCTTATATCATTTTGTTCTCATTTCCTTCCTCTCAGTCTCCTTCTTCCATAACCCTTGTCTCTCTTTCCATATCTCTGATTTCTAGTGAGAAAATGATAGATGACTTTACCACTTCCAGGGGACTACCTAAAGAAAGGTCACTGACTATAATATGAGCAAGTTGAAAGGAAGATTAAACTGAAAGAGTAATACTTCAGGGTTTTGTCTTTCTTCTTGGGAATTAGAACAAACTACACAAAGGGGCTATCAGTAACTCAGCTATATGTGAGATACAGAAGACTGCAATTCTCTGCTTGGGGTTTAGATGATCTAAATAGGTATTAGCTTTATCCAGGCATATATTTCAGACTTTATTAACAAATCTATTAAGGACAAATGCTGATAAAATCATAATACAGTGACTACATGTGATGATGCAGAACTTAATAATATTTATATTTCAAAGTATTTGACATATTATATATGTCACTATATATAATATATAATACACTATATATAATATGACATAGTATATATAATGTATCCTCTATATTTTTAGACATTCAGAATCCATGATTGAGAATCAGTACCCCTTACAAAAATGGAAACAATGAAATATAAACGAGATAGACTAATTGTAAATTTGGAGAATTCTCATTATGAGCTTCAGGGAAATGGGAAACTGAATGCATTTCAAAATATCACATACCTAGAAAATTGATGACCACATATGTGCACCCTGAATATACATCCACCCAGGGGCTTGAGGTAGCATGTTGCAAGTATGATAAATCAAGAGTACACATGCTAATTTTGGAAAATAAAATCATTATTATGTTTAAAGAATAAAAATATAGAAGGAACATAAAATTGCATAATTTATTTTAGGATAAATACCTGGTAAATTTTCCCATTTGTAAAGACTGCATTAGAACTCTCCCCAAGCTTTCTCAAGATGTACATTCCTTTATTAAGAAAGTCTTGGTAGAAAAGCTAGGGAAGCATTTTCATCAAGTTTCCTTTTCTTAGGTTTTTAAAGTTTTGTTTCTTTAAATTTTTATGATGAAAATTATGTAACATGTAAAGAAATGGAATATAAAGAACCCAATATACCTATATTTCCAACTCCAACATTTCATCATTATTAGCTCATGGCAAATCTTGTTTTATTTTCTTATCTTCCTATAACATAGGTAGATACCTTATTTTCAAGCATATTCAAAGTATTGTGCAATATCTTCTCTAAAAATCTTAAAGAACTCTTCAAAAAATTTCACAGCAAAAAATTAATAATTCTTAGTAGTTCAAGTAAATGACACAGTACTTAGTTCCCACAGTTTCCTCCTGATTTCTATTAATTTTCTTTTTTGTTTTGAAAAAAAAAAAAACCAAAACATTTAATATGTACTCCCCTCCTCTCTTGAAATTTATATTCAACAAAAACTAGATGACTTTATACTATAGTTTTCTTCATTCAGAGTTCACTTGATTGCATTTTCTCTTCCCTACATTTCTCAAAAATTAGTAAAATATCAATTTGATTCAGTCCATGTATGTTTGTTTTCAGGAGTCTTTCTTCTATGGTGCTGGCATTGCTTTGTGTGTCTTTCTATTTGCGATGTTAAAATTATAAATGGATTCAGATACTGTCAGCCAGATGTGTTCCTTCTAGATTTTCACATGATTTCATTACATATTTTAGCTTTCTTATTTCATGATAGGTTAAAAGAGATGATATATTAATTGTCATGTCTCTGTTTTATAAACTACTGAAAGTATAATCTCTCAGAAAATGACTTTCCCTCTTAAGTTGGTTTTCTGTTTTCCTCCAGATGTGGTCACTAAGATGTGTATTTAATGTCAGTTTGAAATCATAGACTTGAATTGCTTCAATTCATCACAGCTGTTATGATTATTAGCACACAAACCTTGTCTTTGATCAATATGAGCCTCTTCTAGTTCTCTTGAACCAAGTAGTTTTCTTAGATATCTAATATTTGGTTGGATTAAATAATATCGGCTCTCTATTATTGGCCAAAATATGTGAAGCTGAGAAAACATTACCTAATAAGTAGCAAAATTACCCTATTTATTTTTTAAACAAAAGTCAAATATCATTTTTTGCTACCCTCCTTATCAAATTTTTAGTGTTTAATTGGGTGACCAGAAAATCAAATAATCAATTCTCCTAATCAATCTATAAACATATTGTTCTTCACAAGTTATTGACAATCATATGGAGAAAGAAATATCTTGTCTTTGATTCTATTTGCTCTTATATATCAAATTTTTAAAAGTTAAGTTTCTTATAGTGACTAAAGGACAGCCAGATTTGGTGTGAGCCTTCTATGTCATGAATGCTTCACAATGGTTTATTTTGCATTTTTTAATCACTTTCTTCTTGTATATCCCTTTCATTATCATGTAATGCTGTAATATTCAGTGCAAATTACCTGATGCTAAGAACTGCTGACTGTATTGATGATGTCTTTTACCATCTCTTTAATCCCACTTCTTGTTCATATTTGCTCTTATAATTTATAAATCAAGAGTTTCAAATGGTTATTAAGAGGTTACCTTGCTCTTGACAGAGGTCATTCTTTCAAACCATATATTAATAGCTGTGAATAGCAAAATAAAAATAAAAGTTCAGTTTCTCAAGAGAACTACTTTATTTTTAAAGGATGGTTGCATTATGTATCTTGTCACGGCTGCTACACATTTGTTGACTGCCCTCTTCAACTACTTGTTATAAACTTTCAGAAAGATTTCCAAAGCTACTTTGTTTAGGTTTTCAAGAGGCTCTTAATAGAAGGTATTATTTGTGAAGGTATACATATCACTTTCCTTACACTATACCATATTATTTATTGTTCTCAAACTAAAGAAATATAGTGGTTTCTGAAACATCTGGTATATTAATGGTGATTCTTATGGTATAAAAGTTTATCACAATTGTATATGAAAGTTATGGTTGAGAAAATAGTCTCACATGTGGTTAATGTCACCTATAATACTATAATTCTGTGCTAGCTTTCTGTCACTATGATAAAATACCTGAAAAAAAGTAACTTAAAAGGAAGAAAGGTTTATTTTGAGTCATGGTTGCAGAGGTTTCTGTCTTGGGTTGCTTGGCCTGGTTGCTTATAGGCCTATGGCAAGGCAGTTTATCATGGAATAAGTGCATGGCAGAGAAAAGCTGCTCACCTTATGGAAATCAGGGAATGGGGATAGAGGGGGAGGGTTGGGGACAAAATACACTCTTCAAGGACATGGCTCCAATGAACTACTTCCTCCAACTAGGCTCTGCCTCCTAAAATTTCTGCTATCTCCCAATAGCTCATTAATCTCTAAACCTATAAATGGATTGTTCCACTCATGAGATCAGAGCCCTCATCATCTAATCACCTCCCTAAGTCCTTATTTCTGAGGACTGCTGTTCAGAGGACCAAATCTTTTTTGGTGGTCAAGCCCTCAATACAAGAGCTTTTGGGGAATATTTAAGAGCAAAACCATAGCAAATTGCTCCTTAAAAGTATCAGTGCAAAATAGGAATTGGAATTGTGTGACCTACACTTTGGCAGAATACAGTCAGATGGTGACAACAATTAGGAATTGTTTCTGTCAAAGTCATTTAAAAATATCTATGGAGAAAATTAAGAGATTAAGGACAAATAACTTGTGGCTGTTGTTAGCATCATTTTCCTTTTGAGAGGAGAATTTCTTAGGCAATCCCAACTATCCTAAGTATGATGGATAAAGTGCCAGGCATAATTAACACTAAATGACATTGAATAGGGCAATGGAGGTGCCTCGTCTTTTGAAATTTCCTAAATCTGTGTAGCATTTTCAATAGCTCAAAATTAAGCTGAGAGTATCCATTCAGATTATATTTATAGAATAATCAACTGGCTTCACTCATTTTAATTCATAATACAATATCCTTAGGCATTAGGTACAAAAAGCTAAGATTTTGTGGTATTCTTTAGATATCAACACTGTAATAATGAGTTGATGAGATACATATGGATGATTTTTATAAAGTGCTTATGTGATTATTCTCAATGAACAATTGTAAACCTGTCATGCAAAAATGCATGGGATTACTTAAATATGTGTTTAATGTAACAGCTATAATTTCTCAATAATGTATTAGGACTTGACAACCCTGAATACTTATATTCTTTAGTGAAAATGCATGTAAAAACTATAAAAGGCAATTAAGTAGATAATTTTATTCTTTAGGAAAAGAAAAAATCAATCACTACTGCCACTAAATCTAATGTACCTAATAAAGCATAATCCCTCATGTTGGTAGTTTATTAGCATTTTTTCTCATTTGTTAAAGTGGCTTTTATGCTTCCTTTTATAATAACGTCAAATGGGGGTCAACATCTGTTGTTTCTTAGGCAAATAAAAACTTGTTTTTAATCTTCTGGAGCCCTCAAATAAGTATAGAATTTAACTATTTTGAATTTAACTATTCAAAGAAGTTTAATTACTAAATTAGTAAAGTTTATATATCAATTTGTAAGTAAATTTGATGTTGTTTATGAAGAACATTGAGTTCTTGTTTAGAATACTTTAGGTATCTCATTTATAGTCAACAAAAGTAATGTTACTCAGTGAAACAGCAATTTATAATGTATTAACTGCATCATGGAGTCTCCATATTAGAGTTCTTATTGCCATAATAAAACAGTCAGATAGATACTTGCCAAAATAGGAGGTCTTGGGAAGGTGTCAGTAAGGAACCTATGTCTCTGTCTGACTTTGAAAAATACACCCAGTTCTTAAGCTGTCTCATTCCAGCTAAAATATTCTATGACTTGTACACGATTCCTACTTAATTCTGTGTTCTTAGAAATTATATTAATGGATGCTATCCTCATAATTATGTATAGATTCTTCCCTTGTTTTGAGGACTTCAATTGCTCTATACGTGCCATTGTGCAACTAGGTGAGGTGTTACATGCTTGTAATCCCAGAAATTCAGGAAGCTGATGCAGGAGAATTGCAAGTTCAAAGCCAGACTTAACAACTTATTGAGGCCCTGTACAACTTAGCAAGACCCCTGTCTCAAATTTTTAAAAAGTAATGTTAAAAAGCAATTTACATTTCATTGTGGATAATAAGGCTGAACAAAGGAATAAATTTCTTATTTAGGAGTCCCTCAATTAGTTATTTTAGCAACTTGACATTTTTATTCACTGAATTTGTTCTTTATGTCACTGAACAACTTTGTCATTTTTTAATAAAATTAACCTTTAGTCTGAATAAATGTTCACTTACTGGTTTGGTTTCAAGATCACTTTATACTTTAAAATTACTGAGATTACTGAGAAGTCTTAAGAATCATTTATTATGTGAGTTATATCTATTGATACTACTCTACTAGAAATTGTAATTGAGAATTTTGTTAAATGTGTGAATATGTAAATTCATATTCTAGAATATGTCATCAGATCAATGATTTCCTGACACCAGAAAACAAATATTTGTAGCAAATAAGGGAAAGATAGATGCATCATTCAAATTATAACTTTCAAAAAATTACCTTTTTTCAGTGGCCCTTTCCCTGAGCAATGTAGTTGATAGAAAATGTACTTCATGTTACTGTACTAAATCTATCTGCATAGCAAAAACAAAACAATAAAAAATAAAGGAGGTGGGGCTGGGGGTGTGGCTCAGAGGTAGAGTGTTGGCCTAGCATGCGTGAAGCACTGAGTTCAATCCTCAGCACCACATAAAAATAAATTAAATATATTGTGTCCACCTATAACTAAAAAATAAATATTAAAAAAAATAAAGGAAGTAATAGTGGGTTTTATATCCTGACTAAATGACTAGTAGTTGATGAAGATGGAAAAGCACCTTGCTATATGTGAGTAGAAGAAGAGACTGGATTGAAGGACAGACTGCAGCACTCATGTTGTAGATTTTGCTTCTGTGAAAATCTAGGTGTCAGCTATTAGCAATTGAATACTTTCATGCATTGAGAATTGAAAAACCAATCTATGGCCAATTGCATATTAAATGAGAATAAGTGTTTTAGAGTGTCTCATTGTACATTGAAATTTTTACCATTTGTTTACAGTGACTCTTTACTAATCAAACTTTATGTTAAATTTAATAAATGACACTGGTATTGAATATAACTTGTTTCCCAAGAAATAATTTTAAATGAATCATTGTCTATTATGTCATATAAACATTTACGTTTGAAGAGTAATTTAAAGGAAAATAGAACACTACTTAAAATGGAAATAATATCTATTTTCAGCTGATATCTTTGTTTCTATCCTCTGTGTGCATTTTTGTTTGAATAAGTTTGTACTTGTGAATACTAAAACACTGTAAAACACAACATATTTAATTCTTTCATTTTTAACTTTCTTGAAAACCATTTCTTGTGAAATTTGGTTTCAATGGTTATTACTTACCCACCACTCTCCAGGAGTCACAGGCTTACATAGATTATGGTTGTGCCTAAGTTTAGGGGTTATGAAGACCCCTGAGAAACCATTGGTTCAACATGCAGAGCTTCTTTGTGTATAACATTATTTCTCTTTTTCCTGCAAGGTTTGGGGAACAGAGTTTTTTACTGAGCCTTTCATTCTTTGTTCTTAAGACACTCGCTTGTACCAACTTATCTCTCAGCTTTCTTCTTCTTTTTTTTTTTTTTTTTTTTGATGCTGGGAATTGAACCCTGGGTTTTGCCCATGCCAGGCAAATACTTGAGCACTGAGCCACATTCCCAGCCCCTATCTTAGTGTTTCTTAGGCTAGCTTTTTACCAAGACTGTGAAGGAAGGCAAGGTTCCCCCAAGAACTCTACTTGTCTCTTCTTCTACTTTAAAACGTACATTTACTGCCCAATTCTTACCTCTCCAGCTTTTATTTTTTAAAATATAGGCTATGATGTGAACCAGTCTCTGAAATCTCAAAGACCCAAAGAAAAATGAGTTGTCTGTGAGATCCAGAAATATATAAAGCAATCATGTATCACTGTGATTTCACAAAACAAATTTTGACAGAAATTTAATAAAGTAGTAAAGTTTCCTCATAGGAAATACTTACCAATGATTATTTTATTTCAATTTTGAAGTCTAATGTTAAATGAAACTGCAATTTCCATCTTATTTAGGTAAGATTTTTAGCAATCCCTAAAATTATTATAGCATAAAACTTTTGAAGTGTGAAAAGTACAATTAAATGTGACTTAAGAATGGAAGTATTCCTAATAACTTACCCATAATGACAATAATTATAACATTATAAATAATAAAATAAATCATAATTTTATAATAATTTACTAATAGTGGTAAAAAATAATAATAAATTTTAATTTTTATCTTTTTTTTCTCATTTTAATAGATAGCATACATATAAAGAGTACACAATATCATATTATTATTTTAGTGAGAGAGAGCACCTTGTAGCAACACCATATCCTGCATACTAGGAATCTGTAGCCGCCTGAAGCGCTTGGAGCAACAGAGCCGCGGGAAAAACTTCAGAAGCAAACTGGAGACAAACAGCTTTTTATTCTGATAACTTTTCTCTCTGGTTCTAACAACAACTAACACACGCCAAACACTCCACTAAAATGGCGCTGACCCGATCAGCAATTTTGGCCAAGTCACTCGAGATCCCGCAACAAATCCCGTGAGACTACGGGTGGCGACAATGGCCAAATCTCCACGGCTCATAGTCAACTGCAATTCAAGTCAATCCCCAAACAGGGCTCCTGCATTTCCCCCTTTTTGTTTTAAAAGAGGTAATGCTCTAGGACGTCTATGTGCAACCAACATTCTTACCCGTCATCGGATAATCAAGGCTGTGCCCTTGACTCCTGTCTTAGGTTGATATGTCGGCCACATGAGACTGTCCCGTGCGACTGTGCCTGTCTTAGGTTGTCCCCCTCTGGGGATCTTACCCGTCATTGGCTAACCAGCCATCCAATGGAGCCCTTTAGGATCGACTATATATGATGACTAACAGCCGTCCAATTGTGAGGAGATGTTGCGGCTTTAAGGCAACAAGCCTTTTGGTGATGAGCCAAATTGCATAGCATATCAAATTGTTTAAACAAATCAGCTGCCCTAAGTTCCATCAAGTAACACACTGAATTCTCTAGACAAATACCCGCAAGGCATTGTCCCGTAAAGTCCCAAATAATGAAAGATCAAAATGTCCATTTGTTATAACATGTTGATGTAGGAGGCCCCATGCATGTAGAGCAGAGGCCACACTGTTGGTGAGGTTGTTTGATGTTTGAGCAGCAGACGTCTTTTTTATGTTTAGACAATGCCACCGGCAAATCTTCAGGGCCCGCTACCTAGAAACTCAAGCATCAATTATTAAAGGAAAGGCAGTGCTATTGCAGCACTGAGTCAAGAGGCGAGTTGTCAAACTACAAAATAGAATAATTAGATTAGAAAATTAAAGTTGATTTTTGTTCACATACATCGCTGGTTGAACTTCTACAAACATAAGTTGGAAAAATGTCATATTTAGAACAAAACAAAGAAAGACTGAGGGTAATTACTGCATTAAAGATAGATTAAAGAAAAGGTAAAGGCACTTGAGAGAAATAATTTGTTAGCTGGAACCCTTGAGTCTCTGTATACAGAGCAATTTTTTACCTGTTGAGATAATTGAAATTAATGAGCTATTAAACAAATGAAGTTAATAACAAATAAACAATCTTAAGTCAAAACACCAAAATATCAGGTTATATAGCACTAGTCATATTGTTTGCTAAAGAGAAGTCCCAGGGACACCTATAAATCAAAATTGAAAGTACCTTCATTTATAAAATTATTTACCTAAATTGAATACTCTTAACCTAAAATGAATTAAAGTTATTTGGATCCATATATATATGTATATTTTCTTTTTCATAAGCGCTTTGTTCTTTGTGACGTCACACTGGACAGACGAACAAACATACAAACATATATTTGTGACGTCACATTAACATGAAATATAGACAAATGTACAGACATAAAGACATGTATAAAAAGAAAAGAAAAAAAAATACAATTGTGTGCACACTAAAGAGAGATCTCCTCGTCCCGGCCAGGAGGAATGACACTTAAGTTGTGAAATATTTTGAAGGACTCTTTTGAGGGAATCATTCTATACCTTCATCTTGGTCCTCTTGATTTTGTACCTTTTTTATTAATCTTGATTCTTCAATAACTTCATCTTGATCATTTTGATGTGGTACCTGTTTTATTAATCTAGATGGTATCCATATTGGAGAGGATTCGTGTTTTGGAAAAACACAAACAGATCCTCTTCCCCAAATTAATACTGGATCTGGACCCTTCCATGTACCTGAAAGAACATCCTTCCAGTAAACCAAAGGTTTATGTTGTTGGTGTGGATTCCAATGTCTGTCTCCAGCAGAATAACCATTAGAGTCTAAAGTTAAAAAATTTAAGGTAAACAGGGCAACTGCCAATCTGTCCTTAGGACTTTTCCAATTTCCTTCTTTTTGTTTTAATAACATAATTTTCAGTGTTCGGTTTGCTCTTTCAATAATGCCCTGACCCTGAGGATTGTATGGGATGCCTTTTTTATGGGATATATTGAATTTTGCGCAAAACTGTTTGAAAGATGAGGACGTATATGCGGGGCCATTATCTGTTTTAAGCATTTTGGGGATGCCCAATGCAGCAAAAGCTTGCAAACAATGAGATGTAACATCTTTAACTTTTTCTCCAGAATGTAAGGAAGCAAAAATCATGCCTGAGCATGTATCTATGGTCACATGAATAAATCGCAATTTTCCAAAACTTGGCTCATGAGTAACATCCATCTGCCACAAATGATTGGGCATTAATCCTCTAGGGTTAACTCCGAAATGAGGATTGGGCAAATGTGTCATACAAGATTTACAATCTTTTACAATTGTTCTGGCTTGCTCCTTTGTGATTTTAAACCTACGTTGCAAGGTGGTGCTGTTGACACGAAACTGGGAATGAAATAAAGTAGCTTGTTGTAGCGCTGAAAGTATAAATACTGTTTTTGTAAGTTCATCAGCCTTTTGATTACCTTCATGGAGGGGACCAGGCAAATTAGTATGTGCTCTAATATGGCCTACGAATAGAGGTTCTTTTCTTGCCCACAAAAGTTTTTGTATTTGATAAAACAATTTAAAGGCTGGAGTATGAGGTGCTATTGGTCCTGCTAACTCTAATTTTGGGACGGCTTGTACAATATAGTGGCTATCTGAAAAAATGTTTACGGGCTGGTCCCTAAAATTTTCCAGAGCTCTTACCACAGCTTCCAGTTCCACTAGTTGAGCTGATTTGTGTGCAGTTATGTAAGTCATATTTTCTTTTTTAGTGACTACTGTAGCAGTACCATTTGAGGACCCATCTGTAAATACATTAAATGCCTTAGGAATAGGTTGATTTTTTTATTACCTGTGGAAATATAATAGGATGATTAATACAAAAAGATAATATAGGGGACTTAGGAAGATGATTATCAAAATTTGCAGAAGTAGAACGTTTAACTATAGCCCAATCATTATCATTGAAGCATAAGTATTCAATCTGTGATGATGAATAGGGAGTAATAATAGTAGCAGGGTGAATGCCAAATATTTTAGTAGAAGTCTTAAGTCCTTGAAGAATAAGTTTAGCCACCATGGAGGTATAAGATTCAATTATACTTTTAGGAGAGACGGGCAAATGTATCCATAATAAAGGCCCTTGTTGCCAAAATACTCCTGTGGGTGTATATTGTGAAGAAATAATAATCAACATCAGCGGTTGAGTTAAATCAAATCTATCACAATGAGCTCCTTCGATGGCTTTTTCTACTAACTTTAAAGCTTTCCTAGCATCAGGAGTCAATGTTCGTGGTGAAGATGGATCAGGATCTCCACGAAGGATGTCAAATAAAGGTTTTAGTTGGCCAGTAGTGAGATTTAGTGTAGGGCGAAGCCAATTAATGTCTCCCAGTAGTTTTTGGAAATCATTGAGGGTGGTCAAATGTTCTTTATTTATTAAAATTTTTTGGGGTCTAACAAAAGTATCCATGATTTTCAATCCTAAATATAATATGGGAGATCTGGTTTGAACTTTTTCTTCTGCTATATATAATCCATATTTTTTTAAATTTTCTACCACATCACTGAATATATTAAATAAGATTTTTTGATTAGGGTGGGCCAATAAAATATCATCCATGTAATGTAGACACATGAGGTTTGGATATTTATTTTTAATGAGTTGGATAGCCTTGTCCACATATATTTGGCATATGGTGGGGCTATTAGCCATTCCCTGTGGTAAAACCTTCCATTGATATCTCTGATCAGGGCCATTATTGTTCATAGAAGGAACGGAAAAAGCAAACCTGGGGGCATCCAGAGGATGTAGGGGAATAGAAAAGAAGCAATCCTTTATATCAAGAGTAATAAGATGGAAATTTTTTGGAATAGCTACGGGACTAGGAAGTCCAGGTTGAGTAGGCCCCATAACTTGCATGGTTTTATTGATTTGTCTAAGATCATGTAACAATCGCCATTTTCCTGACTTTTTCTTGATCACAAATATGGGGGAATTCCAGGGAGAGGTGGAAGGTTCTATATGACCTGCTTCTAATTGTTCCTGAACTAATTGGTGGGCCGCTTGTAATTTCTCTTTAGATAGGGGCCACTGAGGGACCCACACTGGCTTATCAGAAAGCCATGGTATTTTCAAAATTATTTTCTCAGTGGCCCCCAAAAAAAAATACTTTTTCCTTTATGACAATGATTACTTTTAGGGTTAAGATTACTCTGTACTTTTTGATAATGAGTTCTTTTATGGTTAAGATTACCCTGTAGGTTTTCACATTTAACATCTGCAGGCTTGGTTGCAAGGTGTACTCCCATTTGTTGCAAAATATCTCTTCCCCATAAAGTAACCAGTAGATTAGGTAAAGCATAAGGCTGAAATGTTCCTTTATGGCCTTCATCATCCTCCCATTTTAAAATTACGGCACTTTTATCTGGGAGGTTATTATATCCCAAGCCTCTTAAACTGATTGAAGCTTTTTGCAGAGGCCAGTGCTTGGGCCATTGGGTAAATTAATAATGGAAGAGTCAGCTCCAGTATCTATTAATCCCTCCATTTCTATTCCTTGGATTTTTATTTTACACATAGGCCTCCTTGAACAGTCTCGAACCCAGCAAGCCATGGGACTTGAGTCAGTGGAACAAAATCCTCTATTGTTCCCTTCTTGAGGCATACCCATTTTAAATGAATTATGTAAATTGGGAAGGAGAAGCAACTGAGCAATTCTATCTCCTTGATTAACAGAAGTTATACTTTGGGGTGAGCTAAGCATTATTTTTATTTCCCCTTTGTAGTCTGAGTTTATTACACCTGGGGTCACTTGCAAACCTAATAAGCTTTTAGGACTACGCCCGATAATAAGTCCTACAGTCCCTGAGGGAAGAGGTCCCCTGACTCCTGTGGGAATCAGTTCAACCCCCATTTCAGGTGTTAACACTATTCGGGCGGTGGAACAGAGGTCTAATCCTGCATTTCCTCTTGTTCCTCTGGCGAGGGAGTGGATGGGTAGTAGGGATTGAGTCGGGGAAGCATCTGAGTGGATGCTTGAGGATACTCCTTCTGCAATGCCCCGTACATTTGTGGGCCCCGGGGTATTGGGCCCCGTGCCCCGTTTTTTGAATTCCTGAACAAAGGATTTCCATGGATGTCAAATTTTGAATGGCATTTATTGGCCCAATGATTTCCCTTTTTACACCTGGGGCAGCGGCCTGGGGCACGATATGAGCTTGGTCTTATTTCTCTTTTGGGATTTTGCCTAGAATTGCCTGATTGATTATGATAATTTTGCCTGGAATATCCTGATTGATTATAGTATCTACGTTTAGCCTTTATGAAATTTCGAGAGGAAGCACCTCTCATTGAGGCTGCAATCACATTTCCTGTGACAAAGGCGTCATTTATATCTTTACATAGTTGTATATATACGGAAAGATCCTTTTTAGTTCTCCATGGCCTGATGGCTGCTTGGCACCATTTATTTGCATTTTCATAAGCTAATTGAACAACTAATGGCATAGCTTGGTCAACATCTGCAAACACACTACCTGCAGTTCTCAAAAGTCGATCAGCAAAGTCGGCATACGGCTCATTAGGTCCTTGAATCACTTTTGACAAGCTACCTTGTAGATCCCCAGGTCCTTGTACAGTTTTCCATGCCTCTAAGGCAGCTGCATTTATCTGAGCATATATATCTGGGTCATAATCTGTTTGAGCCTGTAAGTCTGCGAATTGCCCTTCTCCTGTGAGCATGTCTATATTATAGTTTTCAAACCCTGCAGCCGCGTTTCTTTTAGCCGTTTCTATACAAA